>CM070508.1:1317182-1917182 GCA_036346375.1 Guadua angustifolia
AGACGCAAGATTTGAATTTACATGCTTCTTATTAGTTAGCGAGAGATAGTTATATTGTAGTTTATGTTAGAGTTAGTTTAATTAGTGCTTCTCTTTTAGGTTAGTGATATTAGATGTGTATTATAATATTGTAGTATTAGTAGCGAGATAGTTAATTAACGTTGTTTAATTTAGGTTAGCGATATTACATGTTAGTGGTGATCTAAAAACTTATTTTGTCTATGTTGTCGTAGTAATGTTGGATCCAGTGAAATTTAGGGTATATTATGACAATGGTGAAACAAAAATTGGGCAGAATAGTGTTAATTTAAGCAACTTTCCGATCACCATAGTTGAAGACTTGTTCCCCGATAGTGTTAGCATTCGTGATATAAAGTTTTGGTTGATTCAATATTTTTCCCTGGATCTAAGTATTTACTTTGTTACCATCCAAATCTTATTCACACATAGTAAGGGTGACCCGGATATGCGGGAGTTGAAGAAAGTAGATCGGACATACTTGTAGCAGAAGTGATTAAGGTGGTGCAAGGGATTTCGCTTTGAATGTGTAATGCTGGTACAGGCTTGCCCTAGAAAAGAAGTGGATATTAGTGGTGTGGGCGAGAGTAGCACATCGGCTATAGCTGAACAAGTTCAGGCAGTGGTGCCGATTGAGGTAGTAGCGGGGGATGATAACAGGAATGCAGCAAGGGCAGAAGGTTAGGCTGATGAAGGGGAGGAGATCGAGCAACTTGTTGATCATTTAGAGTGGATGGACCGTATGGCGATACAAGAGGAAGCTGAAACGTTAGAGTCTAATGATGGCATCAGTGAAGATGAGGAAGGAGGGGATGATGATGATGAAATGCATGGTAGTACTAGGGCAGCAGAGGTACTCATCCCTGTCGAATGGAATAGGTAAAACAAATATTCTCGAACAATTTTGAATTAAAGTTGGCATTGAGGCTATGGGCACTGTCGCTGCAGAGAGAGTTCTGTGTTGTCATGTCCAGGCCAGATAGATACACAGTGAAGTGCAAAACCGATGGATGTAAATTCCAAGTTCATGTATACAAGCCGAAGTGCGAGACGTATTGGATTGCATCATATCATCTAGTCCTCGACGTTTAAACACTATCACAACATGCCGTTCAACTACTACAACAGGCTATTTAACCAACAATGCAAAAGATGTTCAACTAGCACTGAAGGAGGGCTAGCTCTTAATCATACAAATGACGATGATGGTGATTTCATGCCACCTAGACCACGAATCTTGCGTCCTCGGAGTGCTCCGAATCCTGACGATGATATTATATTAAACCATATCAGGTATCCAAATGTAGTATCCTGTCAGAAACCAATAGATAATTATTATCATTTTTATTGTAGCGACATACACCGACAACCATGACAATAGAATATATGATTTTGTGACTTAGAGTGTGTTTGGTAGGGCTCTAACTCCACCAGATCCATGGATTTGGTAGAGCTGGATCCGTGGATCTGGTAGAGCTGGGTATTCCTAACTCCACCAGATCTGTGGAGCTGGAGCTGTGAGTATATTAAGAGTGTTTAGATGGATCATCTTGTTTACATTTTAGACAAAAAATATAAACTTAATTCACTTTATTTTAGCTTACAAGTTTCAGATCTCAGATGAAGCTGGGATTTGAAGCTCCACCAAACAGGGTTTTAGTACATCACTAGAGGCATGTACCTACGTTGTATCTCCGTTTTATAAATTTTCTAAAGCATATATGTGTCTTAGTTATAGTTCACATGCCATATTATTATAGTTGTTATACTTACTACACTTTGTAATATCAATATTGGGTTTTATTCAATATTTTACTATGATTTGTTATAAAATTTATCGCACATCGAAAGAGAACGAGGAACAACGAAATTTGAATTTTTTGTGAAAAAAAGTAACTGACAAATAATTTTGTAAAATATATGAATTATCACTAACAAATATGAATTTTCTGAATTTATTGAACCCTGGTTTGTACTTTAAAATTCTAGCAACTGTCAAAATAACACTGACTTTTAATAATTATTGCTCACAAGTTACAATGAATTTTCAAATGAAATCAGTGCAAAAATGTCTCTCATAAATTTAATTTCCTCAAAAAAAATTTATGATTTTTATAATTTATTTTGTTTCTGTACTCTGTAGCCCAATCATTTCGCTATTTTTCTCTCGGCTGGGTTTGAGGCCTATTCGCATCGTACGGTGTGGCGAAAATAGGTAGTATCCGAACCGTTGGATGACAACTATTTTTGCTACACCGTATGACGAAAATGCCATGTGTCACGCGCTACTGCCTTGGCTCTCTCAATGCAACGCTAACAGCGGGATTGAGAGTTGTCGCCACACAGTATGACTTAACTAAGATCTCCGTCCAGCCCTCTGGCGACTACTTCTATTTCGCCGTACTGTTTGGCGACGGATAATTATTTTTGTAATTTTTCTTTTTCGCATATTAATACCGTAATTCCTTTTAGAAAATATATTATTTAAAAAAATTTAGGTTTCATTCTGTATTCACATACGATTGACGCCATGCGCGCGCTAATTAATCCCTTCATGCAGCTCCAAGAATCTACATGCACAAAACTATGTAATACAAACTAGCCAAAATAACACGTTGCACCGCATCGTGCATGACAATATAACATGAAAAATTTAAGAAATTTGATCGTATTTTTGGTTTTCGTATTTTTTTTAAAAAAAATAGGTCGGTAGGACCCGTCGACGAATCAATAAGCTATTATAAACCTTCGATGAATCCGTATTTTTTTTTGAGAAAACCGCGGTTTGTACCTGTCGGCGAATCTATGGGCAGCTATAAACTTTCAACGAATCTGTGTGTTTTTTTAGAAAACTGCGGTTACGACCCGTTAGCGAATCCACAGGTTGTTATAAATCTTTGACGAATCTGTGTTTTTTTAATTGTAGAGGGATCTAAAGTATTTTTTTCTGGGATCCGTTCCGCTAAAAACCACCAGGAGGACCTAAATATAAATTGAGGAGGGATCTAAACGTAATTTTGATATTTTTCAAGTCTATTTTATTAAAAAACCGCCGAATGGATCTAAACGCAATTTCTAATTTTTTGAAGGGCCTTTTTGTGGGGGGTGAGGTGGCACCTCCCACTGCTCTCCAATCCCACCCACTTTAATATATAGTACAAGATCCAGCCTGCCCCTGAGCGTAGGATCCCGATCGGACGGTCGCGGTGCAAGGATCGTACGGCATGCGCTGGGAGGCCGGGGATTCTTCCACGCTTAATAGATAAGATATACATGAGCTATAGTAGTATAATGGTAAAATAATACCACTCGTAATTCTTTTATCTGAAAATTATATGTTGCAGGAATTATAAAAAGTAAACTGTAACTAGTTTAGGGCAACATATCCCGTGAAAACTCCGTAAAATCCACATGTGCAAGTTTTAAAAAATTCTCAAAAAATTACCATACGTAGGGAAGGTGAGTTTGTACAATCCTGCAAAATTTGAAGACCAAACTCAATCGTATTTAAAAAATTATGAAAAAGACAAATAATAAAATAAATAGTGCTAAACAGTGAAAGATCACTATTCATGCTAAATTTGTCTTTTTTATATCCCATACATATGATAATTTTTTAAGAATTTTTTAAAACTTGTACACATGGGTTTCACAAATTTTCACGATAAATATGGTTTTCAGTGGATATGTTGCCCTAGTTTAGAATAATAACCTTTTACTGTACTAAGCTTGATGCATTTGAAACGCATAAGACATTCTCCCTAATTCTATCTTTGTTTCAATCCTAAATGCTGAATTGTTTGTCATTTAACTATGATTATACTGTAGAAATAGTATTTGTTAAGCATATCGTATGCAGAAATCTTGTGATTTGAGGTCTCTCCAAGTCGCCTTGGAGAAGATATCATCGGGAACAAGTCGTATTTTTGAGCGGCATCCACGTTGAACGGGCCCAACTAGCTAGCTTCATTCATACGAGGAGGAGGCTCATATCATTCGACACAACGGCACGCATATTCTATTCCGTCGTTAGGTTATATTCTACTGTAGAAATGGTATTTGTTAAGCATATTCTATTCTTAGTCAGATTATATTCTCGTTTCTAATCATGTCGCGATTCGAAAATTAGAATTTGGTTAGGTACTCTAGGGCATATACTGAAGCATCGACGTGACGATTAGAGGGGGTGAATGATCATAATTAAATTTTTTCACGCTTAATGAATCCAATCAAAACCTCACTTAAAATACTCAAACGCAAAGGAGTAAGACAGAGAAAATCTTGATCTTAAACTTGCTCGTAGGGTTGTGATGATCAAAATGATCTTGGATATTCTCCCACTTATCACAAGAAGTAAGAACACAAGAAACAAAAAACCTCAAACGCGATCTACAAAAAAATTTCAAAGATTAAACAAAGAGATCGATTTCTTGCAAAGTATTGCTTAGATGATAAGGATATGATCTGAATAAGATTCATCCATCAATCATACATTCTCGACACAAAAAGCACAAGTAAGTGGAAAGAGGGGAATCAAATTCAACCTGCGAGAATGTAAATTGCAGAATTTAAAAAACAAGTAGAAGGAGGGGAGACAAATCCAACTTGCTTTGGATGAGTTGGTTTGTAGTTTTTTTATTGCTTATATTCTCTATGACCACCCCATAAGTTTGTATAGCCCGCTCAGTTGTGGTAACCCGTATAATTAGTCTAGGGTAATGACAGTCACACCGTCATTACTCTGAGGTAATTATATTGATCTCAACATATTATCTAACAAAATATCAGACTCACTTAACACTTTATCGGTTAATAAACTGTGTTCAGAGTGTTGCAGCAGAATAATAATTAGAGACTAAAATATAAACATATTACAATCCATAACCACACAGCCTACAAATCCATGAGTACAAATTTATACATATTATCTATTACAACAAAAATTAATAAACATCGACACTAAGTACCCAGTAGATTGACGGTCACTGTCGTACGATCTACTACTCCACCCAGTCCTCCTATTAGTCCTTCACCTCCTCATAACCCTGAACTTGTGAGTGGTCCCCACCCCATGCCTCATAGGCATAACCATTGAGATCTGTGTTCCAGCCAGACACCTGACCACTGGTGCAATTTTCTATGTAAAGGAGAGTTAAGGAAGAGTGAGTACAACAATATCCAGCAAGCATTAATAACAAAATGCATCATATAAAATTTTCCATCATCCATCTCATGTACATATCTCTCTCAAATCCATTTGTAAGAAAATAGCATTTTATTAGGAAAAACAAGGGTTTTCGATTTTAATTATTGAAATTGTTACTAACACTTATATATGAAGCAAACTTAGCTTCTGTAGCCTCTAATCCAGGAGACATGCTTGAATTCATGATTTGACATTATACAGTTTTGTACCACTTTATCCATGGTGAACTCAACATCTGTTGAGAACCCAATATATTTATCACTACTCAGGTATTAGATCTCCAACCCTAGCAGCTGACGAGTCATAAAGTCCTTGACTCTTTCTCACCTACTCACAGCATACCAGTTGTACCCTGACTTTAATGCACATTGCAATACTCATCTCATGGTTTTTAAATATGACGTCCCTAGCCTTAATAGTTTTACTCTATGGGTCCTACTGCTCTTGCCAGCATCCCTAGTCTTACCGGTCTTATCAGTCTGATCTTATCAGTATGCCTCACCAGACCCATATTGATTTTACCAATCTAGTTATCTATACGTACTCGTTATAGAGATCATACACATTCATAGGACGATCTTTTTTGGTTTTCTAGTCATTTTCATACACTATAGTTGATACAAAATTATACGGCTCATTGCCCGAGTATAATTTGTTTGGTCTTATATTCTAGCATATATAGAGGATCTAACTAGCAACTCAATATCCACAACCCTGGGCACCTTCAACCCACCACACACATACATCACCAGCTCCATTTGTTGGACGAGCCATCTCAACACAACAATAATCAACAATTGCCGTAATAGTTCATCAACAATCCACTTTTCCAATAGTCATTTCAACATATCATAATCGATAACCGTCTCATTAGTTCATCATCAAACTATCTTTCCAACCGTATCTGATTTAGGGTTTTCTTTAAAAAGGGATTTTTCAATGCATAGGTGATATCATATATAAACAAATATATTTGATTGAAATTAATCAAATATGATTAAAAGATTGCTTGCCTAAATTTTGGTAAAAATAATTGTCCTCACACGGTTGCTATCGGAGATAACCGGTCAGATTGGATATAATTCCTGAAATTATGGAAAGTTATACTTTAAACGATTGCTAATTTATATGTATTTTAGGGTGTCCAATCTTTTCTTGACTTTTGGTAAGTTGATATATGTATACCGTGTGTCTTAATTTTGGGTATTTTAATTTGATGTATTTTAATCGGACGTATTTTAGTTTGGTAAGATTTGACTTATCATATTTTAAATTGGTGTATTTTAATTTTGAACATTTTAACTTGCCGTATTTTAAATTGGTGTATTTGAATCTGTGTTGCTCATTATAATTCTAAATCATGATCTCCTTTTAATAAATGTATTATTTTCCTATTTTTAATCATTATGGCGGTTGCTAGTTTTGTTTGTTTCTTTATTTATTTATTCGCTTACATTTATCTTCTTTTTTGCTTTTAGTAAATGTTCTGAAATCAATATAAATCCTTATTTGCATTGTTTCTATTTATTTTATCTTATTTTATTTTTATTATTTTTCATTTTAGTATTTATTATTATTATTCTCTTTTTTCTTTTCTTTTCATTTTCCTCACCAGCCGGTTTTATCCCTTTCTTCTCCTCCCTTCTCATTCCCCATCTAGCTCTCTCTCCTCCCTCTCTCTTGGCTCTCCAGCCGACGCCCTTGGAACGCATTCTGCTGCCTCTTTTGCTGTCCTCATATGAAACCTAGTCGGTTTTAATTTCCTTAGTGATTGATTTAGACTCCTATATCGTTTATATGTCTCTTAGGTTGATAATGGAATGTATGTGTTGAGTCTTAGTTGATGGATGAGATGTTGGGAGAAAAGGGTTGTGCTAGAGTGGGATTGGCAATGTGTGTTGTGCTCCTCGCTTCCTGGTGTTGGGGCTGGATTGTGGCCGGCCACCCTTCTCCTAGACCTCTTGCTCCTTGCTTCTGGGCTTCTGGCTCCTTTGCTCCTTGCTTCCCCGACTCCTTGCTAGCTAAGCTTATGTGGTGAGTGTGTGGGAAATGAACTGGACTGGAGGAGTGTTTGGCTAGTGGCTTTGAATGGTTCTGGCTTTGGGTGTAGGGGTGTGAATGGGTTGGGTTGCTCTAGTGGCTTGGGGAGAAATGTACTGGGTTGGCTGTGTTTTTGTTGGCATCCCCTTTTAACAATGAAGCTTTCACCCTTTTTACCGCTTGAGGCTTTACCTTTTTACTATGTGGGTTTTATCTTTTTATCATGTGATATTCCTATATGCTGTCGGATGATGAAACCATAATTAGTGAGAGGTGCTGACTAGCTCTGGATAGTCTAGTATCTCGATGAGCGATACCAACTCATTCGGGTCTGACAGCGTTCCTAATCTTTTTAAATTTTGCTTTATTTACCTTTTGATTATATATACATATGAATGACTAACAATTGTCAGGGATTTGAAGCCGAAGATTATTAGAAGCTTAGTTTTGTTAAGGCATACGAGCATTCTTGTAATTTTCCTTTTTATGTAATTTAATATTAATGTCCATTGCAATGTATATAATTGTTATCTAACATTTGTTAATGAATGAAAATGATGATCAGTCTTTATTGAATGTTTTAATTATAGGCGGTATTAATTGTTTCATTAGGTCTTCTCCAAAGCAAGTAGGAATTTACTTTAAAAGAAGGTAAAAATCATAATCCTACTATAATTCATCTAGCATACCCTTCCAAATTCTAAAAAAACTAGATATAAATCATGACACTTAACAATCTCAGAAGAATCCGACCCTTTGTTCCTTCCAACGAGGCGAAGAAATGGCTCCATGATGAAGCAAAAGGCTAGTGCAATGCACGCACCAAATTGAGAGACAAAGGAGACCAGACATGAACACACACGAGTGCTCAAGATATCCCTTACCTTGCTAATCCTGGGAGAAGATCATCTCGACAGGGACGACCAGTGCCCACCGCACTCGCAAATCTGTGCTACCTTTGATCAACACATGAAAATACGATCTCGAGCGCTTTGGCATCATGCTGCCCCCTTTTGGTCGCAAAGCGATAATCGCGGCTATTAGACTTGTCAAACACCGTCATTTCCCATCTACAACCATTGTATTATAGCATATATTATGTGAAGGTGTGTGCATATATTCCATGGACGGACGTGACCAAACTTAGTGATTGATTAAGAGAATCGTTAATTCGAGGACGCTCTTATTAAATTTTTATTGAGGACACTCTCTCGTTGTGATAAATGACATCATCTCTTTTCTTCTCCCACTTCCCTTACCCTTCAAAGGCTCTCTCATCACAACACTTGTCGTCATCCCCTTCATCCCTGTTTCCTCCTCTATTCCCTTCCTCTCAAACTCAAAATAATTTTTATTTTTTCAAAGCCAAGTTTTTTTAACCACCCTTTGAAAGATTTTGAACCGAAACTTTTCGAACTAAAGGTTTTCTGAATTAAAGTTTTCGAAGTTGAAACTTTCTAATTTGAGAATTTTTTATTTAAAATTTTTCGAGTTGAAATTTTCAAATTGAATTTTTTTGATTTAAAATTTTTTAAGTTGAAACTTTCTGAGTTAAAACTTTGCGATTTGAATTTATTTTATTTAAAAATTTTTGAGTTAAACTTTCCAAGTTGAATTTTTTCGGATTGAACTTCCTATTTAAAATTTTTAAAATTGAAACGTTTGAATTTTATTTTTTTTGTGTTAGAGAGGAAAGAATGGATGCGGAGGGAGAAGGTAACATACGGCATCCTAGGAGTGTGTTTCTGAATTTTTTAGTTCGAGGATAACCTGGGTGCAGTGGTACCAGGTACCCATTGATTAATCGGCAGCGTAAAGACGAGGAGGCTCGCCGTGTACAGGGCAGCCGTGAGATCATCCATGGTGGTCACCATATGTACTATACTGTTCCATTCCATCCATGTATTATTGTGTTGCTATATCGCTAGCTAACTTTTAATATGCTACATTAGGTAGCAAGTGGGCAAGGCCACTGACTCCAAAGCCACCATGAACCCAAGTATGAGCAGATTTCGCCACCTTGTTATATGCTTCCTGCTGCTCAGTGTTCACTGTTCTTCATGGCCTCATAGCAATTAATTTTTAACCTCTGATGCAAGCGATCAAGTATTCAGAGGCCAAACCGATCATTGTAGCCCAACTATTTGCCATTTCCCCTGAAATTACACTGGTCTTTCAGGAGGAAAGTGAAGACCAACTGACTGCGAAATTTCTCTGTTGAGTTTTGGATGATGGTGATTTCAGTTGGATGATGGTGATTTCAGTTGGATGCAAATTGCCTTGGCGTGGCAGAGAGAAGGCGACAAGTGGCATGGAAGATCGGCGGGCAAAGCGTCGATGGGTCAGGAAAGGCATCGTCATCTACTCGATCCAACGCAGAGAAGAAAGATTCCTTGGCATCAACTAACATGACAGCAACATTAGAGAAAGAGAAACCCACATTATGACAACACGCCCAGCACGTACGGAGTGAGATGCTGCCAAGTAAAAACTGAGGCGCCAGAGGCAAATTTACCGTCGATTCGTCAACAGAGAAGTTTTCACCTAATGGAAATATGGAATCCTAAAGAGAGATACCAAAAAAAAAAATTAAACACGGGGAGTTAACTAGCTGAAGCCAATGATTTGGGTGAACAAGAGAAAATAGAGGTGTCAACGGAGGACGGAGGCATCAGGAAAGGATATGCTCTCTGGCTCCCTCTGGTCTGGTCTGGTCTTTTCTCCACGTTTCGTCTCTGTTTTGTACCAGTAATGGCCAAGATCCCAAATGGCTCCTTTGATCTGCACCTGCCCGACATGTAGGCTACATACATCGGTGTGCCAACACAAGTAGCCAGAAATATCACAGTAGCTGCGGGGGGATTGCTTTCAGTGCGGAAATATTTCTTGTTCCTGATCGAACAAATATAATCTTGGTCTCAGCATCTTGCATGCAAGGGCGAATCAAAGCGTCTAAAAAAAGGACGGCTAATATCAGTACTTCTCTTTTCCGGCGAAACCAATCCAAGCTAGGGCCAGCAAATGTTATTCGGCACCTAGCACTAGGACAAACAAACTGGTCTTAGTCGATGAACAATGAGAGTCTTCTTCACAAGCCGAATGTAAAGAGCGCACGCATGAATTTCACAGGAAACAAAAGTAAATCCTAGGGAATTCATATCAAAATTCTAAACGGTGTAACATTGCAGTATACTGTGCATCATAGCTGAGCAAACACCATGGCACCAGATTTGGGGCTTTGTTCTGTATAAAGTGGTTAGGCGATACTTGGATACTTGATAGGCAATGTTACACTGGAGGGCGGCCAAGCTCGCCATTTTGAGCAGGAGAAAGAGGATCCATGCAAATGCTAGCTACTGCGATATACAAGACCGGCCATAGCATTAGCATAGCATTATTGGATTGATAGATTCGCCATTGGTGATTGCTGCTAGCTCCCTTATCTGATACGGCCGGGGAAAGCTAAAAAGAAGGGCTAAGGCTAGCTCCATCATCAGGAAGGAATTTGTTCGGTCAGGAAGAGGAAAAAGGGCGGCCAAGGAGTGCTAATTAAACCGGGCCATTGGTGTGGTCAAAAGGCTCTGGAATGGCTGCACACAGCTACGTATTGAAGACGAGAAAAATTTACTGATTAATTCGAATGTGCGACCAGTGCTTGCTACTCTCACTCATATGATACATAATTGCCTACGAGCAATTGAATGTTTCACTGCATTTTTTGCGCGCGTCCATCATTCAGGAGCACTGGTTTAGCTGAATATACACCAATGTTTTGCAAAATTTCTGCAAATACAGCAGTCATGTGAAAACACTGCTTAATTGTCCGTGTATACGTACGTGCTACATTAGTATTTAGCAAGAAAAGATTCAAAACCAAGAGGGCGTGCCTTTTCAGATGTATCAGAAGACGCCCTCTCTCTCTCACTCAGCTCAAAGGCGACAACAGAAATATGTCTGAAAGGAAAAGAAAAACACAGAAGCAACAGCAGACTGTAGCACGAGCGGACAAGGGGTCGCGCACCACGGACGGTGGCGAGCCGCTGCCGCCGCCGACGCACCACGAGCTCTGCCACCGACGTGCGGGGTCTGAGACTGAGGAGGAACGCGGCGCGGGCCTTTGTTGGTTAAATGTTACTGTCACCCACCGATCCTCCCAGGCGTCGCGCCGCCTCCTCTCTGCCCTTTCCCATGCTATATTCCTATATATGTTTAGTCGCATGTGCTGCTTGGTGCACCTAGTTCCCTGTACCCAGCAACGCTGCATCAACTTACCGCTACTACTTAGTTCAGAAAAAAAAAACCTTAACACTGCTACTCGATGGGTGCATGCCAATCTTATGGTAACCACTTTTATATGTTAAGAGTACCTAGTGCAATTTTACGCGAAGCATTGTCACACGAAATTATACACGAATAATTGGATGACATTTCGATGCTTCTGATTTAGAGAGATTCGAGGTGTTTCAGTTCCTAATGTATATGGCATCTTTAAAGGAGTTATTTAGAAAATCTTTAGATTTGCACCCAAACAAGATGTGAATTCGAGCTAGATGTATCCTCTTACTGACTCCGGTCACAAAAATAGTTGTCATGTTGGACATCGACATGGTCTTTAAAATACGGTTTTGACCAATAATTTTTATTATAATATATTTATAAATTCTAGTAAAATTATAATATTATGAAAGCAGTTTGCGACACAAATATATACATATGATTTTCATTTATCTAATTTAAATATTTAAAAAGACAATAACAATCAAAATTTCGAAAGTTTAATCGTACATATATCCAAAACAACAACTATTTGTGATTGAAGTGAATATATGCAGATATACCGTATGAAATGACAAATTATATAGAATTAAACTTATTAAAGTTAAGAATTTATGTGAACTTATTCGGTAAAACCAGGCAAGTCAAGAAGGCCTTAAAGGCATGAGGGTGTCTGTAATGGTCTCTTATTCAATTAACAGACTATCTATATAATAATACATAAAATATAAAGTCGCCTATAAAATCATATGTTAAATAATAGATAATAGTTTTTTTCTTCTTCATATCACCTAAAATTATATATAACATAATTTTATAAATAGCTGATATATATTATTATACATGTCCTAAGATGATGGTGGGCCAAAAGCGCCGAGGAGAACAAAAAGCATCGTGTTTTCTCCGCGGACGGACGGCGGTTGCGGGTGGCTTGAGCCATTTTTCCCGCGGCCGCGGGCTCCACCCCGCAAATCTCGTCGATTTTATAACCTCCCCCCGTTCGCGTTCTCGGTTTTCTTCTGCGCACACCCAAACCCACCATTCCCCCTCCTCTCCTCTCCTCCCCTCTCCTATCCCGTCGGCTCGGCTGCTCGCTCCCGTCTCTCGCCCGCGCGCACCTGCCTCCAAATCCCAGCGTCGCCTGCTCGGCTCGCCTTTCGGTTCGGACTCCTCGGCTCCGCTCTCGCAGGTGAGCTCCTCCGCAGATTTCTCCTGTCAGTCCGGTGGCGCCGTTTGGCGCTCCTAGTTTTCCCCGCGTTCGGTCGTTGGATGGATCGGTGGTGGAGCCCTCGAGATCTCCTGCGTTTCGCTGGCGCGTTGTGCGCGGTCTCGTAGCCGGTTCGCGTGTGGGTTTTTCCCCCCTAATCTTTTCTCGGATTGTTTTTGTGTTTGCTTCGTGTAATCTGATGTCTTAGATTCGTAATACGTTCGGTTTTGTGTGTATATGTTTTGCTTAAACGTTGGCACCAATCCCCTTCCCGTGCGGGAATAGAGAGCTTTTC
Source organism: Guadua angustifolia (assembly GCA_036346375.1). Taxonomy (NCBI): domain Eukaryota; kingdom Viridiplantae; phylum Streptophyta; class Magnoliopsida; order Poales; family Poaceae; genus Guadua; species Guadua angustifolia. Next base: position 1,330,224 of record CM070508.1, read on the forward strand.
TCCGCCTTCTTTTGCTGCGTGTAATTAGTTGCCAGTTTATAAAGATCTCAACTTTTTTTGGGGGACTCGATATCTGAAGTCTCGTTCAACCGACTGTTGGCTGCGGACAGATCTATCCCCAAGTTTTGCCGTTCGCATGCAGGGTTTCCAATGATTTTTCTGCTCTTTATTTGTCTGTTGTTTGATGCTGGTGTTCATGCTGGTCACGTCTCATGCGGAATGTCATCAGAGTTTAAAGTTATCTTGTTCTGGGTTCGATGCTATTGTTTTCAATGCATCCCACACGAGATCCATTTTTCTGATTAGTTTAATTTAGAGACAAATTTTGACTCAAAAATTTTCTCTCTGTCCCCTTGCCAATGTTATCTGGAAATTTCACTTGATTTCAATGTTTCCATTCTTTACGAGCTCCTTTTGCTACCTTAATTTACTTGCAGTACAAATATGTTTGTCTTATACCTTTTTCAAGACTGGACATATTGGAAAACGAATAATCTGTAGACGTATGCGGAAAGATGCATCCTACTATCCTAGCTCTAGCTGTTGTTGTCGGATAAAGTGTGTATTATTTAGTTGTACTTCACTGACGAAATTTTCTGCAAATGACAGATATAAAAGTATCTATGTCAAATACCTACGGTGCAAGTTGTTTGGTGCGATCTGCACACTGCCTACAACATGCTGTAGGCTGCTGTTGTCGATCTGTCACGACTATGTACTGTTGTTTTTTGTGATCATAGTTACCCACCATTTTACCAAACCTTTTCCATGGTACTTATTAACCAACTTTTATTTGTTTTTCAATCTAAATACGTGTAGTTAGTATTTGTCCGCTGCTGAGTACTGCACTGAAACATTGCCTCGTCATATACTAAGAGTTCTGCCTGCATGATTAAAGAAAAGAGTAAATTTCACAAAACTATAAGTTCCTTGTACAAACAATCAGAAACCTAGCTCCTATTTCATACAACTATAGATTTTTAGAGAACATGTCACAAAACTACAATTTTTAGAATTGACCGTTTCTTGTAACAGATTTAACAGTATGAGCCCACATGGTAGCCTCACGCACCTCCATTTCCCGTTTCACTCGCGTGTGAGGCTGCCATGCTCATACACAGTATCGGACCCATTAGAAGCAACAATCAATTGTAAAACCTATAATTTTGTGATAAAAGTTCTCTTAAATTCTGTAGTTTTGCGAAATAAAAGCTAAAACATGTAGTTTTGTGGTATAAATTCTCTTAAAATATGTAGTTTTGTGAAATAGAAGCTAAAACCTGTAGTTTTTAGATAGTTTATACATGAAAAATATAGTTTTGTGAAATTTACTCTTAAAGAAAAGGTTAAACCTGCCATATGCTAAATTTTATCATTGAATCAGTTAACTAACACAAATTGAGTAAAAAAAAATCCCTGACAAGTATTGTGGACTCCCAATTGTTGAAATGTTCTTTGAATTATACAGGCCATTTATCGTTTGTTCAATGGACTAGCTTGATACAAGTCATACCTAAAGCATGAAGCCTCTCTTTCTCTCTAAATTATTGTCATTGATAGTATTTACTGTTTGTCCATTGTCATATGATTTATGTAGAGCTAAAATGATATGAAATTTTTGTTCTTGCTTGCTTTGTTCTGATGTGCTATTTCTTGTTAACCAGCTGGTCCATTGGCTCGTCTAGAAACTGAAGCTCAGCTCAGAACTTCATCATTTTTCTTTTATACTTGAAAGTGGCGAGAAATGGATCGTGATGATATAGCTGGTTTTGTTAGTGGAGGTTGCAAAAATTTCTACTGAGACTTCTAACCCAGTAGATGATAATAGAGTTTTGATTTCCGGAAGTCAGGCAGCTAGTTCTTTTCATTTGATATTCGGTTGACACGACTAGATGTTTCTTGATTGGCATGGACAAAGCTTCCCGAAACCATGGGTTTGGTGGTACTATTAAGTCCTTGAGCAATCTTTGTCCCCGGAGCACAGTTCGGCAGGCAGCTGAATACAAAGATATTACCATTGACTCGCTAGCATATTCCAGCTTTTCTAGTGCCAATCCAAGAGCATTGAAAAGGAAGTGGGTTGATATGGCTGGAGTTGAAGGTCCTGAAAATCCACTGCTCACCCTTGGTTTGGGCCATTCACCAAGTTCCTCCGACAATAGCAAGATGAGCTCCGCTACAGGCTGCACATTGTCTCCATGTTCAGTCAAAGAGACTGATGAGGAGTCATCAATGGATCTTGGCCTGAATTTTGAGTTTTGTCTTGGTCATGATGCAGCACTTCGTTACAAGAAATCACATGCTGGTGCTGAGCATTTGCCATCTGCTATTGCTCCAAAGTTGGATCTTAAGTTGAGTTTATCCACTGGTTCACCTGAATCAGCTTTGACCAATGCAAGTGCTGCATCGTTAAATGGTCAGGATGGCTTAGAGACAGTAGCACTCAGTTTAGTGCCAGATATTGTAGGAAAAGGATCAGAACCCTCTAATTGGGTTTTCAGGCATTCTATGGCTTCATCCTTGTATGCTTCTGAAGGAACCTACACCTTTTCTTTGCCAAAAATACCCAAAAATTTTGATGATGCTATGGCTTCTCCAGATGTCTCATCAACCATTACAGAAAGTTTGAAAAGCCCAGCTGCCTGTACTTCCGGGTTAACTAACCCTGCAAAACGCAACATTAGTACTAAATACTGTCAGTTCCCAGGATGTGAAAAAGGAGCAAGAGGGGCCTCTGGGCATTGTATAGCCCATGGTGGTGGTAGGCGATGCCTGAAACCTGGTTGTCAAAAGGGAGCCGAGGGAAAGACCATCTATTGCAAGGCTCATGGTGGAGGTAGGAGATGCCAATTTCTTGGTTGCACAAAGAGTGCCGAAGGTCGCACTGACCACTGCATAGCCCATGGTGGTGGTCGCCGCTGTAGTGAGGAAGGCTGTTCACGTGCCGCACGTGGTAAGTCTGGCTTGTGCATCAGGCATGGAGGCGGCAAGAGGTGCCAGAAGGAGAACTGCAAAAGAAGCGCAGAAGGTTATTCTGGCCTCTGCATCTCACATGGCGGTGGAAGGCGCTGTCAGTTTCCAGAATGCACCAAGGGTGCCCAGGGAAGCACAAAATTCTGCAAGGCACATGGTGGAGGAAAGCGCTGCACATTCTTGGGCTGCTCCAAAGGAGCTGAAGGTAGCACTGCTTTCTGCAAGGGGCACGGTGGAGGTAAGCGCTGCTCATTTCAGGGCGGTGGTGTCTGCCCAAAGAGTGTGCATGGTGGGACTCAGTACTGTGTTGCTCACGGCGGTGGGAAGAGGTGCGCTATGTCAGGCTGCACCAAGAGTGCTAGAGGGAGGACAGAATACTGTGTACGCCATGGTGGTGGTAAGAGATGCAAGTTTGAGGGTTGTGAAAAAAGTGCTCAGGGGAGCACTGATTTCTGTAAGGCACATGGAGGAGGCAAACGCTGCTCTTGGGGCCAGGTGGGCTCAAGCTTTGGTGTTGGTGGGCCTCCATGTGATAAGTTTGCTCGTAGCAAGACTGGTCTTTGTGCAGCTCACAGCGCTTTAGTTGAGGACCATTGTGTTCATGGTGGTGGCTCATTGGGTCCTGCAATCAAGCAGTTCACAGCTGATGCCCAGCCTGATGATGAGATGGGAGTCGCTGCAGTGAAGGGAGATGTGAGCAACGATGACCAAGCTTTCCATGGTTGGAATGACCCTGGCCCGAAGAATTTTGTTCATCCTTCTGTTCCGACGCAGCCTAGCGCACGTCCATTTCTGGAAGGCAGGGTCCACGGCCGTGGGCTCTTAGCTTTACTCTCTGGGAAAACTCATGGTAATGCCAGTAGCACTGAGAATGGTGCCTCCGCTGCTTCTGCCATGCGCACTTGGATGTGAGGGAGGCAATTTCATCGATGAACCGTTTGCTTTTGTTCTGTTCCCGGATTTCATGTGGTGGCCGGGTTGCAATTGATTTCCTGATGCTTGGATTTGCATAAGAACTAACTCCTTGTATGATAAATAAGGGGTTGCCGATATAAATTGTGGACTTGCTATATTTTCTTCAGTGTTACTGTAATTAATGTTGTTACGATGTCTTTGTCTAGCTTATTACTATTCTGTCATTTGTTTTCGTTGGCATTCTGTACTGTCTAAGACTGAGATTAGCAGGAATTTGATTTACTTTGAGAAGTATTTTTGTCATTTTTCCTGTCAAATCTTGTAAATTTGGTATCTCAAGGAAAAGTTCTAAATAGTAGCTATAGTATGGCTATAGTTGTGTTATAGTTTTTTTTTTACTCCTGTTTGCACCAAGATTTAGCCAGTTTGGCTGATAGGCTTCAAATCTGGATAATTATAGTATGGATATTAAAGTTATATAATTTAGAAATATATGACCGATTTAGATGAATAAGTCAAATTTGGATATCTAGCTGATGCTAGTCCAAATAAGAAATTTCATCTGTATGAGATAGAGGTCGATACGGATTATGGTTGATAACACATTGAAAAAGGATACGATTAGCGTGTGTGCTTTAAAAAAAGATCAAAGGTGAGCCGAATATATACAACAATCAATCAAACAATTTACACATACTTTTATTTACTTTTTTGTCAACTAGGAGTAATTCTTATAATTAAAAATCTTTGTAATCTCACATTAGAGACTCCTCCAGACGAGAATCCGAGAGCTGGAGCTCTACCAAACAGACCTATCATTAACAATAGCTTCTCGTGTCAAGTCATCCAGGCTTGAGAGCGACTTGGCGGAAAAGGCCAATCTCCGGGTGTCTCTTTTGTCGCACGAGTAGATCGTGACAGAAACAACTAGCCTAGTTTACAATTCGGTCGATAAGGACACGCATCACAAGGCTCAAGTTGCTTCCGTTTCAGAAAATGGAGGGGACGAGATAAGATGAAGACACAAGTGCTGTCTACGTGTGCTTACAAATTGTTGAGGTTACTCTTTGAAATACTCCAAAATTTCAAAAATAGATTTAACTGAATTTATTGGATTTATTATGAATTTTTACCAATTTTTATTTGAATTTATTTGAGTTCTTTTGGATCCTTTCCCTTTCGACAAAGTCCCCAAATTCTCGCTTTCCCTTTTTGGGTTTTATGCCTTCCCCCTCCGGCCCGTCCCTTTCCCGGCCTCGGCCCACCAGTCTTCAGCTTGGCCTGCCCCGCTTCCCCTTTTTCCCTCCCCTCCTTCCTCTCTCCCTTAGGCAGCGCCTCTCCGCTTCTCCCACGACTCTCCACCATCGACAATCTCCGCCTCCCCGCCCGGCTGTGCAGGCTCTGCCGCTCTCCCGCCCTTCTCCACATCGCAGCCTTGCTGCTACTTTATCGTGTCCATGCCGCCCTCGCGCTCGCCCGTCGCCTCTGTGTTTCCCTCCGTTTTCCCCGCCTCTGGATGGGCCCTCGAGCCGCGCCCCTGCGCCGCCCAGCTCCGTCGCCGTCGGCTACTCACCCTCGCTTCTCTCCCCCGCTTTTCCCCTATAAATACCCTCCGAGCTCCGCTTCTTTTCCCGCTCTCTCCTCTCGGCTCCTCATTGCCATGCTATCTCCTTCTTCTTCTGGCGGCGCTTCCTTGCCGCTCCCTCCCTCCCTATCTCTCAGGTCATGAGCCCATTGTTAGCGCCCTCTGCCTCTCTCTGGGCGCGCGGGCCCCGCTGTCAGCGCCTATGTCTTCTCTCTACGCCACGGACCCGGACCGTCAGGTCTCACTCCTTCGCCTTTCTGGCCGCCCGATGGCCGTCAGGCACATCTGCGCCATGTGCGTGGGCCCCATGGACCGCACAATGATAAATGGCTTTTTCTTGTGCAACTTCATGAAATTCTTTTTCAAATTAATTTTCATATTTTCAAATAAATTCAAAAAATCAGAAAAATTCCCAAAAATTCCAGAAAAATCCCCAAAATCCAAAAATACCCATAAATACATACTGTCGACGATCGAAATCACCGGATCGCAAAAGTGTATGGGGGTTTTTCGTGTGTACAGGACCCAGAATCAACTTCACTCACCGAAGGGTTAGTCTTGCTGTTCTGAAAGTCGGAGGAAAAAGACAGAGCAAGACACCAAGAATTATACTGGTTCGAGCCCCTATGACAGGTAATAGCTCTACTCCAATCTTGCCTAGTGTAACATTCCGTTTTTCGAATTCTTTGAGTTTGAATTTCAAAATCCGAACCCGTGAAATTTTATTTGAATTAATTCCAGCTCAAATTGAATTTTCCAAAACAAAAAGGGTTTTATTTGAATAAACTATAACTCAAATTAATTATTTATTATTTTATTTGGGTTCCTTATGCTTAATTTGATTATCTGTATTTTTGGGGATTTTTGAAATTTATTTGCTATTTATTTTGATTTATTGGAGTTAAATCGAAATACTAATTTAAAATCCTTTTCTTCTCAAGCCGACTCCACTTTGTTCATTCACGTACGTCATCGTTCACTCGCCCAACTCCTCCCAGCCGTCCATCGCCGATCCAACGGCTTGTAATCGCGCCGCCACTCACAAAACCCTAAACCTAACCCTAATCAGCCTCAGCCTCCACCGTCCGATCCGGATCCAGCAGTCCTCCGTGCGCCACGTGCGCCGGAGAAGCGCCGCCGTGCAAGCCCTAGCGCGCGCCTCGACTTCCACGCTTTTACAGCGTCCCGAGACTACTTAAGGCATCAGAGACCCTTCCCGAAGTTTCCTCCGCAGCTCATTTCGCCTCTAGGGTGTTGTTGAGACGCCGCTATCTACCCACACGAAGCTCGCTTGAGTTCGCAGTGAAGCCGAGTCCTTCTCCGCCGCTTTTCTCTGCCGTCGGTGAGTCTCCGCCGCTTCGCTTTGGTACCATCGAACTCATCTCTTTGTGCTCTACTCGATTCACTAACTCTCTTGCCCGATCCGTCACTCTCCGCCTTCTTCAAGATCATCGTCTCCACCTCCGGTCTTGCGCCGCCACCTCGCCGTCGCGTTTCCTCCGGCTCAGCGTCGCCGTCGGATCTTCCATCTACGCCGGATCCGCGCCACGTCCCTTGAGAAGCTCAAGCCGCCTCGCCTTGTTATGTCCGAGTAGATGCCATGTCATTCCCACGCAGCCACCAAATCGCCGTCAGAGATTCGTGTGTCCGCCACATCGCGCCACGACGCCGCCACGTGACCCTAAAACCCGTGGCGTCCTTGTCGCCGTCCGTCGTGGTGTCGCGTGTCGCACCACGTCGTGATTGCGTGGCTCCACGCGCCGCCACGTGTGCAACGTATCTGCCAAGTCCCACCACACGCACACGTGTCTGCCATCTCATCACCACGTCGACGCCACACCGTCGCCACGTTCGCCCTAGCATCTCACGTGTCGCCCACGTCACCGCCACATCGTCGCCACGCTTGCGCCACGTTGCGTCACGTCACCGCCACTGAGCCGAAGATTGGGTCGCTGACGAGTGGGCCCCGTAGGTCAGCGACACGAATTTTCGTTAAATCGCTGATAAATCCGAGAATTTCCGAATTGTCAACCAATTGCGTAGCGACACGTGTCACCCTTTAGCCTTTTCCCTGATTTTCTCTCCATTTAAACTTCGGAAGGCTTGTTCTCCTCCGTTCGAACTCCGAATTTAACGATTCAAATTTCTAAATTCATCTAAAATCAAGATCTATCTGTTGGTGTCATTTTTGTGAATTTTTGAATGTTATTTATTTCTGTTTATTTATTGTTGCCTCGATTTGCGTGTTTTGCGAGTAGACAACGCGTCGGTTGAGCTTGAGAGGCACCCAATGGAGGTTCTAATGCGTGAGAGTGAAGGCAAGTCTCCTTGACCATGTTGAACCCAAATTTATGAAATGCTATTTTGTTTTAAATTATTGCATGCTATTTGAATTATGAATTGTATTTTAATGTCATTTTTAAATGCTTAGATAAATGCCAAATTGTTATAACCACCTTGATATCCATGTTGACAACCATTGACACCCTAGGAAAACTAATTATGTAGTTAATGGTAATTAATCTTGCTATGGGAGCGGTAGAAAATGCTTAGCCATGCTTAATCACGTCGGTACCTTACCATTATGGAAATGATTTCATTCTTGATTAAAATGAATTGTGAAATGTAAGGCAATTGGTGTTCTTGGTATTAATTTGAAATTAAAAGTGAAAAATGATTTAGACCAAGGCGGAATTGGTTGAATGGCGGGTGCGGGATGCACAAAATTTTGGAATGTGATTGTCCGCCCTAGTCAATTAAGGACCGATCGTGTGTCACCATGGGCCATGCTATACAAGACAACCACATGTCTATATGGGTGCGACTGGCTAAGTAATTTGCATGTATCGTTATTTGACTTCGCCCGATTAAGGGTCATGCGGGTTTGTCGGTCATGACACTTGCAAGGCGCAAGAGGGGCTTCGGATCAAGCAGATTTAACCCTACCAGGTGAAACCTCAGCGGGTGAAGTCTCATGGCGGTATGTGCATTGTAAAGGCCTTGTCATGATTTCCTGCCGACACACCAAAGGAAGTGTGTTAATTGCATGGCGCAAAGGGTTGATCATGTCGTGTGGGTAAAGTGTACCACTCGCAGAGTCTTAAAACTACTTGAGTAGCCGTGTTTACGGATAAGGGCAGCGTGAACGCTTTCACATTGTAGATTTTACGGTTTTGGTTTTAAATGGAAAAATGATGGATTTGGTTTAAAAATGAAAATGTGATTGGGAATCCTCGAGCATCTGGAGCTCCGGGTTTTAGTTTGGCGGCTAGAGCCAACCAGGTAGTTGGAACCTGGAAAATTGTTATATTTCATGTTCAATTATTTATGCTATTTACTTTTGTTAAATGCTGCCTTATGAAATTATTACTGGTATTTAAATTTCAATTTCGCTTTATGCAAATAAACCATATTATGCCTTCCTTTGTTTAAGCCTTGCATTTAGTTATTTGCATTAAGTTTCCAAGACTTGCGAGTATGTTGCATACTCACCCTCGCTTTTTATTGCGGGGGCTGCTTATTCCATAAAGCAGATGATGGGCCGTTCGACATTTGTGCTGGAGACTTTGAGGAGGATGACGACACGTTCTTCTAGGGAGCGCGACCATCGGTTGCTGTGGGCTAGCCGATTGGCTCTTTTGTTCTACATTTCATTGCTACTTTTACACTTGGTAGTAAGGCTTCATACTTGTAATAATGTGATGATGGATGTTTATGTTGTTACACTCTTTTGCTTATCTTGTTATGAACTTTATGATATGTCGTGTTATCATCATCAGTATCTTTGTGTCGCTTAGCTTGTTCTGGACTAGCGGTTGAAACACAGAGGGTTCGGATTTGTAATCCGGGTCCCCACAGAGGTGGTATCAGAGCCATATCGACTGTAGGTCGCAACCCTAGTTAGAATGGCCGTTAGAACTTCAAAATTATTTTCGAAATCAAACCAACAAATTGGTAATTAATAGTTTATCTCCTTTCTTACCTTATTCTTAAGTTCTTACCTCTTTCCTCTTCGGAACATTATTTTGAAATTTAAATTTGATCTTACCCCATGAAATATCCTTAAGTTTACGGTCTTTTGCAAGTATGCCAAACAACGAAGATGACGAGCAAGACTCTCCACAAGACCGATGGCAGGAGCTACCGGGACATCATGTTGAGGGAAGGGCTATGAAGAATAAGCTAATAGTACCCATGTCAACTTCTTCTCGCGTAGTAACCGGAGTTTATTGGTGTTATTGCTGGTTGGGTGTGTTGTGCACCTACCCTAGGCAATGTGCTGCAGCCACCTTTCGTTGAAAATTCTCGTTTTCCGTCTTGCCTGGAATGGCTACCTTTTCTCTTCTCTCCTTATCTTTTGCTTTTCCCTCTCGTGTGTAACTAACTTTTCCTTTGCCATTGCTTCAAATGGATAGCCAAGGGAGTGGCCGCAGAGGCAGAGGCAGGGGCAGAGGCCGTGGACGTGGTCGTGTCCGAAGCGAGCAAAGAGATTCCATCGACCAACAGCACAGTCGGTCGATGTTGCCACCGCCACCACCACCACCGCCAAATTCGATGGCGATCTGCCGCAGATGATGGCAATGCAGATGCACTCTCGCGAGCCATGGCACGTAACATGATGAACAACCCGGCCACCAAAGACTAAATTTCAAAGACCGGTCCCCAAGGCTTTTGGCCGCAGTCGAAGCTTGGCGAGTTCATGAGGACTCGCCACCTCGCTTGTTGGGCAGAGAGCCTTTGGAGGCGACGGCGGTTGAGGAGCATTGAGAAGAAGCTGCAGCTTGCCCGTGTCTTGATCGATCGTGAGAAGGTGCTCTACGCCAGTCATCAGCTGGATGGCGTAGCAGCCACTTGATGGGACAACTCTTGTCTTCGCTCATCAGATGCCCAGCGATCACTTGGGAGGAGTTCTCTGAGGCTTTCAGGATCGCTCATGTACCAGGGCATCATTGAGATGAAGAAGAGGAGTTTGGAAGCTTCGTCGGGGAGCCACAGCAGGTCTCGAGTACCTCGGTCAGTTCACTCACCGCGAGGTATGCGCTGAGGATGTGGCCACCGACAGCCGCCAAGATCTGGAGGTTCATGGAGGGTTTGGACCCCGACATCAAGGTCTGCTGTCACGCTTGACTTCCCCAACTTTCAAAGACATGGTGAACAAGGCCCCGTGCAGGAGGATGTTCACGCCAAGCCCGGCCATGAAGTCGCAGAAGAGGAAGATGGCCTTCCGGTCTCACCAGGAGCAGTGGATCTCGCCAGCGCTTCCCACCACAATGGGTCATGACACTGGACACTGTCGAGGAGCACCACGCACTCCGACTTCCGGTCCGCGCCCAGTCGCTCAGGGACCACAGCAGTTCACCAAGATTACCACCAGGGGAACACATGCACGAGAGTTCAAGCTTCCATCGCCACTACCGGGTCACTATGCCAAGAATGTCCTCGAAGCGTCGGCCAAGGACACCGTGCCGTTCACTTGGGAGCCACCACCAAGACTCCACCAGCTCAGGGATCAGGCCGTGGAGCGCCACGCACTCCGAGAGCACCTCAGACTTTCGGGAGAGGGCGTGTCAACCACGTGACTGCAGAGGAGGCTCAGGAGGCACCGGATGTGGTACTGGGTACGTTTCTTGTCAATTCAATTCCTGCCACAGTCTTGTTTGATTCTGGAGCGTCACATTCGTTTATCTCCAAGTGTTTTGTTGATCAATTTGGTTTGGAGTTTTTCCCTCTCAAGAGCCCTATGATAGTGCAATCTCCGGGCAAAGAAATGAAAACTGATTTGGTGTGCCCTGGTGCCACCATAGAAATCAATGGGGTGAAATTCCTAGCAAATCTCATCCTTCTGGAGTCAAAGGGAATTGATGTCATCCTCGGGATGGACTGGTTAGTCAAGTTCCAAGGTCAGATTGATTGCGGCCGCAGAGCCATCACTCTCACCAACGCAGAAGGCACTCGAGTGGAGTGTATGTCTGATCAGTCCTCAGGTAGGAAGTGCACCTTAAATCAGCTGAAAGAAGCCACTTTGGAGAGTGCGCCTGTGGTGAGCGAAGTACCGATGTATTCCCCGAGGATCTGCCAGCATGCCACTTTGATCGGAGATCGAGTTCGCTCATAGAGCTTGTTCCGGCACACTCCGATTTCAAGAGGCCATACTGCATGCCGTGAATGAGCTCATGAGGTGAAGAAGCAAATAGAAGAGCCGCTAGAGAAGGGGTTCATTCGTCCGAGTTTGTCGCCTTGGGGAGCGCCAGTGCTGCTAGTGAAGAAGAAGGACGACAGCCTGCGGATGTGCGTTGACTATAGAGCATTGAATGAAGTCACCATCAAGAACAAGTATTCGCTGCCTCGGATCGATGATTTGTTTGACCAATGAAGGAGCTTGTGTCTTTTCCAAGATTGATCTGCGATCGGGATACCATCAGTGAAGATCGAACCACAGACATTCCAAAGACAGCCTTCACCACTCGGTATGGGTCAGAGGAGTACACATCATGCCCTTTGGTCCGACCAATGCCCCACAGATTTCATGAATCTGATGAACAAGGTGTTCATGGACTATCTGGATAAGTTTGTAGTGGTGTTCATTGATGATATCCTTATCTACTCTCGAGATGAGTCCGAGCATGCTGGACATTTGAGGATGGTCTTAGAGAAGCTCCGAAGTCACCAGCTGTATGCCAAGTTCAGCAAGTGCGAGTTCTGGTTGACAGAGGTTGCTTTTCTGGGTCACGTCATTTCTGCCGGAGGAGTCTCAGTTGATCCGGGAAAGGTGAGAGATGTGCTTGATTGAAGCCAAGTCGAGGCTGGAGATCGAGAGTTTTCGGGTTTGGCGTGTTATTACAGGAGATTCATTGAGGATTCTCGAGGATTGCTGCATCGCTTACTCATTCCAAGAAAGAGAAGAAGTATGACTGGACTGACGATTGTGAGCAGAGCTTTCAGGAGTTGAAGAAGAGGTTGACTACAGCTCCTGTGCTAGTCTGTCCGGACATTCACAAGGGCTTTGAGATTTATTGTGATGCTTCGAGGCAGGGTCTTGGGTGTGTGCTGATGCAGGGAGGCAAGGTCGTCGCATATGCTTCGCGGCAATTGCGACCACATGAGGCGAATTACCCGACCCATGACCTGGAGTTGGCTGCTGTTGTGCATGCGTTGAAGATCTGGAGGCACTATCTCATTGGGAACCGTTGTGAGATCTTCACCGATCACAAGAGTCTGAAATACATCTTCACTCAGACAGATCTGAACTTGAGGCAAAGAAGATGGTTAGAGCTGATAAAGGACTACGATGCTGGTATTCACTACCATCCTGGTAAGGCGAATGTGGTTGCCGACGCTCTGAGCAAAAAGAGCTACTGCAACACTTTGATGATTCAGCCTGCGCTTCATGAGGAGTTTCAGCGGCTGAATTTGGGATTGGTAGAGGAAGGATCTGTTGCTGCTTTGGAGATTCAGCCGACCCTGGTGGATCAAATCAAGAAGCTGCAGAAGTCTGACAAGGAAGCCGCGAAGATCAAGGAAAGAATCAAGGAAGGAAAAGCCCCGGATTCTCGAAAGATCGAGAGGGTCTGCTTTGGCTTGGGAAGAGCATCTATGTGCCGAACCAGAAAGAGCTCAAGCAGCTGATACTGAAGGAGGCGCATGAGTCAGCCTATTCGATTCATCCCGGCAACACCAAGATGTATCGTGATCTCCGAGATGCTTATTGGTGGCCGAGAATGAAGAAGGAGATTGCTGAATTTATTGCCTTGTGCGATGTGTGCCAGCGAGTCAAAGCTGAGCATCGAGGCCAAGAGGTGTTGCGGTACCATTGAGAGTACCTGAGTGGAAGTGGGAAGAGATTGGCATGGATTTCATCACAGGACTTCCGAGGACCAGGTCAGGCTATGACTCGATTTGGGTGGTTGTGGATCGACTGACGAAAGTTGCACATTTCCTACCGGTGAGAACAAGCTATAGTGGGGATAAGCTGGCAGAGCTGTACATGACTCGGATTGTGTGTATGTATGGCGTGCCCAAGAAGATTGTTTCGGATCGGGGCAGCCAATTCACATCGAGATTCTGGCAAAAGTTACAAGAAGCATTAGGCACCAATCTGATTTCAAGATGACTTATCATCCCTGCATGGATGGACAGACCGAAGGTGAACCAGATTCTAGAGGACATGTTGAGAGCTTGTGCACTGTCCAATGCAGCCAGTTGGGATCAGATGTTGCCATATGCGGAGTTCTCATACAACAACAGCTATCAGGCCAGCTTGCAGATGGCACCGTTTGAGGCTCTGTATGGAAGGAAGTGCAGGACACCTCTTTGTTGGCATGATACAGGAGATCGCCAAGTCTTTGGTCCAGATATTCTGCAGCAGGCTGAGGATCAAGTGAAGATGATTCAGGAGAGGTTGAGGACAGCGCAGTCGAGGCAGAAGAGCTATGCAGATAATCGCAGAAGGGCGTTGACCTTTGCTCCTGGTGATCATGTTTATCTGAAAGTCTCTCCGCTCAGAGGTATGCGCCGATTCGGAGTTCGTGGCAAGTTGGCACCGAGATTCATTGGACCTTTCCCAATTCTAGCCAGAAGAGGGGAAGTGGCGTATCAGCTGGAGTTGCCACCGCAGATGTCCAACGTACACGACGTATTCCATGTGTCACAGTTGAGGAAGTGTCTCCGAGTGCCAGAGCAGCAGATGCGTGTTGAAGATGTTGAGCTGCATGAGGATCTGACCTATCCGGAGTACCCAACAGATCTTGGATGAAGCAGAGCGCAGAACCAGGAACAAGTCGATCAAGTTTTGCAAGGTGCAGTGGAGCAACCATCCTGAAGAGGAAGCCACCTGGGAGCGCGAGGAGGATCTTCGAGCGGACTACCCCAGCCTTTTTCCCTGGTTAGTCTCAAATCTCGAGGACGAGATTTCTTGTTAGGGGGGTAGGTTTGTAACATTCCGTTTTTCGAATTCTTTGAGTTTGAATTTCAAAATCCGAACCCGTGAAATTTTATTTGAATTAATTCCAGCTCAAATTGAATTTTCCAAAACAAAAAGGGTTTAATTTGAATAAACTATAACTCAAATTAATTATTTATTATTTTATTTGGGTTCCTTATGCTTAATTTGATTTTTCTGTATTTTTGGGGATTTTTCAGAATTTATTTGCTATTTATTTTGATTTATTGGAGTTAAATCGGAAATACTAATTTAAAAATCCTTTTCTTCTCCGGGCGGGCCGACTCCACTGTTCATTCGCGCGGCCAGTCACTGTTCACTCGGCCCAACTCCTCCCAAATAGTCATCGCCGATCCAACGGCTTGTAATGTACCGCCACTCACAAAACCCTAAACCTAACCCTAATCACCTCACCTCCACCGTCCGACCGATCCAAGAGTCCTCCGTCGCGCCACGCCGCCGAGAAGCGCCGCCTGTAAGTTCTAGCGCGCCGCCGACTTCCACGCCTTTACACGCGTCCGAGACTACTTAAGGCACTGTAGACCCCTTCCCGAGTTTCCTCCGCCGCTCATTTCGCCCTAGGGCTGGTTGCTGAGACGCCGCTATCTACCCACACGAGCTCGTCGGAGTTCGCAGTGAAGCCGAGTCCTTCTCCGCCGCTTTTCTCTGCCGTCGGTGAGTCTCCGCCGCCGTTTTGGTACCATCGAACTCATCTCTTTGTGCTCTACTCGATTCACTAACTCTCATCGCCCGATCCGCTCCTCCGCTTCTTCAAGATCATCGTCTCCACCTCCGTGTCTTGCGCCACCTCGCCGTCGCTTTCCTCCGCAGCGCCGCCGTCGGATCTTCCATCTACGCCGGATCCGCGCCACGCCCCTTCTGGTAGCTCCAAGCCGCCGCCTTGTTATGTCCGAGTAGATGCCATGTCATTCCCACGCAGCGCCACCGCCGTCAGATTCGTGTCCGCCACATCGCGCCACGACGCCGCCACGTAGACCCTAAAACCCCGTGGCGTCCTTGTCGGGCCGCCCCGTCCGTGGTGTCGCGCCGTGTCGCACCACGCGTCGTATTGCGTGGCTCCACGTGCGCCACGCCGTGCCGCGATCCGCTAAGTCCCACCACACGCACACGCGTTCCGCCATCTCATCACCACGCCGACGCCACACCGCCGCCACGTTCGCCTTAAGCATCTCACGTGTCGCCCACGCCACCGCCACATCGTCGCCACGCTTGCGCCCACGTTGCGCCACGCCACCGCCATCGAGTAAGATTGGGTCGCGACGAGTGGGCCGTGAGGTCGTACGACACAATTTTCGTTAAATCGCTAATAACCGAGAATTTCCGAATTGTCAACCAATTGCGTAGCGACACGTGTCACCCTTTAGCCTTTTCCCCGATTTTCTCTCCATTTAAACTTCTAAGGCTTGTTCTCCTCCGCTCGAACTCCGAATTTAACGATTCAAATTTCTAAATTCATCTAAAATCAAGATCTATCTGTTGGTGTCATTTTTGTGAATTTTTGAATGTTATTTATTTCTGTTTATTTATTGTTGCCTCGATTTGCGTGTTTTATGAGTAGACAACGCTTGTCGGTTGAGAGAGGGCACCCAATGGAGGTTGTTGCGGTGCAAGCAGAGTGAAGGCAAGTCTCCTTGACCATGTTGAACCCAAATTTATGAAATGCTATTTTGTTTTAAATTATTGCATGCTATTTGAATTATGAATTGTATTTTAATGTCATTTTAAATGCTTAGATAAATGCCAAATTGTTATAACCACCTTGATATCCATGTTGACAACCATTGACACCCTAGGAAAACTAATTACTGTAGTTAATGGTAATTAATCTTGCTATGGGAACGGTGAAAATGCTTAGCCATGCTTAATCACGTCGGTACCTTACCATTATGGAAATGATTTCATTCTTGATTAAAAATGAATTGTGAAATGTAAGGCAATTGGTGTTGCTTATTAATTTGAAATTAAAAGTGAAAATGATTTAGACCAAGTGAATTGGTTGAATGGCGGGTAAAGGGATGCACAAAATTTTGGAATGTGATTGTCCGCCTAGTCAATTAAGGACCGATCGTGTGTCACCATGGGCCATGCTATACAAAGACAACCACATGTCTATATGGGTACGACAGCTAAGTAATTTGCATGTATCGTTATTTGACTTCGCCAAAGGTCATGCGGGTTTGTCGGTGCGACACTTGCAAGGCGCAAGAGGGGCTTCGATCAAGATTTAACCCTACCACGGTGAAACCTCACGGTGAAGTCGGTAGCGGTATGTGCATTGTAAAGGCCTTGTCATGATTTCCCTGCCGACACACCAAAGGAAGTGTGTTAATTGCATGGCGCAAAGGGTTGATCATGTCGTGTGGGTAAAGTGTACCACTCTGCAGAGTCTTAAAACTACTTGAGTAGCCGTGCCTACGGATAAGGGCAAGCGTGGAACGCTTTCACATTGTAGATTTTCTGGTTTTGGTTTTAAATGGAAAAATGATGGATTTGGTTTAAAAATGAAAATGTGATTGGGAATCCGCGAGCAGCTGGAGCTCCCGGGTTTTAGTTTGGCGGCTAGAGCCAACCAGGTAGTTGGAACCTGGAAAATTGTTATATTTCATGTTCAATTATTTATGCTATTTACTTTTGTTAAATGTCATTTTATGAAATTATTACTGGTATTTAAATTTCAATTTCGCTTTATGCAAATAAACCATATTATGCCTTCCTTTGTTTAAGCCTTGCATTTAGTTATTTGCATTAAGTTTCCAAGACTTGCGAGTATGTTGCATACTCACCCTCGCTTTTTATTGCGGGGGCTGCTTATTCCATAAAGCAGATGATGGGCCGTTCGACATTTGTGCTGGAGACTTTGAGGAGGATGACGACACGTTCTTCTAGGGAGCGCACCCCAGTCGGTTGCCTGTGGGCTAGCTGATTGGCTCTTTTTGTTCTACATTTCCGCTGCTACTTTTACACTTCAGCCGTAAGGCTTCATACTTGTAATAATGTGATGATGGATGTTTATGTTGTTACACTCTTTTGCTTAATACTGTTATGAACTTTATGATATGTCTGTGTTATCATCATCAGATCTTGTGTGCGCTAGTCGCTCTCGGACTAGCGGTTGAAACATTGTGAGGGTTCGGATTTGGTAATCCGGGTCCCCACACCTAGAGGCGGAAAATTTCACTATGTTTGAGTACAAGGAGGTGTTTTCTAGTTCGAGCTTCTGAGGCTTGAGTATCTGTGTGTGTACTCTGTCTTGTGATGTCTGAATACACTCATCCTAGGTTTTATGCCCTCTCACCAAGCATCGAAACGTCCTAAGAGATTCCCGGAGAGTGGCTTCGCCTTGAAGGTGGGTTGTAATGCGCTCGGATTTGCCGCCCACGTCTGGGTTAACTCCACTATTTAAGGACTTTGGTAACCTCCAGTTGAATGCACAACTTGGGTCCCGAGCTTGACCCCTCCGAGCGGAAGCTGATTCCTTACCCCCTAGCTCGAGGTCGTAAGGGAGCCGCACGGTCTACGTCGTGGTCAAAGGCTTCACAGCTCGAGCTCGAGTTAAGGGCTTGTTGACCATTCGTTGACCAGGCAGAGATTTCTCAATCCCCGACACATACCCTTGACCAGTTTGAGCCGCTGAGTCCAAAAATGATCTCCGTTCTGCCGATTCCAATCCTCAAAATTTCCAAAATCCCTAAAATGCCCTTTTATCCCGTTTCCTGCCTTTCTCTCTCTCCAATTCAATTTTTCGTTTTCTTCTCTTGGTTGTTTTTGTTCGTTTATTTACTGGTTGCGTTTTTCTCGTGTTAGATCCGACGTTGGAGCAACCCTTCGAGCAATTTTCGAAGCAGGAGCAGTTCTTGGAGCCGTACCAGGAGCAGGAGCCGTTCGAAACCAGACGCGACTTCGACTACTTTCCTCTAGGAGAGCCCTCGACCCCGCAAGGCAAGCCACACCCCTTGAACATGTTGTCGGAACCAGATGCGACTTCGACTACTTTCCTCTAGGAGAGCCCTCGACCCCGCAAGGCAAGCCACACCCCTTGAACATGTTGAACCCAGTTCCATTACAGTAATATGTATATTTTCCGTACCGCATTATTTCTGGTAATTTAGAAAACTAAAAAGGAGATAGTTTAGCATGATATGATTAGTTATAACCCAATGTTTAACTTGTTGCTACGCCTTAATTCCTTTTTAACCTTAGGTTATAATATATTGAACCATTGTAGACTAGTAGGTAATATAATTTCACTTTTAGTTCTTTTTATTTAAAAATTTCCGAGAGATGGTTCGGGTGATTTTTAAAAAAAATGCTACGGTTAGGGGGACAGCGTGGAGCTGACCACAGGAGGTGAATGCTGGTCCAACCTCCGACCGATGACAAAGTCAGGATATGGCGTGGTGGTTGGTACAGTAAGTACCAATGGTTTGTAGTATGTAATTGGCTGAGTCTCAAGCACTTAAGAACCGATGTCTTGGGCAAATTAAATAACTTCAGTTCCCGTTCAACCACAAGTTGGGTCGGTCAGTCTTGTTGACATGTTTCAACATAATTCAGTACATTGTACTCCCCTTTAGAATACCTATAGGAGGCAACTACCATTCTGGTAAGAGAATGGATCGCGGAGCGATGGGGTGGAATGGAAATGGAGTGGCCATTCACCGGTTCTCACAACAGTAGGTATCAACAGCGACCAGATCATGTCTCCCGCCTTGGCTAATGGGTCCTGGGGACTGCGGATCCTCGTAAACTACTGGATAGAGGCTAAAGAAAGGAAGTCTAACAAAAGGCTATGATCATTTCGGTTTGGCCGCATGCATTTAAGTTGCATGTTACTTACGCATGACACTGACGATCGAAGATATCTTGTGGGTAAAGTTGAGCAGCTCTGCAGAGTGATATCAATGGTGTTCAAATACGCCGTGCTTTCGGTTAATGAAGCTGAGTTAATCTAGAGTGATTCTTGTAATTGCGCTCAAGTAGTTTTTATAAATAGAACTTGTCGTAAATTTAAACTTTGCAAATAACCCTCATAGTATTTACTGTTATTTGATTTGTGTTTCAAATGTAAAAATAAAACTGGTATTTAACAATTTGCATCTACAATACTTAAAACATGTGCTAACCTTTGTTTATCCCTGCATGTAGTATTCAGAATTTTCGTGTGGTTTGTTGAGTACTGTTGTGTACTCACCCTTACTTCCTACCCTCTCCCTTTAGATTTCTATGAAGCTGGCGAGTTTCAAGAGATCGTAGATGGCGAAGAAGTTTGGTTTTGAAGGTCTTGGTCTATCTGTTCAAGCTTTTTATGTGGGTATTTTGTAATGTATCTAGTGCCAGCCGCATCCTTTTGTAAAATTCTGGCCGTTAGGCCCTTAATTCTTCTATAACATATTCGCTTTCGTTTTTTATATCTGACAATGTACACTTAGTTATCTACAACTAAAACCCTAGATAACTATAAAGGTATTTATACGTATACCCTAAAAAGGGCGGTCTGTTAAGCTCTTCTTGTGAAATTTCACAACAGTCAGTGCGAGGGTTAAACTGGATTCTACTTGGCGTTTATTCACTGTATGTCCGCGTCCATGCATGCTGCAATTTCAATGGTAGCTAGCTTCTCGCCCTTCTTTTTCAGGGTCAACATGCAAGTTCCATTTCGATGTATACAGGGCCACCTTAAGCAGTTCAGCAATCTGCATCGATGAGCGATGGTTAGTCTGCTGCTCATGATGAAACTAGCGAGTTTGGCAACAGGAATACCGGGTGTGCTGACTGCTGAGGCTGGTGGAGTGATGGGCGCACAGACAAATGTAGCAGAGGCCCAACAATAGTCTAGATCAGCAGTAACTGCCGACCTGCTGGTTACAGTAGTCAGAAACGGTACGTCCAGACGAAGTTAGCTTTAGCCCCATTGGTACTTGCTTGGCACCAATGAGAGAGAAGAAATGATGGACACAGCGAGTCAGCAACTACACGGACATCGAGTGAAGCTGACAGACGATGTAGAAATAGGCCATGAAGCAACCAACAAACAGGCTTTAACCTTCAGAGAAGGTCGCCATGCCAGCAAATCTGAAGCTCCCCTTCAAAGGTTCCTTGAGTATAGCTTGCACCGACGGCCCATGAAGCTGCGGAACCAGCACGAGCGGAAGAAGGATTAAGCCTTCCTTGATGAAAAGGACAGGCAGCGCGCGAATAAAACTATAGTTCGGCGCAGCCGTCGGACGGAAAATGTGCACGCAAGTTGCAAGAATCATACTGCAGCAGCGCAACTGCCCCCGTCAACTACTACCCATGCTCGCTGTCCACCTCGTTATCCAAAGGGAAAAAAAATGTATATAATACCTGTCCTTTGCTCAAAAGTTAAGATGCTAGATAACTGATTGCAAAGTTTGGAATGCCTGATAGAATTTTGAGCAAAGTCCAGGATGATAAATAGACTTTTTTCTTATCAAAACACTTCGGTTTGGGTGCCACCGCACGCACAAATCTAATACCAGCAGGACAGGAAGAAAAGGTTTTTAGGATTAAATCAAAATCAATTGGATTATAGTAGTTAATAGATTTAAAATTAAAATAAATTTATTTCTAATGGAAAAAAAATATTAAGAGACTCGGCTCAGGAGCTACGGACATGTTAGTTCAAACTTAAAATAACCGCTTAAATAATAAATAAAATAATTTAATATTAATTATATCAATTTCGAATCTGTTTAAGCTCGGGCAAAACGGGGGCAAAGTCATGGTAGCCGCCTCCTCCTCCCCGCGGCCCGGCTCCCTCCACCCCGGCACCGATGGGCGCCCGCGCCTCCCGCCACCGCCAGTCGCACGACCACCAAACCACCCAACAATCGCAGCCCAAGCACCCAAACCGGCCGAAACCCAAGCACAAGCCCCAGCCCCAGCCCCAGCCGCAGCCGCAGCCGCAGCCGCCGCCTCTCGCGGATGAGGGCACGGGGTTCGGGCGCGTGCTGGGGCGGCCGATGGAGGACGTCCGCGCGACCTACACCTTCGGGCGCGAGCTGGGGCGGGGCCAGTTCGGGGTCACCTACCTGGCGACGCACAAGGCCACGGGTCGCCGCTACGCCTGCAAGTCCATCGCCGCGCGGAAGCTCGCGCGCAAGGACGACGTCGAAGACGTGCGCCGGGAGGTGCAGATCATGCACCACCTCACGGGCCACCGCAACATCGTCGAGCTGCGGGGCGCCTACGAGGACCGCCACTCCGTCAACCTCGTCATGGAGCTCTGCGAGGGAGGGGAGCTCTTCGACCGGATCATCGCCAGGGGCCACTACTCCGAGCGCGCCGCCGCCGCGCTATGCAGGGAGATCGTCTCCGTCGTCCACAGCTGCCACTCCATGGGGGTCATGCACAGGGACCTCAAGCCCGAGAACTTCCTCTTCCTCAACAAGAGGGAGGACTCGCCGCTCAAAGCCACCGACTTCGGACTCTCCGTCTTCTTCAAGCCCGGTACGGCGCTCGATCCTATCCACAATCCTCCTCTCTGGATTCGCTTATACGCTGTTTCTACTTTCTAGTATAAATTAATTCCTTCATTCCTGTACTGGTTTTCTCCTAATTAACCACTCCAATAGCAATCACTAAGCCTTGGTGTGTGGAGAGCTGCCAATTGTGATGGGCATTGTAGGATTGTTCCTCGCTAGATGCTCATGGTGGGTAGGCAGATCGGATCCCGAGTGTAAGAGCTGAAAGAGGGATCAGAGAAGAAACCTCAAGAAAGATTGTTCATAATGTTTAGAAAGACTGGGGCATTTGTTGTTGTAGGATCGCTGGAGGGAAATGCCTTGAG
This sequence comes from Guadua angustifolia, assembly GCA_036346375.1. Lineage (NCBI taxonomy): Eukaryota > Viridiplantae > Streptophyta > Magnoliopsida > Poales > Poaceae > Guadua > Guadua angustifolia. The sequence goes on from CM070508.1 coordinate 1,352,466, forward strand.
TTTTAAAAGTTATGGGGGTCAATATTTGTTTTTTTCGTAGTAACTGAGCTCATGTTGGACTCATCACAAACTGAAAGGGGAGATAGTGGCAATGCAGGTGAGCAGTTCAGGGATCTTGTTGGAAGTGCGTATTATGTGGCTCCGGAGGTGCTGAAACGGCGCTATGGAGCTGAGGCGGACATATGGAGTGCCGGGGTTATCCTTTACATCCTTCTATCTGGTGTTCCTCCTTTCTGGGCAGGTACGTTTCGCTGCATGTTGCAACAATCAGATTTTGATGCCATTATCCTAACACGAGCCCTTTGTCTTCTTTGTCCCTTGGTTTTACCAGAGAACGAGGATGGTATATTTGATGCTGTTTTGCAAGGTCATATTGATTTCTCATCTGATCCCTGGCCTTCAATATCTAACGGCGCGAAAGACTTGGTCAAGAGGATGCTACGGCAAGACCCAAAGGAGCGGCTTACTGCTGCTGAAATTTTGCGTAAGTCTCTATTTTTGAACTCACGTCTCCCTTTCATTCCTTCCTCTGTAGCACCGACACGTTAGTTTGGTGTCGTATCGGTGTCCAACACGTGTTCGATATAGATACGACACCGACACGTCACTCGACACGAATCGGTCACATATTGGAATTATATAGCCAAAATAAATAATTTTAATGTTCGACCTAGCTTCGACATTTCATCGACACGTATCTGACGCATACGATGACACAGTTTAGCCCAGCTCAACAACATAAAGGGTAACTCTAGCCACCTGAGAGGAGCAAAACACTAACATCAAGGCTCCATTGTGGAACCATGTTGATGTTCTAGATAATGGTTGTTCGTCTAGAGGAAATGTGAAATAGAGATGGAAGTATTGCAAATATGTTGGCTCTAGTAGCTACTTTAAAGTCTAAGTGCACTTGGTAAAAATTACTAATGGTGATTAAAAGATATATCCTCAGGTGACGGTATCTATTCTTGCTCATCTTAGAAGTGAAATTGTTAAGACTAAGGTACATATTCCTAGTTTATGCTTTACATTATTTCAATTTGATAAACACGCATAAAAATAGAGAATAATACATATGTATATTATTATTATTATTTAAATATGTATAGCCGTGTTGCTGTATCGGCATTTTTTGGAAAATGGCGAATTCCATGTCGGTGTCGTGTCGTATCGTGTCGACGTATTCGTGTCTGTGCATCATAGATTCCTTCCATTGGCAATTTTGGTTGTACAGATTGATTTGCTCATGTGAATGATAGTGCAATGCCTACTTTTATTTGTAAATTGTTTACTCTATATCTACAAAGTGAGTCTTCATTCTTGTATGGTTATGTGTATAGTGTCTCAATCTTGTACATTATGCACACAGACCATCCATGGATTAGAGAGGATGGAGAGGCCCCAGATAAACCACTTGATATCACAGTGATCAGTAGAATGAAGCAGTTCAGGGCAATGAACAAGCTTAAGAAGGTTGCCTTGAAGGTAATCAAATGTTTTCAACTTGAAGCATTCCTTCCTTTCATGCTTAGCAGTCCAGTCTGCCATCATAATCCTGTCATTTCTTCCGCTATAAGTAGGTTGTTGCAGAGAACTTGTCGGAGGAAGAGATTGTGGGCTTAAGAGAAATGTTCAAATCCCTGGATACTGATAACAGTGGAACAATAACTCTTGAAGAACTAAGGGCTGGTTTGCCAAAGCTTGGTACCAAAATTTCTGAATCAGAGATAAGACAATTGATGGAAGCGGTATGTTCATATCTCGTAGTCTCATAGCTTTAATGCTTTACATTTTTCTTCTCTCATTGGCATGGCCTGGCACAAGTATACTAATGGGAACAAAGGCAAGTTGTTTATTTTCCTTTATTATGTATTAATGCCAGTAGTGCACAAAAACATTGTTGTGGATGTGCTTATATCTCAAAAGGAATTAAGGGAAAGATAGATAGTATACAACTTCTGTTGGTATAACGACTTTGTTGAAATTGACTTCTCCACATTTCTGCTAGAACTGGTCTGATAACGCGTTCTTTTTCTGCTCATTGTTCATTATCTTTCATTCCCGAACAGGCTGATGTTGATGGAAATGGGACCATTGATTATGTTGAATTTATATCGGCAACAATGCACATGAATAGACTAGAGAAGGAAGATCACATATTTAAAGCTTTCGAATACTTTGATAAGGACCACAGCGGGTAATTTCTCTTCTATTTTTGTTGTGAATGCATCTGTTAACTTTGACCTTTTACATTAACTAGCTTGTTGCTTGCAAATCTTTTGTACAGATACATAACAGTTGATGAGTTGGAAGAAACTCTGAAGAAGTATGATATGGGTGATGAGGCGACAATTAAAGAAATCATTGCTGAAGTGGATACAGATCATGTGAGTGACTCCAACAAATGCCGAAAGTAACTTCACTGGCTACTGCTAACTTGCTATTCAATTGGGAAAATAGGATAAATTAAATTGATCATGTTGGTGACGTTGAAGGAGACTTGATTTTCAAAAGATGCTGAATTTTCCTCTCTCTTTTAGATTGTAGATGCAAACGAAATATTATGTTTTCATGGTATAAAATTAACAAGTTCATTTACGTTTATGAAAAGAACACGTTGATCCAGCCTGTTTTGTAATCAAGACATCATTTTTTTTTCTATCATCCCTTTTCTGCTAAGCTCCAGCCATCAAGAAATCATGTCTTCTCTGAACAATGTGTTTAACTTTTTTTGGTGGGTGTGAAGCATTACTAATCTTGATGTTCACAAGTAAAAAAGTTCAAATGAACACTGATTAGCCTGCTTACTAATTACTACATTTCCTATTTTTACTTCTTAGGATGGGAGAATTAACTACCAGGAGTTTGTCGCCATGATGAAGAATAACAGCCCAGAGATAGTTCCAAATCGACGGCGCATGTTTTAAACTTCTCCTATAATTGGTGTGAAGCCTGCTTTTTATGAGTTCTCCTTTGCTCCATTTAGAGAGGTGACCATTCAAGATCTTTGCAACTGCTGAGGAACGAGGAATTGAGGAGAGCAGCTCATACTTGAATGCGGAATTCAATCAGGTATCTTCAAGTGATCCTATATATTTGGACGCGCTACCAATCATGGATAAATCTTCCCTTCGTGTGCCTGAGATGGGTGGCGCTTTCCGGTGCTTCCATGTTCTACCATCTCATCTTACAATTTGGCATGTACCCTTTATGGGGTGTGCCTTCTGGTCATATGTTCTTCTACCACTTGATCATTTATGTATGAACAGGGTTTGTAAAACAGTTTCAAATGATCATATGAGACGAGATTATGTTTTCAGATGGACATAGTTGAACATACTTTTCAATTTGCAAGCAACGTGGTACCTTGAAATGCCCATCATTGCATTTCCTTGTACAGCACAACACTATGATTTTAATAACAGGAATAGGAAACATCTTCCGTTGACATGTGGCCGAGATTATCCGCTCTGCTCAGTCTAAGTGTGACACAAATTCGATTCCTTCTCTATTTTAAATTTACTTTTATACAGAATCTATAATATTTCACTATAAATATATCCGTATAATCTATAAAATATTTCACTATAAATATTTCACTATAAATACATCCGTATTATATACATCTCCTTATATATTAAAATCGTTTTTATACATGCGCGGTTTACAACCACAAGGATTTTTTAAGGTAAAATATGTATCTCCTATTTCTTATCTTTTAAACATTATTTATAAAAGTGGTACCACACTTAGATTTTTTTAAAAATCATCACGTCGGTTGTGCTTCGTCGAATCCGAGGCGACCCAAAATTCCGAGTCGAGTTCAAAGCGGAGACGCGTGCGGCTGCGAGCTTCCCGTGCGGCGATTCAAGAGGCAGCAGCCGCGTTGCAGAGAGAGAGAGAGAGAGAGAGAGAGAGTAAAGAGAAAGCAGCGAACAGACGTAAAGAGAAGACAGTGAAAAGTAGACGTTCCCTGTAGCAAACAGTGCGCGTATAGGACTCGGTCGATGCTCGCAAACAGTCCGAGTCCCTGTAGCAACAGTGAACATTACTGCAGAAAACAGTGCTAACACAGCGCGCAAGAAAAAAATAAACAAAATTATTTTTTGAGAATTTTTTAGACTTTTACATGGCGGCTCTACAGTACTAGGACCTTCCACTGTTGGATGGAGACATGGTTTTCTCTCTAACGAGTCAAGATATAGACGGTTAGATGGTTTTGCACAGCTCGATTTGGATGATGTTATTTGGAGATTGACAGGATACCTACTGTGTGGTAGCATAAGCAACATAAAGATTGTAAAGCCTTATTATAGATTCATCTTTATCTATTAAATAATATTCTGGAGGAGATTTTGAAAAAGAAGACCGCCGCCGCATTATGTTTGAAGGTGGAGCAGATTTGCATGACCAAAAATCTGATCAGTAAGATGAATTTTAAGTAGAAGTTTTATTCGCACAAGATGTTGAAAAGCGGGTCATTATTGAACCACTTGACAGTTTTAAAGTAGTCTTGGATTTCGAGTTTATAGAGGTAAAATATGATGATGAAAATTTGAGTCTTACTCTTTTATGCCTACTGCCTAAGGATTCAAATTTCATTTCGGATGAAATCTCGCTGGTGATCGAAATCCGAAATTTTGCTGAGACCTCAGAATTTAGGGTAAATCTTGGACAAAATTTAAAAACAAAAATTCAAATCCAGTTTTATTTCTACCGGGAGAAATGAAATTTTGGTTGAAATTTTTGAAATCTCAACAAGATTTCGATGAATTTGCAACAAACTAAAAATGTCTCAAACAATGTCAAAAAACTTTGAGATTTTGTTGGGACTTTCCTGACACATCCATGATGTTCCCATAAAAATTTTAGATGATTATTAAATCTAAAGAATTTTTAAAAATTTAAACATTGCTACTGTCTTAATAAAACGCTGACTGGTAAGTTTGAACCGAATGAAAAATAGAATAAATTATGTTAGAAAATTTTAAAAATTTTGCTTGGTTATTATGCATCACTAATGTTCCCATAAAATTACAGATAATGATTAATCTTTATGAATTTTTAAAAATTTGGACAGTGCTACTGTCATGATTAAAGCCTTGTTAGCAAACTTTAACCAAATAAAAAATAATTCAAACAATATTAGAAATTTTTAAAAAAAATTTAGATGGTTTTGATGTATCATTAATATTTATATAAAATTTTTATATGATGATCAAGCTTTAAGAAGTTTCAAAAATTCTGGCAGTGCTATGTCTTGATAAAAGCCACATGATATAGATTTTCTTTAGCAAAAAAAAAGATTTAAAATTTTTGAAAATTTTACAAAAGAGTTTTAAGAAAATGGTTAAGATCTCATAAAAAAATTGAATCATGATCACACTCCAGTGACCTTATAAAATTCTTACAAGGGCATTGTACCATTTAAGTTCTTTCTGTTTTTTATTTTTGAAATATAACAAATGAAGTTCAATGCTTACATAGATATTATTGAGCAAACAAAAAATATTAAAAAATATTAAAAATTTTAGAGAATGATCACACTCGAGAAAATGTTTAAAATTTTGACAAGGTTATTGTCCCAATTATGTTAATTCTGTTTTTGATTTTTTTAAATATAACAAATAAAGTTAAATTATTTTGAAAATTTTTCTATATGATCCTACAATACTAATTATAGTACCATAAAGTTTTTAGATCATGATGAAGCTTGTACGATTTTATAAAAATCTGATAGAATTTCTGCCAAAATTTTAAAACGTCCCAAAATTTTGGTTTTTCAAGAAATTTTCATGGAAGGTGACTTTCTTAAGGGTTATTGGACCAAATATGGTCAATCTGGCCATAAGAAGTCAAAAATCGGGAAAAAAACCCCCCGATATTTGGTGAAATATCGTTGAAAATTTTGAGATTACTGTACCAATTTTTTTAAAAAAAAATTTCTTACCCAACCTGGATTTTGGATCATGTCCCTGACCAGAATCTAAAATCTCGGCCGAGATTTTTGAGATTTTGGTGATTATTTTAACCTTGCTGCTACCTAGTTCATATTTTACATTTAGAGATACTATTCTATATAGCCGAGATACTTTTACGTTTGATGAAGTTTACGAAGCACTGCATATGAAGTAAAAGATGAAACTTATGGTTCCAAACGAAAGTTCAAGTTCACATGCAAAAAGCCTGATTGTTCGTGGTAGACAATAGGAGAGGAGTTCAAATGGCGAATCAAAAGACAAAAACTTAAGCAAAAATTATAGAGGAAGATCAAAATCCAGAGGAAGGTATAAGTCATGCAAGTATTACAAAAAAGATAGACATGACATATTTGAGTATTGGTGGGTAAAGAAAAAGGAGAAAATGAACAACAGTTCCAAAAAAGATTAACAAGAGGATAAAACCAAAGTCACCATGTTACTAAGTAAGATTCTCAAGGTGATATTCTCATTGCCTTTGTCGATGATTCAAAAAGTGGGTGACGAGTGGATTTTTAATTCAACCTATACATTCCACATGAGCGTGAACTGTAAGTGGTTCGTTGACTACAAATCTATACCAAGTGGATCCATGTTGATGGGTGATAATACACCATGCAAGATTGCAGGCATTGGTTCTGTCCAGACCAAGAAGTTTGATAGCGTCATTAGAACTTTGTCAGAAGTTCGATACATTCCAAATTTAAAGAAAAGTCTTATCTTGCTAGGTACCCTTGATACTAAAGGGTACAAATATTCATGTAGGGGTGAAGTTTTGAAGGTCTCTAAAGGTTGTCTTGTTGTGATGAAGGGTGATATGAAAACTGCCAGTCTATATCATCTGCAAGGCACTACAATTTCATGTGATGCTACTATTACCTCATACAAATCATCCAATTCTAATACCATTAATCTTTAGTATATATGTCTGGGCCATATAAGTGAAATTGGAATGATGAAATTATACAAAAGAGGACTTCTTGATAATCAAAATATTGATAAGTTAAAGTTTTATGAATATTGTTTCTTCGGCAAGCAAAACATGGTGAAATTCAACACTACAACTCACTCTACAGAAGGTATATTGGATTATGTTCACTTTGATGTGTAGGGGAGGGGGCATTTTGTCTTGTCGCTTGGAGGTGCTAGCTACATATTGATCATCATTGATGATTACTCAAGAAGAGTTTGGCTATATTTTATAATATATATATCGGATGTGTTCAAGACATTCAAGAAGTGGAAGATTGTGATTAAGAAACAAACTAGCAAGTATGTAAAGAAGCTGTGTATTGATAATGGTTAGAGTTTTATTCTGATGAATTTGAAGCTTTATACAGATCAAAGGGTATTGTGAGATATTACACCATTCTTAGTACTCATCAACAAAATGGTGCGGCTGAATATATGAATAGAACCATCATGGAGAAGGTACATTGTATGTTATCTAACTCTGACTTACCTAGAAGTTATTGGGCTGAAGCTGCTTTCACTGCTTGTTATTTGATCAACCGGTCAGCAAACATAGTAATTGATAAGAAGACTCTAATTAAGATATGATCTGGTTCTCCAGCAAATCATTCAAATTTGAGAATATTTAGTTGTCCCTCGTATGCTCATGTTAATAATTGTAAATTGAACTCTAGAGTTGTTAAGTGCTTTTTCCTTGGTTATAAGTCTGGTGTGAAAGGATATAAATTATGGAATCCTAAAACTAGAAAGGTGGTTATTAGTAGAAATGTTACCTTTGATGAATCTACTATGTTGAATGATAAACCATCTATTGATGTTCCTACTAAGGAGCTGCAGAAATCAAACATGCAGGTGGAACATGTTATTGATTTAGGATCTACACTAGAAGTTGAAAAGAAAAACATACAAGATGTTCCTGTTATTGTACAAACATCACAACGTTCCATTGCAGCTAACAGGCTTAAGAGGAACATTCAATCACCTAAGAGGTTGATTGAAGAAGCCAATTTTGTGACTTATTGTTTGAATGTGGTAGAAGAAATTGATGGCATTGCAAAACCTTCAAGTTATTAAGAGGTTATCTCTTTTGGTGATTTAGAAAGATGGATGACTACTATACATGATGAGATGCAATCTCTTGAGAAGAATGGCACTTGGGAGTTGGTCAAGTTGCTAATTGAGAAGAAATCTATTCGTTGCAAATGGATCTTTAAAAAGAAGAAAGTTATATCACCAACCAAAGAGGTTACATACAAGGAAAGACTCATTGTTAAAGTATACAGCTAAATTTCATTTAGTGATTTCATATATGTCTTTTCCTCAGTTGTGAAGCATAGTTTTATTAGCACTTTACTCAGTATTATGGCTATGCATAATTAATAGATTGAGCAATTAGATGTGAAAACTGCGTTCTTACATGGAGAAGTAGAAGAAGATATTTGTATGGAGCAGCCAGAATGTTTTATCATTCTGAGAAAGGAGAAAAATTTTGCTTGCAAGTTAAAGAAATCTCATTATAGTTCGAAGCGGTCACCTAGGCAGTGGTATAAGAGATTTGACTGTTGTATGATCTCTTATAATTTTAAAAGATCCGATTATGATAGCTGTGCCTATTTGAAGATTGTTAATGGCTTAGCTTTTTATTTACTCCTATATGTTGATGATATGTTGATTGCTACAAAAAAATTAAGGCAAAAATATCAAAGTTGAAGGCACAATTGAACATTAAATTTGAAATGAAGAATCTCGGTGCAGTAAAGAAGACTTTAGGTATAGAAATTACCAAAGATAGATAGTTAGGAAAATTATACGTAAGCTAGAAAGGGTATATTGATAAAGTCCTTCATCATTTCAATATGTAAAAAGCCAAACTGGTGAGTACTCCGTTAGGTGCACATTTTAAATTATCTTCAGTGTTGTAGGATCAAGGATAACTGACTAGAGAGAAGGTGAATAGGAGGTTTTTAAAATCTTTTGGCTTTAATTCAATAATTAAGTAAATATAGCACAATTATCAATTCTATAACAATTAAAACCTAAATGAGCTAAGTGTTACTAAATGCACCAACAAGCTAAGTCTAAGCAAGAGCAACAATCCTAGAGAGATAATCAATCACTAAGATCACTAGGAAAGTAAATTGCATAATTAGAGTCACAAAAGAGCAAACTAAATGAAGATGAACACTTTGATTTTTTTTCTGTGGTATCAGAAACTTACCGGTCTCCTCTAATCTACGCTGAGGAAGGGATACAGATATGAGAAGCTACACTAGAATCAATATCAATTATTTTAGCAGTCATATGCCAAATCATTGGAAATATATAAAAGTCTAGTTTCTAGCGCTTCAAACCATGCATCGTTTTGACTTCCGAAGCAAAAGTTATGACCATTTAAATGGAAACTGCAAAGATTGTTTTGTGGGTGCATAAAATTAAAAGAAGACTCCTCAAATGCTCCACTAATATGACCTTTCACATACCTTCACTAGTACTTGCGTTTATACCTAGCTAGGAGGATTGTTCCTAGTATAAATACCCTATGTACTCCTCCATTGAAAATAGTGAAAAGTAAAAAAAAATGTTGTTATGATTAATTTTTAGAATCAGCCACTATGGTGTCTTCTCCAATATGGAATGGCTGTATGGAGGGATCCTTATCCACTCGGTCGTTTGACGACTCCTAGTGTAGTTGAGCGAATGACTCGAATCAGGTTACTGTATTGAGACAGTGGTTGGTTTCAAGTACATTTATCAAGTTACACTATTATCTTGGTTGTTCATAGCTAGTTACCCTCGTTCTTGCTCTCATGTCATGAAGATCGGGCATTCCCCCATATCATTTGGTATGAGAGCTCCAGTTGCCACGGTGAGAGCTAGTTACCACTTGGTATCTTTGCAAGCTCAATTCAATATTTGGGTGTCGATTCCAGATTAGTGGTGATCTGATTTCAATAGTCATAGGATAGGGTTGGTTGAGATGTCGAATTTATGTTCTCTCTCTTCAGGTTCTATCGGCTGTGTGATTAGGTTCTTATTTTTTTTAATTGTATCCTTATCTTGAGTCTATTTGTATCTATCTACTTAGTACTATCGAGTCTGTAATTTTTTATCGAGTCTTTGATGATTACCATCCGCATACACTACAACAATTAGCATAAGCCAAGGACGACTCATTTTGAAGAAAGGAAAATGATACGGATATGAGAAGCTACACCAGAATCAATCTTAATGATATTAGTAGTCATATGCTATCTCATTGGAAAGATATGGAAGTCTAGTTTCCAGCGCTTCAAACCATGCATCGTTTCGACTTCCGAAGCAAAAGTTATGACCATTTAAATGAAAGTTACAAAGGTTGTTTTGTGGGTGCGCAAAATTAAAAGAAGACTCCTCAAATGCTCCACCAATATGACCTTCCACATACCTTCATTAGTACTTGCGTTCATACCTAGTTAGGAGGGTTGTTCATAGTATAAATACCGCATGTACTCCATTGAAAGCAATGAAAAATGTTATTATGAGAAATTTTTAAAATTAGACACCATGGCGTCTTCTCCACCATGGAATGACTGTATAGAGGGATCCTTATCCACCCCAGTCATTTGACGAATCCTAGTGTAGCTGGGCGAATGACTTAATTCAGGTTGCTACATTCAAACGATGATTGGTTTCAAGTACGTTTGTCAAGTTGCATAGTTATCTTAGCTAATTACAGCTAGTTATCCTCTTTCTTGCTCTCACGTCATGAAGATCGGGCACTCTTCCATATCATTTGGTATCAGAGCAAAGGAACCTTCTATAAAATAAGTACTGGACTGATCTTGCGGTACTACCGAACCCCGTGTAAGATCAAGGATGTCGACTAGAGGGAGGTGAATAGGCGGTTTTAAAGATTTATTTTTAAATGCTCTTTGGCCAAAACCTAGTTTATGTGCTGATGTGTAAATCAAATGGTTTTATCCAATTAAAACCTAAATCAACTAGACTCAACTATGGGAAAATTTAGTCTAGCGACACTCAATTCGTTGGTTTTTAACGATGTGTCTATGACATATGGGTCCATTTGAGTCTATGACAGTGGGTCAGGGTGTCATAAAGTGAATCACGAATTTTAAAGAGTGTCAATGGCGCCAATCTCCCCTCAACTATGTGCACCAACAACCTAAGTCTATGATCAAGGTTTGTAATTCTATGTTGACAAGCAAGAAATTTAATTCTAGGAATGTAAATTGCAAGAATGTAAATTAGCAATAGAAACCAAACCAAAAGATTGACACACGATCCTTTTTACCGTGCTGTTCGGAGACTTATCGGTCTCTTCTAATCCACGTTGAGTTAAACCCAGACAAATTGGATTGACTCCACAAATTAAACCAAGCACCTCGAATCCAATAGTGGTAGCTCTGCTCCAACCTTCACAACTCGTTGGGTTCACAACCTTCTTGAGAAGATCACCAGACCACGACACCTTCACACTATTTAGGTGCCAGTAAACATCAAGAGTAATAGATCAAGCCTCTTGCTTGATCCTCACCAAGTGCAACACATGCACAAAACGTTCAATCTTTCTCTAGATACAACACATGCAATTAGAGACCTTCTCTCCTTACTTACAAAGTGCAACACATGTACAATTAAGAGAAGATACTTACACTAGCTCATAATACTTACACTAGCTCATAAGAATGCAAAGAAACACCAAAGAGATTCTATACAAGAAACACTAGCTCAAAACCTCCTTAAATCACTCAAATATTGTTCTAGAATCTTTTAAGGATTTACTCTCACAAAAATATCCCAAATGGGTGATGTTGCAGCAGCAAAACCCTCCCTATTTGACCTCTTATAAAGCCCCTCAAAGAAATTAACCGTTTGGGGGAAAATCAGAAGAAAAAAAACACAACAAAACCGGAACTACCGCCCATATGGGAAAATCAGAAGAAAAAAACACAGCAAAACCGGAACTACCGCCCATATAGAACTGGTAGTATCGGTCTCAAAGATAACGGATAGTTTCTGCACATTAAATGCATTGAAACTAGTCATTACTATAGTACCCCGTACTACCGCCCAAGTTGGACTAGTAGTACCGATATTTTTAACCCAAAACAGCTCCAAAACACCTCTCTGAAAAATAACTACCGCACTTGGGGTGGTACTACAACTTGAGCGGCACTACTGCTTTGTAAAATCAGTAATGCTGCTCGGGTGGCACTACCGCTATGTAAAATTGGTAGTGCCACTCGGGTGGCACTACCGCTATGTAAAATCAGTAGTGCCTTTAGCAACTAAAACGATCATAACTTTTTACTCCAAAGTCTGATTTAGATGATCTTGGACTTTATGAAAAGCTTATCAAGAGGGCTACAAATTTAACCTAATTTCAACATTTAAGCAACCATAGATATGTATAAATATCACAAAAAATCCAATGTAGCCACTCAAGTTTAAAATCTAATTTTCTCGAAATCCCTCACATATACTTGATCAGCGTGACTACAAGCTAACAAGAGTTAAAAAAAATAAATCTTGAGCCATGTGATGATCAACTCATAATCAAAATAATTTGCAAAGCATATTTGTAAATCCTAGTCATATGCTTGAAAACTAAATTTATAAACATCAGTTTATTTACAAAACACATTTGCAAATAACAAATCTATACAAATAAAATCACAAAGAACACGCATGAACTCAATTATAGCCATGTGATGATCAATCAACACATGGTCTCTAGCAATTTACAAAATACATTTGTAAACTTTAGTCACATGCTAAGAGAAGCACTTCCATGAACTTCAACATTTTGCACAACATATTTTGCAAAACAACATTAAACATGAGCTTCTCCCATTTGCAAATCAAAGATTCATGCAAAGAACACATCAATAAAATTGCAAACATGAGCTATATCTGTTTGCAAAACACATTTGTAAATATTTTCTCCATACAAAAACCAAATCAAGAGGTGAGCTAGTACAAGTACAAATGGGATTGAGCCATCAACACATAATAAAACTCAAGCTATAAGACTCGACCCCTCTTAATAGTACAACAACCTATACTAGCAACCCAGTCTCCCAACCAAACATCGAGACCAGTAAAAAACTAGAAACACATCATTAGCTCTATGCTAGTTATATCTTTGCCTCGCGCAACCACATAGAGCTTTTGCTTGATGACAATCATCATCTTTCAAGGTCCTGATCTTCGTCTTATTCATCAACACATGATGGACTCCGTTCTCTTCGGGATTCATCTTTAATGCTCATCAACACATGATGACATCCTTCTTCTTGAATCTTAACTTGATGACCATCAACACATGATGTCATCCAAAATATTCATATTTGGACTTAACCTATTTCAAAACTCATTGAAAATGTTAGTCTAACATGCATAGTTGTCCCAATCATCAATGCACTCTATTAACACATAATAGATACCCCAAGATCCATTGATCTACTCCTTTGATGATTGACCATAACCCAAATCAATTGAATGAAATTTTATATTTGTCTTGAGTATATTATTGCTACTAAAGCTTCATACACTTAAGCACTTTCGATTGTCCTTAATCAACAAGACACACCATCAACACATGATAGAGAGCCTAGATCCACTTATCTAATTCTTTGATGATTGAATGACAACCAAACATAATTTAAATTGTATGAGTATATTTCATCTACGCAAGCTTTATATACTCAATTTGATGAGTTTCAAAGTAATGATCCAATTAATATGAAATGATGGAAATGGATCAATATTATTGAGAATATCAAACATAGAATAAACTCTATTAAATGTGTTCATATGTATAATTGAACTTGAACCAATATGCACATATTCAAATTAAGATTTATTTGGAGTTTATCCTATATTGACATGAGTATACTACAACTACACAAGTTTTATATACCCAATGATTTGTTTCAAAGTAAAGATCATTGAAATATGTGACAAGATGAAAGAGATCAATACTATTGAAACTTCAAGATAAAGCGTGAACTCTCCCTAAATGTGTGCATTCATGTATATATGGAATTGGAAACATTATACACATCTTAAGATTAAGACTACGGTGAAGTTTATCCTTTATTTTGAATCTACGAAATTCATCTAGAAATAATAAAGTTGTATTTAATGCATACCTTTGGGATTTCTATTTTTTAATGAGATGAGACTAATCAAAAATATACTCAATAAAAGAGTTAGCCTCATATTTGTATTTATCAATATGATCATGAATATTATATCTAAGGAATGCAATAAGATATAATAATATGAACTTGAATGCGTGCCTTTGATATTTCCATCTTTTTTATCTAAAAGAGACTAATAAGAGTTAAGCTCAATTGATGAGGACATCGCCAACATGTGCGTGACCGCTGTCTCTCCTTCCTCTACGACGTCTACTTCCCCGGCGCACGACGTTTTTTCTAAGTCGCATGGAGGCCTCAATCCACATGCTCGGCCCATCGAGACTTCCTCAGTGGACCGGCACCTCAATCCCACACCCCAAGGATGGCCCATGCCTCCAGGATGGCCCAAGATCAAGCCCAATTTGTCTCCGAGTCCGGTTCGGCCATCCAAGAGCAGCAGTACTTCAAACGGACATAACTTGGGCTCCCGGACTCCGTTTTTAGTGTGCGACCACCCGTTTGAAAGGTATCGAGATAACCTTTCCAATGCATCTAGTCCCAAGGCCAAATTCCTCATGGAACGTCGGGAAATCACTGAACAATCAAGTAGTCCAAATCTGCCAGGTGTTGCGCCACCTTATTTGGGCCGTGGGCCTTGTAATTTGTTGGAGGGGCCTAGGCCCAGGTTGAGGACGTGGGAGCAAACCCTAGCATGCCCTCCACCTTGGCCGCCACCCCTTTGGCCATCCTTTCTCTTCCCCCATTATAAAAACTAGCCGCCATCACTTTAGATCGTGTTTTGTTGTGTTTGGTAGATCCTGTGTCGTCCCTCCTCGTGTTTGCGCGTGTCGACTAGACCGCCTTGAGCCGAGAAACAGAACCTCAACTTGTTTCTTTTGATTTCAATACTATCTATTCAGATTGCTTCATGCTTTGTTCTTATGGTTCTCGATTTCTTGCGAGAACAATTGATCGCTTGGATCTTGTATCGTGTGGATTGGCATTGCGATTGTGAAGCTCCCGACCTGTTGGTAGGAAGCCCTTGATTCGGTGCCATCAACACCCCAAATCGACGTATCATCATCTCACCGAAAGATCGGGATCACCCGTCCTCATCATCAATAAAAGAGTTAGTCTAATAGAAAGATTTGTCATTAATTAATAATTAAGATTAATCAATGTTATGATTATCAAAAGGGTTAGTCTCAATATTAAATTTGTCATTAACACCAAAACCAAATTAATAGAGCTTGAACTTTCACCCCGGCAGTACTGACTTTTACATATCGGTAGCTCTGGCCTCACAGATTTCCAAAAACACATGCTTCTGAAAAATAAGTACCGCTCATGAGCTCAGTACTACCGCACTTGCGATAGTATCGCTTTTAACACTGCAGTAGTGCCAGCCTAGAGATTTAGTGAATGCACATTAGAAACCACTCTCTAGAATAAAACTACTGCTAACTAAATCTCGGTACAACTAACCTTGTGGTAGTACCGGTCATACAATGGCAGTAGTGTCAACTTCATTGAATTTGTACAGAAAAATTCAAAAATGCACTCTATTATGCAAAACTATGTCTATATGAATTCAGATTTGAGTCAAATGACATTCAAGCAAACTTAAGCTACTAGTCATCACTCCCCCTTAATAGTACGCACATATTCTAGCAATTCGATCTTTTCTCCAAACTCGGAGATCGGCAAAAGCAATGAAATGATCCTTAGATCTTTTATACCTTTGTCTTGAGCTTGAATTGTCCAATATTTTTATTTTATCTCTATTAGCTCCTTAAATCGACAAGAACCAACCTTTACCCAACACTACATGTTTGTCCTTTAACCTTAATTGTCATTAATTACCAAAACCAAATGAAATTAGGGGCCTAGATGCTTCAAGCGTTATGCTCACAATTAGATGATGAAGTTGAGTACATGTCTAGAATTCCATATGCCAATGCAGTTGGTTTACTTATGTATTGCATGGTATGTTCTCACCCCGACTTACCTTAATCATTGAGTGTTGTTAGTAGATACATGGCTGATCCTGGCAAAGAGCATGAGAAAACAGTACAATGGATTTTCAGATATTTGCAGGGCACTTCTACTGCATGTTTATAGTTTAGGAAAACTAGAGATGGACACATGGGTTACGTAGATTCAGATTTTGCTAGAGATTTGGATAAGAGAAGATCTCTTACTGGTTATGCATTCACTATTGGAGGATGCACCGTTAGCTAGAAAGCAAGTTTGCAAACTACCATTGTCGTATCTACTATAAAAGTTGAATATATGACTATTTCAGAAGCTTGCTAAGAAGTCATTTGGCTGGGAGGTTTATTTATTGAGCTTTGTGGAAGCATATCTTGCACTGCAATATTTTGTGACAGTCAGAGTGCTATTTACTTTACAAAGGATCAGATGTTCCATGAGAGAACAAAGCAATTGATGTCAGATATCATTATGTTTGAGGTGTCATTGCTCAAGGTAACATTAAAGTCAGCAATATAAGTACACATGATAATCCAACTGATATATTGACAAAGCTAGTTCTAACAACTAAGGGCCTGTTTGTTTTTGCTTTTAATTATGGATTTTAGTCCCAAAAGCAGAATAAAAAACAAACAGTCTGATTCTAGAATTTGATTCTTACAATCTAGCTCACCCATATATACTAGAATCCACAATCCACTTTATATGTACTTTTGGATTCCAGCTTTTGGAGAACCAGCTTCTCTACAACCACAATTCAGAATCAGCTTTTAGAGAATCCAAAGCTAAAACAAACAGACCCTAAATGTGAGCTTTGCTCAGAATTAGTTGATATCACTCAATAGCCCTTTGGACTTTAGGCGCACAAGATATTCATAATGATTTGTTTCGAGAAGAATTGCATTATATTTTGGGTACAAAAGGAATTCGTTTCAAGGTAGAGATTGTTGAGTTTGATGGTTCATGTTTTACTCTATTTCAAATCTATTCCTACACGGAGTCTGTAATATTCAACTATAAATATGTCTATGTAGCCTAAAGGAAAAGCAAGAGATTTAGTGTATACATTTCCTCATATAGTGAAATCATGTTCGTGTGCACGTAGTTTTCTCCTGTAAAAATTTTCTACATAAATTTCATGTCTCCTCTTTCCTATTTTTTAGGCATTATTTGCAACACACTCTTCAAGAGGTACGGTTGCTCCCAGCAATATCCTTGTAGCATAGCATTTGAGTAATTGAGTTCGTTGATGTAGCAGTTCAAATGGTAAATTTGGGCCTGTTTGGGGGAGCAACATTACTACAAAGCAGTTGAGAAGCTAAACCACAACAGAAGCACCCCTAAAAACTGAAGATGCTGAGGAGAAGCTTTTCAACTGTGGCTTAGCTTGACCATCTCCTACCTCAGTCGCTCTGCCTTCTCGACCTCCGCCACCCCGCCTCGCCGCCTCCACGTCACCTCCCCACTCGGACGCCGCTGTACTTCGCTATATTGTTACCTCCTCGCTCGGTTGGCTCTCAAAAGCTACAGCTACAACAACTAGTTTGCCAAACAGCATAACAAGAAAACCACAGTCGCTATCTACAGCTGCTTTACAGCCCACCAAACTAAAAGCAGTTTTTCAGCTCAGCCGTAGCTCCCCAAACAGGGCCAAATAAGGCCTAGGAGGTTAGCTGATGCCGTTTCCAAATCGTACAGTACGCACTAACTGCTTCCCATCTTCCCGTTAGTTTTGTTCGTTAGGTCATACCTGCTTAGAACTCAACATTCAGAAAGATTGGCCATGCCCTGGGGAAGGTGCCACGCCAAGCAAAACAGCTGCAGAGCTGAGCAGGTATGCCTGTCTTGAAATGTTGATGTACATGCACATAAAGATGTATAGTATTTGTACAAGACTACCAGTCAATATCAACTCTGAACACTATTTCAAATATGCATTTTACAAAATTGTTGATACAAAATGAAAGCACCACGCCAAGCAAAGCAGGTGCAAAGATGACCAGGTATGCCTATCTTGAATGTTGATGTACATGCACATAAAAGATGTATCGTATTTGTACAAGCCAATATCAACCTTAACACTATTTCAAAGATGCACTTTATTTGATGCTGAATGCCCAAGCTACACAATTTCAAAGATGCGCTTTTATTCGATGCTGAATGCCCAAGCTTCTGGCAAAGCGGATTTACACGGTGAGCATGTGAAAGGTGGTGTTTGTTGATACGAAATCGTTACATTTAGGTCATCAGCAAGATGACAATGTTACAAATTCTGAGATGAAAACGGCACAAGACATTCAGCCCTAAACCCCTAGCGTGCAGAATGCAAACACCACGGATCAGATGTACAATAAGCTTACTTTACAGTAATTGCTTCCGGAAAACAAGAGCTGACCATCGAACTGAGACCTATTTCAACTTTGCTGACTTGTGCTTGATAAAGAGAGCTGCTAGCATGCTTTTATTGCCGACAGGAGCCTTTTGGATTTCACGCCCTCTGGGTTTTTCGAAAGATTTAAATGTAGACAAATGCTTGACACCTGGCTGGTCCTGAAAATGCATACAAGGTAATTGTGATACAATGGTACCATATCAAGAAACAAGGAAAACAAAATCTAAGGGCATAGACCTATTTTACTGAAAGATACAAAATAGGTCCCAAGGATACGATGATAATGCAGTTTTAACTAATTATGATTTCACATTAGGCTTATATCATTTCTAATTTACCTTTGCACCAACGTTTTGTGTAACATAAGATCTACTGTTCCCATTCAATTGCAGAGGCCTGCGCTTGGGAGAAGCAGGCAGCTCCTTACCTGAAACAATGGTAATTCAGATGAAAAACTCAATTTCGAATTTTCCAAACATATACTACTCAAAATCCTAACAAATGTGTTGTTTCAAGACAGAGTTAACAAATATTTGCAAATTAATCATGAAATCACATTTTGTTCTTGATTTTTTTTTTTGAAATCATGTTCATATGATTCCATGCCCTCTAAGAACTTAAATAACAGTATGGCTAATTACCAGGAAGGTATAAACCATCTGATGCAAGTTTAGATGATATTGTGTCACCTAGGCTGCATAAAAGCAGATGATAGCAAGTTAGAGAGTACACAGCTCCATTGCAATTAACAGGTGAAATAAGAAGCCATTTAGACAAAGTTGAACAAAGTGGAGATAACAGCCTTACACAAATGTAGATTTATGCGCTCCATTGGCTGCAGCGCTGTTCTCTGATGCCAGATGCCAGGAAAGGGTCTTTGCTGCACACCAAAAGTGAAAGGATTTTTTTTTCTTGTTTAGTATGGTGAGTA
Source organism: Guadua angustifolia (assembly GCA_036346375.1). Taxonomy (NCBI): domain Eukaryota; kingdom Viridiplantae; phylum Streptophyta; class Magnoliopsida; order Poales; family Poaceae; genus Guadua; species Guadua angustifolia. The sequence goes on from CM070508.1 coordinate 1,371,876, forward strand.
GCATGCATGAAATCTACGAAGCGAAGAAGAAATAAGCACCTGAGGGGTAAGGTCTAGGCTTTGATTCCTGATTAGTGTCTGTCTGCAGGTGTGCATGAGCCTGGGTTCTTCTATAACGAGCAGTAGCTAGCTTGCAAAGAAAATTGGCAAGTTTAAATTCAGCTTTCCTTAAAATAAAAATCCAGACAGTGGATAAGCTCCTAGCCCTGCATTCCCTTACATGGTAGGATATAGTGCTTGTGGTGCTTCATGTTTGTTCCCATCATTTGCTGCTGCCTGAGGCCTTCTTTATCCGTATAGATTTGGCAGGTGAGGATTTGCTATAGATTGGGCAATATAGTAGTGTCAATTTAGCTTTCATGGTTTCATCAGTATATACTGCATGTGTTGCCGATAGATAGCATTACCTGGTTCAAGCGTGCAACCTTCAGCTCAAAGGTCGAGATCTCAGAAGCTTGCTGTTCGAAGAGGTCTGTCAATTTGTAGGCAACGGTACCCAGGTGATCGACAGCATTGACAACTGCCCGCACTGCATAACCTTTCAAGTTGTCCAGCACCCTGATGCCAATTAGCTTTTTAATTTTTAAAAATTTCAACATAAAAATCTCAAGACCATGAAAATATGCTGTATTATGAAATATATTCAATTCACTATGCTATTTATCCACGAAAATATCCTGTAAACCGTCAAATATGAAAAAAAAAACTTCCATGTAATTCAAAGGAAATGACAGCATTTGGATTGCAAACCTCCAACACAAATTCAATAGGCGGTGCATAGTACATAGACGGTTGTTAGATAATTCCGAAATTCCAGATAAAACCAAAATTCCATATTCTTCTTAAGCTAGTAGTATTTGTTTTCTAGTCACATCTCGACATCGAGTCCCTTTCTCACACCTATTGCTGTCCAGCTTGGCTTAGGCGGCTTAGCCTCCTATACCGTAATTGCTAGTACATGCTGCACCAACGCTTCAATTCAATTCAACCCCTATACCAAATGACAAAAACAGAGCTAGATAGCATGTAAAATGCATACGTACGAGGAAAATAGCCATAGTCGGTGTATTCAGGTGGTAAATTTTTTTCTGACGATAAAAATGCCCAGAGGTGGGCGATGCAGGAGCAGAAATCTCGCTCACATCTGCTTCTGGTCGCTGTGGAGGTATGACTTCTCGCAGTACTCAGAGGCGGAGTAGAGCTGCGGCCGCAGATTCTTGAGCTCCTGCACGCGCGCATCAGCAACATATATCAAGAACCGTGGAACGACAGCTCCGGCTCCAACGGATCCACGAGCAAAGCAAAGAAAGAGGTCAAAAGGAGTTTTTTTTTGGTCAGTGTGGGATCTGGGCTGGAATAATGATCTGGGAATGCAGGGCACCTGCAGGGCCTTGACGAAGCTCTTGCTGCGCTCCATGGAGACCTCCTCGACGGTGGTGGGGCCGACTCCTGCGACCCCCGCCCAGCCACCGGGCGCCGGGCTCGGGCGCAGTGGCTGCATTCCTTCCGGTCGCGCGTTCTTGACGCTTCCTTCGCCCCCGCGGGCGGCGGCGAGGGGAATGGCGAGCTGGAGTGGAGAGGAAGCGATGCCAACTTGCCAAGGCAAGGCACTGTATACTGCTACTCCTCCCTTCCTACTAGCTAGTGTGCAGTTGTGCGCGTGCGATTGGTGCGGAGGACGAATGGAGAGAGCGGTGGTGGTGGCCGGCCGATGGCGACTGGAAGCGCCCGTTAATCGATCTGCGATTTGGTTTTAGCCGACCGAGATTGCAATTATTAGAGGAGCTCTGCTTTAATGCTGCTTGGTTGGTTGCTTCTTTTGTTGCTTTGTGCGCGACTACTGCTTATGGCGTAGGATCTAGGCTCCTTTTTCATCCTTGTCTTCACTAGGACCAGTTTTAGTCTAGTCTGAATAAAATATTTTTACTCATACATAAATATGAGTTAACGAGTGACCTCACTCGTTCTTCCTTTCTTTTTTTTTCTTTTTTCTTTTTTGAAAATTGTACCATAAGATAAGAAAGATGGACTATATATGGACTTCGAGCCATATATGGACTTCGAGCCGTAACACTCTCTTCTTACCTCTTGTGAACAAAAGGAAACCAACTCTTATCTTTCACTTTTCGCCCACATTCTCTCCCCCTCCTCTGTCGGATCATTCCCTACTTTTTGGGAGATGATTCTATGCTTTTTCTTTTTAACAGTTATACAAATATTAATGCACAAATAAATAGTAGATGGTGATTACTTACCCCTTCGCTTGCTTCAAGATTTGTGCAACTTGTATTAGGAAGGAAAGTATTGAAGCACTGCTCCAACTTTTTTCACCCTATGGTAAATCGAGAGTGTAATTTTATTTTTTAAATACATAACATAATTTGATTATTTGATTCAAAATATGTTTTCATTGCAACAAACGGATGCTTCACCGGTAGGGGTAAAATGACTTCGAGCTAAGTAGGGATCTGAGTGACTTACATGAACTGCAAAATGGTAGAGGCGCTCGTAATTGGGTCATCATGCTGATATAATTATGCGGTTCGGTTTTCACTCAAACTCATGAATCATCACGAGGGACTGCACTGCAATGCGCATACACGGCCATCTTGGCTGTACGAGCAGCGGACGAGCGGTAGGTGCTCACGATGAATGCCTGTCGGTTTGATCAGGGGTTCCATTCGGTGCAACCTAATGCGGCAATAACTGGTACCAGCAGAAGGCAATCATCTGATGTACGTGATTTTGATGTGATGGTGAAATTGAGATTCAAAAATACTTGCGAATGGTGTTCTTTTTAATCATCCGGTTTCTCCCATGATCTATGGACTGGGATCACCTGCAGTCTACAAGTTAAGCGACTACGGATGATTCTATCCATCCTTTCTCTCGATGAATAGCTCGTATTCTTTGCAATAGCGTCTACAATAATAAACAGTAACATGAGCAATATCGGAAGAACATAGATCCTTGGATTTAGATCTGATGACCGGTAGTGGACTGCTTAAGTTACAATCACACTATCAACACATAGGAACCGGGTCGATAATCTACACGGATGCATCGATCACCAGTTTGACATCTTGTAAAAAGCGAATCAGAGGGGGGCAGGGGGGTTATCATGCATAGAGACAACAATGATTGGCACAAAATGAAGGTGCAAACGAAGCTACTCCCTCTGGTCACAAATAGCTGTTGTTTTGAATTTAGATACAATCAAACTTTTCAAACTTTAACTTTCAATATCTTTTTAAATATTTAAATTGGATACATGAAAATCAAATGTATTATCATAATTTTATAATTCTAGGGGATTTTACAAATACATTATAATAAAAATTAGCAGTCAAAGTTGTGTTTTGAAGACCATGTTGATATTCCAAAACAACAACTATTTATGGCCAGAGGGAATAGGGATTAGGGCACTCCCAATGCTCTATGTCAGCAATTTCTTCAATATGCCACATAGGATTAATGTTTACATAGAGAGAAGATTAAAGAAAAGAAAGAAGCTATTTCTTGCATAAGAAACAGCTTAGGCACACAAACCAAAGGAAGTACAACAAAAACATGAATCGGAAAGAGCATGGTTGTATCTATGATATTTATTTGATGCTCTCTATGTATTTATGCTAAGATACAAAGGGTTAGAGAGGTACTATCTAACACTATTTATTGATGATGCGGATATTTTTAGATATACCTACATATAGAAATCATGCAGTATTAGGAGTGCCCTCAGTAAGTAGTACTCCAGTTTAATGGGCTGACTTACTTTGGGTTGGACCAATACTGCTACAGGAGAGGTCCCAACCAACAAACGTCGTCCTGCTCTAAGTTGGAGGCTAATTACGCTTAGCTCAAGCGTGCTAGTCCGGGTGGATGAAGCAGGTGTGCTAGCTCAACTCAGTAATGGTCACTCACACCGTTACACAACTGAGCGTACATGCATAGAACTGAAAATTCGTAGGGATATTGAGGAGCAAAAATCAGATCGCTCAAATTATTCGTAAGAATAATGTTGTAGAGGATACAAAACATAAGAGTATAAACCTACTTGCGTGTAACAAATCATATCATAGGCCTGTGAATTTCTAAATGGGGATGGACAGCTCGTATCTTGGCCATAGTTTTGTACCAAAATTGAGGGCACAACGCATACCAAATTTCTGTTTACTGCAATATGTAAATATGAGGTTTATCTTTCACCTATCATCATAAAAATACGTCGCAAAGAAACAACGGAACCTTAAAAGACCATAAGGAACGCAACAATAAATCGAAGTGGCGTACAAACATGTCAAATAGGAAAATATCATTTAAATCCAACCATAGCTGTAGGTCCGATCAAGCTCCTTGACTAATTGGAACTATTTAAATTAATTTGATAGTTATTTAAATGACTTTGATAGTTCCAAGTTTTATAGAGATCCATCAGTAGCAGAACCATAGAAGTGTATATATACACTACATTTTCTTTGTTCATGTACTATTTTCTATGTTTTATCACTAAGTTTTTTCGTAGTGACCACCAAAAGCCTGCAGTACATCTATTGAGTTCATTTCATAGTAGAAAAAAAAGAGTTTTGGTTCTAGGGTATTATAAGTAAAAAAAGGTAAGCCTTTTCAATCATCCAACCCAAAATGATAAAGAATATACCATGCGTTATAAGAAACTATAGCTATCAGAGCTCTTCAGTCAGTTCATAGTCATGCATGGTTGCAGACCACCACCTATAGGAATCCAAGGAACAACACCTCCAACAGCTTCCTGAGAACATTAATAGTTGAAAAATGTGAATTGTGTAAATATGAGCAATACGCACAAAGCATTCTGTGGTGTGGAGATCACATTGTCCTTCTTATGTCGAGCATCTTATTACTTAACATTGTAATCTTATTTCTGTGCAATCAATATAGCTCTCTTTTCCTCGCCAAAAAAAAAAAAACGTGGTTGCATTTACTGTAGGAGCCATACTTCCAGGGATACCAAATACGTGGAAAAATTCTGAGAGTGTAACTTAAAAGCAAGCAGACGTTTGTATAATTCTGGAACTACTCTAATAGAACAAACTCTTCTTCAATGTCATATACCATAAAGCTCTGCTAATTGAATACGATTTCAAAATCGTTTTAAATGGGATGTCTGTACTTCTAAATCTAATTTGAAAACATGAGTGTGACATAAGCAACGGGAAAGAACATCAACCTTGGGGATTGCAAAGCCAACCCATTGAAACAGTAAAGAATGACAAAACACTGGACTAAGCTAGCTTAATCTTTTCTTTTCTTGGGCTGGCTTCTCACCGGCTCTTTTTTTTCCTTTTCTGTCTTGTTATTCCTCTTTCTTGGTTAATAAAATCTCAACAGGGGCTTCCCCTGTTGTTTTCAGTTCAAAAAAAAAAAGACAAAACACTGGACTAACAATATGAACTACACAATGAATTGAGAAACGTACAGTAGCTCGCATGGTTCTATTTTTCTCACGAAAAATCCAACATAGTATGCATGAAATATGTAACAGAGAAGATTATACCCCTAGGAGCATTATAATCTAGAAAAATTGCAGGCTTAAAGAAATATAAGGAAAGTGAGCAACATGGCAAATCTTGTGTACCTAAACACCCTCGAGTGCTTGTCGCTTACTCGAATGCCTCCTAGGATGGGACCAGCTAGCCAAACTACAAGAGTTGTCAGGATATGTTATGGGGGAAGCTCATGAAAATGCAATCTAAGACTTGAAACCCCTTGTAGAACCGAAAGTACTCAGACTGGATTGTCTTCTGAAATATTTTGCAGGTTCAACAAGCTAAGGATGCAAACCTGAATATCAAGCATGGTCTGGTGTCCTTATCTTTGCGGTGGAACATGGATGCTGAAAATGCTGACCAGGTACTCATATCCCTACAGCCCAATGAAGGTTTACAAAACCTGGAGATTGTTTCCTATTTTGAGACTATGTTTCCTCAGTGGATGACTTGGGGAGAACTATACCAGAAGTCTCTTTTCCACATCAAGCTGTTCAATTTGAAGGCATGTGACTTCATACCGACTACACCACATCACCTTACATCTCAACTGCCGATGTGGTGCCGTAAACTCAGAGAGACACACGTTCTCATGCGATTAGTCCGTTCGCCTATGATGCGAGATTCCAGGGACAGTTCATGGAATCATGGCAGTTGGATTTTCATAGCATTGATGCAACGGGCATGAGAGAGAGCAGTGTCTTCGATCCAATGTTGACCACTTGACGCCCTACACGAGAGGCCAGCAATTAGGTTTTTAGGAAGCGTCGCACCGCACGACTGCTCATCTTCATCTTCGATCGACACGTTGCTCCCAGGGGTGGAGCCAAGAATGGGCAGGGCCTTAGCCCCCTAACCAAAATAAGATCCAGTAGATAGTAATTAGTAGTAGTTAGTATTAGCAAACAACAAATAAAGGTCTAGTCCATTCCCAACAAGTAAAACTTCTATTTTTCTCAATTTGATGTATGCAATACTTAATTTCTCTTACTAACTTAACAAATGGACTATATAAAATAGGTAAAGCTTTCTATTATTCAATGGCTGATAGGCTGTTACAATTGGTCATAACTCTTCCGGTGTTAACAGCAACCACAGAGCGAGTATTTTCAACTATGAAACTTGTCAAGACTCAAGACTCGCCTTCGAAATAAAATAGGAAATGACTTTCTTCGACATTGCATGATAATTTACATTGAAAAAGAACTAGCAGCGAAACTTAGTTCAGATGAACTTATTGACTTATAATCTTCTAGGTAGTCGTAGAACTAAATTTAAGTTAATAGAGATGCAAGTTTTTTATTCTAAAAAATATGCCATATTTTTCTTGTGGACATATGGTTATGCTATTTTTAAATTTAAATGCATCGATATTGCTATGATATTTTTTAGTTGATCCACGTGCCCCTCCTAATCCGAAATCCTGGCTCCGCCTCTGGTTGCTCCTACGCATTTTTTAGTTCTTCACCAAGCCCACTGTAAGTAACTTGACGGCCCAGTAGTTATTGGTACAAGCTATTTTTCTGTTATGATTAAATCTGATGGGAATGCATGCTGCTATAATAATATTGTTTATGTTTATGTATCAGTTGGGTTATCTAGCATGTATATAAGTGCTTTCTTTACTAGCATGTTTTATAAATCTACTAACCGCTAGTAATCATCTTGTAAACATAATATTTATCTTTATGTTTTTATTGTTTACTTCTCAAGGACTTAAATACAGAAAACAAATGTACAAACTCAATTGAAGGATTGTTCACTCCCGCGGTTATATCCCTATCATCGCAAATCGCTCGAAGGATATAATGTGTCTGCCAGTCTGCTAGTATGTGCAGCAAATTTGCGCAGATCAAAACGAAATCCTTACAAGTAAACAGGTAGTACTAATCAACAAGCTAGCCGTGCATGCAATGCAATGTCGCAATCGCGCAAATGGCCTCGCTCAATTAACACTCCGCTCCGCCGTGCGCCATTGGGGACTCACCGGCGCTACTCGTCTTGGAGACAGAAACAGGGTCGGAGTCTTGGAGAGGACGAGCTCCTTGACGTCGGAGCTGGACGACCGGAGGTGTGCGAGGATCTTGCTGAACTTTGGCTTCCTCTGCGTGATGGCGATGGACACGTCGTTCGGGAACAGGTCCTTGCGCACGAACGCGTGGTACATGGTCGTCACCAGCACGCCGGTGGCCGTCACGGTGGCGATCCCGGAGAGCCCGATCGCCAGCGACCGCGTCAGTACGTTGGTCACCTCCGACGCGTACAGCACCGTCGCCATCGCCACGCTCGTCATCGGGAACGTGTACGCCCACCACGCCAGCGAGAACCGGAACCCTCTGAAGAAGTTGACACGCACAACCTGTAGATCATGACAAATGAGTAGCAAACTACCATCAGGATTAATATATCGCACGTTGGCACGTGAAGACGTGTTGGTATCGTGTATTACCAGTGACATGTACAAGAAGAGCGCGATGAAGTAGGCGATCTTGGCGCCGTAGTTGAACTCGCCGCAGATCCTGGCCCAGGCCAAGGCGGCGACGCTCGGTGCGGCGACGAAGAGGAAGAACACCGGGTGGAGCTCCTTAGGGAGCTGCACGTTGGTGGGGAGCCGCTGGTAGAGCGTGACGAACAGCACGAGGTAGTGCGCCAGCCCGACGGCGAAGAAGAAGATTGGCGCCTCCCGGAGCCCCATCCTGGCGCCGAGCAGCGCTCCGACGAAGTTGCCGACGACTGCCAGGTGGTTCGACGGGTTGGCCACCTTGGACAGCCGCCGCTCGCCGTCCGACAACCACTGCCCGTAGATCTTGAGCTCCAGGCAGAAGATGGGCGCCATGAGCAGGTACCACAAGACGTGGTGGATCTCCCACACCGGCTTCGGCAAGCCCTTGACGAGAAACAGGCAGGCGATCCACGGCGCGAAGAAGAAATTGACGCGGATGGGGTGGTAGAACTCGCGGCGGACGGCCTCGAAGTAGAAGATGATCTTCAGCAGGTAGATTGCCGACACGAGGCCCATGAGCGCCACGGAGACCCACCACAGGACGTGGTTCACGTCCGGGCTGACGCCGAGGAACGCCGTGGAGGACTCCAATGCCAGCGCCTTCCACAGCATCGCCATGCTGCTCACGCCCAGGCACATCCCGAACGCGCTGATCGGGAACCGCAGCAGGAACGGCCACTTCTCGTCCTTGGGCAGCACCGGCTCCTCCGTCGCCTGCACGCAACGACGCACGACGTCGTTTTTTCGTCAGAGACGATGGTTGACTATGGCAAGAAGAGGAAAGGTTTTGGAGTGCATGCGCGCCGCGCCGTGGTAATGTACGTACTCTGAGGGTCTCGAGCTCGGGGCCTTCGAGGGCGGCGAAGTAGCGGTCGGCGGTGGGGACCTCGCCGTCGGTGTCCTCGGAGATCTTCCACTCGGCGGGCTCGATGTCGGCCGGCTCCTGCGGCAGCCCGCGGAGGTTGGAGAGCTGCCGCTCGAGGCGCCCGGAGAATGTCTTGAAGTGATCGAATCGCCGATCCCGCGTGCTGTCGGTCCGCGGCACCTGGCCGCCTCCGATTATGAGGCTCGGCTGCGAGTGGTACTGCGCCTGGTTTAGCAGCTGCGGCTCCGGTGGGTCGATCTCGAGTTTTGTCTCGCGCGGCGTAGCGCCCACGAGGACGACGTCGCCGTCGCTGAGGACGGTCTTGCCGAGCTGCGCGAGGTGGAGCCCCGACGGCGAGGCCGGCACGCTGAACGAGACGGAGTACGGTGTCTCTTGCAACTCAACGTCAGCTGCCGGGATGCTAATCGCGACGTCCTTCTTCCTGCCGCCGATGCTAGCAGTCTCCCGGTAGGCATGCGGCTGGTCTTTCCCCTGTCCATCCACGGGAGAAGCGTCGACCGCGTCGTGATCGGCACACTCGAAGCCAGCAATGGCGGCCCGCGACGGGGCACGAATCGGAAACGCTTTCGGCGACGGACATCCCTTGCCGGCCAACCCTGCCACTTGGATGCTCTCGCTGGACGCCATGACAATTCGACGCTATCACCTGTGACCACTGAAAATGCACGCATCAAACAGCAGTTCGTCAATGTGCAGCCTTATAGTTTATAACTTCAATGGGAAATGAGTGGAAAGGATATAGAATACGACTGAATGAGTGCAAGTGGCACGCGGGCGGTCAGTGACGCCGGCGTCGGATCAGGCATACCCGCCAAAACATCACCACCAGTCGAGCCGAATTCTCGATCTTTTCATGTCAGAACTTGGCATTCCGTGGTCTTGATTCACTCCCAAAGAATTCTGCGAGCTCGGACTCGCCGGCGACAACTCGACTCGATGGAATAACCTATATATATTCCCGACGCCTACGCCCTGCAGCTGCAGATCTGCAGGATACGCACTGACGCAAGTGGTGATTTGATGCAGCAAGTATATATGGATGTGTTTGGTTGCTTCGCTGATTCTGTTGGGAAGGAGGAAAGGGATTGACGCGACATCGTGATTCGTGATCAGGCTCCGACACAGGGTTTTGACTCGAATAGTCGTAGTCTATTAAGGCGAGCATGGCTGCAGCATTTTTTTTCTAAGTGGTACTAAGACTCGTGCTGAAACCAATCACATTTTTTAAAGGAGATAAATTATAATCACGTTTTATTTTATATTTTTTAGAGGCGCATTTTATATCTTCTCGAAAAATATATATATAATCATAGTTTTTACCACCCAAGATGGCCTGGAACATCAATAGACAATTGGGAATAAGAGTTTGGAGGACCCCAAAACAATGGTTATACAGTGTTTATACTAGTGTAGTGCTCCGATAAACCATTGTTTGAGAGAGCTTGAGCTTAACAATCTCTCCAAGGAGGCATTCAAGACTTCTGGTGCCTTTGTGGAGCTACAGCGTCGTGCAAGAGCCATAGTAGTGCTACTATAGTACTGGTACTAGTACTACAACCCTTTTTAAATGATGTCCTAGTTACTGTGCAATCAAATTTTTTAAAAGTTTGCCTACTAACATGTTTAAAACTATCTAGATTGACTACATAGAAATTATATCATTATATTGTCATAAAAATGAGTTTATAATATTATAGTTTTATTAAGATAAAATTATAAAAAGTAACCGTCAAAGTCACAGCTAACGTCACTTACAAATTAACCTGGAAGGACCTGTCAAAATCTAGCAGCTTCCTTTGGTTTTATGGGCAGCACCAGATTAAACCATCCTTGTATGCACCCATGCCATACATATATAGATCCGGCCTAGACAAACCTAAATAGCTATCCCGGCCGTACTTGTGTAAGATAATACTGTATTAATTCAAGAAAGCGGTTACTATATATCCTGAACACTTAAGGTACCGTTCACGATCAGTACTACTGAATACTATATATTATCTATCTCTCTGAGTTAAGCTTCGGCCTTTGTAACTTTACATTCGTCGTAGTAGGAAACTCTTCTACTGTTTTCACTTCAGAAAGAAAAAAAATGAGAAGAACAAAAGAACGCATCATAAGAAACCAAAGGGTAGAAGAAAAGAAAACAAAAAAATCCTTGCCTAATGCCATGGATGCATGCCATGATTAACACACATGCATATATATATGTATATAGGAGTAGTGTAGTGCTAGTAATAATACCTTGGTTTCAGTATCTGTTGGGCCAAGCTAGCTCCGTCGTGCTGGCCACTACTGCCTGCTCAGAGAGAGAAAGAGAGAGATGGGAGATCGATGTAGCTTGATCAGGAGAAAAGAGAACATACTGCGAGTAATTAAAGTACTACTCTCGTAGCAAGTAGATGAATGAAGCCTGACAAAAGCGAGAGAGAGAGCTCTTCACATGGCGGAGTATATATAGACGCCGGCCAGGTAGGCGTCGGTGTTTTGTAAGGCGAGATGTAGAAGGTTGTAGAAAGTTTATGCAGCTTGGACATGGAAAGTTCTTGGAAGAAGGGAGGGAGGCGAGGGAATATATCGAAAAGTTCAGGGCTGTCCTGTGACCAAATGTGGACGAGGGGCCTCCCTCTGTTGTCGTGCCGGAATCCGTCGTGAAAAGTTGTAACTTTTTTAAAAAAATATTTTTTTTCAAACCAGTCTCTGTGTGATTTTTTTTATATAAATATGCCCTGTAGTCTATAAATCCTGCAAATAGAGAACGCGGCAAATACAATTTCCATGCACGGAGAGCGCTGCAATAACTACGAGACGACACGTGGCGAAAAACCGAATGCCGCGCCTCCACTTAGCGGCAATCCAAAATTAACAAAATACTGTGGTAATGTAGCACAGCATTGGAGCGGCATTTTTTAAATTTTGGAATGCCGCTGAGTGGAGACGCGATATTTATCGCTGGTGGCACGGGAATTCGGTAATTCCGCTGAGTGGAGACACGATATTAGGTTTTTCACCACGTGTCGGCTCGTGGCTATTGCAGCGCTTCCCGTGCGCATGAGTTGTATTTGCCGTGCTCCTATGCACAAGATTTACAGGCCACAGAGTCATATATATTTGTAAAAAAAAATCATACGGAGACTAATTCTGAAAAAAAAATCTTTTTAGTCTACAACAGTCAACTGTTCCTCCGCCGTTAATCGTACCACGTGCGTGCCGCTTTCTGTTTCCCCTTTTTTCTTCCCCGTTAGCTGGGCCGCTCGTCAGTTGTCATCCTGCGTCGTCGATGCACAGAACAGTATGTGCATCAGGCTGCAGAGCGTACAAATACAATCTATCTACCATCATCAGAGCGAGATGCGTAGACCGATGGGAGAGAAATGACGTACGTAGCATTGACAAACTAAGCTGGCAGATGTACATTCCTGGCATCATTGTTCATTTCAAGCTTCGAATTATGGTTTACTTTGTACCGAGAGTTCTTTTAGGATACACTGAATTGAATTCAATGTAGACAATTCATTTTTTTTTGACCTAATAGATCAGATTGGTTAATATTTATTTATACTTACTCCGATAGTATGGTAGTAAAAATATCTACTCCGATAGTATGGGACGACGCCTAATATGGGTTGAACTTGAAACAATCACCTGTACTGCGAAACTCCAACTGCTTCAACTCTGAAGAACTTGAAAGCAGCAGGTACTAGGAGCTGTAGCCAGCTAGTGATCAGATGCGCAATTGACTTGCGAGCAATCAGTGTTGTCGTGTGATAATTAAACACTTGATCAAGATTTTAAGTAGGCGACACTGCTCCAATAAAAATGATGAACAGAATAGATAGACGTAGTACTGCTGATCCTATATTATATCTGTCCGTGTGATTCATTTCGTCAAGAGATTTTAAGAAACAGCGCGCACGTGGAAACACGATCGACGACAAATCAAGCTAGCGATACGCTAATCCAAGAAAAGCACGAAGCGAAGTGTCCATGTCGAACACATCAAATTCATACCTATTCGTGATTAACCTCCTTTGCAGATGTCATATGCGTCGATGTGTAAACGGTTAGTAGCGCACACATGTATAAACCTGATCATGCTATGCTAGCTCCAAAAGAGAATCTGGAGAGAGAGAATAAAATAATGGGGCAAATTAATATACACACATGCAAGCAGGAGCACCAAAGTCCAAGCAAAGAATCACGACGAGTGCGAGTCGTTCGATCGAATTGTTGGACCGAATGAATGCAGTGCAGAGGCTGCTTCCGCGAAACGTGTTCAAGCCGCGAGAAACGAGAGAATACGCGCACTTTTTTCCGTTTTTCGCCGGTCCGATCCATCACAAATTCCTGCTGGCTCCTCGGACAAAAAGCAGTAATTCCTGTTTAAAGTTTACATTTTTTTAGATAAAGGATTAAAATCCGGTCTCTGTAATTGCACACGACTGAGTTCTTACAAACATCTCTACCACATATCTTTATTGAGAAAAGGTAAAGAGAACTTAAAACTAAAAGCAAATTCTATAATTACTTCTCTAACCATTGTTGACAAAGATGTCCAATGCCACAACCTCTAATGCATTGCAGACCCGACGCATGGTCTCCCTGTTATCCTCAGACAACAATAGGGCCCAAAACCGCATCCAGTATGTGTCCCATGAACGTAGCCTGCATGAAAGAAGAATATTGTTTTTTCTCAAATATTAGATCATTGTGAGTACACCAAATAGCCCATAATATGGCAGCGCCCCCCACCAAAATCAGCAGTTTTTCACATTTCTTAATGCCTATTAACCAACGACCAAACATATGAGTCATAGACTTTGGTGGTAATAAACCAGTAACAATATGCACAATTCGCCAAATAGTTTTTGAATGTTGACAATCAAAAAATAAATGTCTTATTATTTCATTGCAATTACAAAAACTACATTTTTTATTCCCATGCCAATTCCTTTTAGCTAAATTGTCCTTTGTTAAAATAACTCCCTGTTGTAAATACCAGAGGAAAATTTTAATTTTTAAAGGAAATTTTAACTTCCAAATGAATTTATTGGTGAAAGGGGTACCCTGATTCATCAAATAGAAAGTCCATTGGCTGCTAGATATTTTTATTGGCCGCTAGATTTATCTAAGTCATGTACAGAGAGAGAGAGAGAGGTTGGAGTTGGAGAAAGTTCATCGGAGAAGAATCAGGGTGCTTACTGGCCACGCCGCACGCCGTAAGCATCATGTGCTACTGCTGCTCGCTCACTCGTACGGGAAAAAAGAATCTTGCTGTCACTCGCACTAACGTGGAAATACATGAGCAGTGAACGCACGTACGTACCAGCTGATAGTAGAGTACACGCGCGGTTGCAGATCGAATCTTGGTAAATGGTCGTTCGCAGTAATGTATTTCAGGTCACTACAAAATTGCACAAGGCATGGATCTACAGGTCAACTGGTCAGGTGATATCAACATCTTTTATCTTAGCATATATAATTTTTTTTTATATAAATATATGATCTCTTACTAACGTGACGTGGATACCGGCCATGTGCAGTGACCAGAGAAGCTCACGTAATCAGCGCAGCTGGTAGCTGCGTATGCATGTTGCAATGCGAAGAAGCTGGTACGGTTTAGATATAGACACGGCCCTAAAAACTTAATTTTAACTACTAACTTTTATTATAATATATATAAAAAATATGATAAAATTATAATACTATGAAAGTACATTTCGAGATGAATCTATAAATATGATTTTCTTGCATCCAATCTAAACCGTACCAGCTTCTTCGCATTGCAAGCTGGTACATCAATAACTAAAGTTTTAAAAATTTAACTACATGTGTTCCAAATCGATAAATTTTTGTGACCCGAGGGGAGTACTATATTTATACAACATTCATATTAAGCCAGAACCCTTGCTAGCTCTTAATTAAGCCCAATCAAGCTGTTAGTTTTAAATTTTTAAGATCTCTACTATATAAAGTGAGAGTTTCTTCCCACGTCATTTCATCAAAATTATCCACCTTTGCCATTGCTCTTTAATTACCCACATTTGTCCGTGTCACTTCATCAAAATTACCCACCTTTGCCACTGCTCTTTAATTACCCACCTTTACCCGCGTCACTTCACCAAAATTACTCACCTTTGCCACTGCTCTTTAATTACCCACATTTACCCGCGTCACTTCATCAAAATTACCCACCTTTGCCACTGCTTTTTAATTACCCATCTTTGTCACTGTTAGTGCTCTTTACAAATAAATTTTTAATTTTATCGTAAATTGAGTTTTCGTTGCAACGCACGGGCACATGACTAGTGGAGTTTAATTTATGTGCGTGCGTGTTTAATTTTTACTGGCATATGTACCGCATAATTAAGCAGTGCATCGTGGCATAACGCTCAACTAATGCAGCAGCGTGTTTACGCTGATCACACTTCATTGCGTGGACACGGCAGGAGGAAGCATACTGAGTGCAGATATGCTGCCTGCACCGGCCGACCCGACATACGCCTGCACGGCCGGTGGTGGTTCTACTTCTACTTTAGAGAGGAAGAAGAAGAAACTGTACTGGCCTGTAGGTGGTGGTTCTACTTCTACTTTAGAAGAAGAAGAAGAAGAAGAAGAAGAAGAAGAAACTATACTGGCCTGTAGGTGGTGGTTCTACTTCTACTTTAGAAGAAGAAGAAGAAGAAACTATACTTCTACTTTAGCTTTCTAGCCTTCAAAGTGAAAAAGGTTGGGTGAAATAATGCATATGTCTCCCAGCAGGTCCGTATCCAATCGAGCTGCTAGACAGGGCTCTCGCCGGAAAGGGCATGTACAATGGTATAGACAGCTGCTGTCTATAATAAGCTGACATGTCATTTATAGACAGCGTTAGAGACAACCCATGCAATGGTATAGACAACACATTTATGAGTAGATAGTTTCTTCCCACACACAACCTGTCTTTGTTTTCGTGCTAGAGTCGATTCTAGATTAAGAGACGGCTCAACTCTCTATATGCACCCTCTCTCATCCACGTCATTTTTTACCCTACGTGGCAAAACTTAGAGACTGCTAACATGTACCATTGTACATGCTGGCCTATTTTTTCAAAAAATATGTAGATTAGTTAGTTAATTGTAAGAAAGTGCTCCTATGTGTTGTTAAGGTTTATCGATCAAAAGGTCTTTATGAAAAATATATATTGTTGGGGTAAATTTGTAATAAATCAATACAAAATTTATTTGTAAGCCCTATGTCTCTTCAACTTCAAATTAAACTTGATACATTTTTGACTCTTCACTCTTTCTATTCGTTGTATCATTCCTCGGCTCTAGAAAGGTGCTGTTAATTAAGATATATTCTCTTCTACCGTTTTAACATTTCTTATGGATTAAGAACAGGGAGGATTAAGCACCGTTTTAGTCAAATTTTATTTTTCTTCTTTCATTTTTGGGTACAATCTTACCAACTGGCTAATACTTTACATATTTTGAGGTTAATCACTGCAAAGATGCAAGGGCCTCATCTTTGTTTTGGAACAGGCCCTGCTCCCAAGTCTAAAGCCCTAAGTTAGAAACTAGCAGGAGCGCGCGGTGCCCATTGCCCATCGGAATTGAATTGACCCTGAAGCCGTCTGCAAATTGTATGGAGAAATTAGGGGACTGGATACTTTGAAAATGGCATCTTGTACTGTTGTTTATGTTGAAGTATAAGTGAATTGTCCACCTTTCCTCAATATGGTATCAGAGCCAAGAGGTCTTAAGTTCAAGACCCGGTTGGCACAATTAAAAAATAATAATTGCAGCCCACTTCTATTCCACGTCCTAAGTCTGAGGGAGCCTGTACGTGAGGGAGGGTGTTAAAGTATAAGTGAATTGCCCACCTTTTCTTATCAGCTTAAGCTTTTAAGTGATTTGACAGGTGCATGCAACTCAATAGTTCATGTAGGTGCAACGAGGAAACAATGCTTCTTCTTACTCTGTCAATGGAGCAGGAGTATTTCCTTTGTCGAGATCAGTGCATGAAATTAATATACACACATGCAAGCAGGAGCTAGCGTCTGAGCACCAAAGTCCAAGCAAGCAAAGAATCACGACGAGTGCGAGTCGTTCGATCGAATTGTTGGACCGAATGAATGCAGTGCAGAGGCTGCTTCCGCGAAACGTGTTCAAGCCGCGAGAAACGAGAGAATACGCGCACTTTTTTCTGTTTTTCGCCGGTCCGATCCATCACAAATTCCTGTTGGCTCCTCGGACAAAAAGCAGTAATTCCTGTTTAAAGTTTACATTTTTTTAAATAAAAGATTAAAATCCGGTCTCTGCAATTGCACACGACCGAGTTCTTACAAACATCTCTACCACATATCTTTATTGAAAAAGAGGCAAAGAGAACTTAAAACTAAAAGCAAATTCTATAATTGCTTCTCCAACCATTGTTGGCAAAGATGTCCAATGCCACAACCTCCAATGCATTGCAGGCCCGATGCATGGTCTCCCTGTTATCCTCAGACAGTAATAGAGCCCAAAATCGCATCCAGTATGTTCCCCTGAACGTAGCCTGTATGAAAGAAGAATATTGTTTTTTCTCAAATATTAGATCATTGCGAGTACACCAAATAGCCCATAATATGGCAGCGCCCCCCACCAAAATCAGCAGTTTTTCACATTTCTTAATGCCTATTAACCAACGACCAAACATATGAGTCATAGACTTTGGTGGTAATAAACCAGTAACAATATGCACAATTTGCCAAATAGTTTTTGAATGTTGACAATCAAAAAATAAATGTCTTATTGTTTCATTGCAATTACAAAAACTACATTTTTGATTCCCATGCCAATTCCTTTTAGCTAAATTGTCCTTTGTTACAAAAACTACATTTTTGATTCCCATGCAATTACAAAAACTACATTTTTGATCTCTTGCGGGTTTTCCAGCAGCTGCATGACTTGAACGGCCGCTTGTGGAGGCTCCTCAACTCGGCGAATATTGTGCTGCTACCTAAGAGGCAAGATGCTACGCAGATTGCGCATTACAGGCCCATCAGTCTCATCCACAGTACGGGAAAGATTTTTTCCAAGGTGCTGGCGTCCAGGTTGGCGCCTTTCCTCCAGAATCTTGTGCCGCACTGTCAGAGTGCTTTTGTCAAGAAAAGGGCCATTCACGACAATTTTCTGTTCGCCCGGAATTTGGCTGCTGAGCTTTACAAGAACAGAATCCCCTCCTTGTTCCTCAAGCTTGACATTGCAAAGGCTTTTGACTCGGTCAGCTGGGAGTTCCTTCTTGACTTGCTTGATCATCTCGGCTTCGGCCCGCGTTGGAGGGAGTGGATTTCCATGGTCCTGGCTTCCTCCTCCTCAAGGATTCTGCTGAATGGTATCCCAGGTGTCTCTTTTCAACACAGGAGAGGGCTGAGGCAGGGGGATCCCTTGTCCCCCATGCTCTTCATTCTTGCAATGGATCCTCTCCAGAGGTTATTTGCTAAGGCAGCGGACAGGTCCATTATCTCCCCCATCCCGACAAGATGGGCTTCAACAAGGGTATCCCTTTATGCAGATGACGTGGCCATCTTCATGAGACCTATAAGCGACGAGCTCAAAGCAATCCAAGAGATTCTGTTATTTTTTGGAGGAGCCACAGGACTTCATACAAACATCCAAAAAAGCGAGGTCTACCCAATCAGATGTGACACAGTTCACATGACGACAATTATGCAAGACTTCCCGGCTACATTGAGCTCTTTCCCGTGCAAGTACTTAGGCCTTCCCCTCCGACCCTCGAGGCTCAAAAGGTCGGATCTTCAACCACTTATTGACAAGGCGCGAAGTCGTCTGGCAGGTTGGAAAGGGAGGTTGTTGTCCAGGGCAGGTCGTTTGGTTTTAATAAACTCGGTGCTCACCTCGCTGGCGGTCTACCATCTAACGGTTTTTCCTTTCGGTGCCTGGGCCATCAGGAGTTTGGACAAGCTGCGTCGTAATTTTTTATGGAGAGGCGACAACGACTGCAGCGGGGGGCATTGTTTGGTCAATTGGAAAAGGGTCTGCCGCCCAAAAAGCTTAGGAGGATTAGGCGTAAAAGACATTGACAGATTTGGCCGGGCTCTTAGGTTGCGATGGCTTTGGTTTGCATCAAAAGGTCAATGCAAACCGTGGGCTGGATCCACGCCTCCCTGTGACGCCACAGATCGTGCTTTGTTCAATGCAGGTACCACCATTTCGATAGGCGACGGCGAAACTACAAACTTTTGGGAGGCCAAGTGGCTCCAGGGTCGGTCGCCGGCGGACATAGCTCCGTCCTGTTACAGGTTATCCAGGAAGCGGTCGGGGACGGTAAACAGATGTTATCGCAATCCACTTGGATTCGTCCTTTGCGTCGGATCACAAGCGCTTCGCAGCTGCACGAGTTCTTTTCGCTATGGCTTGTTCTTCAGCAGGTGCAGTTACAACCTCTTGTCCAGGATTGCATCACTTGGAAGTGGTCATCAACAGGGGAATACTCCGCAGGTTCGGCCTACAAAGCGCGATTTCGGATCCACAAATTTCCTCCCACACAAGATGATTTGGCGAGTGTCATGCGGAAGGAAAATGCGAGGTTTTTTGCGTGGCTTTTTGTCCAAGACAGGATTCTGACCGCTGACAGGCTCGCGAGAAGGGGGTGGCCGCATTTTACCACTTGCGTTCTTTGCGGAACAGAGCCGGAAACTTCCAACCATATGCTGTTGCTTTGTCCTTTTGCGAGACAGGTGTGGCGGGAGGTGCTGAGTCAGGTCCAGCTGGTTTGGTCGCTGGTGCCGTCTTGTCGATTCGACAACGCCACCGGTGGTCCGACGTCCGCGACTTCGTTCCCGTTGCCGCGGAAGAATTTCGACGGGCGTCGTCTGACCTCGGAATATTTGGAAGGAGAGAAACAATAGGATTTTAAGTAATCGCTATAGCACGGTGCGACAAGTGGCCGATTGCCGCTCTCGACATGTGAATCGCCATTGGCCCTCAGGATGGTTTAGTTTCTTCAGTTCCCCTCTCACGTGGCTATTTGAACTGCCGGGTCCCGTAGGGTGATTGTAACCCGGGCTGTGTGCTCTCCCTCATCTCTTTTCTGTGTTGTCCCTCATGTTCTTTATACCCCCCCTCTTTTTCTCTCATCGAACTTTCATGTTTCTTTTATCCTATCTTAATGCATTTGGCAGAGCTCCTGCCTTTTTTTCAAAAAATAAAATAAAATAACTCCTCGTTGTAAATACCAGAGGAAAATTTTAATTTTTAAAGGAAGTTTTAACTTCCAAATGAATTTATTGGTGAAAGAGGTATCCTGGTTCATCAAATAGACATATATAGAACGTACAGAGAACTGCCCATGTTTATGACGACCCCAATGAGAAATGTCCCTTCCATCGATAAGCTGACAATTAGCTACTTTGGCAACTAGATTGTACCATGCCATCAATTTATCCCCTAATAATGATATTCTAGAAGTAATATTTGGTGGCATATGAGTTATGACCTTAGTCACAGTATCATGAGGATAGTGAACAATTAGATATAGGCTTGGAAATTGAACCTTAAATGTTGTGGAATCTACCCAAGTGTCCTCCCAAAATCTAGTTTATGTACCATCTCTTATCCGAAATGATCCACATTGCAGAAAATCATTCTTGACCTTTAAAAGCCCTTTCCAAAAATGTGAGTCACCAGGTTGAATATGAACTTGAGTCAAACATTTGGAACTTAGATATTTATTTTTAAGCAAAGTCTGCCAGATCTCATCCTCATTCAACAGGTTAAATAACTATTTACTGAGAAGACATTTATTCTTAATCTGTAAGTTCATAATACCCAGTTCTCCTTGATCTTTAGGACGGCACAGAATATCCCACTTAACAAGATGATATTTTCTTTTTTTATTATTGTCTTGCCAAAAAAACCGAGAGCGATATAAATCCAGTAGATCAAGTAGATATTGATAATCACCAGACCAATCTAAGTTATTATATCTAAACATTATGTTCATTGCATGCACGCAGGGAATATAAAATAAAGTTGAATGCTCCCCCGTTCATTTTTATAAAGCTTATTTTTTTAATGATCTTGTAAGACCTGCATATAGCTTTAATGAGCTCTTTCCTTCTACACCCCTATTTATTCTCTCTCAACCATATGTATTTATTCATTACCACCCACACAAAGCATACCTTTCATCTTCCAAAACATTTAAGTAGAGGGCATCTAAGTCATTTTCTCTCGTACCTTTCTTAATTTCAACGTAACCTTAATCCTTGTACAAAGTCAAAATATACCTTATAAAAATGAGCGGAGAGAGAAAACAAAAGCGTTTAAAAAATATGTCTGACAAACTTAGCAGAGGGAGTTGAGAAGTACTAGAGGATGGGTCAAGAACAAGTTACCGGCCGCTAGTTTTTTTTTTTTTGCTTCAAAGATGTTTTGTTGGCTGCTAGGATTTGTCAAGATATTTTTATTGGCTGCTAGATTTATCTAAGTCATGTACAGAGAGAGAGAGAGAGAGAGGTTGGAGTTGGAGAAAGTTCATCGGAGAAGAATCAGGGTGCTTACTGGCCACGCCGCACGCCGTAAGCATCATGCTGCTCGCTCACTCGTACGGGAAAAAAGAATCTTGCTGTCACTCACACTAACGTGGAAATACATGATCAGTGAACGCACGTACGTACCAGCTGATAGTAGAGTACACGCGCAGTTGCAGTTCGAATCTTGGGGAGTGTTTGGTTCAAGGGCATAGGGTGGATGGGATGGTCTTATCTAAGTTTTTTACTCATCCATTTATTTAGTTCAAAGGCAAGGGTGGATGGGAATATCCAAGAAAAGAGAATATACCTCAAAGATGCTGGATGGATAGATCCAAGAAATTTGGCCGGATGAGGTGATCCAAGTTTTTACTATGTGCTTGGTTTATATATTTGTTAGCTTTTAATTTGCATAACAATCACTTAGCTCGGTTGGTTAAAGGCTTTGGTCTCAAAGCAGGAAGTCCTGCTCGGTACTGTGGCAGCTACAGTGCCAGGAATACTGTAGCACCGCGTGAAAAAAATAAAACAATTTTAAAAAAAAATCCCCTCTTATGGTATTTTAGCACCCGCGTGAAAAAAAAAATTAAAATTTTTTTAAAAAAATTTCCCCTCTTCTGATATTTTTGTTTATTTTTTAAAAAAATTTAAAGCTATAGTCGGTTTATTTTTTTCATTTCAAAATTTTTAAAAAGATTTTTTTTCTCTCTGTTGGAATTAACAAACTATCTATTCTCATCATCCATCCAACCAAACAAAAAACTGACTCATCCCATCCATCCAACCAAACAGCCACCTGGATGACTCCATCCCATCTAGACTTAGATGGCCATATCCCATCCAATCTCGTTCTCCAACCAAACGCACCCTTGGTAAATGGTCGATCGCAGTAATGTATTTCAGGTCACTATAAAATTGCACAAGGCATGGATCTACAGGTCAACTGGTCAGGTGATATCAACATCTTTTATCTTAGCATATATAATTTTTTATATATAAATATATATATGATCTCTTACTAACGTGACGTGGATACCGGCCATGTGCAGTGACCAGAGAAGCTCACGTAATCAGCGCAGCTGGTAGCTGCGTATGCATGTTGCAATGCGAAGAAGCTGGTACGGTTTAGATATAGACACGGCCCTAAAAACTCAATTTTGACTACTAATTTTTATTATAATATATATAAAAAATATGATAAAATTATAATATTACGAAAGTACATTTCGAGATGAATCTATAAATATGATTTTCTTGCATTCAATCTAGTTATTTAAAAAGACATCAATAGCTAAAGTTTTAAAAATTTAACTACATGTGTTCCAAATCGATAAATTTTTGTGACCCGAGGGGAGTACTATATTTATACAACATTCGCGGTCGACAGAACCCGCACGCTCTTAATTAAGCCGCAGTCAACTGTTAGTTTTAAATTTTTAAGATCTCTACTATATAAAGTGAGAGTTTCTTCCCACGTCATTTCATCAAAATTACCCACCTTTGCCATTGCTCTTTAATTACCCACATTTGTCCGTGTCACTTCATCAAAATTACCCACCTTTGCCACTGCTCTTTAATTACCCACCTTTACCCACGTCACTTCATCAAAATTACCCACCTTTGCCATTGCTTTTTAATTACCCATCTTTGTCACTGTTAGTGCTCTTTACAAATAAATTTTTTATCGTGAATTGAGTTTTCGTTGCAACGCACGGGCACATGACTAGTGGAGTTTAATTTATGTGCGTGCGTGTTTAATTTTTACTGGCATATGTACCGCATAATTAAGCAGTGCATCGTGGCATAACGCTCCACTAATGCAGCAGCGTGTTTACGCTGATCACACTTCATTGCGTGGACACGGCAGGAGGAAGCATACGGAGTGCAGTATATGCCTGCACCGCCGGCTTCGATCCGGCATGCACTGCACGGCCGGTGGTGGTTCTACTTCTACTTTAGAAGAAGAAGAAGAAGAAACTATACTTCTACTTTAGCTTTCTAGCCTTCAAGGTGAAAAAGGTTGGGTGAAATAATGCATATGTCTCCCAGCAGGTCCGTATCCGATCGAGCTGCTGGACAGGGCTCTCGCCGGATTAGGGCATGTACAGTATAGACAGCTGTTGTCTATAACAAATTGACATGTCATTTATAGACAGCGTTAGAAACAACATATGCAATGGTATAGACAGCACATTTATGAGTAGATAGTTTCTTCCCACACACAACCTGTCTTGGTTCTCGTGCTAGAGTCGACTCTAGATTAAGAGACGGCTCAACTCTCTATATGCACCATCTCTCATCCACGTCATTTTTTACCATACGTGGCAAAACTTAGAGACTGCTGATATGTACCATTGTACATGCTCTTAGTGGCCTATTTTTTCAAAAAAAATATGTAGATTAGTTAGTTAATTGTAAGAAAGTGCTCCTATGTGTTGTTAAGGTTTATCGATCAAAAGGTCTTTATGAAAAAAATATATTGTTGGGGTAAATTTGTAATAAATCAATACAAAATTTATTTGTAAGCCCTATGTCTCTTCAACTTCAAATTAAACTTGATACATTTTTGACTCTTCACTCTTTCTATTCGTTGTATCATTCCTCGGCTCTAGAAAGGTGCTGTTAATTAAGATATATTCTCTTCTACCGTTTTAACATTTCTTATGGATTAAGAACAGTGAGGATTAAGCACCGTTTTAGTCAAATTTTATTTTTCCTCTTTCATTTTTGGGTACAATCTTACCAACTGGCTAATACTTTACATATTTTGAGGTTAATCACTGCAAAGATGCAAGGGCCTCATCTTTGTTTTGGAACAGGCCCTGCTCCCAAGTCTTAAGCCCTAAGTTAGAAACTAGGAGGAGCGGTGCCCATTGCCCATCGGAATTGAATTGACCTTGAAGCCGTCTGCAAATTGTATGGAGAAATTAGGGGACTGGGTACTTTGAAATTGGCGTCTTGTACTGTTGTTTATGTTGAAGTATAAGTGAATTGTCCACTTTTCTTCATCAATTTAAGTTTTTAGGTGAATTGACTGGTGTATGCAACTCAATATGGTATCAGAGCCAAGAGGTCTCAAGTTCAAGACCCGGTTGGCACAATTAAAAAATAATAATTGCAGCCCACTTCTATTCCACGTCCTAAGCCTGAGAGAGCCTGTACGTGAGGGAGGGTGTTAAAGTATAAGTGAATTGCCCACTTTTTCTTATCAGTTTAAGCTTTTGAGTGATTTGACAGATGTATGCAACTCAATAGTTCATGTAGGTCCAACGAGGAAACAATGCTTCTTCTTACTCTGTCAATGGAGCAGGAGTATTTCCCTTTGTCGAGATCAGTGCATGCATTTTCTTTTCTCGTGTCCCATTTTTCTCCGCCCTGAGTGCACGGTCCTCTGGATCTGTAATTTTGCTCTCGGGATTTGAATATGCACCGGTGGATTTATTTTGTCGCCCACTTCAGTTGTGAGTCGTGACGTCTGTACTCCAAAGTTGTAACCTGTGGGATGGCTCCAAGACTCAAATCAAACTATAGTATCGGTGCTCGATATGTTGCTCAACGTGGGAATGCATGCAAAGTCAATCGACAGCATGCGTTTGTTCTAACCGGGTTCACAAAATCGACCATTTTTAACCGAAAATCATTATTTTTAATTGTGTCAAGGTGGCTCGGCAACAAAAAAACCATTTGGTAAACCGTAGAGTTTAAATGTAAATTTAAAAATTTAAGCAACAAGTGTTTAAATTGTTGGACATTTTTTGTGTGAGGTCCCGAGGCAGTGATAATGATGTTATAAAATTTTCATATTATTAGCAGAAATGTGTGTTTTAAAAATTCTGACGGTTATACTGTCATAATATATGTCCTTTTGTTTTTTATTTTCTAGGGGCACAAAAATAAAGTCTAATACTTATTAAACTTTTTGTGTGATTTTATAACGTAATAATAATGATTTTATAAAATTTTCAGATGATTATCAGATATGTGTATTTTTTAAAAAAAATTGAAAGTGCTACTATCATTGTATATGCTCTTCTATTTTTTTTATTTTATATGAGAAATAAATGAAATCTAATATTTCTAAAAATTTTATTAAATGATCTTTTGGGACTAATTATGGTTAAATTAAAATTTTAGAATATAATAAATCTTGTAAATTTTTATAAAAATCTCACAATGTCTTTGTTTCTTTTCATTAATTGTTGTTTTGGATTTTCTAGAAGGACTAAATTATTTCAAAAATTGTTTAAATTTATCTGAGGTGTTTTACAGTTTAATTTGGATTTTTTGTAATTTTTTTCATATTTTTTGGAATTTTTTAATTCTCCTTCAATGTGCTGAAAAAATCACTCAAAAATCGAAAAAAATCACTTGAAAATCAGTCAAAAATCAAAGAAAACCGATTGAAAATCGATAAAATCACTCAAAATCACAGAAATAGCCTCTG
Organism: Guadua angustifolia; assembly: GCA_036346375.1. Classification (NCBI taxonomy): domain Eukaryota; kingdom Viridiplantae; phylum Streptophyta; class Magnoliopsida; order Poales; family Poaceae; genus Guadua; species Guadua angustifolia. The sequence continues at coordinate 1,397,754 of CM070508.1, forward strand.
TACAGTAAAAGTTTCTGCTGGAAATTTGTCATATGTAAAAATATAAATGCGCAGAATAATCATCCAGTGATTCAGTTTCGCTGGAAAGAAATAAATAAATAATTACCTGTGAAGCCATCCACTGGAACATAAAAAACAGCTTTTCACACGACGAAAAAATAGAAAACAAAGTCCTAGCGGACTGGAACTGCTGAAATAAATTTAAAAAAAATCCAAGTCAACTGGATTTTACTGTACAGAGACTATTTCCGTGATTTCATCGCAACAGAGGTTATTTTCGGAAAAAATAACATGCACATATCTAGAACAGTAAAAAAATCCCCCCTCCCCCAACCATAGTGGCAGTGCATGAATTGAATGGATACAAAAAAAAAGTACTACTCCCTTTGTTTTTGAATATATAATGCTTTAGGAAGTTACACTTCAACCAAGACATATATAGAAAAATGATCAAATCTCTCTTCTTCGTTAGCTCATTTATTATTTTTGATGGTGTGTTACTCTGCTCTACAATAATAAATAACATTAGAAATAATAAATAGTAATAGTTAAAATTTATCTTGAAATTGTAGAATAATACATATTTAGAAACAAAATTTGAAAAAGCTACATTGAAGAATAAAGTCGATCAGACGCCGTGAATCGTCACTAGAGATGTTCATGTGTCGATGCATGATGTGCAGTGTGGCCCGGCCGGCCTCCTTACAGTGAGCGCTTGATCTCTTCCCCTGTCTGCGTCTCGGTCGCACCTGGATTCTGCCTTAAGTTTCTCCGGCGCCTTTGAGCGAGTACGTACGCATGTTCCTAAATTTCTAACAAGATAAGGGACTGAAGATGACCTTTTGAGGAGCCCAGCGTCTGTGGACAGCGATAGTTGGAGATGGTCAGAGATCCACTGCAGAGGATAAGTGTCCGTCGGAGATACCTCATATCTGTGATGTGATGTGATGCGACGCGTCGTGGTACGCGGGACTAACGATGGAAGCTTCAACCTAGAGCCAGATATCGAGCCGACTCGACTCGTTAAACTCGTTAAGATAACGAGCCAATTCGACTTAACTCGTTTTCTTAACGAGCTGAAAGCTCAACTCGAGTTAGCTCGTTAAGCTTGTTACAATGCTTGTCGGTGGAGGAGAGAAGTATAGAGGCGGCGAAGGTGTCGGAAGCAAGGGCAAGGGTGAAGGTGCAACCAAGCCGGGACTTAGGGAATTGCGGATGTGAAATGGGAAAAATAATCGGGTCTGAAGGTTGAAGGAACGGGGTTAGAATTACAAGCTTATAGTGTTTTTTTTCCTGACTCGTTAATCTCGTTAGCTTTTCATTTAGCTCGTTACCTTAACGAGCTTCAAACCCAACTTCGACTCGACTCATTAAAGAACGAGATCGAGTCAAATCAAGTCAAATTTCCAAGTACTCGTTAAACTCGCGAGTCTCGAGTTTTTTTTCCACCCCTGCTTCAACCCAGGCCGTCCTTATCACTGCATAAACTAGCGAATAACGCCATGCCGAGATGCTTTAGATACTAGAAACAAGAGGAGGAGGAGAAAAATCTGGACAAGGAAAGAAAAACTAGCGAATTACATCTACCTTTCATTTTCAGTTCCTGTCACCAATTAATTGTCCTTGGTAAGCAATGGACACGATCAAAGCAAAACCGGTCGGTCGCATGCGATTGGTACGTATCCCGTAACCGTTGTCTCCCAAGATGCGCTCCAATATATACTAGTATATATTAAAGTGGTCAGGATTGACGGCTCCTGACCGGTGTCACATCATCGATCTCACGGAGAGGCCTTTTGAAAAATTAGAAATTACGTTTAGTTTCTTTTGGCGGTTTTTTAATGAAATAGATCTGAAAAATATCAAAATTACATTTAGATCTCTCTACGGTTTATATTTAGGTCCTCTGGTGGTTTTTAGCAGAACGGACTCGGGAAAAAATAGATTATTTTAGGTCCCTCTACAGTTTACATTTGGCTCCTGTCAGAGGTTTTTATAGAAGCGGACTCAAAAACAAAAATACGTCTCAACAAAAAAAACAGATTCGTCGAAGGTTTATAGTAGCCCACAGATTCGCCAACGGGCCTAACGGCCTTTTTTAAAAAATACGAAAACCGAAAATACATAAAAAAAAAGGCAGCCGCGGTTTTTAAAAAACGCAGATTTGTCGAAAGTTTATAGCAGTCCATAGATTCGCCGACGGATTCTAACCACAGTTTTCTCAAAAAACACAGATTCGTCGAAAATTTATAGCAACCCATAGATTCACCGACGGGTCCTAACGACCTATTTTTAAAAAAAAAAAACGATCAAATTTATCAAATTACGTAAAAAAACAACCGTGGTTTTCTAAAAAAACACAGATTTGTTGAAGGTTTATAGCATCCTAACCGCGGTTTTCTAAAAAAACACACAAATTCGTCGAAGATTTATAGCAGTCCATAGATTCGCTGACGGGTTTTAACGGCCCATTTTTTTTAAAAAAATACGAAAACCGAAAATACAACCAAATTTCCTAAATTTTACACGTTGTATCATCGTGCACGACGCAGCGTAGCACGTTACTCTGGCTAGTTAAGTTTATGACATGAGCAATTGAGACTGGTAACAGGCACACGCCGCACACCAAGAAATTGGACCATGCGGTGCGGTGCCATGTTAATATGTGGATGTATGCACCTAGATCGCCGTGGGGTGCCTGAGTTTTTAGTTTTTTTTTTTCCTTTTGCAAATCTAGCTTACGTGCGAAAGTAATTAAAAAATAGTCCTATATCTGACCACGAAAAAACCGTTAGATAACACGTGTCACTTGCTACACTAGTATACTATGGCAGATGCTGTCAAGCTAGAGCAGCACGACAGGAACTCGGGTACCGCGGTAGGTTCTATCACCCTACAAACTACCCTATCATGGTAGGTGTAAACAATGGTTCTAGGCTTCTGCCGCGGTACACGAACGCAGGGGCATAGCTAATGGGGGGCTCCGTTAGGCTGGAGCCCCCTCTAACTGCTAGACTTTAAGTACCTCTTTAACATCGAATGCACATGTGCTCGAGCGTGGCAGGAGAAAGAAGAAGCTTTGCTATATGGATGAGTTGCTTCATGTACCATGTAGTTTTGTGGGTTGTTGCTTATTGGAGGCCAAATTTGGCAATTGGCAACTTCACTAACTGCTTGCACAACTAGACTCGAACTCTAATGCAAAGACTATAGAGCGAGAGAGCGTGACTCAACGTCTTTTCTTTACAAGGATATAGCTGCCCACCAAGTCAAGGTCGTTTGATGCTTGCTGGGGAGCCAATGAGGCTGTGGGTGTGAGGCGGCGAGCAACTCATCGCGGCGATGGTGAGCGGGTAGGGAAGGCAACGTAGCATGAGTCAACTAGTGCCTGACCAGCTAAGTGTGCTGACAAAATAAATAAATAAATAAATAATGTGAGCCTTTCTTTTGATTTATGATTTTTTTTTTGTTAATTGTAAGTGTGTAAATGGATTGAATAGAGATGATAATTGATTTGTTTGATTGATTAGTGTTAACTTGTTTATAAATTTACAAAAAAAAATGACAAGCGAACCATGTACAAGCATTTTTCAAATAATAATGTATTATTAATAACACTCGAATCGATAAGAATACAATATAAGCTATTTAATATGTTTATCTTAATTTAGCCTATTATTTGACTATTTTTCCTGATTTTGTAATAGATGATATATGTCACTTACTGATACTTTTACATTAAGAAAAATATTTTTTTTAATTACATTCACGCGGATGCCAAAAGAAAAAGATACAAGAAGAGTAGACAAGCTAAGACATCTGCCTATACATGAGCTTCCGTCGATCAGACTGGTCGGCCGTACGGAGAAGACACGTCCGCGCGCGTGCGACAGGGACAATATTGAACATGCAGTGTTCTCTGACTTTGACGTGCACGAGGAATGCACGCATGTTCAGACCCTTTGGAAAACAGCTTACAGAAGTTGTAGACCTAGGAATGTCCAGTCCAGGCTTGTGCGGCGACAAGTATTCACTTAAATTTCGTTCCTAAATTCCACGGAAGTTTTTTGTTTTTCAATTGAAAATCGTCAGATTCAACTTGTGCTGTAGCTGTTGGAAAATTTGCGTGGTCTTAATTTAATTTCATAGTTATACAATAAAAACATAATTAAATTTTATGGACGAAGAGGCAAAATGACTTGGGTAGCAACAAGCATGGAAGGATGTAAAGAGCGCCAAAGAAATACAAGACCGGTTCTTCGTTATGCTTTCACCTACAGTGAGTGATATCTTCCTTGTAAAGATGTGTCAAGCCAAAACCACCTCATGAGTTCTCAGCGATACAAAACTGCCACGATAGTAGAAATCGTTCCCTGGAATCCCACCGTCCCTTGATGTGCATTGTAACGGACCACCCTTTTTAGGGAGTGCATATAAATACCTTACAGCTACCCAGGGTTTTAGCTGCAGATAACCAAGCGTACATTGATAGACATAAAAGCAAATACGAATATTTTATAGATAAATTAAGAGCCTAACGGCCAGAGTTTTACAAGAGGTGCGGCTAGCACCAGATACATTATCAAAACTCCCACAGGAAAGACTCGAGCAGATAGATCAAAGCCTTCAAAACCAAATATCATCGCCAACTACGCTCTTCTGGGACTCGCCAGCTTCATTGAAATCTAAAAGGGGGATTTGGAGTAAGGGTGAGTACACAACCGTACTCAACAAACCACACGGAAATTCTGAATATTACATGCACAGAATTTCAAGAAATTGGCATTAGTTTAATTATTTGGTAGATGCATGAGTTAGGATTAAGTATAGTACAAAAGAAATATAAATCAATCAATCAATATCATTATCACAACACCACCACTGATTTATTAACAAAATACAGGTTACGGCAAGTTTATTATTAAAACCACTCAAGCTCAGTTACCGGAATCACCCGAAATTAACCCAGCTTCATTAACCGGAAGCACGGCGTATTCGAATACCATTTGGTTCACTTTGCAGAGCTACTCAACTTTACCCACAAGATATCTACGGTCATTAGTGCCACGCGATTAACATGCAACTTTTATGCATGCGGCCCGATCGAGATTAACATAACCTTCATTGAATTTCCCCTCTTTAACTTCTACCCAGTAGGCGGTGCAAATCCCCAGTTTCTAGGGGCCCACTACCCAAAGCGGACTGCGTGAACCGACCAACGAAGAAACCTCATTGTGAAACCGAATGGCCGCGCCATTCCGCTTTCACCCCAAACCTGCAACGCTACCCATTCCTCCACAGAGAATGGGGTCCACTATGAAGGCATTCCAAAGGAAAGACAATATCTGGGACTATGTGGATCGAGCCAACAGAGTGACCAACCCAACTTGTGGTTGATAGGGGACCGAGTTATTTACTTTACCGGGGTTGATCTTAATTACGAGAACAAGCAGACACACCGCGCCATCGGTACCTCCTGTACCTTTCCACACCACACTAGGCTTGTCATCGGTTTGGGGATTGGGCAAGATCCACCTCCGTGGTCCGCCAAATCATCCCCCCAAACCGTAGAGAGTTTTGAAAACGAGTTTTGAGCAATAAATGAAAAGTAATGATTATTATTATAGCTAACATACGGTGGTTCATTAATGATAACCTAGGGTTACAACTGAATATGGCATAATCAATATGGTCTTAACAAGGGGGTGGGTTTAACTAGTCAAGTCTTTCCAAACTAGCTCCTTTTTAGATTTCTACTCTATTCTACGACAAATGCAATAACTAAATACATACAATAATTATACGGAATAATGGAATCAACATGTTCAAGGAGTGTGGCTTGCCTTGCGGAGTCGAGGTTTCTCCTAAAAGAGAGTAGGTCGATGTTGTGTCTGGTCTCGAACGGCGCTTGCTCCTGGCACGGCTCCAAGAACTGCTCCGGCTCCGGGTTTCGCTCCGAGAGTTGCTCCAACATCGGATCTAACGCGAGAAAACATAACCAATAAATAAACAAATAAAAACAACAAAAGAAAAGGAACGGAAAAGGGAACAGGAGAGAAAATGGCCGGAACGGAGCTCAGGGGCATTTTTGGAATTTTCTAGAGTTGGCTTGGCGAAACGGAGGTCATTTTTGGACTCAGTGGCTCGAACTGATCAAGATTATGTATTTTTGGCCATTTTTGGATTTCTGGGATTTTTGGGGATTTTCTGGATTTTTAAATTGATTTTTCGGATTTTTAATAAACTGAAATCTGGAAAATCGAAAAGAAAACCGAAAATGTAATTTTGACTCAAGACAAGATGTGCGCCGGCCCAAATCCTCATGCCCACGGCGCATGCGTCTTGGCTGGCCAAGAACATGTAGCGATTGGGCTTTGGTCCATGAGTCTTGGCCGAATGGGTGACAAGCGGCTCAAAGCGAAGGGAGGGCGGTTGGCGGGCGTAGGGGGAGAGAGGCCGACACTAGGCCCAATGAGCGTGAGAGGAGGTAGGGCTGAAAACTCGTTGAAGTGGCTCGTTAGCTCGTTTCAAAATTGCTCCGATTACATTCATTTTTCTTTTAAAATAAAATTAGTTGATTTGGAACAAGGATCAACTCGGCTCGACTCGTTAGGCTCGGTTCAAGTTGGGTCTCAAACAATACAGAGACTATAATAAATAAAAATAAATCGTCGAAGAAAGTTCAAAAAAGTTCAACTGGCTCGTTTTCCACCCCTAGAGGAGGACAGCAGTGGGGGCCCAAGCACAATGAAAGGGGGAGGGCCGACGGGCGGGCCAGATGTCGGCGAGGCAAGGCACGCGACACTTGGCCAGCTTGGCGGCAGAGGGAGAGGTGGCGCATGGGACCCATGGTCGAGAGAGGGAGAGATTGGAGCGCCTGGCGAAGGTGCTTTCACGGAGCTGGAGAAGACGATGGCGAAAATGATGAACGGCGACTCGCGGAGGGGAATGGAGTGGCGGGGGAGCACTGGGAGGCTTTGGGGAACTTGAAGGCAGGGAGAAATGGGGAAGGGGTGGAGTGGAGTGGCGGGGCGGCGAGAGAGCACCGGAGGCGGGAAGAGATTGGTCTTGGTGCAGGAGAGCGCGAGGCCGAAAGAGGGGGGAAAAGGATGAGAAAGCACTTGGCGAACTCGGGGCGAGGCGAAATGAGGGCGCGAGAGGGGCTATTTATAGCCTGGGCGCGGAGAGAGAGCAGGCGGTGAGGGAGAGAGAGAACCGGCGATTTTCAACGGCGATGACGCTTTGGACGGCGTGGCTGCAATGTTGGGCGGGTGGCGGAAACGACGGGGCGTGACGCGGCGTGTCCGGCGGTGAAGGAGATGGGACGGGAGCGGTTGGCGAGGCCGGGCATGGCGTTGAAAAACCGACGCCGGGGAAGAGAAGTGACTGGCGAACCGAGCTCGGGACCGCGGAGCTGGTGTGGCGAGGGGGACGGGCGACATGATGGGGAGTAGGCGGAGCAGGTGAGGCGTGGAAAACTTGCGCCGAGGACGAGGCGAGCTTCGGACCGGGCGAAGAGCTGGCGCGCCGGTCTCAAGGAAGAAGGAGGGGGAGGAGGAAGGTTTTGGCTCGGTGAAGCGAAGCGAGGTATGCAGCCGATGCGAGCCGAGGCGTAGGGGGCACTCGGGCCGGCGACAGTTCTTGCGCCTAGAGTGGGCCGGAGAGAGCGGGCCCAGAGGAAAGGAAATTGGCCACAAGCCGAGCGAAGAAAGTGGGCCGGAGGGGATTGGGCCGAAGGCCGAAAAGGGAAAGCGTCCGAAATGGGAACCCTGCCCGAAAAGGAAGGAAGACAAAAAGAGCTCAAATAAATCCGAATAAATTCAAGAAAATTCAAATAAAATCCAAATAAAAGAATAAAGCGAAATTTTGAAATTTTTTGGGGTGTTTCATGCATGTGTAGAGGTGGGAGTGTGCGGCACAAGTCCAACGGGCTTCGCGTCGTGGCGTGTTGTACTTGCTAGTCTGGCTCGCCATGGCCCAAAATACGTCATGCTGCCATCGTACCGTACTGGGTCAAATCTTGTCCTGTTAGACTTGTGATGTTATGGACACCGTAGCTATCGGTCAGTCTCTGTGACCGGCACCAAGGACGAGGAGTGAGTGTTGATTGCTAATGACGATTTGGTACACACAATTATTTAGGGAAAAGGAATTAAATTTTATTTATTCATTGTGTACAAATACAAAGTTATCGTTAAAAACTTTACACCTCAAGAGTGGGATTCCCCTTGTATAGAAAAAAGCACCACAACAATACATAATGTCGAGATTGTTCTACATTCTAGGTCAGCATATGCCTGATGTGGTGGTATTGATGGCCATGTGTGGCAATGGGAAGATGGTCATACACGGTGCCACAGCCATGTAGAGCACCGTGCCACATGTCGTACTTACTTCAAGCCTGTTTCGTGCCATGCAAACCCGAACAATCCATACAGGCATGCCGTGCCACTTATCGTATCCGTTTGCAAGGCTCGCCATAGCCGGGACAACACATGACGTGCCTATTGTGCCACGGACAGACCCAACTCCCACCTTTATACATACATAGATAACCAATTATGTATACCTTTAGCCTTACTGCTAAATCATAGTAAGTTCATACGAGAGCTCTGCTTATATGTTATGCTAGTTTCTCATCAGCTTGGTAAGTAACATATAGGGATGACAATTGGACCCGCGGGTTCGGGTACCCGCGGATTTTGCACCTGATCAGATCGGGTTCGGGTTTTAATTTTTACCCACGGGTTCTTCGGGTTGGGTACTTGAAATGGGTTCGGGTTGGGTTTGGGTTCTAATTTTCACCCGCGTGTACCTATTGAGTACCCGTCGGGTTTGGAGTCGGGTTTCGGGTACCCGCCGGGTTCGGCTCGAGTTTTTTGGTTCGGGTTTCTTGTTGGGTCGGGTTTTGCAAAACCCACACCTGATTCAACCTATTGCTACCCATATTATATATACCTGTCGGGTTCGACTATAGTTTTTTACTCGATAAGGCATTCGGGTTCGAATCGGGTTTTTCAATTCAGATTTTGAGTCAGATCGGGTTTTGTAAAATCCACATCTAACCCGATCCGTTGCCATCCCTAGTAACGTGGGACTAAACGCATAACTCAATACACATCTGACTTTTTACAATAAATTAATTTCAACAGCAGCAAGATGGCTGGCCACCTGAGAAACAATACGTTGAGCACTCAGGCCCGTATCCGGCCAGAGAAGGACGGAGCCCAGGCCAAGTTTAGCGCCAATTGCGACGACAAGATCGATCACGACGTGCCGTTTGTTGCGCAATTTGGAGCAAAACTGGCCCAGACTTGGGAGTCCAACACCGACCTCATACATAGACGTTCATTTTGAGAGCCTTTCAGCACTGGGCCCGTAGTTACGGTCGACACGTCATCTCTATAAGACTCCACTCCAAGGCCCATGAAGTCTCTTTTATACTTTTACAGTACTACGGGATGAGTCCAATGGAACAATCAAGCATGCAGGCCCGTGCAGTCTATGACGTGATTTGATGGATAATTTTTGGTTTACACTTTACTCTGCCGTGGCTTAAACTCTTGGCAAGAAATGCACGCATGCCGACCTGCCTAGCTGATGGACGGATCAACTGTTGAGTCTCATCTCGCAGATAGATGGATGGATCGATCATTGAGCGGCAGCAGCAGTACGTAGCCTGGGGCCTCACATGCCGGCGAGATCAGATACACACTGTACTGCCCACTACAGATATTTTATCTTTTTATTTTTTTGCATCGAACTACTAGTTCATCGCCGTTAATTAATCACCTGTCTTCACCTTAGCCGAGTTGTAGGTGCATGCATGCGCGTGCTGGTTCCTGCACCGACAAGCGTGGAGGGGTCATTCGTCACTGATTTGTTACCCGCTCCCGCTTCGTTCCTAAATTGACGACGGTTTTATGATTTTACGCCTCAACCAATGTATGTGCGGTGTAAACCATCTTTACGGTGAAAACTTCGTGAAAACCATCCGTAAAAGTTTTGAAAAATTCTCAAAAAATTACCATATGTAGGGGAGGTGAGGTTCTACAATCCTGCAAAATTTGAAGATGAAACTCAATCACGTTTGAAAGATATGAAAAAGACAAACATCAAAATAAATAGTGCCAAAACAGTAAAAATTATTATTTATACTGAATTTGTCTTTTTCATATCTTTCAAATGCGATTGAGTTTCATCTTTAAATTTTGCAGAATTGTAGAACCTCACCTCCTCTACGTATAGTAATTTTTTGAGAATTTTTCAAAACTTTTACAGGTAGTTTTCACGGAGTTTTTACCGTAAGGGTAGTTTGCACCAAATATATATATATATATATATATATATATATATATATATATATATATATATATGGGGCTGTATATGTGTGTATTGTGGTGCAAACTCCATAAAAATCACCCATAAAAGTTTTGAAAAATTCTCAAAAAATTACCATGTGTAGGGGAGGTGAGCCTCTACAATCCTCCAAAATTTTAAGATGAAACTTAATCGCATTTGAAAGATATGAAAAAGACAAACGGAAAAATAAATAGTGCTAAACAGTGAAAAAATACTATTCAGGGCTGAATTTGTCTTTTTCATATCTTTCAAATGCAATTGAGTTTCATTTTCAAATTTTGTAAGATTGTAGAAGCTCACCTCCCCTACATATAGTAATTTTTGAGAATTTTTCAAAACTTTTATGGATAGTTTTCACGGAGCTTTCATGGTAAAGATGGTTTGCACCAAATATGCCACACACACACACACACACACACACACACACACACACATATATATATATATATATATATATATATATATATATATATATATATATATATATATATAATCTTTTACTCCCGGTGTAATTACTCCCACATTTGAAATACCACCTAAATAAACTTGAAATACTCATTTATCACTTTGACTACATTTATATACTACATATTAAATATTTCAAGATGAACCATATAAAAAAATTACAAAGGAGTACATAGTTTTTAGCGTATTTTGTAAATAACTTTATATATGAGTATAAAAAGGAATATGTCTAAAAAAATATATATACTACTTCTGAAAAAATGCAAATACCACTAACTAGTCTTATATACTCGTGTCGGCGTACTTTACGCTAGGGTACCCTCACCGCCACAGATAAGTAAAACCACGTGGCGACTAATGAGCGAGAGGCGATCACGCCTCTAGTCGTCGCCGCCCACGTGGCGGCTCGGCAGTAGGTGGGTGATCGAGCCCCACTCATCGGGCAAACGGTCCAAGTGGCGGCTGGTGGGCAGCGGCGATCGAGCCTGCCGCCACGGGCGTTAGTCCACGTGGCGGCTGGCGGGCAAGCGGGCGTCGAGCTCTACCGGCGGGTGTCGGCCACCTTGGCGGCTTTGGCGGCGGTGAGCGTCGGGCTCTACTCGCCGGTGTCGGCCCTCTTGGCGACCTTGCGGGCGGGGCGTCAGCCTTGTTCGCCGGGCGTCGGCCTCCTTGGCGGCTTTGGCGGCGAGTGGGCGATCGAGCCACGCCGCCGGGCGTCGGCCTTTGCGCTTTGGCGGCGGTGGCGATCGAGTCTTGCTTGTCGGTGTCGGCCCCCATAGGCGATCTGGCATGTAGGCGGGCGATCAAGCCCTGCCCACCGGGCGTCGGCCTCCGTGGCGACCTGGTGAGCAGGTGGGTAGTCAGGCCCTACTCGCTGACACATTGTGTCAGGGCCATTGATTGCGAAGAATTCTACTATCGAGACGACGACGGTTCATCCCTCTGACGCCTCACACCTAACCCATCGCAGGAATGTCACATTCCGGACGAAACCATACAGCGACATTAAATGGGGTTTGAAGGACAAGGCTGCAGTGATGGGTGTAATAAATGAGTCATGGATCAGTATGATAAGACCACAGTGATGGGTGTAATAAAGGACTCATAGATCAGTATGATGTCACCTCCTCACCTGCCCGAGCCAGGCCAGTCTATATAAGGGAGCTCTGGTGCATGGAGGAGGGGGCCGGATCCGAATCCAAGAGGACGAGAGACTTAGCAAAAAAAGAGCAGAACGAACTGAAAGAGCCATTGTAACCGTCTCTATATTTCCTCAACAAAGATCCAGCAGGATATAGGGCTGTTACCCACACTGGAGGCCCGAACCTGGGTGTATCGCTGTGTTCTTTGATCTATTGATCCCCGGGGATCCCTCGTGTGAGAGTCATTAGGGTTTCCGACCGCGAAGACGCCCTCTACCGAACCTTAACCTCCCTCTTTGGAAGACACCCTGTCCGTTGAAGGGTCGTGGCCGGCGAAATACGCCGACAATTTGTATACTTCATATAGATACCCTCCGTTGTACGAGATACTCCCCACATTGTGAGATACAGGATAGGAAGTAACTACTCCCGGGAGTAGAAAAGAGGCATTATATATATATCCTCTTTTTCTACTCTCGGGAGTACTTGCTCCCTACGTTGTATCTTATAGTGTAGGGAGTATCTCGCGCAACGGAGGTGTAGGATCGAGGATGCGTCTAGAGGGGGGTGAATAGGCGTTTTACAAAATTTGATCGCTCACTAAACAATTGCTCTAATCAACCCCTATGTCAGAACCTAATCAAAGATAATGCGGAAGCGATAAACTAGGTTTTTGACAATTAAGGCCTAAATCAACTAGGCTTACTAGTGCACTAACTAAATTATGTCACTATACTAGAATTGCTAAATTGAACAGACAATCAATACTAAGCAATTCTAATTAAAATCAAGCAATTGATAAAATATACAATAAAGTAAATGCTTGAAGGTAAAAGAGACAACCGATATTTTTCCGTGGTGTTCGGAGACTTGCCGGTCTCCCCTAGTCCACGTTGAGGCTAGCCCAAACACTTGGACCGGCTCCGCTTGAGCACTGCCTCGATTCCACTAGATGTGGTTTTCACGCTTCGTAGGCTCAACCCGAACCTTCACAAACTTCACGGGCTTCTCACAACCTTGAGAGCTCCAAGACGACGCCTCACGCTTGTCTAGGAGTCGGCAACCTCCAAGAGTAACAAGCGAGTCCGCTCGAGCTTCACCGAGTACAACACATGCGCTCGCGGTGATCACCAAGTGCAACACATGCACCAAGGCCTTCCTCAAGTGCAACACATGCACAAGAGGTCACTCAACCACTCCTAATTGCAACACATGCAATTAGTCTCACTCTTAGCTCAAAATCAACTTGTGGGAATGCAACACATGCAAACCACCTCCCAAAAACTCACACAAGAGCCAATACACAAATGAGAGCTTCAACACATGAACCACCTCTCCCAAAATACTCAATCACCCATGACCTCCTTTTATAGCCTCACAAAGAAAACTAGCCGTTGGGGGACAAAACGGGCATTAAAAGTGCTGAAACTAGCCGTTGCTAGAAGATTTGCGGTACTACCAGCCTTCACGGGCGGTAGTACATGAAGATAACATTCACTAAAAAGCTCATAACTTTTTACTCTAAACTCGATTTGGGTGATTTTTGATTCTATGAAGCTTATCACGAGGGCTACAATCTTCGCCTATTTTCAAGATTTAATCAGCCATAGATATTTTTAAATATCACCAAAACTAAACTCTAATGTAGTCATTCAAGTCTAAAATCTGATTTTCTCGAAATACTTCACATAGACTTGATCAAAAACATGACTACAAGCTAGCAAGGTCAACAACCTTGAACCATGTGATGATCAACTCATGATCAAAATAATTTGCAAAACACATTTGCAAATACTATTCACATGTTTCAAAGAACCGTACGTAAATTTCAAATCCAACTAGCTTGAGCATCCTCGTTTTGCAACACATGCAAAACCTAGCTCCAATCAAAACCAAACAAACTCAAATGCATGAGCTCACTATTTGCAACGCATGCAAAACTTAGCTCCAAGCAACCACTTTGATTTTGAAAGATTTGTTTTGTAAAGAGAAAACAAAACATGAAGCTTCAACAATTGCAACATATGCAAAAGTGAACTTCATGCAAAAGCCAATGCATACGCTTATCCCACTTGCAACACATGCAAATCAAAACGTAAGCAAAACCAAATGCATATACTCTTCTTCTTTGCAACACATGTAAATCCGAGCATAATGCAACAACAACCAAGTATAAGCTTAACTCATTCGCAACACATGCCAAATGGTTAGCTCTATGCAAACACCAAATTCAAATAAGATTTGAGCTTGAGTGAACACGGGATTGAGATCATCAACACATGATGAAGCTCAAGCTAGGAGACAACCCCTCTTAATAGTACGGCGATAAAAACCTTAGACTCAAAGACTACAAAGTCCTTAGCCTATCGAATTATACCTTTGCCGCCGTACGCAAGCAATCCCCTTTGGGTTCTTTATGATCATCACTTTGATTCTTCTCTTTGTCTTCGGGATCTTCTCTTGACGCCCATCACCTCATGATACCGTCTTTATCCCGTTCTCAATCATCTCATTCATCTTTGGACCTAACTCAATCACCACTCATAAAATAGTTAGTCCAAGATGCCCTAAGTTATCTCAATTATCTCTTGCACTCCATTAACACATAATGGATGCTTTTAGATCAATTGAGCACAACCTAAATCAATTTGAATGATTTAAGTGTGTCTTAAGTACAATAGTGCAACTCATGCTTTATTATACTTAAGAGCTATTCACTTGTCCTTAATTAATCAAGGAACACCATCAACACATGATGAAATGTTCTTTAATGATTAACAAGACAAATGAACTCAATTTAAATTATCATTTAAATCGATGTGAGTATATATTAACTACACAAGTTTTCATATACTCATGTTGATGAGAGGTAATGATCCATTATGTGTAAACTATATGGAAATGATCATTACTCTAAGTCATCGACAATAGAATACACCCCACATGTATATGTGCATAAGTATAATTGACTTGAAGATAATATGCACATATTCAATTTTATCATATTGGAGTATATCCTATATTACCATGAGTATACTATAGCTAGGCAATTCAAATATATACTCAAGTATTTAGTTTCTTTGTCTTGATCCTTATATGTGTCAATAAAGAATAGATCAATACAATGAAACTTTCAAGTTAAATTACAAACTCCCCCTAAGTATGTGCATCCATGTAATATATGGATTGGGAAACATGATGCATGTTTTGTGGTTAATATAATGGGGATATTCATACTTTAACTTGAATCCAAAGTATGCAATTAATACTAGAAAGAATATGCATACATACATTGGGTTTTCCATTTTTCATCCAAATATAAGACTGCTAAATATATGCTCAATAAAACATGTTAGTCTCATAAAGATTAGATTTGTCATTAAACACAGATTAAACATTAATTAACATCAATCACCAAAACCAAAGGCGCTTGAACTTACAGGAGGGTATGTACATGTAGTATACGAGCATATAAGACTAGCTATGTAGTATTTACATTTTTTCATATGTGATATGTATATTTTTTTGGACATACTCCTTTTATGTTAGTGTATAAAGTTATTTGTAAAATATGCTAAAAACTATATACCCCTTTGCAATTTTTTCATGTGGTTCACATTGGAATATTTTATAATTAGTATATGAGTGTATCCAAAGTGATAAAAGAGTATTTCAAGTTCGTTTAGGTAGTATTTCAGAGGTGATAATAACTACACCCATGAGTAAAAGATATTTTTCATATATATACACATACACACATATATATACACTTATTATCTTTCGTTAGCTCACTTATTGCTCTTAAATGGCGTGTTTTACTTTAATATACAATAATAATAAACATTGAGAATCATACATGATAGAGGCATGCTAAATAAAACAATTAAAAACTGTCATAAATTTTTAGAATGATATATATTTAAAACAAAATTTAAAAGTTAAAATAATATATATTTAAAAACGAAACGCTTGCTTCGCCCCAACGGGCCCAACCTAGGACGTGTTCTCATGACTCATGAGAGGACCAGCACCAGCCTAGCTAACGGCACCCAGTGTTTCAACAAGGCCTAGCTAACAAAAGTTAGTTTAATTTTGTACTTTCTCTATCTAAGTTTACAAGATGTATTTCTTTTTGACATATAAACTAATAAGGTATTAAAAATAACTAGATTATTTCTAATTATTATTACTAAGCTCTATATTCAATATATGCATGTAGAAAATATAAAGTAAAGATATATAATTATTAAGGATATATAGAGAACGTTATATTAATTTTGTGTAAGAATATGAAATATGACTTATATTTATAAATAAAGTTATTTCAAAAATAAATCTTATAAACATGGACGGAGTGAGTTGTACATTTATCCAGCTAAAAACAAGTTGTATAGCTAACTGTTGTAACAATGGGAGCCACGGCAGCAGGCAACATCTTTAGTTGCCATTGGCCCACGACCACGAACCATGTGCACCTTCCCAGCATGCTAATACTGCTACTATCAAACAAAGTAGTACTCCATCCAGTAAAAAAAATTGTAAGTTGAGACATTATATACTTTGTTTAGCAATATCTTTTTAAAGTATTTAGATTAGATATATGAAAATAAAATGATATATGTAGTATTTGTTTTAAAAAGTGTAGTACTTTTGTAATATTTTAATCTGTTAGTTTTTTTTTTTGACCGATGGGAGTTCAAATTAAGCTAACTAGCTTGGACCCCTGCCGATTGATTAAGGGGGCTGTTTTGGGAGGAGTGTACTTTAGTTTTGGGTTAAAAGCCTTTAAAACAGTATGGTTGTAAAGTGAGGGATCGTGGCGCTAAACACCCCATAATCTCACATCTAATTAACTTTCGATCAAGCAAAAGAAATTAACTAAATACTGAATTTACTCAAGATTACGAGCAAACTGATCAGAAAATTAAGTTAAGCATCAGAAGGATTGCATTACCGGAACCGCTCTTCTTCATTGACAAATCAGTACATGGTTCCTTTTACAAGTGAAGCACCAATCTCTTCTAGAATCTCTGAAATTTTTCTGCGTTCCCGCTCCTCTCTGGCTCGTTCCCTGCTCTTTTCTCTTGGATGCCGCCGCTTCTCTCCGGATGAACAGCTGCGCCGCCTCACTCTGCCTGCCCAAAACCCTTGTCTTCCTTTTTTTTTATATCGCTGCCTTGTGCCGACTGACTCTCCTCCCTTTTTATCACATAGCCTGCCCATCATGCGACCGGTGCCCACATGCATTAACAAAGACAAGACGCAACACCTCATCTCTTCTTTACGGTCCACGATGATCTGCGCTAGCTCAACATGTCCGACATCACTTATGTCCATGCCCTCGAGCTCTCTGACTACTCACCAGTCACAACTTCGCATCACATACCAACACAAAACAAAACCACATCTTGTTCTTCCATAAAACAATTAGTCCATTAATTAACTTTGTTGGCAAATCACCTCATCACAAATATAATAAATCAACAATCTCCCCCTTGATGGGTGATTTGACAACACGATGAAACAAATTCAAAAATTGCTCCCCCTTAAACCTAGCTCTCATCACTCAGGCACTCAGCTCTCAACACTCTGAACATATGCAACTCACACTTTCCCTTAATGCAACTCTCACACTCCCCCTTTGGCAAAACACACGTCAGAAACTCCAAAATGTGATCAATGCAAATATGTCATGTAATGCAACCCTATCAAGCATTGAGGGTTAACCATTTGAAAAACAAAGACACAAAATAACTCAAACACACTCCCAAATCGTGAAGCGCCCACACAGAAGTCAAAATAATTACCTCGAGTACACAAACTATAAGATTATTAGATCCTTACGAACAAGTAAATATAAACATATGGAGTTAACAATATACTTATAGAAAATATGCGAGTGCAGAACAGATACTCGATAAGAGCACACAGAGCAAGCCAAGACTCACAATTACCAGTCAAGAATTAATTGATAATCCATCCTTTTTTTTCTTTTTTTTTTATATGGCAAGTTTGAGCTTGCATCTTTTACTTATGTGGCAAGTTTGAGCTTGCATCTTTTGATCTGTAGGTATGACAAGGTTGACCTTGCTTCTTTTACTTATTTGGTAGCGACATAACACGTCAAGCTCACATCTTTTGCCTGCATTTTTAAAATGAATTTCAAGGACCTCATTAAAATCAATGGCTCATCGACAAAAGGCTGGGATCGATTACCGAACCATAGCAGCTAGTTTTGATTTTGATAAAAAGACTCCATATGACACATTTAACAATTTCATAAGTCTCTAGCAGCTGATAGTAAACATACTCTTTAACAGTAATAAGGCCTTGACTAGGTTGCTTTGTCACAAGATCCAGTCAGGAGCTTAAGCAAGATTGAACGAATGTTTTCAAAATGGATAATAAACAATGCTCGTACTATATGATGCAAGGACTAATTTACAAAATGTTGATGGAATGCATGATACCCAACTCCCCTCTCAACCGAGCAAACTCTTGATAACACAAAGGTTTAGTGAAAATGTCGATAACTGTTTTTGATTTCACAAAGATCAATTCAATTGTTTTCTTTTCAACATGATCTCTAATGAAATGATGTCTAATATCAATATGCTTCGTTCTACTATGTTGAGCAGATTCTTAGCCATATTCAAGGCACTTTGATTATCACACAACAAAGGTATAGAATCAAAATTGAGACCATAATCCATAAAAGTAGATTTCATCCAAATGAGTTGAGCACAACAACTAGCGGTACAACATATTCAACTTCAAAGATAGATAAAGCAATTGAATTTTGTTTCTTTGATGACCATGAGACAAGAGAATTACCCGAAAGGCACACACACAGAAGTGCTAGTTCTATCAATTCTATCACCACAAAATCTGCATCGAGTAACCAACCAAATCCAAAAACAATCACTTTCGAGTACCATAAGCCAAAGGAATACGTGCCTTTCAAGTAACGAAGAATTCTCTTAACGACACGCAAATGAGACTCCATGGGAGAACTCGATATCCGCACACTTACAAACAACAAATTGTATGTACGGTCTAGAAGCGATTAAATACAAGAGAGCTCCTATCATGCTCCTATATCTAGTAGAATCCACAGGTGTGCCATCTTCATCTCGGATCAAGTTTCTGAAATGACCATAGGTGTATCCAAGGTTTTACAATCAAACATACCAAACCGTTTCAAGAGATCAATGCAATACTTGGTTTGATGTATAAATATCCCTTCAGATGATTGTTTGATTTGCAAACCAAGAAAATAATTCAATTCACCCATCATACTCATTTCAAATTCATTTGTCATGGTTTGAGCAAAATTATTCACAAGAGCTTCACGGCTTCCACCAAAAATTATGTCATCAACATAGATTTGTACAATCAAGAGATTATCATCCTTTCTTTGAATAAAGAGTTTTATCAACATGTCCCATCATAAAATCATTATTTAGCAAGAACTTCTTAAGTCTATCATACCATGCAGGGAGCTTGTTTTAAACCATACATGCCTTGATAAGCTTAAACACATGATCAGGAGATTTTAAGTCCTCAAAACCAGGGGGTTGTTTCACATACACTTCTTCATTCAAGTAACCATTCAAGAAGGCACTTTTCACATCCATTTGATATAACTTGAACTTGTTTGAAGTAGCAAAAGCAAGCAATATGCGAATTGAATCCAATCTAGCAACAGGTGCAAAAGTTTCACCAAAATCAAGTCCTTCTATTTGAGAATAACCCTGTGCTACCAATCTAGCTTTGTTTCTCACAATTTCTCCATTCTCATCTTGTTTATTCTTAAAAATCCACTTAGTGCCAATTATGTGTTTACCAGGAGGAGGTTCAACTAGTTCCCAAACATTGTTTCTTTTGAAATTATTCAATTCCTCATGCATAGCATTAACCCAATATGAATCAATCAAAGCATCTTTCACATTCTTAGGTTCAACTAATGAAATGAAAGCATGAGAAATCAAGGAAGTAGTATTACCTTGAATTTTGGATCTTGTTATTCTCTCATTGATGTTACAGGAGCATTTGATGTGGGGATGTCTTACTTGATGTATTCTTGTTGATCCACTTGATGCATGTTGCAATATAGATGGTTCTTGAGCTTCTTCTTGATTTTCATCTTGAGCTTCTTCTTGATTTTCATCTTGAGCTTCATCTTGAGTTGCTTGTGATTCATCTTGTGTTTGAGACACATCTTGTTGATTTGCTACGCTATATTATTATGATTATCCACATTAATGATCTCATCTTCAATGTCTTCTTGTGGCATACCTACACTTTGTGATACAATGCAGGATAGGAACCGGACTCATCAAATGTAACATCGAATGACTCCTCGAGTCGGTTAGTCTCAACATTATAAACACGATATGCCCGTGAATTTGAAGCATATCCCATAAAGATACCGTCATAAGTTCTTGATTCAAATTTTCCTAACACACCTCTTTTCTTTAATATGAAGCATTTGCAACCAAAGACACGAAGATATCCAATCTTGGGTTTCTTTTCATACAACAGTTCATATGGAGTTTTCTTAAGCAATGGTCTAATGAGAGCACGATTACCAATGAAACATGCAGTGTTAACAGCTTCAGCCCAAAATTTTAGAGGAGTGTTATAATCATGCATCATTGATCTAGCCATTTCTACCAGAGTTCTATTCTTTCTTTCAACAACACCATTTTGAGGGGGAGTGTAAGGAGATGAAAACTGATGAGAAATCCCTTTTTCATTACAAAAATCTTCAAAGAACTTGTTAAGAAATTCAGTTCCTCTATCACTTCTGATATGAACAATATTAACAAGAAATTGATTTAAAGCTTTCAACACCCATGCTTTGAACACACCAAATACATTACCTTTTGAAGCCAAAAAGAACACCCATGTATACCTCGAGTAATCATCAACAATAACCAAGCAATACAACTTACCACCAACACTTTTGCATCTTGCAGGCCCCATTGTATCCATGTGTAACAGTTCAAAAGGTCTCAAAGTTCTTACCTCATTTACCAGAAAATGTCCCTTAGCAACTTGTTTACCTTTCTTGCAAGGATGGCACACAACATCTTTCAAAAGTTTGATTTTAGGCAATTGATTCACAATATCAAGAGAGCTAAGTTTGGCCAAGTAATTAAATCCAATGTGACCTAACCGTCTATGCCATAGCCAAGTAACATCAACACCCTTTGAAGCAATCAAACATTTGATCGTAGAATCATTTATCTCAAAAGAAGCAGCAAACACATTTCCAACAGGTTCAATTTTGAAGGCTAGTTTCCCATCATTATCAAGAACCAAAGATTCACCAAGATTAAAGCACACTTTAAAGCCTCTTTCAAGAAGAGAGCGAACAGAGAGCAAATTATATTTCAATGAAGTAACCAAGCTCACATCATGCAAAAGAAAGCTTTTGTTTATTAGAATTGTACCTTTAGCAACAATTTTTCCTTTGGTATTATCTCCAAACAACACATTACCACCATTCTCCAATTTTTTTAGACTTGAAAACAATTTTCTATTGCCAGTCATGTGTCTTGAACATCCAGAATCAATTATCCACTTGTTTTCAAGCCCTTTGCCTTTAATCTACGATGAAAGAGCATGTTTAGGCACCCAAAATTGAGAATTGTTTTTGCTGTTTTTTGATGAATTTTTGGGAACCCAAGCCATTTTGACACCATTTACAAAAAAAAAACTTCCTATTTGATAGCTACCATGTGGAGAGCCAAAAGACATTATTTTTCTTTGGTTTTGAAGCCTTTTCACATCAAAATAAACATTTTTATGTTGCTGGAATTTTATTCCACTAGAATCCAATCCATGATTATGAAAAGCAAAGCAATTTCTAGCATAATGACCATACTTCCCACAATTATAACAAGCAACATTATGATAGTTATCCCAATATTTTGGACCCAAATTAGCATAGCAATTCATTTTCAAGTGTCCAAATTTTCCACAACCAAAGCATCTTACATGTTTCTTTTCATCCACGCTTTTGATCATCACATTATTATGAACTTGTAAAAGATTAGATTTTTCTTTAATCACAGGTTTATGAACATAGTTATCCTTTTTATAACCTACACCTTCTTTCATGAATGAGCATTTTGAAGTATCAAGAATCATGTTCAAATTTTTCTCACCATTAGTCATCTTTTTCAAGGTTTCTTTCAAGTAATTGTTTTGTTGAGCAAGATCAGGGCACTTATTACATAGAAGACCATAAGGACGCTTTTCAAGTTCAATTAATTTCTTCCTAAGCTCAACAAGATTCTCACACCCAAATTCTTTTGCTAAAACAAACACTTGTTTCTCCAAATTTGATGAATCAGTTGAATTCTTTAAAGAAATTATCTCCTTTTCTAGCACAATGCACTTATCACATGAAGATGAACAAGATTTCAGCATGGCATTTTCACTTTTATAAAACTCACAAACATCACAAGTAGTACTCTCAAGATTAGCGATTTTTCTTTCTAATTTGGCACAAGAACCACAGTTATCACCACTTTTATTAGCCAAAAGATTAAGTTTTTCATTTTCTAGCTTCAATTTTTTACATTTATTTATCAAGGCATCACGAATCTTTTCTTGTAATTTAAAAGCTTCCAGAGTTTCAGAATCGTTTACCTCATCCTCGTCGTCGGTTCTTTCTTCATCCAATGATGCAATGCATGTCTCCCTTCCAACAAGACAAATATCCGCAACCTCGTCATCCTTCCCAAGTGTAGCCAAAGGATCATCATCATCCTCATCCTCTGAAAGATCAAGCTCCTCCACCAGGTTCAAGAACGCTTTTTGAAGTGACTTTTTCATCTTGGAACCTGAAAATTTCTTCTTTCTAAAAGAACTAGGATTTTTGTTAGCAAGTTTGGGACAATCACTCTTATAATGGCCAAATTCGTTGCAATTGAAGCATTTTACGAGATCACTTTTACTTTTGCCAAACTTGGTTTTCAAAACATTAGAAACCTTTTTAGAAAGACTAGCAAGCTCATCAAAATCCATATCATCTATATCAATATCCTTTTGTTTTTCTTTTTCAAAGAATCATTTGTTTATTTTTATCGATAGAAGCAAAAGCAATAGGAACATCATGAGCATTATGATCAATTTGATTAAGATTCATCTCATATATTTTCAAGGAACCAAGCAAAGCATCCAGTTTCAAATCACTCAAGTTCTTAGATTCAGTAATTGCAGTTACTTTAACATGCCACACCTTTTGATCCAAAGATCTAAGCAATTTCCTACATTTATCCTCCTGGGAGATCTCTTTTCCAAGAGAAGTGATCTTATTAACAAGTTCATTAAAGCGAGTAGCAAAATTATCAATAGTTTCCCGAGATTCATAGCAAAAGTTCATACTCACGAGTGAACACTCAATCTTAGCATTTTTAACATCATTGGTACCTTCATGAGTAGTTTGTAAAGACTCCCAAATTTCATTAGCAGTTTTCAAGGTAGAAATCTTATTAAACTCATCCTTAGATAATGCACCATAGAAATAACTCATCGCTTTTTGATTCAAGGTGAATAGATCTTTCTGTTCCTTAGTGGTAATATTATCAGGTTTCACATACTTAGTTTCTACCACTTCCCACAATTCATAGCACTGAGATTGTAAAAAAGATTGCATGCGCACTTTCCAGTAAGGATAATCATCTCCATTAAAAACAGGGGGCTTAGTCATAGAGAAAAAATTAGGCTGCGCCATAGCTCCTAATCGTTAGATTAACCTTGAGCAACCTTGCTCTGATACCAATTGAGGGATCGTAGGCGCTAAACACCCCATAATCTCACATCTAATTAACTCGATCAGCAAAAGAAATTAACTAAATACTGAATTTACTCAAGATTACGAGCAAACTGATCAGAAAATTAAGTTAAGCATCAGAAGGATTGCATTACCGGAACCGCTCTTCTTCATTGACAAATCAGTACATGGTTCCTTTTACAAGTGAAGCACCAATCTCTTCTAGAATCTCTGAAATTTTTCTGCGTTCCCGCTCCTCTCTGGCTCGTTCCCTGCTCTTTTCTCTTGGATGCCGCCGCTTCTCTCCGGATGAACAGCTGCGCCGCCTCACTCTGCCGCTCCAAAACCCTTGTCTTCCTTTGTTTTTATATCGCGCCTTGTGTTGACCGACTCTCCTCCTTTTTATCACATAGCCCGCCCATCATGCGGCCGCCCACATGCATTAACAAAGACAAGATCGCAACACCTCATCTCTTCTTTACGGTCCACCAAGATCTGCGCTAGCTCAACATGTCCGACATCACTTATGTCCATGCCCTCCAGAGCTCTCTGCACTACTCACCAGGTCACAACTTCCTGCATCACATACCAACACAAAACAAAACCACATCTTGTTCTTCCATAAAACAATTAGTCCATTAATTAACTTTGTTGGCAAATCACCTCATCACAAATATAATAAATCAACATAAAGCGGTTGAGAAGCTAAGACACAACAAAAGCACCCTAAAAGCTGCAGCTACTGGGAGGAGTTTTTCAGCTATGGCTTTACTGGACTGTCTCCCACCTCGCTCGCTCCGCTTTCACGCCACCTCCCCACTCGGCCTCCTTTGTGCTTCACTAGGTTGTTGTCTCCCCGCTCAATTGCCCCTCAAAACCTACAGCTGCAGCAGCCAGTTTGCCAAACGAAATAATAAAAAAACCACAGTCGCTAACTACAGTTGCTTTATAGCTCATTAAATAAAAATAACTTTTCAGCCTAGCAACTATGCCTTAGTCACGCGCATGAGGCCAATTAGTGGCATACTTACAAAGCCAAAACCCAGCTCTCTGATTGGCTGGTCACGTCGTCGAACGGCCTAATTCACTCGTTGTTCTAGATAACTAGCCAGTGCTGGCTAATCAATCCATTAAAGCTTCTCGGATGCCATGTTCCCCAATGAGAAGTGGCTTTCCATGGAGGACGACATGCACCGATCATGGGAGCAGAGTGCGAGTTGCTACCAGTATACAATACTACTCTACCGACTACAAAAAGGAGACCTAACACCACACAATCAATCAATGGGACATGAACACGGAGATGGTGAGGATCGGGCTAGTGGACTATCAGCCAGCTAGGGATGGCAAAAATACCCATGGATCCGGGTACCCGCGGGTACCCGACCCGATGGGTCTGGGTCCAAATTTGGACCCACGGGTATATTATTTCGGGTCCGGGTCCGGGTCCGGGTCTGGGTCTCATTTTGGACCCGTGGGTACCCAGACTCGGACCCGTTACATTCTCACTTGTGGGCTGATGTGGCATGGGCCGTAACATGTGCCAACCGCTCAGAGAGCCGAACCGTGCGACCCGCTTGTTGATCGCGTTCGCTTCGCGTGACTCCTGCTCCCATCGGCACGAGCATAACCAGCGTTGTAAATGGGCCAGACACGAGCATAACGGCACGAGCATAACCAGCGATGTGGTGACTAATGTTCTCGCGTTCGCTTCGCGTGACTCATAACCAGCGTTGTAAATGGGCCGACTTGCTGGAGAATTGGAGGGCGAAGCCTCGGCCTGGCCAGTTACCCACCCGGAGATAGCAGCGAGAACATTAGTCACCCACGAAGCACAGTAGCAGCGAGAATATTAGTACCACATCGCTGGCGAGAGTGGCTAGGTCGGTGGAAGCGAGATATAAAAGGAGGGCCACTGCTCAGCCTAGACTAGATGGGAACGCTGAACGCTGATTTCTGTGTTTGCGGCGTGGGGTCAAAATTGGCTTGGCGCCTTGGCCCGAGCCCGACCGAAGCGAGCGGCAAAAATTGAAAAAAAGGCTATCCAAATTCTAAAACTTGCTCCGTTTGCTAATGGGTCTGGGTACCCGTTTGGGTCCGGGTATCCATCGGGTCCGGGTCTGGGTCCGAGTTTGGACCCGTGACTGATTTTGGGTCCGGGTCTAGGTCTGAATTTCGGGTTTCGGGTCCGGGTCCACAGAGGCTGGACCCGGAGGTACCCGGACCCGTTGCCATCCCTACAGCCAGCTCAATAAGAAAATTTGTATCTTTTCGCACGAAACACAATCCTGGTCCCTGTCAAATTTGGGTTCCAATCTCCCAGACTCCCAGTAGTGCTTCACTGCTTCCTTTCAGTTGTACTAGCTGGAGTAGTACTTGTCCAGACTCCAGAAGTCCAGAGTGGCTAAAGGGCCTTTACGCTTCTGTGTTATGGCCAAATAGGATGCCCACTACCTATAGCAAATGTCTATATAAAAAAAAATCGAGGCTAACGGCATTCATACATGTGTTACGGTCAAATAGGATATCCATCAGCTAAAACAAGCTCTAGACTCGATTTGACCTTGCCAGCTTTAACGAGTCAAGCTTGAATAACTCATTAGGGCTTAGTAAATTTAATATATGTTATGGATCGGTAGCTTGTTGAATAATACTGAACGTTATACTCTTCCCGAGCTCAAGTTTAATTGAGCTTTTTATATTATTGAAAATTAGTACATATTAAATTATTAGTTGTTGTTGAGCTTGCTCAAGCTTACTCGAGCTCGGATCCCAATCCAAACTGGCTTAAGCTTTGACTCGAGTTTTTACCGAACTCGAGCTTGGGAGGACAGGCTTGCTTGAGCTCGTTTACAGCCCTGTTGGTGCAATCGTGCGTCGTTTTAGGGCGTTTCCTTACATTCTCGCCACTCCTTTAGCTTAATTTTTCCGCCGTTGAAAAGCTTAATTAGGGGTAGCTTCCATGGAAGGTTCACACTAAAAGAAATAAAAGGTTCAACCTGCTGTTGTTGCCTGCGGCCTAATTCTCGGTGCTTTCGATGGTGCAAGCATTTTGTCTCTACTGGGCTACCGAGGCACGGTCGCACAGAAATGCCTGGCCTGGACCGAGTTTTTTGTTCATACATCGTATACTCAATACATTAGCAACATGTAGAGTAGCTAGCTTCTCTCGTTTCTTTCTCCAGTAGTTAATTATTAGCTAGAGAATTGTTTGCGGCAAAAAGAATCTACTGTCGTGCTGTGCTGCTGTACCAACCAGACATCTATTTTTATATGCCATCACAAGGAATTAAGTAGTACCATTGCTAGGAACTTGGTCTAAGAAAAAGAAGTTCGATTACAATCTACTTTCTATCGCTGTATATACATGGCAATATGTTCTCAAAACCTAACTACTCCACTAACGAACTTGTTGGAGATACTGGCTAGCAATAATTTGATAGCACATCAATTCGGCGTACATGTTAAATACTCCATAGAACAAGACCATAACCTGTAGAGAGTACAGGCTAGCTGGGCTAGGACGGCAGAGAATGTGTATCCTTTCCTTTCTGCAATTCTGCTGTTGCTAGAATGGGGGGAGCAGGAGAATACTCCCAGCATGCACGCTACAGGGCCAGCCGGATCTTATCCTCACACTTCCGGGAAAAACGGTGCCTGGCCTGGGTGTAAAATGTGCTCGCAGTCGGTGGCTAAACCATAATAAAAATAGAGGGTAAGCTCAAATAAATAGACTAAATTGATGTAAACACAGTAAATTTAGTCTTGCACTCTTGTATAATCTAAATTCATACACGAAAATAGAAGAAGAACAAAAGTAGAAATACCATGAAGACACCTCACATATTCTTCTAATGGTATGCAATGCATTGAATCGGCAATAATTTTGCTATGATCAAATTCTAGTCAAAGCCTCTTTGATTGAGTTGTGCTCTCATTGGTTAGGAAAGTACAATTTGAATTACTTGTGAAATAGATACGTATATTGATTGAGTTGTACTCTCGTTGGTTAGAAAATACAATTTGAATTACTGGTGAAATAGATACGTGTAGTAACAATTTGAATTACTTGTGAAATAGATATGTAGATGAGTTCGCTTTTCTAATATTTCATTACGATCAAACCCACTAAATCCTTTTTCTGCATTGGTTTTCTGACCCATCGGTGCCTTTGACAATATGATTGCATAACCTCTACCCTAAACCTTCATTAAAGCTACCCTAAACCACCATTATTGTTGCACATTAGTATATCTCCATCCTCCATCACCATGATCAAACGTGAAAGTCCATGGTTCAAAGTCTGAAGGGCAAAGATAAAAAATTCTTCACTATGACTTCATAGTATCCTACCATCCTAAAAGGGACGGGAGTGAGAGGGGGGCATCCTCACATCCAAACTAAGCCTTTCTCATCACCTCTCTCACTCTCTCTCTCTCTTCCTTCCCCCTCAATTCCTCCATTTTCTTCTCCATTTCTCATCTCTCCCCTTCCCCCTCAATTCCTCCATCTTCTTCTCCATGTCCCATCTCTCCCCTTCCCCTTCTTCCCCTCCTCACGACCAATCGATCCTAGCAGCCGCATCTCTATTCCCCATGCAAAATCTAGTACTAGTTAGCTGCTCCCTAGAAATGAGGAAAAAGTGACCAAGGAAAAGCAAACGAATCGAGCACTGCGGACCCAAGAACTTATTAATCGATGAAGCCTGCAGCAAGGAAAGACGCCACCGCTGCTGGCGACAACAGTGGGCGAGTGGGTGTGTTCGCCATACCTTGCCTCGACATCAAGTCTTTTGTCGCCACCCTTGAGCTACTTACCCTTATCATGACACTATGGCGGCTCCATGCCTCCACCCCTACCAACCTCTCTTCACCACTCGCACCTCCTCTGCCCACTCCTTCCCAGCTCACCTACCCCCACCACCTTCTTATCCTTTCACGACTATGGCCGGTTACCGCTACCATAGAAATAAGGGTACCAGAGTAAATCAAGGGAAGGGTGGACTTTAGCCCTATAAAACCCTTGAATTAATGGGATTCGCCCCACTTGCAATGGCATGCATTCATAGCCCCCTTTCTCTCTCCCCCCCCTGCCGGCCATTGCAACTGCAGTGGCAGGTGAACACAATGCCGCGAGCCATTCCTATCTTGCAAGTGCAATAGAGCTATGTGCTGAACAAGTAGAGCGTAATCTATTTTCCAGAAATGAACATACATCGCAGCATTTGGCCGTCCAGTTGTACGAGAAAATGCGATCTGAATTCGATGGGCCCGCGCGCGGCCGCTGTCACTACATGACATCCCCAGCCGGTTGCCGTGGGTCATGATCGATCGGTGGAATCTACGAGCCACTCGATCGTCGACACGTCAGCCTACCAAGTTCGATCGGTGCTCGCATCGGATGGATGGAAGAACAGATCGATCGACGAGGATCCGGATCGTCCGCCTGAAAAGTTGCTTGTCCGCTAGCGTCGGATACGTGCGCGCACGGATCGATCGGATCGGATCCCATGTGGTCCACGGCTCCACGCAGCAGCAGCGATCGGAAACGGCGGAACTGAGTGCACGGTGACCAGAGGTGGGCACTAGGCCGAGCTATTTTGGGTCGGCATGAGGTACGTCTGACCCGGCACGATCCACGGCCCGACACGGTATTGTTCTAAACGGGCGGGCGGTCCGTCTGATTGTTCGGCCGTCTTTGGGCTCGCCTAATCAGACACGATGGGCGGCCGACCAAGACGAAAGTCCGGCCGTGCTTGGGCTAAGACGGCAGAAATGCACACGCACTGTGTTGTATGTGTGGGTGAGCAAATCAAGGAGTAAAAGAAGAAAACTACGAATGGACCGGAGAAAAGGAAGGGAATGCATCCATACGTTGTATGTGTGGGTGAAAGCAAATCGAGAAAGTAAATGTATGGGCTGCGTCGTGTATTAGAAGAACAATGAATCAAGAACATCGAGAAGAATAAACACAATAGGATTTTGTTTCGACCGGAGAAAAAGAAAGTACTAGACAGATAAAGAAATAAATCAATCAGTGATCATTTTCTCTTGTAGTAATAGTATAAATGGTGGGACACGGACGCCGCGACGCAAGACAACCGAAGCGAGCACGAAGGGCAAATGGGCGTCTGGGGCTCGCCGGCCGAAGCCAACCAACCGACCAAGACGGTGAGCACGATGGGCCGTCGCGGTCCGGCGACGTTTAGACCGAAGACGATGGGCCGTCTTGGCCGGTCCGACCCGGCACGACGCCCACCTCTAACGGTGACTGCGCCGTCCGTGCTGTAGAGGATCCGTGTAACGCAGCAGCTTCACCCATGTCAGATGCCACTGTGTGGGGCCTACCTCTTGATTACCTCGAGACCGGAAGCGTACGGATATATCGCGGTCGCCGACTGTGATTTCGCCCGATCGATCGGTGGGCACGCACGCCAAAGTTGACTCGACGCACGCTACAAGTCGATCTCTGGGTTCATTTTCAGCTCTTCATCTGATAACCGATGGCCCTGATTGCGTTGGCTCACTCCCTGCGTATATACTGTACGAATCAATGTATGTATACGTACGCTAAGTGGGCAGGCGTGGAACAGCGCTGCAGGTACGCGCAGCAGTTTCTGAGAGCAAATGGCCAACATGATATACTCGCTATAATTCGATCTATTGACTGACTATATCTCAGGATAATATACATAATAGCAACCTGCTGTATATACATACTCTATTTAAAAGTTACAGAAAAGTGGTACGGGTGATCGATCCACCTAGCAAGTGTCAAGTGTCAACCGAGCTTATAGTTTTCAACTAATGCAAGTGTCAACCGATGCATGAAACCAAAACGCATTGCATGCGCTCATGCATGCATATTGAAGGAGAGGAATACTTTCTAGAATTAAACAAGCTGTAAACTAAACAACTTGTCTAAACAAGCTATAAAGTAAACAACTTCTCTGTCTGTTGTGTCGAAAAATATAATGATGGATCCGTTAGTCTCAACATATGAGAATGCTGGGTTCAATTTAGTTTGTCGCGTAACAACCGATTTGATTCTACAATCGATAAGATAGATAAAAAAATATACTCAAAGTTGATCTAACACAACGATCGCCAAAGATCTAAAAGGCTAAGAAGCCGATCAAATTAAAGGTAATTAAAAATAAGTCTAAACAACCGATTAGAACTGATTAAATGATAGATAAAGATAGACTTTCTCGGAAAAGGTGATATGACAGCAAAATCGATGAAAACCAAATCTGATTGGCGTAATCGAAAATGACCAACAATCGGCGATATGTTAATTTTATTGATTAAGATCGGATTACAAGAAAATTCTAAATTACAAAACTACTCCTATTTAACAGGAAAGAAAGTAAATGCTAGTTGTTCGATTGATTGGGGTTGTTATTTTTTGCTCACCCTCGACCATCTTTTGTAGTACAACGGCCGATCGTGTCTTTCTCCGATGTGTTATTAACCATGATTCGTACCGGACTTTGTGCAGATAAAATCCTATCTTTGACTTAATATTGGTCGTAATCCTATTCTAACTCAACTTTCCTTTCTAAATCGATTTCGATCAAAAATATGCTATTCTTAGTCTGACAAATCAGTGATCCCTTGTCCCCTATATTGTTCAATATTGTGGCTGATATGTTGGCAATATTGATTAAAAGAGCGAAAGAGGATGGTCAGATTCGAGGAGTTATTTCTCATCTTATTGAAGATGGCTTATCGATTTTACAGTACGCAGATGATACTATCCTTTTTATGGATCATGATATAGAACAAGTTAAAAATATGAAGTTATTGCTGTGTGTGTTTGAACAATTATCGGGTCTTAAAATTAATTTTCACAAAAGCGAGATTTTTTGCTTTGGTGATGCTAGACAACATGAACAAGAATATACAGACTTGTTTGGCTGCGGGATTGGCTCATACCCGTTCAGATACCTAGGTATTCCGATGCACTATCATAAACTCCGGAATGCGGATTGGGGTGTAATTGAAGATAGATTTAACAGAAAACTAAGTATGTGGAAGGCCAAACATCTCTCTTACGGGGGTAGACTTGTGCTACTAAATTCTGTGTTAAGTAGTCTTCCTATGTTCATGATGTCTTTCTTTAAAATTCCTAAGGGGGTCCTGCAAAGATTGGATTTCTGTCGATCTCGGTTTTTTTGGTAAGATAATAATGAAAAGCGAAAATATCGTCTTGCTAAGTGGAATATATTGTGTCGTCCCAAAGATCAAGGAGAATTGGGTATTATTGACCTTCAGATTAAGAATAAATGTCTCCTAAGCAAATGGTTATTTAAACTGCTTAATGAAGATGGGCTCTGACAGACCTTACTTAAAAATAAATATTTAAGTTTCAAATGTTTGTCCCAAGTACATATTAAGTCTGGGGACTCATAGTTTTGGAAGGGGCTCTTAAAGGTCAAGGAGGATTTCTTGGCATGTGGATCATTTCAGATTAGAGATGGTTCCCAAACTAGATTTTGGGAGGACATTTGGGTGGATTCTACGCCACTTAAGATACAATTTCCAAGCCTGTATAATATTGTCCATCACCAAAATAATACTGTGGCTAAGGTCATGACTCAGATGCCGCCGAATATTACTTTTCGGCGAATATTATCAGGAGATAAGCTGACGGCATGGATATCTTTAATAGCCAAATTAGCTAATTGTCAGCTTATTGATGGTCAGGACACTTTCCACTGGGGTTTACATAGACATGGGCAATTCTCTGTACACTCTATGTATATTCATTTGATGAATCAGAGTACTCCTTTCAATAGTAAATTCATTTGGAAGTTGAAAATCCCTTTGAAGATTAAAATTTTCCTCTGGTATTTACAACGAGGAGTAATTTTAACAAAGGACAATTTAGCTAAAAGAAATTGGAATGGGAATCAAAAATATTGTTTCTGTAATTGTAATGAAACAATTCAGCATTTATTTTTTGATTGCCAACACTCAAAAATTATTTGGCAAATTGTTCATATTGCTACTGGTTTATCACCACCAAGATCTATTTCCCATATGCTTGGTAGTTGGTTAACAGGCATTGAGAAAAATGAAAAAAAGCCTGATTCTAGTGGGAGGTGTTGCTCTATTATGGGCTATTTGGTGCATAAGAAATGATCTAACCTTTGAGAAAAAATAATATTCTTCTTTCATGCAGACTACCTTCAAGAGAACATACTGGATGCGGTTTTGGGCATTATTGCAGTTTGAGAACAACAGGGAGACCATTCGGGTGGCAAGCAAGGCTTTGGAGGTGGTGGCGTTGGACATCTTTGCTAAGCATGGATGGATGCGCAATTATAGAATTTGCTTTTAATTTTCAGCTATCTTAGCCTTTTCTTTTACAACAATGTTAAACAGCTGTGTCCGTTGTCAAACTCGGTTGTGTGTATTTACAGAGACTGATTTTAATCCTTTATCTTAAAAAAAAACTAATACTGTGCTTCCATTCGTTCTCTCGAAAAGATTTACGCGCGCATGGTCCATGCATATGATCTGTTGCTTGTATACAAACAAAACTGGATCGATCGCAATTCGCACATGCCGAGGCGAGCCGGAGCCTTTCTCCCCAAGCAAACTGCAGCTAGCCACTGGCAAAAAGGTAGGTATACAAGTGAATCGCTTCAAGTAAAGAATATACTTTTTTGCAGCGTCCAAGGTCTAATAGAAAGCAACGCTTGCATTCAAAAGTTTGAGTAAAAACAAATTAAAGGCGGCCAAAAAGGCAGGAGAGACCGAGAGAGGCACTACCACAAAAAAGAAAAAAAAAGAGTTGCACCAGGCACGCTGAGATGACTTGGTTCTAATGAGTCGCACAAAAGGCATCTTATATATTCATTGCATTCCCTCTACTCAACTATATATAGTGCACGCAACTTTCTTTGAACTTTCTCCTTTCGCGAACCCCCAAGTTGGAGTTTGTTTAGCATGTAGACATTGGGGGATCGAAAAGGTCGCAAAATGCCAACTTTTCCACGTTGGATGCACGGGTAGTCGCCGCTCCAATTATCGTTTGCCTCTTGGTTAAGCGTATGTAAATTATTCCCCCATGCGTCGCAAATCAAGAACAAAAGACATGTACACGTCCTGGCCACCAAATTTTGGTGACCTATACTTTTCCAACCAATGGATCGGATCTTATAAACCTCTCTCGTGGAGTACATACGTTCAGCGAGCAAGCCTCACCGACTAAGGCTTATTAGGTTGTCAATGCAAGGGCTTAATTATATAATCCATAATTTTATATGGTAGTGTTTTATGAAATACCCGAGCGTTTTTTTTCTCATAAGAATACTCAGATTTTTAATTAGCCTTTAGAGTATCTTTAATCTTGTAGATCTAATCACCTCGATCTCCTCCGTCCTGTGTCGTCTCTTTTTTCTGGAGAATACTCCGATGTTCAACATACATCAAATCCCTTTTATGCTTACTACCTTTGAATCTATTAACTGTGTACTTGAAAGCATGCATCTTGATTTTGCGGCCATAACAACAAAATCTTATTGCTAGTTAGTAAAGATTCCGTGGCAACAAAGGTTCTATAGCATAGCACATAGTTACAATAGCTGCAAACTGGCCATTGTCAGTGTAGTTGCCAAGTTGGCCTTCTATAGAGAGTTGGATCCAACCGTGCGTTTAGCCTTTAATTGTGTTAGCTTTTGCCTTTTGCACCTCACAACTTTTACAAGCCTTGTTTAAGGCTCACACGCATCAAGCCTTTTTCCTAAGTAGAGTATCGTCAAGTATATGCTAATGGTTTAATTTAATTTTGCACCGTCCTTTTCAGCGAAACAGTGTGTTTATTTGCACCGCCGTCTGCACTTAATTAGTCAATTACTCAACTCGTCTCTCTCTCTCTCAGGTTGAAAAATGCGTATATAGTATATTTAGGTCATGTTTGGTAAAACTCTAGATCCCAGCTTCATCTCAGATTTAAAACTTGTAGGCTAAAATAAAGTAAATTAAATTTATATTTTTAATAAAAAATGTAAGTAAGATGACTCACCTAAATACTCTTTTAATATACCCATAACTTCAGCTCAACATATCCAAACATAGCATTTACTGGGAGATTTAAGGTGGCAATCACAATCACGATCTGACTTTTCGTACGTACAAATTCAGACAAGACTGGATGAGCTAGCCAATAATGAATCAGAGATGCATATGTGTAGCAGTGTAGATTAAAGAATATAGTAACGATCTGCATACTTCAGTACATGGCTGACACATGCGGGCAAGCAGGCCATTTTTTAAAGCACTTGACCTAACATTGTGACCAATAAGGTCGCCCAATTAACCAATTGCTTTTATTCGTACGGACCTGCTTAGCAGCAAGTATTAGTAACAAACAATTAGCTAGCGTTAGTTTATCAAATGCACAACAGTGTCTTGTCCGGCCTTGGAATGTTTATCAAGCTCGTTAGTTTACATGGAGGGTCACGAAGCTGTCGATCATGGACGCCAGAGGTGGGCACTGGACCGGGCTATTTTGGGTCGGCACGAGGCACGTTCGACCAAGACGACCCACGACCCGGCAATCTTTTTCTAACGGGCGGGCGGTCCGTCTGATTGTTCGGACGTCTTTGGGCACGCTAATCGACGATGATGGGCGGCACGCACGCAAAGTCCGGGCCGTGCTTGGTAAGCAAACGCAAACAGCACGCACTTGTGTTGTATGTGTGGTGAGCAAATCAAGGAGTAAAATAAGAAAACTACGAATGGACCGGAGAAAAGGAAGGAATGCATCCATACGTTGTATGTGTGGGTGAGCAAATCGAAGAAATGTATGGTGCATGCATATGACTAGAAGAACAATGAATCAAGAACATCGAGAAGAATAAGCACAATAGGATTTTGTTTAATGGGAGAAAAAGAAAGTACTAGATGATAAAGAAATAAATCAATCGGTGATCATTTTCTCTTGTAGTAATAGTATAAATGGGTGGGACTGTGCAGCGTATGCAAGCAGCAGAAGGGCAAATGGGCGTGCTGGGCTCGCCGAAAGCGAAGTGCCACCGACCGCAGCAGTGAGCACGATGGGCCGTCACGGTCCGCACGGTTTAGACCGGCGCGATGGGCGCGTCATCCAGCCCGACCAGACGACGCCCACCTCTAATGGACGCCAACACGAATGTTAATGTTAATTCCTTTGCTAATTAGATTCCTTGTACTGATCAAGCAGTTGTTAGACGCAGAAGCTTTTCCAATGGAGATGGAGTGTGATGTGCGGATCGATATATATATAGCACACGATCGATCGAGCATGCGTACGCATGGGATCGAGTACAAAAGGTGGTGGCCACCGGCCGCCGTGTCGGATCCACGTCAAAGTCCGACACGAACACGTCAGCCCCCACGAACACGACGCCGACAACAAACAAACTAGCGAGTACTTACTCTGCATATCGATCTGCTTATATATGTAGCTGCGGGTACCAAGCCACACTTAACCCCACAGAAGACGACTGTAATTAAGATCACTAGCTAGATGTATTTGTGTGATAAAACTGAACCAATGTGATGTTCTCCGTCTCGTGTGGTTTGTGATTACACCTAGTTAATTAGTTGTTTACGGTGAGCAGTGAAAAAAAACTAACTCATATTAGGTGCATAAAACCCCTAAAATATCAAGGTTAACATAGCACGGATACACATTTAAGTAAACCGGCAGCTTTGCTAAAAAAATATAAACAGCTGAACATTCATCATAGGCCAACTTGACGGAGTCATCAATATACGTGGCTAAACATTGAAACAGTTACTGAATGTATGTAGAAAGAGGTGCTCCATCTAAGATAATTCACATGTCATGGATACCACCACAACCGTCGCTCTCTAAATGCATAACTCCTCTAACTCGCACTAAAAGTGGCCGTTTAATTAGATTTATAATTTTAGGGGAAATGAAATTTCAAACTGTTAATTGCTCCATACATAAACCATCTAGCAAATTGGGTTATTTCTGCATTTAGAAATGTACGTTTATAACGTTCTAAAAATTTAGATTCCTTTTTAATAAATATATTCTATTTACAATATACACTGCTGAATTTCCACAAATATCCACTGTTCAAACAACCCGAGGCGTGAAAA
This sequence comes from Guadua angustifolia, assembly GCA_036346375.1. Classification (NCBI taxonomy): domain Eukaryota; kingdom Viridiplantae; phylum Streptophyta; class Magnoliopsida; order Poales; family Poaceae; genus Guadua; species Guadua angustifolia. The sequence goes on from CM070508.1 coordinate 1,434,635, forward strand.
GCCTTCTTTTCCAAGTCACGAACCAAAACCCATGTTCGCCGCCATGCCACCTGTGCCTTGCCTCCCGCCTCTATATATACCCACAAAACCTTTCCCCATGGCTCATTTCTTCCACCTCACATTTTGCACTCTCCACCACCACCACCTCCTCCTCCTCGTTTCGCCTTCTTCGAGTTCGAGAGCACGCGGGCTGGGGTTTTGCGAAGCGCGTTGACGCGGTGGCCGATCGAGCCCATGGAGCAGAGGAGCCTGTTTGTGTCGGCCCTCGGCGTCGGCGTCGGCGTCGGGCTGGGGCTCGCGTCGGCGAGGTGGGCGACGCCGCCGCACGGAGAGGGTGGCGGCGACCCGGGCGCCGGCGTTGCGGAGGTGGAGGCGGAGCTGCGGCGGCTGGTGGTGGACGGCCGCGAGAGCGAGGTCACCTTCGACGAGTTCCATAATTTCCATTGCTACCTCAGGTTGGTGGGGTTCCTCGAGCATGAGTCGTTTTGATTGGATTGCCGTTGGGAGCTGGGGAATGTGTAGTGCGATCCGACGCGGAAAGTTGAGGCTTTTCATTTTTGTGCCTTTTTGGTTGGTTGTACAAGAATGATTTGGTTGGATACTTCCTAATTTGATGGTTTTACACGGTATTTGTCTTCTCGGTAATCCGTACCAGTAGATGCATATGCTTTACAAGTTTAATTATCAAATGATGGCATCATTAAGAGTCGAGCTCTAGAAAAAAGCGGAGGGGGTTAATTCACATGAATCACAGCACGTCTAGTTTGTTAATTTAAGCATGAGATTTCTAGTTCTGTTCAGTTCAGTTACGATGTTGTGTTACCGGCTTGGATAGCGACTGATGTGGTAGTGTTCATTTTGCAGCGATCAGACGAAAGAAGTGCTCATAAGCGCGGCTTTCGTTCACCTGAAGCAGGCGGATTTGGGCAAGCACATCCGAAACCTCTCTGCTGCAAGCCGCGCCATACTGCTCTCCGGCCCTGCAGGTTGGCCTTGCTTGGATTGGATACTTTCTATATTTCTTTGCGTGGTCCTGGTTAACTGCTGTTAGTGTTGTTGACTGTACTTTACCTGCAGAACCTTACCTGCAGTCGCTTGCGAGAGCTCTGTCGCACTACTACAAGACACGGTTGCTACTTCTGGACGTCACCGACTTCTCGCTTCGGGTCAGCTGGAAACTGTTGCAAACCTACAGTATGTAATTTTGATTTGTTGTTGTCATGCTGTGATTCTGAACTCTTTATTGCTGAATGCTGTTGTAGATCCAAAGCAAATATGGGAGCTCCAGCAAAGGCTTGGTGAGTTAACAACATGCATACTTTGTGTGGTTCTTCAGGTAGCCTCATATTTGGGAGGGGGAATTTCAACATCCCAGTCTCTTTGTTTTCTTTGACTGGGGTACCTCAGGATTTGACTTTGGCAAAACAAAATATTGAAAACAGAGTTCCTGATTGATCCCGGCTCCCGGCAATAGCTTGTCCACAGTGATTGATTAAAAAAAAATCAGAGATCACGATCATACAATTTTGCCTGCGTAAAAATGATCATTACATCTCTTATTTTACTCTGCCATTATTCATGGATTTATTGCTTCTACAGGTTCATAGTCAGTCCCTATCTGAGACCACATTTGGGAGGATGTCTGATTTAATTGGATCGTTTACAATGTTTACTAAGAAGGATGAACCTGGAGGTATCAAAGCATTACAACTTTCTCTGTTGATATTCTATTTCAGTTTTATTATAAAAAAAGTGCTATTCGACATTTCTTTAGTATGTAACTCCAGATGAAAACTCCCAGTTATGTGCAATTTATTTTGTCAATTTTTATCCACCTACCAAGTTTCCAATTTTTCATGTGAATCTTGTGCCAATTAAACATGCAATGTGATTGCTCAAATTTTGGAGATTTTGACTTATTCCTGTTCTGTTGTGCATGAAAACCTTATGCAGAATCGTTGCACCGTCAGATGAGCAGTGTGGATTTGAGGGCTAGGTAATACACTTGTTGGTTTGGTTATCAAATCTGAGAAGAACAATATTCTATTTTCCGTATTATTTATCTGTCCTTCGTTTTCTTCAGAGGCTCCGAAGTTGCTAGTAATGCGCCTACACTTCGGAAAAATGCTTCTGTATCATCCGAAAAGAGTGATCTTGCCTCACAATGTTCTGGACATTCAGGTGAACTTGTTTGTTCATTTCTTTTTGCTGTTGTTTCAGTCATTTTGATGTCGCACATGTGCAGAATTTAGTGTAGACAGCTCGTAGATCACAGTTATTAATCTCCACCAGTTTCAGACTTCGCGGCATCCACATTTTATTGTAAAATTATGTGTGTGTGTGTGTATATAATTAGTGTATGAGTATACTCAAAGCGATAAAGAAGTATTTCAAGTTCGTTTAGGTAGTATTTCAAAGGTGGGAGTAATTACACCCGGGAGTAAAAGATATTTTTCTATATATATATATTAGTACGTCAAAATTAAGTGCTGACATATAAATAGCGTTTACATTATATTTACGTCGGAGTTTCTTTTAAAAAAATGCTTTTACATTAGAAAGATGATTCTTCTTTTGCACATGCCATAGATTAGAACTAGAGAATCATATGGTGCAGTAGTTTGTTATGGTTTTTCACTTTTTATGTTGATACAATTTCAGTTAGGCGAACCAGTAGCTGGTGTTTCGATGAGAAAGTTCTCATACAGTCGCTTTACAAGGTAATAAAATAATAATACGTCTTGACTGAACCTGACTGGCTCTGTTTAGTTACGATTTACTTATCTTGTAAGCGCTTTTGCAGGTCATGGTTTCTTTGGCTGAAAGTGATCCGATTATTCTTTACATAAGGGATGTTGACCACTTACTTCATAGATCACAAAGGACCTACTCTATGTTCCAGAAAATGTTAGGCAAATTGTCTGGACAAGTACTGATACTTGGTTCCCGATTACTCAAATCTGATGGTGATGTGGACGAGAGTGTTAGTAGCCTGTTTCCTTATCATGTTCATATCAAACCTCCTGAGGAGGAGACCCATCTCCGTAGTTGGAATACTCAGATGGAAGAAGACACAAAGAAAATCCAGATTCAAGATAATAGAAACCACATCATAGAGGTACTCTCAGCGAACGATTTAGACTGTGATGATTTGAGCTCAATCTGCCAAGCAGATACCATGGTTCTCAGCAATTACATAGAAGAAATTATTGTCTCAGCAGTCTCTTACCATTTGATTCATAACAAGGATCCTGAATACAAAAATGGGAAGCTCGTTATATCTTCTAAAAGGTTTGATCATTTACCTTGATGGTTAATATCAAGTAGGTGTTTTCCCCTTATTTTCTTAACACAATTACTTTACAGTTTGTCCCACGGATTAAGCATTTTCCAAGAAAGTGGCCTTGGTGGGAAAGACACTCTGAAATTGGAAGCAAATGATGGATCCAAGGTATGCATTTATCTTGTACAGATACCTAAAATAGTGCACCAATGTTTTGATGACGCTAACTTCAATGCTACTGTTGGCAAAGGATGATTTGAAAGGTTCTAAGAAAAATGAGACAGAGAATTCAACCACGGTGACAGGTAAAGATAGCGATGGTCCATTGCCACCACCAAAACCAGTAAGTTCTATCCAGCTGCTTGTGCACTTTGTTCTGCTACTCCAGTTTCTTGCCGCAATGTAATGCAAAGTATCATAGTTCTTCTTTGTGGACATTGCTAAAGTTTGGAGTTTTTCTCTGATATGTTTCTAACTGAGCAGGAAATGCCAGACAACGAATTTGAAAAGCGTATCAGACCAGAGGTTATACCAGCCAGTGAAATAGGAGTGACGTTTGATGACATTGGAGCACTGGCTGATATCAAAGAGTCGCTTCAGGAGCTGGTCATGCTTCCTCTTCGACGGCCCGATCTTTTTAAAGGAGGACTTCTAAAGCCTTGCCGAGGAATATTACTGTTTGGACCACCTGGAACCGGGAAGACAATGCTTGCTAAGGCTATAGCAAATGACGCCGGTGCCAGCTTCATCAATGTATCGATGTCCACCATCACATCAAAATGGTTTGGGGAGGATGAGAAAAATGTCCGGGCATTGTTTAGTTTGGCTGCTAAGGTCGCTCCTACTATTATTTTTGTGGATGAGGTTGACAGTATGTTAGGGCAGCGCGATCGGTGCGGTGAACATGAGGCGATGCGGAAGATCAAGAATGAATTCATGAGTCATTGGGATGGCCTCCTGTCAAAGTCAGGTGAAAGAATCCTTGTTCTTGCCGCGACAAATAGACCGTTTGACCTTGATGAAGCCATCATTAGGAGATTCGAGCGCAGGTCTGTTCAAATGCATTGTTTTATGGGAGAATACATGTAGTTTGACCTAGATGCTAATTGTTTGCTCTCTCTTTTCTTACACTCAACAGAATCATGGTTGGCCTGCCAACTCTAGGGAGCAGAGAGCTGATCTTAAGGACACTGTTGTCAAAGGAAAAGGTTGATGAAGACATTGATTTCAAGGAGCTTGCAGCCATGACCGAAGGATACAGTGGCAGCGATCTTAAGGTTTGTGCACTGCTTCGAACCCGAGTTGATAGGAATCTACTGTGAATCTCACTGGATCACTGAAAGCTGTTCTTTTCATTTTGCCACAGAATCTTTGTGTGACAGCTGCTTACCGCCCTGTCAGGGAGCTCCTCAAGAATGAACGCGAAAAGGACCTGGTAAGATTATAACTGTTTTGCTATTTATAAGTACGTCGCTCTTTAACTGAAGATGCGATGAGTTTAAATAGCTTCTAGGCCAATTATGAACAAACATCTTCTGTTGATCATGAAGTCATCCTTGTCCAACGATACATAATTGATAATTTGATGCCTCAGGAGAGAAGGCAAAAGGAGGTAAAAGAGAAGGCAACTACGGCAGATAATTCAGAAAATCCTGGAAATAAGACGGACAACTCAGCAAACAAAGAAGGCAGTTCGGAAAGCAAGGCGGATACCTCCGAAGCGAAGGCTGAATGTGAGAAGGAAGTGGCGATCGACCTTAGGCCACTGACGATGGAAGACTTGAGGCAGGCGAAGAATCAAGTGAGTTGCTGCTGACTGCTGTCCTGACTTGCACGTTGTATGAAGTAAGAATAGAACGACATAAACAGATTACTCAACCATTGTCCGACGGTGCAGGTTGCTGCGAGCTTCTCGGCCGAGGGTGCTGTCATGAACGAGCTGAAGCAATGGAATGACCTCTATGGTGAGGGGGGCTCTAGGAAGAAGCAGCAACTGACATACTTCTTGTAGAAAAGACACGCGCGTGGCGTGCTTATACGCACATCAGTGATCTTTGGCCCAGAGAATCCCGTGGAGCAGCGCATGAGCTCGGGCGTGGGAACGGAAGGATCTCCGGTGAGCCGATGTGAGGAGGAGCAGCTTGGAATGGATACCTTGAGATCGGTGGTATCGGAGGACGAGTCATTTCCTTTTATACGGACAAGTATTTACATATGTGCATCTGTAGATTGTAATTTTCTTCCTTTGTTAGTCTGCATGTATATTCGGATTGAGCAGTTTCTCTTGAATTAGTGGGTCATTTTTGCTTGAACTCTTCAGGCTGCTGTAATGTAAAGGATAGTTAGAAACGAACCCATATATTCAATGAGTAGGTCTGTTATTGTTATTCGAGTTTCTCACAGTTTTGAAAAGCAAAATGCGTCCCAACCGGAGTAGATGCTTCCCAGAACCATGATATTGCCTTCAGCATGTAAGCCATTACGTTCAGTTTTCGCTTTTCAGTCACAGCTCCAGCGCTGCACCTTGTCAATGGTCAATCATAAATTTCGTATCAGATTACTCAGTTTCGATTTTTTGAATCTAAAACTTTCAGATGATAATTTATCAAGGTGGAAGCTTTGTTTTAAAATTTTGAAACTCAAAAGAACTCAAATAATTCCCCGAACCCAATCTCAGTCTCATGTGCCGCATGATCTAAACAAACAGTTCCACGTTGTATATAATAAAGCACCTGATCTCAATATTAAATCTGTAATTAATGAATGAGCGGTGCTTCAATACTTTCCCTCCTAATACAAGTTAGTAAATAATCACTATCTACCATTCGTTCATGCTTTAATATTTATGCAACTGTTAAAAGGAAAAGTATGGAAGCACCTCTCTTAACAAATGGGGATAACACAGAGAATAGCCTAGAGCCCCAGGTTGCTACTTAGATTCTGTGTTCAACCGAATCTAAAACAAACGGTTAAGTACAACGATTCGACTCCCTGCCTTGTTTGTTTCACGAAAGTCGCAAATGATATTGCTATCTTTTCTGAGCTGGGATCTTCGCTTCAACCAACCAAACTCCATCTTCTCCATAGAGAATGTGGCAGGTGAGATCTCGATCTCCCAAGCACTGTGTAGAGTCTCGCGAGATTTTGGGACTCATGTGTGGATCGTGTCTAGGGGTAAACTTGGACATTACCGCACGTAAGAAAAACAATTCATCCCTAGGTCCCTCGTTAACCAAAACAAAAGAAAAGAAAACCAGACTCGACAAAGAGGAGGAAGACCAACTCTAATTGGAATGGATGCTCAGCGAATACGAACCAATAGTAAAGGTAAACATCATATCACCATGGCAGGCGATCGATCAAGCGATATATGAACCTCTTCATTGCACACGAAAAGACACATGAGGAGATAGTAAAGAGGAGGAGAAAGAATAAGGAGCGAGACGAGGACCAACCAAGAAGGAAGAGCGAGGCGGCGGCAGAGACCATGGAGAGGCTGCCACAGGTTGGGTGGGATATAGGGTTGACGGTTGGATCTTATAAATGGAGGAAGAGGAGTTGGATTGGATCCACAAGGTCAATACGAACTGAATGAACTATTGGCTGCTCCGCCATGCAATACAGCCAATGAAAGCCCACAGACATGTTAGAACCCAATCATCCGTTTACTACTCCCTACCTTAGTGGACACGGAGAGAAACATACGCTTCTACGCACAGATGATGCCTTCCTTTAACTGGCACATCTACAATTTTTGCTTGCAAATCTGATCCTCTTTCAAATAAATTTACAAAAATAGTCCTCTTCTCGACCGTGAAAGATACCACAGGTGGCACTTGTGCCTGCAGACCTCGGTAGAGATTTCTGGGCGCACGGCATGACAACAATAGAGCTGCCGAGCATGGGAGCTCGTTAGGAGTTTGGTAGCCATGCTACCGAGCATAGGACCCTCCTTCCTAGATGGGGAGCATGACACCAAGATGGACCCTACGCTGCTACCACAGTTAACCGATCTACAACTGGACCGAAAATCTACCATTTTAAAAAGTTTTATTTGGAACGAATCATATTTAAGAAAAATGTAGAAAAAAGAGAGGCTAGAAAAGAGAGTGACTTCAAAACACACTGCTGCACTAGCCCAGCATGGGCGCACACCATGCCACGGCAGGCACGATGAAACGTCGATTCTTCTCCTACCTCACCAAGCCCAGCAAAGGCTCAGGCCATCACCCACCTCATGTTCTGCCGTATAAGCGGCCATGTCTATACCCAGTATTAAAATTGCATTTGATTTAGTCAATCTCAGCCCTTAAGTATTGATGCTTCTATTTTTCTGTTGTAATTGCTCATATAGCAGATCAGGCACGATCAAGTACTCGCTCCCACTTTTTTCTTATGTTCTATTACTTGCTGTAAATTCGTGCGCTTGAAGCGTTCTCTAGCGTGTAATACTTCTGTCTATAAATAGATCGGTTGTGATCACGATTCAAGTGTGGCCTTACACTACTTTCTACTTTGTCTTCTATGGTATCAAAGCCATTGATCACTAATGGCTTCTAACAAGTCCTCTACCACCGATGCTAGCACGGGATCATTGACTTCCACTGATGCTAGCCTATTCCCCACTCCCAATTTCTCACATTTCATCAATGCCAAGCTGAGTAGGGAGAATTACCTCCTCTGGAAGGCTCAATTGATTATGTTCCTTTGGAGTCAACATTTGCTTGGGTTTGTTAATGGATCAGTAGCAACTCCCCCACGCATGGTGACACAAGCAGTTGAAGGCGGTGCCACACAAGCTCAAACCCAGCATACACGACATGGTACCAGAAGGACCAAATGGTGTTGATTTCTCTCCTATCTTCTATGACGGAGGAGATATTGGCCCAAGTGTTACTACTCACAACTTCAAGCGAGGTATGGCAAGCTCTGGAGCAAATGTTTGCTTCCTGCTCCAGATCTCGTATCATGCAGATATGACTACAACTCTCCAACATTCAAAAGAAGGAAATATCTGTGACTGATTATTTCCACAAAGTAAAGAGCTCACGGACACCATAGCTACAATCGACCATCCTCTTCAAGATGAGGAGATAATTTCCTATCTCCATGTGGGTCTTGGCTCTGACTTTGATTCGTGTGTCACCTCTGTCACCTACCGTGCAGAGCCGCTATCGCTTCATGACCTCTATGCTCACCTAGTGAGTCATGAACTATGACTCGAACGCCACACTTCCAACCTTCAATTTTAGTCTTCAGTGAACAATGCTGACAAAGGTGGTCGTGGTGGTAGCAAAAGGGTCGTGGACAAGGAAGATTTCCTAACCATGGGTTCAACAACTATGGTGGTAGCAACTATGACGGCAACAGCAACTCAACTCGACCAACTTGCCACCTATACGGCAAGATTGGCCACGACGCTTTCAAGTGCTTCCACCGCTTTGATCATATCTTTCAACCTGAAGAATGACCCGTCGCTGTAGCTTCCATGACCTCATATGACATTGATCCCACCTGGTACGCAGACACAAGAGCGACAGATCACATCATGGGAAAGTTAGATCACCTCACCATCAAGGAAAACTATACTGGTTCAGATCATGTTCAAGTGGCAAATGGAACATGTTTGTTAATTTCTAAAATTGGGCATTCTACAATATCTAGTTCAATTCGTCCTTTACTCCTAAATGATGTCCTTTATGTTCCAAAAATTAGTAAGAATCTTCTCTCTGTACGCAAATCGCCTCTTAACAACAATGCTTGGTTTGAATTTTTTCCCTAATTCATTCTACGTAAAGGATCTTCACACGAGGAGAATTTTACTCCAAGGCCAATATAAGCATGGTCTATATCCTATCCTAGTCAACTTCAGAAGATCAAGACCTAGCATCAAGAGACACCTGCAGCACAACAATAAAGCTTTCTTCTTGTGCTCTCGTTTTTCCTTTTTAGCATCTAGATTTAGTGAAGCTTAGTCAAGCAACATGGCATCAAAGGCTTGGTTACCCAACCACTAATGTCATCACAGATGTAGCAAAATCGAGCCATGTTCAATGCTCTTTCAATAAAAAGTTCTTCTGCTTGTGATGCTTGTCGAAAAGCTAAGATCCACCAATTACCTTATTCCGCCTCTTTGCATAAATCCAAGTCTCCTTTTGATCTCATTCACACAAACTTTTGGGATCTACTCTTCCTTTTGTCAATGGAAACAAGTATTACATCAGTTTCATCGATGATTTCAGCCATTTTACTTGGCTATACTTTCTAAAGTTCAAGTCAGATGTAGAGCAAGTATGCTTGCAATTTTAGGGGCGTGTTGAACTACTTCTGAAATACAAAATACGAGCTGTGAAATCTGACTGGAGTGGAGAGTATCATCGATTGCACAAGTATTTTGCAAATACTGGCATCATCCATCGTATCTCATGTCCACACACTTATCAACAAAATGGCTTGGTTGAACGGAAACACGGACATATTGTTGAAACCGAACTTGCTCTTTTAGCTCAAGCTTCCATGCCCATAAGGTTTTGGGATGAAGCTTTTCTTACTAGCTGCTTCCTCATCAATCATCTTCCTAGCCGAATACTAAACTCTACTCCAATGACCAAAATCTTTAATAGCTCTCCAAATTATACAATACTTCGTGTATGTAGATGTGCGTGCTGGCCAAACCTCTGACCATACAACATAGGAAACTTCAATTTAGATCTAAACAATGTGTGTTTATTGGCTACAGTAGTCATCACAAGGGCTATATGTTTCTAGATAAATCAACAGGAAGAGTTTACATATCACGAAATGTGATATTTGATGAATCATGTTTCCCCTTCTCAACTCTATCAGAACAGCTTGCAATTTTCACTGAAACTCCTACGAAACATTTAATTACTGTTCCTCCCTCTCTAACTTCAGCTACACAATTTCCTTTCAATAAACCAATTATTGAGAATGAACAATTGAAAAATTACTAACTTGTGTTTATCTGAAACTAATGAACCTAACTCTCCTATTCATGAGCAAAGTCCTATAGGTGTTTATGATAGTCCAAGCAACCCTCAAGATAATGCAGCAACCGAAGAAAATGTGAACACCAGAATACACCCTATGAGAACAAGACTGCAGGATAGTATTCGAAGGTCCAAAATATTCATAGATGGAACCATTCCATACTCAAGACACAAAAAGGCACTCACTACTGCAACTGCTATTTCACACAAAATTCCTCATTCATATGCACAAGCCATGGAAGATACTAGATGGAGAGAAGCAATGGACAAAGAATATGAAGCATTGATGAAAAACAAGACTTGGCGCTTGGTTCCTTCACAGAAGGCACAAAACTTGATTGATTGCAAATGGTCTTCAAGGTCAAAGAGAAGTCAAATAGAAATTAAGAGGTATAAGTCTCGACTGGCTGCAAAGGGCTTCAAAGAGCGATATGGGATTGATTACAGTGATACGTTCAGCCCAGTCGTTAAGCCCGCAACCATTCATCTCATACTCTCAATAGTTGTCTCTCGAGGTTGGGAATTGAGGCAAATAGACATCCAAAACTCTTTTCTTCATAAAGAGCGCAAGAACAGGTTTGCATGAGAGAACCACCTGGATATGTGCACACAAAGTTTTCAAAGTTCATTTACAAACTTGATAAGGCTTTATATGGTCTGAAGCAAGCAGCTCGAGCGTGGTTTGCCAAGCTAAATGACAAACTTCAAAAGTTGGGATTTATTACATGTAAAACTAACACCTCTCTGTTTGTGCTCAAGAAGCCAAAAGTCACCATCTACATCCTCATATATGTAGATGATATTATCGTAGCGAGTTCTAGTGCAAGTTCAGTTGACAAGCTCATATATCAGTTAAAAAGTAATTTTGTTATTAAAGATCTAGGCAAACTTCACAACTTCTTGGGGATTGAAGAAGTCCACACTAAAAGGAGACTTGCACTAACTCAAAGAAAGTATGCATCTAATCTTTTGAAGAAAGTGAACATAACAAACCGCAGCTCAATGGCAACACCAATGTTTAGTACAAAAAAACTGTCAAAACAGCAAGGAATACTTCTAAAGAATGAGGATATTTTCCTATACCGAAGCAATATAGTAGAACTTCAGTATCTCACACTAGCAAGACCAGATGTCTCCTTTACAGTCAATAAGGTGTGCCAATTTCTCCAAGCTCCTACAAAATCTCCATTGGGCAACAGTTAAAAGAATCTTACGATATGTCAAAGGAAATGTCACGTTTGGGCTCAACATTCAAAGTCAAACTTCACACCGTTGAGCGCTTTCTTAGACATAGATTGGGCAAGTTGTGTTTACAATCACCATTCAACTGGTGGATATGCAATCTATATAGGATCCAACTTGATATCCTAGAGTGCACGCAAGCAAACTACGGTGTCGCATTCAAGTATAGAAGCGGAGTACAAAGCTCTTGCTAACGCAAATGCTAAACTCATCTGGTTGCAGTCTTTACTGAATGAAATGGGCATTTTTCGAGCTAGAGCTCTAGTACTATGGTGTGACAACTTAGGTGCGACATACCTAGCAAACCCGGTGTTTCATGCTTGCACAAAAGCACATCAATATAGATTTTCACTTCATGAGAGAGCAAGTTGTATCCAAGGCTTTTGATGTGAGGATCATCTCATCAGCAGACCAAGTTGTAGATGTGTTCACAAAACCTTTAGCGCGAGAGCCGTTCAAAGAGACTCAGTGTAATCCGAATATAACTCATTGTAGCTGATATTGAGGAGGCATGTTAAAATTGTATTTGATTTAGTCAATCTTGGCCCTTTACACTTCTGTTTTCTGTTGTAACTACTCGTATAACAGATTCGGCATGATCGGGTACTCACTCCCACTTCTTTTCTCATGTTTTGTTACTTGCTATAAATACACATGCTTGAAGCATTCTCTAACGCATACTACTTCTTTCTATAAACAGGTTAGTTGTGCCCATGATTCAAGTGTGGCCCTGCACTACTTTTTTCTCTGCCTTTTAAATATTGAGTTGCATATACTAGTTAATTCACCTAAAAGCTTAAGCCGGTGAGGAAGATGGATATTTTGCTTATACTTCAATACTTCCCCCACTTGTAGGCTTTTGACATGGAATAGATGTAGGCTACAATTATTTTTTTAATTGCATCAATGGGTCTGAAACAAGGCCTCTTGTCTCGATATCATATTGAGTTACATGCACTAACTAATTCATCCAAAAGCTTAAGCTGATGAGGAAAGGTTGACAATTTACTTATACTTCAACAAGACACACATGATCCTGTATCTATCAGGATATAACAAGTTGATGATGGAGGTGCACAGTCATACAAAGACAACGCAGGTGGCGCACATCTATACTTGTTTGCCTTGCCCATGTTAATGGTAAAGGTATTGGCACGAAGAAGATGTTTTCCCCGTGATGTACCCTGCATCTTTTTTCAGAATCATCGATTATCGAGCCCCTTATACTTTTTTTAATCTAACCCATCGCATATGTATTTACAAATTTGATTCACTCTCCCACCGTGGAAGATGTGGCAAACATGTCCCATATCGTACCTGGGAGCATGGAAGCTTACCTCAACAAAAACTGTGTTTGCTCCCATGCTCCATAGGGGTCTAGATTTGAAAAAAAATAGAGAAACATAGACAACGATGATTTCCTTTCTTTGCCTGCAATCAACCTAGCACGTTCCCGGTGCATAAGACTGAATGGAGCTAGCTAGGATGGCACTGTAGCAATGCAAAGATCACTGATGTAGACATAGGGAGACATGGCTAAAACAATGGCCAAGACTGCGACTAGATGCCTCATAGAAAGAGTCTATAGCTACATGCTACGCTGCCACTGTTGTTGTTGTTGTTTCGACGACTTTATGCTAACTTAATTAGCTTGCTATTCCTGCCCAAAATTAGCTCGTTGTGCCTTTGTAGGGTCGAGGATGCGCCTAGAGGGGGGGTGAATAGGCGTTTTACAAAATTCTATCGCTCACTAATTGATTCGCTCTAATCAACCCCTATGTCAAAACCTAATCAAATATATATGCGGAAGCGATAAATAGGTTTTGACAATTAAAGCCTAAATCAACTAGGCTCACTAGTGCACTAACTAAATTATGTCTCTATGTAAATTGCTAAATTGATCAAACAATTAATACTAAGCAATTCTCATTCAAGCAATCAATAATATGCAAAAGGTAAATGCTTGAATGTAAAGAGACAAGGGACAACCGATGTTTTTCCGTGGTGTTCGGAGACTTGCTTGCCTCCCTAGTCCACGTTGAGGCTAGCCCACACTTGGGCCGGCTCCGCTCGAGCACCGCCTCTTTCCACTAGTCGTGGTTTTCACGCTTGTAGGCTCAACCCGAACCTTCACAAACTTGCGGGCTTCTCACAACCTTGAGAGCTCCAGCGCCGCAGCCGGCGCTGTCTAGGAGTCGGCAACCTCCAAGAGAATAGGCCGCTCCTTCGCTTGAACCTCACCGGGTACAACAAATCGCGCCTCGGTGATCACCAAGTGCAACACATGCACAAGGACCTCACTCAAGTGCAACACATGCACAAGAGATCACTCAATCCACTCCTAATTGCAACACATGCAATTAGTGCTCACTTTTAGTTCAAGAATCAAATGGGAGTGTGCAACACATGCAACACCTCACCCAAAACCTCAAACACAAACAACACACTGCCAAGCCCCCAAGGGGTATTTATAGCCCCAGAGAAGAAAACTAGCCGTTTGGGGGTAAAAGCAGGCAAAACCCGAAAATCTGGTCCATGGGACCTCAACCGAGTCCGAGCCAAGCCCTCCTGAGAACAGCAGTCGGATTTTTGACAGATGCTAGACGGCCGGTCGCAAGCTCCTCGGCGGTCCACAGACCCCGGCCGGTCCGACCGCCAGCAAAACCATCAAAAACCAAAACGACTCTTCGGAAAAATTGCAGGGCTTCAACCGGTTGCACATGGCGGCACGGTCCGAGGACCGGGGCAGTCCAACATCCCATACAAAATCAACAAATCCGATTTTAGCTCAAACTCTTTACTCTGAACTCCGATTTGGGTGATTTTTGATTCTATCTTGAAGCTTATCACTAGGGCTACAATCTCCACCCATTTTCATGATTTAATCACCCATAAATATTTTTAAATATCACCAAAATCAATTTGCAAAACACATTTTGCAAACAAACCACTGAACTTATGCAATCAACCCTCTAGCCATGTAAGGATCAACACATGACCCGACACTTTGCAAAACACATTTGCAAATGCCAACACATGCTCTAGGATCGAAACACATAACTTCAAAGCTCATTTGCAAAACACAATTGCAAATCAAAACTCCAACTAAGCGAAAACACATTTCGCCAACAACTCAAGATCTATTTGCAAAGCGTATTAAGCAAATCAAACTCGAGTTTATGAGATTAATCCCCTAGCCATGTGAAGGTCAACACAAGACCGGTCAACTTGCCAACACCGTTGCAAGCCCCACTCACATGCTCTCGGGATTAGGACTCATAAACCTCGGTTTATTCGCTACAATGAACTTGCAAATAACACAATAAAACCATTTCATGCTTGAGCACTACTCTTTGCAACACATGCAAAAGTCTAGCTCCAAGCAACATCAAATCAAGATGCATGAACTCTCTAATTGCAACACATGCAATTCTCTAGTTCCATGCAACACCAAAACCAAACTTCAACTAAACCAAATCACACGTATGAGCTCTTTACTCGCAACACATGCAAGCCTCTAGCTCCATACAAACACACAAACACAAATTCGTGCTTGAGCTCTCTCCTTTTGCAACACATGCAAAACTTAGCTCCAAGCAACCACACGGTTTTATAAAGATAGTTTTGCGAACCAAAACGTGAAACTTCAACTAATGCAACACATGCAAAAGTGAACTCCACGCAAAAGCCAACGCACTAGCTTATCACTTCTTGCAACATATGCAAATCAAAACATTATCACGAAAACCAGATGCATAGACTCTTTCATCTTTGCAATACATGCAAATCGAGAGAATAATGCAAAACAACCAAGCATAGGCTTAACACATTCGCAACACATGCCAAATGGTTAACCCTCATGCAAAAACCAAATCCGAATGGTTGAGCTTGAGTGAGCAGCGATTGAGATCACCAACACATGATGAAGCTCAAGCAAAAGAGACAACCCCTCTTAATAGCACGGCGATTAAAACCTTAGACTCAAAGACTACAAAGTCCTTAGCCTATCTAATTATACCTTCGCCGCCGCGCACAAGCAATCCCCTTTGGGGTCTTTATGATCTTCACTTTGATACTCCCCCGGGATATCCACTCGACTCCACATCGGGATCCACTCTTGACGCCCATCAACTCATGATGCCGTCCTTGTCCCGTTCTCATCATCTCATCCATCTTTGGTCTTAACTCAATCACAACTCATAAAATAGTTAGTCCAAGATGCATGGTTGTCTCAATTATCTTTTGCACTCCATTAACACATAATGGATGCCTCTAGATCAATTGAGCACAACCTAAATCAATTGAAATGATTTAATTGTGTCTTAAGTACAATAATGCAACTCATGCTTTATTATACTTAAGAACTATTCATTTGTCCTCAATTAATCACAAAACACCATCAACACATGATGAAGTGTTATTTAACGATTAACAAGACAAATGAACTCAATTTAAATTATCATTTAAATTGACTCTTCAAGTTAGAGTGTGAACTCCCCCTAGATATGTGCATCCATGTAATATATGGATTGGGAAACATGATGCACATTTTGTGGTTAATATAACGGGGATATTCATACTTTAACTTGAATCCAAAGTATGTAATTAATACTATAATGAATATGCATACATACCTCGGGTTTTCCATTTTTCAATGCGATGAGACTAAACAAAGATATTCTAAACAAACATGTTAGTCTCGATATAAGATTGTCATTAATAACACTATCGCATTAGGGGATAAACTCAATATTGGATTTGTCATTAACACAAGATTAGATTTGTCATTAACACCAAAACCATAACTAATGAAGGTTGAACTTACAGCCTTGCTCGAGCGGTTTTTTTGGAAGCTTTGGTTTATTCATTCCCTTCAACATTTTTTCTACTTTTAGTCTTATTCTAAATAAAATTACAAATCTAACTCTTCTCTTGACCGCAAAATCATCGCTAGGCAACACATGTCAACTAACTCGCTCCCCTATCGTAGCAGGTCATTGGTACCGTAGCTTACCTTCCATCGAGTTTGGTTACCGCAACAGGTACCTATCGAGCTCTCTTATTCAAAATACATTACTTTTATATGGAACATACCCTTCAATTTACATGCATATTGCTGAAGAAATGAAATTCAGTTTGGTCTAACTAGGGTTTGAAAATTTGTTTTCGGTTGACATCTCGGAGGTGGACAAAATCCAAAATTTTAGTGAAATCTTGGAATTTTGGACAAAATCCAGTCCAAATTCAAAAGGTAAATTTGAATATGGAATTTTTAAAACAAAATTCAGCCGAAATTGCTAAGATTTTAGTAAAGTTCAACCGAGAAAAAAATAGTTCAAAACACATTTAAAATTTTTTAAATTTTTTTTAGATGGTCCTGACACATCATTAATGTTACCATAAAAATTTTAGATGATTATCTAGCTTTAATAATTTTTAAAAATTCTAACAGTGCTACTGTCCTCATAAAAGGTGATCGGCAAATTTCAACCAAATGAAAAACGATTCAAAACACCTCTAAAAATTTTTTTGGATAGTTCTGATGCATCAAAAATGTTTCAATAAAGTTTCAAGATGATGATTGAGCTTGAGAAATTTTAAAAAATTCAGATAGTGATACTATCCTAATAAATGGCTGACCTACAAATTCAACTGAATGGAAAATAGTTCAAACTACGTTAGAAAACTTTTGAATTTTTTTGGATGGTCTTGAATAATCACTAATGTTCCCATAAAATTTTTAGATGATGCTCAAAGTTGAGGAATTTTAAAAAATTATTATAGTGCTACTGTCCTCATAAAATCCTGAAGATCAATACATAAATTTGATTGAGCAACAAAAAAAAAGGTTTATAATTTTTAAAACTTTTAGAGAAGGTTATGAGCTAATTCTTAGGCTCTAATAAAAATTTTGGATCATGATTACACTGAAATGAATTTATAAAATTCTGACAAGGGTACTATATCATTTATGTTCTCGTATGTTTTTTGAAAGATAACAAATGAAGTTCAATGATTCTATAGATTTAATTGAGTAAAAAAGTTATAATTTTTGAAACTTTTTCATAAGGGTTTTGAGGCAATGCTTAAGCTCTCATAAAAATTTTGGATTATGATCACACTCGAGCAAATTTATAAAATTTTGACAATGTTGCTATCTTAGCTATATTCAATGTGTTTTGATTATTTTAAAGATAACAAATGAAGTTCAATTCTTTTGAAAAAAACTTTTGTTTGATCTGAGACTTCTAAATATAGTACCATAAATTTTTGAGATCATGATCAAGCTTATACAATTTTATAAAAATCGACAATTTTTGTGCTACAATTATAAAACGTCTCAAAAATTTATGTTTTTTATTAAATTTTCATGGAAGATGACATTCTTAAGGGTTATTAGGTCAAATCTGGTCCTCAAAAGTTAAAATCCAGTCAAAAAATGGAGATTTTTGAAATTACTATAGCAATTTGATTTTTTTTAAATTATCTAGTGGGAATTTTGAATCTCATCCACGTCCGAAATCTAAGATCTCGCAAAATTTCACTAGGATTTCTAACCTTGGGTCTAACATTGTACTTCTATAGAAATACCAATATATCTTTTCTCTGTAGGGAGGATGTTTTTTGAACAAGAGTAGCTTCTCGAGCATGTGCCCTTCAATTTACTATTCACTATTGCACTGAAAAAGATCCATCAGAGACTGATGTGTGCTTTGACGTGTGGTCGTGGCTCGTGATAGTGTGCAACTAACGATAGTAAATCTTTATACCTTCATACCGATCCTGTGTCGGAATCAAACGGTGAAAGAAATGCCAAGAATAACAGTCAAATGTTTTGTAGAATCATATGGAGGTCACATCCTAGCGTGTGATGATTATTTGATTTTATTGTGCAAGAGTGATCAAAGTTTGAGTTTAATTTTTAGTATTTGCAGTTTTTAGTATTGTTTAGGTGTCAAGTGATCTGATCGGCTATAGGTTGAAGGTCAGACTGACTTTGCCTTTTGAATTGAATTGGCTCATATGCGAGCAGTCTGACCGGCACATGGGGTTGTGGTGTGACCGAACTGTGGTAGTAGAGAGTGTGTTGGAGTTGGGCACGTGTGGTTAGACCAGTCTTTGATTGGCAGTCGGACTAAAGTTGCGTTGGATGTGTGACCACCTCTAGGTTCACGGTCACACCAGTGTACATTTATAAAAGTTGAGTTTGAGTCGATTTGGGAGTGTTTGGTAGCAATCAAACTAGCCTTTGGTTGGTGGTATGACTGCACGAGGGATGTGGCCAAACTGGTTGTTGTTCACAGAGACTGTGAGACGTGTTGTTTGTGGCAATTGACTAGGACTAGGTTGGAGAGCTGAGGTTGGTGTGGTCAGGTTAGTACGAGTGAGGCTATGTGGCTCAAGCTTGGGTTGTGTTGCATTGCATGATTCAAATTTTGACTAGTGTGAGTCAAGTGCATTGAACTTGTGCTCAAGATGGTTACTTAGTCTTTGGATATGCAATTGGCTTGGAGAATGTTAGCAATCAGCGGCCATTGGCCAGGACTAGGCAAGAAAGCTGAGGTTCATGCAGTCGGGTAAGTTCGGATGAGGCTACATGGCTCAAGTAGAAAACACACAAAAAGACAAGGATCGTAAAGAGATGAGTTGATGTACGTGGTGTGCCAAGTGACTTGAGCTGGCATAAGGAGAGAAGATCCAAAGAGACCAGATGCGTGAAAACTTGATGACAAGTCATTGGCACCAAGGTCTATGTGTCAAAACATGCAGAGATGCCTTGATTGGCTCTGGGGTGCTTTGAGAACAAGACAAGATCAATCAGGCTATTGGAGCCAAGTGAAAGCGTCGCTTTGAGAAGCGTACATGTGTAAGTGAAAAACCTGTTATGTGTTGCGTTATCAGGTTTGGCCCTTTGTTTGTGGATGGAATCCACTTTGTATTCAAATATGGGGTTTTAATGTAAAGTGGCTGGCTTGGCCACTATTATAAAAGAAGAGGTAGAGGTGGCTCATAGATTAAGCCCTGTGAAGCCAAGGAGAGGTGGATTAGCGTTATTCGACAAAACTTTTGAGAAATAGGGTGTGGCTATTGTGTGTGAGCTTCCTATCATCCTTAGACTTTTGTGTGACTGAGGAGTGTTGTACACATTCATCTCTAATTATCAATAGATATCCAGAATTTGTCCTAGTCTTTCTCCTTTTTGCTCAAGTGTTGAAATCTTAATTTGGCTTGGTTTTTTGTGTTTCTTCTCCCCCTCTTGATCTTGCTTTGTGATAAGGACATGTAAGTGATAGAGATATCTCTTGGAGATCAGATCCCATCCATCTACATACCTTCCTTTGCAACTTCTTGCATTTGGCTAGTTTTGGATCAAGAAAAGGTAATTTTGTGAGGTTTTGATCTTGAAGCCTTTTGGATTGGTTCTTACTATGATTTAGGGATGCTAGGATGAGTGAAAATTCATCCTTGGCCACCTTAGCTTGATTGTTGCCACGAACTTCTCTCACTCATCGTTTCTTAGTTTGTCCGGTTTCGGTGCCTCTTGTACTAAAGTGAAAATAAGGTTGCAACTTTAGCAAACACTTGAAGAACCTCTTGTTGGAATAGCTTCCTGAGGTCTTGATCTTAGTGTGTATCAAGTTTCATTTTGTTTTGAGCTCTAGCTTGAAAACTAGATCAGTCTGTGGGTTGAAACTGGTTTTGGTGCATCAGAGCTTTAACACCTAAATGGTCCCACTGGCCAGACCGCCCTTTAGTTGGAGGTCAGACTGCCAGGGCACATAAAGGCTTATTTTTCTCTTATAACTATTGGAGTGCAAGAAGCATGATCTTCTTAAGAGAAGGTGTCAAAAAAAGCATTTATTTTTAAGGCACCAATTTAACTCCCTTTCAAGTTGCCATCTCGGTCTGTATATTTGTACACTCAGGTTGATAATGCCTCTCGATCTCACAAGCCGACAAAAGAAGTGTACCATGTTCCAAACTTTTTTCTTTTGCTCCACACGTTCTCCTCTTCAAGTGGAATCTTACGGAGATATATAGGGTGAAAACCATCTAAATATTGCAAACTACGAAAATCATGTCTCTAAAGTTTTCAAAAATTTCAAAACAAAAATACTATATGTAGGGGAGGTGGTGTTCTTTAACCATGCAAAATTTCAAGATGAAACTCAAGCTCATTTGCAAGAAGTGAAAAAGACAAATTCTACATAAATAGTAACAAATCATTGTTTGCTAAGAATTTTCTTTTTATGTCATGCATATGTGGTTGAGTTTGGAAATTTACACAGTAAAAGAACACCTCTCTCCTATATGCGGTATTTTTCTTAGAATTATTGAAAATTTCTAAGACACAGTTTTCACGAGTTTTCTTCATTTAGATGATTTTATCGGATATTTACCGGATGCTTACACCACTATTTCCATCTTGTCAGAATGATCTTTCTTGAGGCAAATGCACTACCATTATACCATACCGTTGGGCATTGGCAAAAACCAGCTTAACTTCATAAAATATATTGATTCTTGACACTGAGGAACATGGATTTGAAGCTTGGAAGGTGCATCTTAAAGGCTAATAAATTCGATATTTCTAATACTGGACTTGTCCAGCTCAAATAATTGCAGTATTGACTGGAGTCTAGAGCACTGCCGATAAGTTGGATCTGGGCTGGAGGAGAACGGGGGATGAAACACAACTAACCAAAATAAAAAAGCTGTAAAAGCTTGCAACACGGACTTGGGCTCATCATGTGCAATGCAGGCAGCCTCTGCAATCCTTCTCCATCTGCGTCTGCACTGAGCACTGCAGCTCACCGCTCTACTAGTATTCAGTCACTCAGTTACTGCTGAACAATCCCTTCTACTAGAGCACTAGACAGGGTGGGTGGTAAGGGTTGGTAAAACCGAACAGCATTAGCCGCCCATGCCTGCTCACTTTCTGTGCCAACGAGGCAACGAGCCTCTTTTCTCACTCGTTTTTCCTTTCTGACTCTTAGGAAGCTTCTGTTTCTACTGGCATAATTGGGTCCTGGGTTAGTCTGGAGAGAAAAGGGATCAACTACTACCAGCTATTCCGGCTAACAGCAAAGCCCTTACATTTGCTGGTAGCCTGCCAAATGTGCTACAAATGGCCTCATAACATGACAAGCATGTGTCCTATTAAAGCTTTTGTGATGCGATCCATTTCAATTGACAAATCAATGTCATTTGAAATGTTTATTTAGAGCTCGAGATGGATGGATTGCCACCCAATGGAGCCACTGTGATGCTTGACAAATCAATGTCATTTTCTTCTTTCATCTAAAATTCCCCGGTTGGTGTTGCGATGTGTATATCTTATATTGGTCCATGGCTTATATTGATATCATGTCATATTTGCGATAATCGGTTATTGTGTCATTCGATTGAAGCTAGTTCACGTGGTTTAAGCTAGTTCCTGTGGTTATCGATAATTTGCTGGTTTAAGCTAGTTCACTGGTTATTGTGTCATGTCCGATTGAAGCTAGTTCCGTGGTTTAAGCTAGTTCTGTGGTTATCCGATAATTTGCTGGTTTAAGCTAGTTCTGTGGTTATTGTCTCATGTCGATTGAAGCTAGTTCTGTGGTTTAAGCTAGTTCTGTGGTTAAGCTAGTTTAAGCTAGTTAATGCGGTTTAAACTAGTTTCGATATAAATGGCTAGACAAACCTTCATGTTACTTGTTGGTATAAATGGCTAGACAAATCCGTTCTCATTATTTTCTCAGGACATTATGTTACTTGTTTGGTGGTAAAATGCTTTCTTGATTATGTTTCCTCGCATTGCCTTGACATTGTTATTATGCTACATTTGTACAAGCCGGTTGGGTAAATTTTCCATTACGAGACCACATACCCACTGTTCGGTTGAACTAAATGCTTTATTCGATAAAAAGTGGACAATGCTTCGAAATTGTAGTATCTTGAGTGTGGTTGAATCGGTTTTCGAAGGTTGAAAGTAGTGCTTATGGTTGAAACTATCTTCGCGGTTGAAACTTCTGACCCGCTGGTTGTGCAATTGCCTTTGTGTGGTCGAAACTTCTTGCTTGAATTCCTTTGCTGTGCAGATTACTTGGTCCAAACTCTTATGCTGGAATTACCTTTATACTGTCGAATTACTTGTCTGCGCCCAATTGCACCTTGCTGGAAATTGCATTAGTGCTTGCTCGCCTTGGTGATTCGAGCCCTCGATCTTTGTTATTTGTTGTTCATGTAAAATTCTATTGTGCATGCAAAAGGGCGATCAACATTTTGGCTTGGGACCTTGTATGTTGGCATAAGTGTTATGAGGATCTCAGGGAGCAGACGATTTGTGACAATAAACTTGACAATCGTGATATATATACATTGTGATGTAATTGGTTAGTTCAATTGTCAATCACTCGATATGCTCATTCGGCATTTGCTTATGTCATTTGGTACCTCCTCCTTCTTGCTAATTTGCTCTACATTGTTCTCCATTGCTTATTTGGTACTTCACGCTTACTAGTAATTTGCCATGCATAGTTGCTAGACAATTGGAAAATATTGGTCATGTATAAAATGCAATTGTCCTAAGATTGTCACAAATCATCATTCCTCGTCTATTGTGGCGAGGAGGGCCTAATTAAGCAACCCGACATCGAGAACACTCAAATAAATGCTTTACTTGTTATTCTGAATTGCATGAGCCAAGTATTTCTGATAAATGCTTAACTTGTTTGTGTCGAAATGTCCTGTCCATTGTTGTCGACGTCTTTGTTTTAGATGGACTCGGAGACCCTTGAGCGTCGTCGAGAATCCGAGACCTCTTGGAGGAGAAGCGGCACTCGGGACCATCGCTGGGACAACTTCCTCCCAAGTGATGAGCCTTGGGCCAATGACTTGGCGCACTTCTTGGTCGAGTTCATGCGTGCTTGGAGAAGATGTCGTTGAACCAGTTGACTTTACCCTCACCTTCTCCGTGCTCGCTCACCTTGCATCTGCCGAAAGGATTGATCCGAACGACGTCGTGCGGGGACTACACCAGAAACGACTCCTTAGCGACTCCTCCGGGTTCTCTACTTAGCGAATGTGGATTGAGTCCGATCGTTGACCACTATGTTTAGATCTTCGGTGTGTTGTATGCTTTAATTTCACCATGTGGCTTTCAAGCGCTAAGTGAGCTTTATTGTATTTTGGTGAATCTAGCTATGAACTTGTAATCCTTACGTAATTTCAATCAATGTGATGTCTGTTTCATGTTAATCGTAATGCTCCCATAGTGCTTTGCCATGATTGTAATAACAAACGTGTGTTGCTTTCAATGATCGGGGAGGCGACATGGACCCTTTCTACTCGAACTTCCTTGGAGGACTTGGATCTTTGTGGTGCAGGGTTATCTCCTCGCGGCACCGCCCGACCATGGACGACTCATCTGCCAAATCGGTCCACGCCGTGAGAAGGGACCAAAACAGCTCCGGCCAGAGGACCAAATGGATCTAGCGAGAGGATGAAGTTCTAGTCTCGCTTGGTTGAATGTGAGCCTAGACCCCATTGTTGGGAAGGACCAATCATCGGACCGATTGGACCGAATTGCTGATTACTACACAACCTATAGCAAGGAACACATGAAGGCAAGATCAAGAAAGCATTGGTTAACCGGGTCATTGATAAATGAGTGTGTTAGCAAATATGAGTATCTCAATCGAGGCAGCGGTCTACATCGAGTGGGAACCGGCGTGATAGGGTAAGTAATTGTCCGTATGTAGTCGACACTTGTAGTCATGTTGTAATTGTCTTCTCTTTTGCGGATGGCCCATCTTTGGTCGATGTTCGGGACATTAAGGGCAAGCCATTCGCGTTCCACCATTGTTGGGTACTACTTGCGGATCATCAAAGTGGTCTTCGCACTTGTCCCCAAGAAGCAAAAGGCGGGCGACATGAAGGGTCCAATGACATTCCTCGGCGTCCTCGCAAGCATCCTCGATGGTGGAAAACCAAAGGCCGGAATGACTGAAAAGCGAGGCGTGGTGGTACGTCTAGCATGTCATCGTAGGTGCGTACTCGAGCAATTCAACAAGATGAATGAGTCGAGAGCTATGGTGGAAATCTGAAGGAAAAGCGGCTACTATGCTAGAAATCGAAGAAAAACGGCCATGTCGGAAGCGGAGAATGAAAGGATTATGAATATTGACTTGAACTCGTGTAATGGATTGTTGAGTACTACGAGAGTCGGAGAATGAGATTATGGCGAGTGTATGTGCAATGAACAAGTAATTGTTGCCTTGGTCATCCTGTTTGAACTATCTAGATCGAGTTGGCGTCCCTCTACTATTGTGTAATGTTGTGTTAATGTTTGAACTACCTTTATTTATTGTGTGGACTCGTGTTGTATTGTGTGAACTATCTAGTTTGTTGCTTTCTTGTGTTGGTTTGTTGTGTTCATGTCGAACTATCTAGTTCATGTGTGGACTCTACTATTGTGTAATGTTGTGTTAATGTTTGAACTATCTAGTTGTATTGGACTTTAGGATTTGTAATGTTTGCATTGTCGGTTATCTGTTTTGAGCTTTCCATTTCATTTCACGTATAACCAAGTTCACTTATTTATTGAACCTTACATTGATATTCTCACAAAAACATAGCTTACAGCATTATCCCGTCGTGACCAAAGATGTTCGACCAGATCCGCTTTGCGATGGTGAAGTTGGCGATCCCTCCGCCTTTGAGTTGCTTGTATGCACGATGCAAGAGACCGACCAGGTGGCGTCCGATGCGACGGAGTTCCCATAAAGTCAGTTCATTTCTGTGGTGGCCCATTCCTCTCATCCTCCACGATCATGTTATGCAAAATGATACATGCGGTCATTATATGCCTTAACTATCTGGTGCCAACATCTTGGGGCCCGACAATGGCAAACCCTGGAGCAACTAATTCATCCAAAAGCTTAAGTCGATGAGGAAAGGTTGACAATTTACTTATACTTCAACAAGACACACATGATCCTGTATCTATCGAGGATATAACAAGTCGATGATGGAGGTGCCAGTCATACAAAGACAAGCGTGGCGCACATCTATACTTGTTTGCCTTGCCCATGTTAATGGTAAAGGTATTGGCACGAAGAAGATGTTTTCCGTGATGTACCTGCATCTTTTTGGAATCATCGATTATCGAGCCCTTCTACTTTTTTTAATCTAACCCATCGCGTATGTATTTACAAATTTGATTCACTCTCCCACCATGGAAGATGTGGCAGCGGCACATGTCTCATACCGTACATGGGAGCAGGGAAGCTTACCTCAACAGAAACTGCGTTTGCTCCCATGCTCCATAGGGGGCTAGATTTGAAAAAAAAAGCGAGAAACATAGACATCGATGATTTCCTTTTTTGCCAGCAATCAACCTAGCACGTTCCCGGTGCATAAGACTGAATGGAGCTAGCTAGGATGGCGCTGTAGCAATGCAAAGATCACTGATGTAGACATAGGGAGACATGGCTAAAACAATGGCCAAGACTGCGACTAGATGCCTCATAGAAAGAGTCTATAGCTACATGCTACTGCTGCCACTGTTGTTGTTGTTGTTTCGACGACTTTATGCTAACTTAATTAGCTTGCTATTCGCCCTAAAATTAGCTCGTTGTGCCTTTGTAGGGATTAGAGGATGCGCCTAGAGGGGGTGAATAGGCGTTTTACAAAATTCTATCGCTCACTAATTGATTCGCTCTAATCAACCCCTATGTCAAAACCTAATCAAATATATATGCGAAGCGATAAATAGGTTTTGACAATTAAAGCCTAAATCAACTAGGCTCACTAGTGCACTAACTAAATTATGTCTCTATGTAAATTGCTAAATTGATCAAACAATTAATACTAAGCAATTCTCATTCAAGCAATCAATAATATGCAAAAGGTAAATGCTTGAATGTAAAGAGACAAGGGACAACCGATGTTTTTCCGTGGTGTTGGAGATCTTGGTCTCCCTAGTCCACGTTGAGGCTAGCCACACTTGGACCGGCTCCGCTCGAGCACGCCTCTTTCCACTAGTCGTGGTTTTCACGCTTGGCGTAGGCTCAACGAACCTTCACAAACTTGCGGGCTTCTCACAACCTTGAGGCTCCCAGCACGCCCTTGCATCTAGGAGTCGGCAACCTCCAAGAGAATAGGCCGCTCCTTCGCTGAACCTCACCGGTACAACAAATCGCTCTCGGTGATCACCAAGTGCAACACATGCACAAGGACCTCACTCAAGTGCAACACATGCACAAGAGATCACTCAATCCACTCCTAATTGCAACACATGCAATTAGTGCTCACTTTTAGTTCAAGAATCAAATGGGAGTGTGCAACACATGCAACACCTCACCCAAAACCTCAAACACAGAACAACACTCCTTCAAGCCCCCAAGGGGTATTTATAACCCCAGAAGAAAACTAGCCGTTTGGGGGTAAAACAGGCAAAACCGAAAATCTGGTCCAATGGGACCTCACGTCCGACCAAGCCCTCCGAGAACAGCAGTCGGATTTTACTAGCATACACGGCATCTGCTCTCGGCCAGGTCACACGAACCCACGGTCCGACCTGAGCAAAACCATCAAAACCCAAAACGACTCTTCGGAAAAATTGCACGGCTTCAACCGGTTGCATTTACAACGGCGGTCCGACGGACCAGGCAGTCCAACCCATACAAAATCAAAAATCCGTTTTCGCTCAAACTCTTTACTCGAACTCCGATTTGGGTGATTTTTGATTCTATCTGAAGCTTATCACTAGGGCTACAATCTCCACCCATTTTCATGATTTAATCACCCATAAATATTTTTAAATATCACCAAAATCAATTTGCAAAACACATTTTGCAAACAAACCACTGAACTTATGCAATCAACCCTCTAGCCATGTAAGGATCAACACATGACCCGACACTTTGCAAAACACATTTGCAAATGCCAACACATGCTCTAGGATCAAACACATAACTTCAAAGCTCATTTGCAAAACACAATTGCAAATCAAAACTCCAACTAAGCGAAAACACATTTGCCAACAACTCAAGATCTATTTGCAAAGCGTATTAAGCAAATCAAACTCG
The DNA here is from genome assembly GCA_036346375.1 of Guadua angustifolia. Taxonomy (NCBI): domain Eukaryota; kingdom Viridiplantae; phylum Streptophyta; class Magnoliopsida; order Poales; family Poaceae; genus Guadua; species Guadua angustifolia. The sequence continues at coordinate 1,462,246 of CM070508.1, forward strand.
AGTTTATGAGATTAATCCCCTAGCCATGTGAAGGTCAACACAAGACCCGGTCAACTTGCCAACACCGTTGAAGCCCCACTCACATGCTCTCGGGATTCGGACTCATAAACCTCGTTTATTTGTACACTCAAAGTTGATAATGCCTCTCGATCTCACAGCCGCAAAAGAAGTGTACCATGTTCCAAACTTTTTCTTTTGCTCCACACGCTCTCCTCTTCAAGTGGAATCTTACGGAGATATATAGGGTGAAAACCATCTAAATATTGCAAACTACGAAAATCATGTCTCTAAAGTTTTCAAAAATTTCAAAACAAAAATACTATATGTAGGGAGGTGGTGTTCTTTAACCATGCAAAATTTCAAGATGAAACTCAAGCTCATTTGCAAGAAGTGAAAAAGACAAATTCTACATAAATAGTAACAAATCATTGTTTGCTAAGAATTTTCTTTTTATGTCATGCATATGTGGTTGAGTTTGGAAATTTACAAAAAAGAACACCTCTCCTATATGATATTTTTCTTAGAATTATTGAAAATTTCTAAGACACGTTTTCACGAGTTTTCTTCATTTAGATGATTTTATCGGATATTTACGGATGCTTACACCACTATTTCCATCTTGTCGAATGATCTTTCTTGAGGCAAATGCACTACCATTATACCATACCGTTGGGCATTGGCAAAAACCACTTAACTTCATAAAATATATTGATTCTTGACACTTGAGGAACATGGATTTGAAGCTTGGAAGGTGCATCTTAAAGGCTAATAAATTCGATATTTCTAATCATCGGACTTGTCCATCAAATAATTGCAAGATTGATCGGAGTCTAGAGCACCTGCCGATAAGTTGGATCTGGCCGAGGAGAACGGGGATGAAACACAACTAACCAAAATAAAAAAGCATGAAAAGCTTGCAACACGGACTTGGGCTCATCATGTGCAATGCAAGACCTCTGCAATCCTTCTCCATCTGCGTCAGACTGAAAACCTGCACTCACCGCTCTACTAGTATTCGACACTCGCTATCTGCTGAACAATCCTTCTACTAGAGCACTAGACAGGGTGGGTGGTAAGGGTTGGTAAAACCGAACAAGATTAGCCGCCCATGCTCGCTCACTTTCGGCTAACGAGGCAACGAGCCTCTTTTCTCACTCGTTTTTCCTTCGACTCTTAGGAAGCTTCATTCTTGCGCATAATTGGGTCCTGGGTTAGTCGAGAGAAAAGGATCAACTACTACCGACTATTCCGGCTAAGACCATCTCCAACCGAGTCCCTCCAGTCCTCCTGCTTCGTCGCATGGGAAAGCGCCGAAGCTAGCATTCCCAGCTCCTCCAACCGAGTCCTTCCGCCGGGACGCAAGCCGGGAGGAGAGAGGATCCTCGCCTGTGGTTGCGCTCCCCATTCCCCTCACGGTGGCTTCTTGTGGACGCCAATCGCCGAGGTCAAGCGTGGCGGCATGCAGACAAGCGGCGAGGGCGTCAGGCAAGGAGCGAAGGTGGTCGCCTCACCGCCGGAGACGAGGACGGCAGCTGAAAGCGACCTTGAGGTACGATGGGACGACCACTACATTTGGCGATTTGAAATGGATTAGGTTGTGGGATCTTCGATTGAACCGAGTCCGTGAGTCTCAAATTGGGGAAAAACCTCGATGGGGTGAAATCGGCGACAAGTAATTTGTTCCTCACCAAAATGGCGATCCGGAGACATAGATTGAGAAAATTGGGGATACTTGCTCGGGTGATGATGACCGGATGGTGTAGAAGATTGATTGAATGAGCACTAGTTCAATTAGTGCACGACATTTCATATGTGATCTCCATGGGTGTAGAGAAATTTAGTTCATGGGTGCTCTTCTCATTGTTTCCACCAGTCACGATCGATTCTTACCATCGAAGCAGATTTGTTGATTTCAATGTGTCCATTAGGGTATTTTATGCGTCTTGGATGGTTGCATTATATGGGTACTAGTCAAATCTTTAGCATAATCACGGATGAACAGATGATGCCCGATCGGTTGACCAAGAAATTTCTTCTTTACTTTGGCATAATTGATGCAAGTAGTAGATCGGGCATCCTCTCGTGCTGCAAGATATGTTCCAATAAGAATTTTGTTTTAATAATTATCCAAGCAAAGCCCTTACATTTGCTCGGTAGCCCTGCCAAATGTGCTACAAATGGCCTCATAACATGACAAGCATGTGTCCTATGTCGAGCTTTGTGATGCATCCATTTCAATTGACAAATCAATGTCATTTGAAATGTTTATTTAGAGCTCGGATGGATGGATTGCCACCCAATGGAGCCACACGTGATGCTTGACAAATCAATGTCATTTTTCTCTTTCATCTAAAATTCCCCGGTTGGTGTTGAGCCGATGTGTATATCTTATATTGGTCCATGGCTTATATTGATATCATGTCATATTTGCGATAATCGGTTATTGTGTCATGTCGATTGAAGCTAGTTCACGTGGTTTAAGCTAGTTCTGTGGTTATCAGCCATGTGAAGGTCAACACAAGACCGGTCAACTTGCCAACACCGTTGCAAGCCCACTCACATGCTCTCGGGATTCGGACTCATAAACCTCGGTTTATTCGCAACTTGAACTTGCAAATAACACAATAAAACCATTTCATGCTTGAGCACTACTCTTTGCAACACATGCAAAAGTCTAGCTCCAAGCAACATCAAATCAAGATGCATGAACTCTCTAATTGCAACACATGCAATTCTCTAGTTCCATGCAACACCAAAACCAAACTTCAACTAAACCAAATCACCGTATGAGCTCTTTACTGCAACACATGCAAGCCTCTAGCTCCATACAAACACACAAACACAAATTGTGCTTGAGCTCTCTCCTTTTGCAACACATGCAAAACTTAGCTCCAAGCAACCACACGGTTTTATAAAGATAGTTTTGCGAACCAAAACGTGAAACTTCAACTAATGCAACACATGCAAAAGTGAACTCCACGCAAAAGCCAACGCACTAGCTTATCACTTCTTGCAACATATGCAAATCAAAACATTATGCGAAAACCAGATGCATAGACTCTTTCATCTTTGCAATACATGCAAATCAGAGAATAATGCAAAACAACCAAGCATAGGCTTAACACATTCGCAACACATGCCAAATGGTTAACCCTCATGCAAAAACCAAATCCGAATGGTTGAGCTTGAGTGAACGCGGATTGAGATCACCAACACATGATGAAGCTCAAGCAAAAGACAACCCTCTTAATAGCAGCGATTAAAACCTTAGACTCAAAGACTACAAAGTCCTTAGCCTATCTAATTATACCTTCGCATCAGACAAGCAATCCTTTGGGGTCTTTATGATCTTCACTTTGATACTCCCGGGATATCCACTCGACTCCACATCGGGATCCACTCTTGCGCCCATCAACTCATGATGCCGTCCTTGTCCCGTTCTCATCATCTCATCCATCTTTGGTCTTAACTCAATCACAACTCATAAAATAGTTAGTCCAAGATGCATGGTTGTCTCAATTATCTTTTGCACTCCATTAACACATAATGGATGCCTCTAGATCAATTGAGCACAACCTAAATCAATTGAAATGATTTAATTGTGTCTTAAGTACAATAATGCAACTCATGCTTTATTATACTTAAGAACTATTCATTGTCCTCAATTAATCACAAAACACCATCAACACATGATGAAGTGTTATTTAACGATTAACAAGACAAATGAACTCAATTTAAATTATCATTTAAATTGACTCTTCAAGTTAGAGTGTGAACTCCCCTAGATATGTGCATCCATGTAATATATGGATTGGGAAACATGATGCACATTTTGTGGTTAATATAACGGGATATTCATACTTTAACTTGAATCCAAAGTATGTAATTAATACTATAATGAATATGCATACATACCTCGGGTTTTCCATTTTTCAATGCGATGAGACTAAACAAAGATATTCTAAACAAACATGTTAGTCTCGATATAAGATTGTCATTAATAACACTATCGCATTAGGGGATAAACTCAATATTGGATTTGTCATTAACACAAGATTAGATTTGTCATTAACACCAAAACCATAACTAATGAAGGTTGAACTTACAGCCTTGCTCGAGCGGTTTTTTTGGAAGCTTTGGTTTATTCATTCCCTTCAACATTTTTTCTACTTTTAGTCTTATTCTAAATAAAATTACAAATCTAACTCTTCTCTTGACGCTAAAATCATCGCTAGGCAACACATGTCAACTAACTTCGCTCCCCTATCGTAGCGGTCATTGGTACCGTAGCTTACCTTCCATCGAGTTTGGTTCTTCAAGCAGTACCTATCGAGCTCTCTTATTCAAAATACATTACTTTTATATGGAACATACCCTTCAATTTACATGCATATTCTTTGAAGAAATGAAATTAGTTTGGTCTAACTAGGGTTTGAAAATTTGTTTTCGGTTGACATCTCGGAGGTGGACAAAATCCAAAATTTTAGTGAAATCTTGGAATTTTGGACAAAATCCAGTCCAAATTCAAAATTGGGGATACTTATGCGTCGGGTGATGATGACCGGATGGTGTAGAAGATTGATTGAATGAGCACTAGTTCAATTAGTGCACCGACATTTCATATGTGATCTCCACTGGGTGTAGAGAAATTTAGTTCATGGGTGCTCTTCTCATTGTTTCCAAATAGTCACGATCGATTCTTACCAATAAGCAGATTTGTTGATTTCAATGTGTCCATTAGGGTATTTTGTACGCGGCCGGATCGGTTGCATTATATGGGTACTAGTCAAATCTTTAGCATAATCACGGATGAACAGATGATGCCCAATCGGTTGACCAAGAAATTTCTTCTTTACTTTGGCATAATTGACAAGTAGTAATAATCGGGCATCCTCTCAGGCCGCAAGATATGTTCCAAGAAGAATTTTGTTTTAATAATTATCCAAGAAAGCCCTTACATTTGCTCCGGTAGCCCCGCCAAATGTGCTACAAATGGCCTCATAACATGACAAGCATGTGTCCTATGTCGAGCTTGTCAGATGCGATCCATTTCAATTGACAAATCAATGTCATTTGAAATGTTTATTTAGAGCTCGATGGATGGATTGCCACCCAATGGAGCCACTGTGATGCTTGACAAATCAATGTCATTTTTCCGTCTTTCATCTAAAATTCCCCGGGTTGGTGTTGACGCGATGTGTATATCTTATATTGGTCCATGGCTTATATTGATATCTCATGTCATATTTGCGATAATCGGTTATTGTGTCATGTCCGATTGAAGCTAGTTCTCGTGGTTTAAGCTAGTTCTGTGGTTATCTCGATAATTTGCTGGTTTAAGCTAGTTCCCGTGGTTATTGTGTCATGTCCGATTGAAGCTAGTTCCCGTGGTTTAAGCTAGTTCCTGTGGTTATCTCGATAATTTGCTGGTTTAAGCTAGTTCCCGTGGTTATTGTCTCATGTCCGATTGAAGCTAGTTCACGTGGTTTAAGCTAGTTCCTCGTGGTTAAGCTAGTTTAAGCTAGTTCGATGCGGTTTAAACTAGTTTCGATATAAATGGCTAGACAAACCTTCATGTTACTTGTTGGTATAAATGGCTAGACAAATCCGTTCTCATTATTTTCTCGCACATTATGTTACTTGTTTCGTGGTAAAATGCTTTCTTGATTATGTTTCCTACGCATTGCCTTGACATTGTTATTATGCTACATTTGTACAAGCCGCTTGGGTAAATTTTCCATTACGCAGACCACATACCCAATTGCTCGTTGAACTAAATGCTTTATTCTCGATAAAAGAAGTGGACAATGCTTCCGAATTGTAGTATAACGAGTGTGGTTGAATCGGTTGCTTCCGGAAGGTTGAAAGTAGTGCTTATGGTTGAAACTATGTCGCTCGGTTGAAACTACTGACCAGATCGTGGTTGCCGAATTGCACCGCTCGTGGTCGAAACCATCGTTCTGCGTTTAATTGCACCGCCTGCGTCAATTGCACGCTCGTGGTCCAAACTATCGCTCAGGCTTTAATTGCACCGCTTCGCGTTAATTGCACTGCTCACGCCGAATTGCATCGTTCTGCTTGCCGAATTGCATCGCCTGTGGAGGCTATCGCATTAGTGCTTGCTCGCCTTTGGCCGATTGCAGGCCTACGATCTTTGTTATTTGTTGTTCATGTAAAATTCTATTCGTGCATGCAAAAGGGCCACCAACATTTTGGCTTGGGGACCTTGTATGTTGGCATAAGTGTTCATGAGGATCTCTGGTCGAAATGACGATTTGTGACAATAAACTTGACAATCAGGATATATATACATTGTGATGTAATTGGTTAGTTCAATTGTCAATCACTCTGATATGCTCATTCAGGCATTTGCTTATGTCATTTGGTACCTCCTGCTTACTGCTAATTTGCCCTGCTACATTGTTCTCCATTGCTTATTTGGTACTTCCTGCTTACTAGTAATTTGCCATGCATAGTTGCTAGACAATTGGAGAAATTAACTGGTCATGTATAAAACTGCAATTGTCCTAAGATTGTCACAACTGTTCTGCTCTCGCCTATTGTGGCGAGGAGGGCCTATTAAGGCAACCCGACATCCGAGAACACTCAAATAAATGCTTTACTTGTTATCTCTGAATTGCATGAGCCAAGTATTTCGATAAATGCTTAACTTGTTTGTGTGCGGCGATTCCGTCTCAACTGTTGTCCCGACGTGTTGCTTTTAGATGGACTCGGAGACCCTTCGAGGCGCCCCTGTCTGTGATGCGAGACTCGCTGGAGGAGAGAGCCGAAAGCAGCCAGACCATCGCCGGGACAACTTCCTCCCAAGTGATGAGCCTTGGGCCAATGACATTAATAAATAAGACTTCTTCAGTCGAGTTCATAGCCGATACCTTGGAGAAGATGTCGTTGGACACGTTGACTTTACCACTCCACCTTCTCCGACCGTGCTCGCTCACCTTGCATCTCGCCGAGGCGCTTGATCCGGACGACGTCGTGCCCGACTACACCAAATTTAACGACTCCGCTTAGCGACTCCTCCACGGGTTCTCTACTTAGCGAATGTGGATTCGAGTCCGATCGTCGCCACTATGTTTAGATCTTCGTGTGTGTTGTATGCTTTAATTTCACCATGTGGCTTTCAACCGCTAAGTGAGCTTTATTGTATTTTGGTGAATCTAGCTATGAACTTGTAATCCTTACCGTAATTTCAATCAATGTGATGTCTGTTTCATGCTTAATCGTAATGCTCCCATAGTGCTTTGCCATGATTCCGTAATAACAAACTCGTGTGTGCTTTCAATGATCGGGAGGACGACATGGACCCTTTCTACTCGAACTTCCTTCAGAGGACTTGATGTCAGTGGTGCACGGGTTATCTCCTCCGCAAAGACCGCCGACCATGGGCACGACTCATGCCGCCTCGAGTCGGTCCACGCACGTGAAGAAGGGGACCAAAACAGCTCCAGAGCGAGAGGACCAAATGGATCAAGCAGGAGGATGAAGTTCTAGTCTCACTTGGTTGAATGTGAGCCTAGACCCCATTGTTGGGAAGGACCAATCATCGGACACGTATTGGACCGTAATTGCTGATTACTACACAACCTATAGCAAGGAACACATGAAGGCAAGATCGAAGAAAGCATTGGTTAACCGCCGGTCATTGATAAATGAGTGTGTTAGCAAATATGCTGGGTATCTCAATCGCATCGACGGTCTACATCGAGTGGGAGCACCGAGCGTGATAGGGTAAGTAATTGTCCCCGTATGTAGTCAAGACTTGTAGTCATGTTGTAATTGTCTTCTTTTGCAGATGGCCCATGCTTTGGTACGATGTTCCAGACATTAAGGGCAAGCCATTCGCGTTCCACCATTGTTGGGTACTACTTGCGATCATCCAAGTGGTCTTCGCACTTGTCCCACAAGAAGCAAAAAGACGGACGACATGAAGGGTCCAATGACATTCCTATCGAGCAGTCCTCGCAAGCATCCTCTCGATGAGTGGAAAGGCCACAAGGCCGGACGCCAAGGCTGCGAGGAAGCGTGGTGGTACGCCTAGCATGTCATCTGTGGGTGCGTATCTCGAGCAATTCAACAAGATGAATGAGTCGAGAGCTGCTATGGTGGAAATACGTATGAAAAGGCGGCTACTATGCTAGAAATACGTAAGAAAAATCGCCATGTCGAGGAAGCGGAGAATGAAAGGATTATGAATATTGACTTGAACTCGTGTAATGGATTGCTTCGCGAGTACTACGAGAGTCGCATGAATGAGATTATGACGAGTCGTCGTGCAATGAACAAGTAATTGTTGCCTTTGGTCATCCCTCGCTTGAACTATCTAGATCGAGTTGGCGCCCCTCTACTATTGTGTAATGTTGTGTTAATGTTTGAACTACCTTTATTTATTGTGTGGACTACGAGTTGTATTGTGTGAACTATCTAGTTTGTTGCTTTCTTGTGTTGGTTTGTTGTGTTCATGTGCTAACTATCTAGTTCATGTGTGGACTCTACTATTGTGTAATGTTGTGTTAATGTTTGAACTATCTAGTTGTATTGCGACTTACCGGATTTGTAATGTTTGCATTGTCGGTTATCCTGCTTTTGAGCTTTCCATTTCATTTCACGATAACCAAGTTCACTTATTTATTGAACCTTACATTGATACATAACACTCTCACAAGGAAACATAGCTTACACTTGCATTATCCCCGTGCGTGACCAAAGATGTTCGACCAGATCCGCCGCAATCGATGGTGAAGTTGGCGATCCTCCGCTTTTGAGTTGCTTGTATGCGAGGTAAGACCGACCATTGGGTGACGCCCCAGAACGACGGAGTTCCCATAAAGTCAAGTTCATTTCGTGGTGGCCCATTCCTCTCATCCTCCACGATCATGTTATGCAAATGATACATGCAATCATTATATGCCTTAACGCATCTGGTGCCAACATCGCCGGGGCCCCGACAATGGCAAACCTACCCCGAGCACTCCAAATGCTCTCGACATCCTTCCTTGCGGCGGATCGCATCTGAGAAGTGGATCCTCTTGTTTCCCATCGGCGCTGAATCGCTTTAACAAAGGTACCCCACCGTGGTAAATGCCATCCGCGAGGTAGTACCCCATGTCGCACGGAGTGCCGCTTCACGATGTAGTTAACGCCGGGTCTGTACCATCATTTTCCCTAGAAAATATGTTAGAACGGTGTAACACATTAATATCGTTCATGCTTCCTGGCATACCGAAAAAAGCATGCCAAATCCACAAGTCGTACGAAGCAACCGCCTCGAGGACTATGGAAGGCTTGTGAGTATGCCGGTGAATGCCCCTTGCCATGCTTTCTGACAGCTTCTTCCGTGTTCAATGCATGCAATGATGCTACCAAGCATACCAGGAAACCCAGGCTCACCAACAAGAAGGAGTCTAGCAATGTCTTCCGTTAGGAGATCGGAGGTACTCTCCCAAAACCTCCACCACCGCCTTCACGAACTTCTTGAGAGCTACAAGGGCCGTGCTTTCCGCAATACGGAGGTATTCGCCCACAAATCAGCCAGAACGCCAGACGCTTAGCCGACGGAGAGTCATGGGTTACTTTCAAGAGGATGCAAACCAAGCTTCCCTTTCGATCCTCTTTGTTGGAACCAAACGTCGGTCCTTCAACAAAGATTCGTTATTCGCAAAAATAGGGACCGGCTCATCCAAAACTCGCAGATGTGGAACGACTTAGACAAAATGAAACCTTACAAGTACATCATTCATCTTTCTTTGCAACTCATCGGTTTGTTACCTCCGCGAAAAATACGTGGCCGCACACGGGGGAAGAAGCGAAGTAATCACCATAAAGCCGAACCGCCTTCAACAGGACTCTCGGTTGATCACCGCATGTCCTGAACCGATCCTCGCCGACGGTTCGCTCGCGCTTGCATCTCCTCCTCCTCTGCGATTGCAAAGAGAAGGGTGTCCTCATCATCAAGAAAGCCTAGTTCATCACTTGAGAAGAATTGACCGACTCATTTTGAAGTTGGCAACAGTTGTGGGTAACTAACTCGATGAATGCAACCCTCAATATATAGAATGGTCAAGGTTGGATGAGAGGAGGAGGAAAAGTTAGGTATTTCGGAAGGAAGGGAATGGGGAAGGAATCGGTTGGAGCATTCTTTGGGAAGGAAGGAATCTGGATAGAATCCTGGAATGCCGGGAAGGAATGAAACCCCGGAATCGGTTGGAGATGGTCTAACGAACATTAACGTGGGCGGCATGGAGGTGTTCCGCGTGTGCGTGCAAACCGATGTTGAAGACCGAAGTGCTACTAGGTCCGCGTCAACCATGAAAATAGGCGGAAGAAAAGTGGCACGTTGGTTATTGATCTCCAGACGACAGTAGCTTACACGTGTAAGGTAAAGAGTACTAACATTTCTGTTGGTTGGCAGGAAGCCACGAACAGCTTAAAATACAACAATACTGGTAGGCAGGGCAGCAGAGAACCAGCAGGAATGGTGTCCTGATCGCGAGTGGATTTCTCAATTCCAAAACGCAACGGCCGTCGCGGTCCCGTCCAATTCCAATCCGAGCTCACCTCCGCTCTGCTCTGCTCTGCTCGGCCGCACCCATCCCCTGCCGCCCGCGCCACAAAACGCCCACAGATTCCCCGGGCGGCCCGGCATTTTGGCCGCACCGCACACACGAGTACACGACACAACGGCGCGGTCGGTTCCTCGGATCTCCGTGCCGTGCCGTGCCGTGTCACACCACAGTCACGACAGAATACGGTACGGGGGAAATCAATCCCCTTTGTTTGGGTGACTTGTTGCGTCCTCTCTTGTCGCGCTCCGCTTCCTCTGGGACCCGTTTAAAAGCCACGCCCACCCAGCCCACAGGACTCATCGTCGCACATCCCCGTCGCTCCCTTCCCACCCTCGCGGCCCTCGCCTGTCGCCTCCCATGCAGGTCTTCCGGCTCCTGGCGCCGCGCCGCGCCGTGTCGATCATCACCGCGGGGCCGCCGCAGGCCGAGGGCCGGGACAGCGAGGACGAGGGGCCGTTTTTCGACCTCGACTTCTCCGTCCGGGCCTCGTCCAGCTCCGGCAGCCCGTCGGGGTCTGAGTCCGACGACGCGTGCACGGACCTCGACCTCATAATCTCCTTGCAGCGGAGCCGCTCCGCCTCCCCGTCCTACGAGACACTCTTCTTCCGCGGCGCGGCGCCGCTCAAGTTCTGCGCCTCGGAGCCGAGTAAGGCCAAGGTGCACTCACAGTACTGCGGTAAGCGCGGCAACCTGCGGACGCTGAGCTTCGGTGACAAGAAGGCCGCGTTCCACGGCGGCCGTCACAGCTTCGCCCGGAGCTCCAGCAGCGCGCGGTCTCTAAGGCTGTTCATGGAGTCGCCGGCGGATGAACAGGAGGTCGTGGAGCCTAGGCGAGCGCCGTCGAGGGACATCATTAAGAGGTACCTGACCAAGATCTCCAGGCGGTTCTGGGGGGTGGGCCCCCGCGCCGCCGTCGAGGCAAGAGGGCTGCGTCGTCTGCGGAAGAGCCGGTCGGCGTCGGCGGCGGCCACCCTGGCAGCGTCCAGCTCAGTGCAGCCGTCCCGCCGCGACGACTCCCTTCTTGAGAAGCAGGACGGCATCGCGAGCGCCATCGCGCACTGCAAGGAATCGCTCCACCGAGGTGCGTACATCTCTAAATTACATGACGTGAACGGTTAGCAAGATGTGCGCTGATCTGGCAAGAATTTCCATTGTGCAGCGTCCGTGTCAGAATGCGACTCGTCGCTGTTGCGATCAAGGAGCGATCCGGGGAAACGTGAAGCCGCATAGCCTCAAGTTGACGTTTACCATCTCCGTTCAGAACTCTCGACGAAATGGAGGTTGAACGTGGAAGCTTCTCGCTAAATTTCAGAAAAGAACAAAAAAAGAGGAAGAATTTAAAGCACAAATTATCGAAGTGTCAAGAACATGCGGCGGTTAAGCTTCGGAGATCTTTCATCTCTGTTTAATTAGTTTTAGATTAGGTTATGTCTCTTTTTAGAATCGTGGGAAAAGAGCTCTTTTTAGGCTTCTTTACCCCTCATGTAGAAGCGTGGATTGTAGCTGCGTCTTTTGCTGTTTTTTCCTCTTACCTCTGGCCTCTGGGTGCTCGCTCGCTTTGTTCGTCCTCCTTTTGGTTTGCTTTGTACAAGTGACTTGTAACACGACATGTAATTAGGCAGTACATTCTTGCCATTTGACTAGCACTGGCTTTCGCCGATGCCTGTTCACCCTTTTTCAGAGCTTGCCGTGTGACCACCTCGCATTACTTCCATGTAGACCCTTCTTTATGTTGGATGTGCATTCTGCTGGGCCTAGCTAGGCTCATCTGCGTGAGCTCCTTCGGTGCTTCTTTCGGCCGAGTTTAAGGTTTTTTCATCTCTTGCACTGCTGTCTAATCGAAGCCGTACATGTTAATTGGGCTCATCTCATGGCTTTTTCTGCAAAGCTGAGGCGTACATACGGATGGTGCTTGGGCCCCTTCATGGTGTGGCGCCATGATGACGAAGGGGGGAGTGAGGAGAAAGCGCGGTGCGCCTACGTACGATGCGGGCTGTGAGGCGAGCCGGAGAGAAGACAAAAGATCTGTGCGTGATTCTGAGGGGTCCTCGAGAACCGTGCCGAGCCATTTCTTTTGGCTTGTTTACCCCCCTCTCTCTCTCTCTCTCAAGGCAGCGACTGCAGCCGGTGCAGCCTTTGCTTTTAGTTGCTCCGTGACTTCCTCCTCGCTCCGGGGGAAACGGGACGTTTGCCGTTTCTTTCCGTTGCTCTTCTTGGGGGCCCTTTCGTTTTACTACCCCTCTCATCTTCTCGTCTCAGGAAAAGCTGTTGGATGCACGCAATGACCAGAGCCTTGACGACGCCATGGATCTATCTAAAAGAGTTTCACAAAGGCTTTGTTTAGTCTGGCCATTGGTTCCGCTTTGCTTTACTGCCCTTCTTTAGCTCGGCCAAATCTGGCCTAATTCTGCTGGAAAGGCACGGCATGAGCAAAGTTAACAAAAGGTGTACGGGCTCTGCCTTGCGGTCAGCATTAGCAGCGATACCGAGGAGGTTTTCGGTTTCGATTGCGATTACAGGTTTTTTACAGTGCACTGATTGTTAGTCCCCTGGCAGAAATGGGCCAGTGCAATGCTACTACCAGTAGTCAGTCAGGTAGTATAAGCTGGGATAGGATCATTGCATGCCTTCTGAAGTATGCCTCAGTTTTTTTTCCACTTTTACCGATGACAAAACTGCATTCCCCAGCAGAAGCTCGCGAGCGCAATGATGAACGACAGAGCGCAGGGCCCTGACCGCGGTGAGTCTCGTGAGTCCTGAGACCAGTGATCAGGGTGGATCCAGGAGGAGTGGAGGACCCAAAAATTTGAGAAACAACGCAAGATTACCTCTTTAATAAATCAAAATTTTTTGATTGATTTGGTTCTGGTTTCAGTAGTTTGAGATTTTTAAGACTTTAAAACTATTTATATTGTATTTTTAGTACTTTTTAAACATATATATGCATTTGATTTATAATAATAATAATATTACAAAATTATCATAAAAAACTGTAGAGTTGTACATATAAAATGTGCACCTCATAAATTTTTTTTTAATTCCATCAATACGTGCAATTCTTGTAACAGGCCAGTGAAGAAAAGCAAGTTACAATGTCATGTGGGACTCGACCTGAGTACTGTACGTCAATTCTCAAATCAAGTTGGCATCGGAAGCATAATAGTATTAGAGCCTAAAAGAATTGTTCTTGCGATGAGCAACGTGAATTTTGTGCTGTTGCAGCCGGATGTAGAGGTAACTGGCCATTCAATACTACCCAGATGCAGAATTAATGCCAGTGCGGCAAGGCGACCAAAAAGGCCAAGGATCTCGAGGTGGGCTGTGGCCTCACTGTGCCTGGGCATAATAAGGTTGTGCGGCCGTGTGAGTAGCAGCACCGTGCGCTTCGGTGCATCAGTTGCGTCTTTGATTCTTGACAGCGGCGGGAGGAGAGGACGCGGTAGTTGCCGCAGGTATAACAACCTACCAACTTGTTTGCAGAATATCGAGCAGGCTTCTTGCGCCGCGCGGGGGAAATTTTTGGCGGTACATTTTACTGTTAGCAAGAGATGATGGTATAGATTAAACGTGATTTTTTTTAAATGACACGGTAGACTTTTTATTGTGTAGCTAATATTTTTTTCGAATGGTATCATTGACTTCCCCTAGATCTATACAACAAATTCGTTCTGCATCGTCGACTTGTCTCGTACACCCCTCCCTTGCACTACCACTTTGTTGTACGGTTCCGGTCTGGCATGCCACGCCGATGTTGAGGAAGGAGGTGGAATCGAGATGCCACGGGGTCGATCTAGCAATACGGCAAGGTTGGGCTGCTGCTTGACCTAAGCTGCTGATGAAACCCCAGCGCCAACCCATTACCGGTGATGGGGACAAAATGGCCGGAGATGGCTGCCATGAAAGACAAGCTGTTGAGAGAAAGATGATTAAGTGTCGGAATTTCAGTGAGATTTCGAAATTTTTATTGAAATTCAGACTAAAATTTAAAAGTTAACTTTAAATTCGATAAATTTGAAACAAGAAAATCGAAATTTCTAAAATTTTGATAAAATTTTGGTGATTTTCAACCTCATGTGAAATGGTCTCCAAAGCAACAAAAAAATGAGGAAAAATATGAAAAATCATACAAAAATTTATGTACATTTTCTATCTATTTGAATGCAAAATACTAAATATTTGCACATAAAATTTCTAAGTTAGGGTTTAGACCGAAATCCAAGTGGATTTAGTGTTTAGGCCAAATACAATTTAAGGCCAAAATCCAAGTTAGGGTTTAGAGTTTAGGTCGAAACATAATTTAAGATTGAAATCCAAGTTAGTGTTTTGAGGTTTTGGCCAAAATGCAAGTTAGGGTTACATAATTTATATACGCATTTTTTTTACAAACTCTTCACATGTATTCCTCATAAAAGTCATTATAATTCTCCACAAAAAAATTGGTGCGAAATCAGGTCCAAATCATCGAAATCTCATCGAGATTTACCAAAAATACTGTAGCAAACCATACTCTTCAAAAAAAATTTTCATTACACTGGATTTGGAATCTCGGTTCCAACCGAAAACCGAAATTTCGAACCCTAATCGGGCTATTTAGCTTGTGCATGACAACGTGGACTGGCTCGTTCAGTTGGCAACTAAAGCCTAAAGGCCTAGCGGCCGATAACGGCACAGTCCATCTAATACCTTGAGGCCTTGTTTGGGTGGCCTATTTTTCGGTTGGAATCAATGTGGATAGGCCAGGATCTTAGGAATGGGACTTTCAAACAAGGTCTAAAGCATTCTTGCTACTCTTGAGACACTACTGAGCAGAGGTGGCACACAAGCACACCAGGCGATTATTGCTGATGGTAGTGCAATGTCTCACCAATTGCAAGGCCATGAGAGGTTCGTAGCTAGAGCATTTGCGGAAACTACTCTTATGCCATATGTTACCTTTACTATTTTACCTTTTTTGGGATTCTACTAATCATACCATCATCGTTAGTATAACTAAATCTTAACTAATATGATCCATTGAATAAAAAGAAATGAATGGCACATAAAGTGTGTACCACAAAAGAGCTCTAATTTTATGTATGTTGACAGTTAGGGACACAGCCGGAACAAAGATGATGAGAAGATCTACTAATTATCTCTGCAAAGCCAAGAGATCGTCGTAAGCTGTTGTACGGTTCCATTACATGCATCCCATGGGACAATACTACATGTACATACATTGGATACCTTCCAAAGTCAGCAACGTACATAGTTCTCTTCCAGATGCGAGGGCAAGAAGAAGCATGCATTTTTTAGTTTTTTTAACTTTGCGGCTTTGCCCCCATGAAAAAAATGGTTTTTTTTTCCTGTTGATTTTGCTTTTCCAAAGTTCATTGTTAATTTTCTATAATCCTGTCCTTTTTCCTCTGGAGAAAGGCAGCATGCATATGCCTGTCCCTTTTCTTCTCGTGGTGTGCTACAGTGCTAGTCAATTTTGTCCCTTGAAGGTGATCAACTACTCTACTTGCATCCTATAGATACGCTTGTCTACTGTAAAAACTAGTGTTGGTGCGTCTACTGAGAAGATACCCAAGGAAGTGCCACTTGACAACCGTGGCTTTCAGGCCACCATTTGATGATTTGAAACTGGCAAACTTAGTAGTGTGCTAGTTTGCCTCTCAGTTCTCATGCTTCCAAAATATAACTAGTGCTTGTGTCCTGGAAAAAAATATATACCTAGTTCTCAAATTTCGTTGCACATACTGCAGTGCAGTGTGACAATGTGACATCACAGGACGTCATACGCAACAATAACACTACGTACCGTGTGCTGGCGTGGATGCTGCAGGGTTGGAGCAACGGGAGGCTGCACGCGCCGGTGCACGAACATTGTGATGAATCAGTGCGCCTGACATTGACCATCTTTGTAAGAATAAGCAGTGTACGCTCTTGCTGTAAGATCCTCGTGTGCTCCATAAAGTTGTGGTGGACTACCGTCCGTTAGCACGCGTCATGCGGACATTGGATCAGCGAGCGGGTTCGGCTTCGGCACGGGCGAGGCGATTCGTGCCGTGCTGGGCATGGCACAAGGGGACTTCCTGATCTTATTTGCGTACCAAAGTATGGTGTACAACCCCTGTTTTCTTTCTGCATTTGGCATGTTGTGTACGACCTGAGGCTGAGGAGATTATTCGAGTTTGTTTACAGGAAAAGAATAGTATTTGCAGTCGTAGTGTTGGACGGCGGCCGGACAGATTACGTCGAAGAGGATTACCTCATCCGGTGCACTGCAGCTTGTGTGTGCAAGAAGAGAAGAAGTTACAGCATCTTCTTGTGGGCTGTGTCGTAGCCGAACAAATCTGGTTTGAGATTCTCAGTGACAGATCATGGTGCACTCATATGCAGCACGGTGATGCTCAGCTAGCTGACTGGTGGATGATGGCAAGAAAGACGGTGCCAAATGAGCTACGACACAAGCATCACCTTTGGTTCTCCGGTTGCTATGGAAAGAAAGAAATGCCAGAGTCCTCGATGGAAAATTCAGCAACTTAGCGGAATTGTTGAGAGTAATCCGGCATGAAGGTTTTGTTGTGGTCCGTAGTTGGAGCCTGTTTGATAGAGCTCTAGATTTCAGTTTCATATGAAATCTGAAACTTGTAGGCTAAAATAAAGTGAATTAAGTTTATATTTTTAATCTAAAATGTAAACAAGATGATCTATCTAAAGACTCTTAATGTATTCAAAGCTTCAGCTTCACAAATTTGATAAAGTTAGAATTTTCAATTTCATCAGAAACTAAATCCCTGCCAAAAACACCCATGGTTTCCTAATCATGTAGTTCTTAAGGTTTTATAGCTGCTGTTTTTTTTCGTGTTTCTTGTTTTTCTTTTCTTCTGCGGGTCCTCTCTTTGCACCGTGCTGCATCGGGATTCTTCTTCCGTCCTAATTAAAATGATATGCAAAGCTTTTACATGTTCTCGCAGAAAAATCATAGTGTGGTGCGACCTGCCAAGATGCGTAGCAGCGTAGGTGGATGGGCATAGCTGGGTAGATGCCAGGGCTTCATCCGGCCAGGACGTACCTAGCCTCACGCATTCATGACCAAAGGTTAAATTGGCTCGAAGGATCGCAAGAAAGAGAGACTACTCTTAATTGTACGTAGTGTACAAAGGATTATATCATTACTCAACGAAGATCAGAATAAACGTACAGCTTAATTATGGTACCAAACGAAACGAAATTTATCTGACAAGGGAGAAGAGAGGAACGGACGGTTAGACCTTAGCCGCCGCTATAACCAAGCCGGTCATCGCCGGTAAAAACAAAAGGGTCAAAAAATATACCGGCACATAGACGTACTCGCAAAGCAACACTTCGCACCAAGCCTCGCACCTTGGGCGTCCGCGTCAGCGCCCGAAGTCCGCGACGCACGCCGGGTATCCAGCCACGACGACGACGGCGGACACACGCAGCACGACGCGGCACCGCATCGCCAAGCGCACCGTCCGCCGGCCGTACAGGCCGCCGAGCACGCTTATCCTGCCGTCCACGGCTGTGTGGCTTGTGAGCCGCACCTCGCCTCCACCGAACAGCACCTCGCCCACCACGGCCGAGCCGACCTTGTCCACGAACAAGTCCATGTCCGCGCGCACATGGCTCGTGCCCCGCGCCGGCACCACCCCCGGCGGCGCGCTTCCCAGGCCGACGTACTCCGGCACGCCGTCGATGTAGATCTCCGTCGAACTCGGTCCGAACCGCATGGACTCGTAGTTCGGGTTCTTGATCACGATGCCCGCGACGAGCGTCACGTTGATCTTCAGCGGCCGAGTGGCCTCCGGTCTGAAGTGCACGTTGAAGTCTTTGACCGTGATGGAATCCATGGATAGGGTGGGATCCCTCACCTTGAGCACGGTGAGCGACATGATTAGCATCGCGACGGCGGCCGCCGCGGTGATCACGGCCAGGCCACAGCACACGCGCCGCAGCAGGAGGCTACGGCGCTCGTGCTCGGCCGGCTTCGCGGCCTGCCCGTCCTCGACGTCGGTGGCTTTGTCCTTGGCCTTGCCGTCGTCAAACACGTCGACGGTGGGGTCGGAACCTTTGGGCTTCTTGGTCTTGGCATCCGCCATGAGATTGCGGTGTGTGTGGCATGGGGAGTTGGCATCGGCAATTGCTGAGTTCGAACGGCGGTTGGACGCTGGGGGATTTATGGCGGGTAGCTGTCGCACACGGTGGGTGTAGCGCAATGTGCAATTGCTTTGGCGCCAATTTGGTGGTTGGGGAGTTCGAGGTCGCTCTCGGAACGCTATTTGGGTATGTGTCGATCTTAAATTCGGTCATGGCGCGGTAGGTCTACTACTCGACGCCTCTACTCTAGCTCGGATCGACAAGACCTTCACAGGATGACTAGATGAGACGCCGTTCGGATCAGAGTTGACGCCAGACGTGCCACGGCGTTTCTACTTTTTATTTCCATCATTGGGGCCGAACTACTCTTGTGGGCTGTTCTGCTCAGTTTTCGTAGCCCAGCTCCTCATATGGGCTGCTCTATTTTAACTCTCCTCTTGCTTTTGTAAAGGTATCGTTGCCTCTTCCATTTTAACTTGCTCTCATGGGCTGTCGGCAGGCACGATGTGCTCCAACACGGAGAAACCCCAAATATCGCAGCCTCGCAGGACCAATGCTGTCGCAGTCGTCATCTCACTCAAATTCCCAATCTCATAAGCCACCCTCTTGCGCTTCACATCGCCGGTTTGACTCTGTAAGCTTGGGTAGATAGGGCAGCAGTTCAACCCCAAAGCGGCGCCCAATCCGTCAAGCGATAGAATAGGTTTTATAGTATTTTCGCCTCAGTTTCCCCCCATTGGTGCCTTGAATTTACATAGATGGAGTGCTAAGATTCCCGAAAAAAAAAGAAACACACGGAGAATTGACATGTAGCATGTATTTTACATGGACAATTTGAACGCGTCAGTTCGTCGGTGCCGCAGGACTGCAGGAGATGCGATCTGCAGGCAACAGATAAGAAAGGAGGGAGATGTCGATTCACAACCGTCCATTCCGGGACGTCGTGCCGCGTGGGGTCCCGTGCCGAGGCTTCTCCCTTTGCCGTTTTCAAATTCCCCTTGCCGCGGCTCAGATTTACGCACCGGTCCATGCAGCCCCAAATTTATTGTAATTAGATTTCTTATAATTAAATTTATTATTTATATATATATATAGTACTAAGAAACGTCAAAAATTTAAAGAATAAAGATATCAAAGGGCACTAAAAATTTAATATTAATTTAATGATACCTTATATAGCTCGCAAAAAGGGTAAAAACTACCTGCTTTTACGATACCAAAATTGTCAAAACTATGCGTCAGGTGAAAGGTGCCGAGCCATCATCATATGGTGAGGTTTCACGTACCAAAAACGCAATAATCCACTCGGGTTCCACGCGACTCTGCACATGGTGCCCACTCAGCGCGCCGTGCCCACCTCCTCTGTATAAACGCAGCGCTTTCCTCCCCTCCGGTATCTCCTTCCACGGTTCCCCGCACCACCATCGATCCGAGATTCCAAGCAAAGGGAGAGGAGAGGCGACCAGGAGAGCAGGAGGAGAGCGCCGCGGCGTCGGCCATGTCGAGCATGATGGACAAGGCGAAGGAGTTCGTGGCGGATAAGATCGCGCATATCCCCAAGCCGGAGGCGTCGCTGGACAGCGTGTCGTTCAAGAGCATGAGCCGCGAGTGCATCACCCTGCACAGCAACGTCAACGTCTCCAACCCCTACTCCCACCGCCTCCCCATCTGCGAGGTCACCTACACCCTCAAGTGCGCCGGCAAGTGAGTATCAGTAAAAGTCCTTCACCATTATTTAGTTCTGCATAATTCTCTTGGTCTGATCCAATCGATCCGAGTTGTCGCACGACGAGATGCTGTTTTACTCATGTTTTGGCGGCCCATGCTTGCGTAAACTTCATATAGGGTTGTGGCGTCTGGCACGATGCCAGATCCGGGGTGGATCGCGGCGAGCGACACGACGAAGCTGGAGATACCCGCGAAGGTGCCGTACGACATCCTGATCTCGCTGGTGAAGGACGTGGCCAGGGACTGGGACATCGACTACGAGCTGGAGGTCGGCCTCACCGTCGACCTGCCCGTCATCGGCAACTTCACCATCCCGCTCTCCACCAGCGGCGAGATGAAGCTCCCCACCCTCAAGGACATGTTCTAAGGACAATGTAACTGTGACCCCTGCGATCTATCTGTGTGTCTGTCTCAAATAATGGTGGCTGCTCTGATCCAGCTCACTGCATATACGAGCGGCTGAATGCCTAATGGTTACAATTGGCAATGAGTTCGGGTTCATGTGGGATTACCTGTGCTGATAGACACGCACGGTTGTATTATTTTGCGAACATTTGGGAAAACTCAACCAGTTTGTGCCGGCTTAATACCGTATCGTATATAGTGGTTGCATTTTAGCCTGCTTGTTATCAACGCACATTCTGCAGCCAAGGCAGACTCCGCTCCCTGAGTGGAAGAAACCAGATGAATTGGCAAGCTTCCGTTCAGTTCGCCGGGGAACGCCTAGTTTTCTACTGGATTGCGCCATCAAATGATTCAGTGTATGTTGATAATCCAAGGTAGCAATTGTAATCTAGAACGGCCCAGCCCATAGAAATATCATCGCCCAGCTGCAGCTTGCTTTCTGATGATGGCCTTCCAGCCCAACATACTGGAATTAAAACAGTCTCAAATTGCATAGTAGTACAAGGATAATCAGCGTGTGATTTCAGAAAAGGATAATCACCATGTTTATTCCGCACATGATTAGGCATAACTCAATGGCCTAGTTATCGGTATCCGACCTATTTGGAGAGCTCTAACTTTTGTAAGAAGCTTTTTTTTTTACTTTCTATGCTAAAAAGCAGTTGTACCTTTCAATAAGAGACTGTTCGATAAACAGCTAATTTTGCTCAACAATAAACTACAAAAACAGGTCTCGCTCAGCTCTTGGGTTTTTTTTAGTTATATGTGGCTCACAGCTTATGCTAAAAGATACTTAAAAGTTGAGCTATTTGAAAGAGTTTCCTAGCTTTTTGGAAGCTGAAGCTGTCATGTAAATGGATCTCAATAAACAATTATAAGTAACACACATCAAGGCCAACAAGTGTGTGGAAATCTTCCATCGAGAGAGATCGTGCCAGACACAACAAAGAAAAACAACGGTTAATATGCAGACAGAGTTCTCCGTTTTTCCCTATGTGCATCACGCCATCACTTATCTCTCTTAATGGAAGAGAACAATACATCCATTGTCTAACGATCAATAGCTTAATTGGCATCCCAAACTACAGCGACAGCCGGCGTCCAAGAACGTCGTCGTTGTCATCTAAAAAATGGTCGAACTCATCGTCAAAGGGACCGAAGAAATCATCCAGCTCCATCTCCACAGGCGCCCAGAGCTCGTTCTCGTCATCCACCGTCCCCCCGCTACCGTCCACGGTCATCGAGCACGTTTCTGCGCTGTCTGCGCGCTTGGCCGCCGCCTCGTCCGACGCGCCGTGGAACTGTGACGTCTGGTGGTCGGAGGACGCCGGCTTGTGGCGCGTCGTGCCGGCGAGCGCGTTGAGCTGCGTCGGCACGGAGTGGCAGTGCTCGGCGATGTACGTGACGACGAGCACCCCGGGCTTCGCCGGGCTGCGCTCCACCATCTTGCGCGCTATGCAGGCCTTCAAGCTGCTGCATTTGTAGTATCCCCTGCACGTACGAGTGAAGAATAATCAACCAAACTGCAGATACGCAATACCTGCATGTACACCAGTAAGTGGCACTGTGCTTGTGCTGTGGTAAGGTGGAGGTGGATTTTTAAGGCGATTTTTATCTACCTTCAATGTATTCTCTTTATCTTAAGATCCGCTTATGTATATTTTAGAGAATAGATAAGATAAAATAGTGCGAATTTCGAGACAAAATGGAGAATGAGACAGGAGAAATGTACTTTTCCGGTGCGTTGGCTTAAGGCTACTACGCGTATCTGGAGAAGCAGGTTAATGGTTAGAGCAAATACCGGGGATACGGCGAGCCCTTGATAGGTTTCTGGCCGTACTTGCGCCATGCCCACAGGTCGGTGGAGACGCCGCCGTCGGTCAGCGGCACCTCGCGCACTACTTTCTTTAGCTGGCTCTTCTTGCTGCATCAGGTATATATACGTATATAAAAATCAGTTAGTTCATCCGCCAAAACGGCTGCAAACTGCGCCTGTGCGTGCTGCCAATTAGCGCATGATTTTCTACCTTCCTTTAGGCCTGGGACTACGAACGCCCCGTTTCCGGCCGGGCTGCTTCCTAGGCAGCAGCTGCCCGGACGTCGAGGCAGCCGGGAAGGAGATGAGCACCTCGTGCTCACGGGACGACGGCGTAATCCGGAAGGGCGCCCGAGGCAACTCGTGATCCAAGTCCAAGTACTCCAAGTCGTACAACGAGGCCGCCGCCCTCACCGGTTGCCCGACGAACTCCGGGGAAGCCACGCGGCCGACGATTTCCCGGCGAGCCCCATCGCACCGCACCGCCGGTGGCTCTGCCTCCGAGCTGGGGACGGCTGAGCTGCAGCTCCTCACAACCGCCTGAAGATCCCAATCGTTGGAGAACTCCATGAGCGATTCTCAACGAGGTCAATTTGGCAGAGGCAAAGGCGTGTACATGGAGGCGGGGTTGACTTTGGCATTGGCCGGGTGTATATAACTATATATATAGTGCTTTACTATATGGCGAGATGAGTGGAACTATCTATAAAGTCAAACACAACGGGCTTTTGTGCTAGTGGTGGGCACGAAAAGCACCACCGATTGATTATACACTATCTAGCATGAGGGATAGCAAGGGATCTCATCAGGATTTGCACGCGATCAGTCAGACCTAATTTATCCCATTTCACGTGTTGCATGTAAGTATTGGCCTAACAGCCGCAAGGGATGAGGTTTTTACTAGTATTTGACTTTGCTCCAAATGTCAAAAGGGAGAGAGGAGAACCCTGTCAGGTCTGGAACAGATAAACCGCTCTGGTACACCTGGCAGCTGCATGGAGTACGGAATAAACCTGGAATTACAACCCCCCCCCCCACCACCCCACCCCACCCCACCCCAACACACACACACACACCCAACACTTTTGAGCTGTAAGCTAAGTGCAAGCACCAAGTTGGCAAGTTAATTGTACTGCTCCCTTCTATCTTTCTGATATGGCATCTATTTGTTCTCCAATCTCCATTGACTGTGGCAAATGTCAAATGAGAGAGGGAGCGAAGGTGAGCTACAGCATCCTAGCAATACGATACGAGTCGTGTCTGGGTTGGAATCTCGTAGCCTGCGTACCGCGGGGGGTCCAAAAGTGCGCTTTTGGCTTTTCGGGCAGCGGAATGGACAGGAGCGAGCGAGGGCGCACGCCGCTGCTTTGGCCGCTAATTCTGCCGTACGTGCGCGCGCGCGCGCCTACTTCACGAAGTGATCCATTTTTTCAGGTTTTTTTTTTCAAATGTGATTCTTTCTAAGTAGAATTTCAAATATAACTCTATCCCAGCCACGAAACATACCTCCCATCTACGTTCCGCGGTCGAAATAAGACTATATTCACAATTCCGTTCGAAAGGATATCATATTTGCAAAATTGAGATAAAAAAAAGGCTAAAATAGTCATTATTATCTACTTCCCCTTAGCACCCTAAGTTTTTGTTTGTTTTTTCCTGTCTTTGATCTAGTTTTTATGCAAGTTTACTATTTTTTTAGATCAAGAGGACATCAACAAGATGCCCTAGTTCCATATATTAAAACTGTAAGAGTTCAGATAGTATCCATACATCACCTGCAAGTTTACTATTTATCCAACGAAATTATAAACGTGGCCTTCTCAATCATGAAAAGATCATAGAGCCATAGCATATTCACTTACATGGTATGAAAACACAATAGATAACCGCCGATATCTGTCGAGAAAGAATAACGTTCGCAATTCCGTTCCAATAGAGAGCTAACCGGCAGAAAGTTGAGCCACTAGACCGGGGAAAAAAAAATGGCTTCTGGTGCACGCGGCGCGTGCGGTGGGCACCGGCCGATTGGGAATTTGGGATTGGGCTGCTCGAACTGTCGATTCGGATGAACAAATTGGGGGCGATCGGTTTGACGCACGCGAAGGCACGAGCTAGCGCGTCATCGCGAGTGTGGACGCAGGGATACTCATCGCTCATCAGCGGATCTTTTTGCAGTGCCAGTTGTCATCTCCGTTACTTTCTCGGAAGAAACGGTGGAGAAAGACGAACAACGCGGGGAGCTAATGCTGAGGAGAGACTTGTCACTTGCCCATCGTTGTAGTGCCGACTTGACGCGCTAGGGGTTATGATTTGATTCTACGTTGTTTGTGTGACGCATGTGTGCGTATAGAAACGCCCGGTCAAAATGAAGCGGCGAATTTGAGTTTCCATAGTGAAAAACCACTCGTAAACGTACGGGTTTTTGGACGGGGAGCGGATGGTTTTCATTTACATGTCAGCGTCAGTAATTATTATCTCCGGTCGTTAGTTAATATATATTATTTTAGACATCAATATAGTCTCTAAAACATAATTGTTAGATAGTTAGTCCAAATCTATTACAACTCAAACTCTTTTGGCTATTTAATCTACATCCCTGTACATATAATCATTGAACGATTATAGTGAATCGTTTCGCGTGGTTTTTTTTTTTGCAAGGTTTTTTCCACAATAAATCTTGTTTTTAGTTATTTTGCCGTGATTCTAACCCTAACAATAACATTAACAACTAATTTATATTATAATATGTTTATAAAACTCAATAAAATTATAATATTATGAAAACAAATATGTAAATTGTATTCAATTTAAACATTTAAAAAGATATTGTTAAACAAGCTTTCGTCAGTTTGACTATTCCAACGTTTAAAGCGACGTGCATGAACTTGTGACAAGAGGGAGTAACAGGGAGTCAACAGAGTAAAATCAAGGCGCGCACGCGTGACCTCGTGGGTGGGAATGGGATGCATGCACGGTCCAGTTTGGCTAAGGTCTGCACGTATGTACACCAAATACTAGGACGCGTGGGGTGCGGTGCCGGTGCAGCGTGGATAAGATGCGCGCGGAGCGTTTAATTTGGACGAGCCTACGGTGCGACGATCGAGCGCTAGCTTGCGTGCGTTTGAAACCGTCTCGAGGACTTGGATCGGTAAATGAACGACGATCGAAGCCACCGTACTGTCAATTTCGAGCGTCGGTTTCTGATACAGACAGGCCGAGCAGTACCTCTTGCTTACGCTTTTGAGTGCAACCGAGACACGTCCTTGTCGACAATTAATGCCTCTGGTCAATGCATACGCTTCAATACGAACGCAGCAAGGTCTGACTTCCCCTGATGCGTGCGTGTGTGATAGTTTACGAAATAATAATGAGAGCTACTACTGAACGCTGTACCGTTGGAATTGATTTCAACGGTATAGCAGATTTCACAGCTACGTTTCATAGATAAGTTTCACAGCTAAGTTTCATGTTTAAGTTTCACAACCAGATTTCAGATTTCGAAGTTTCAGCAAGTTTCATTCATGTTTCGCAAGTTTCAGAGATTCCATGCGTGTTATGGTAAGTTTCAAGAGAACGTTTGAAAAGTTTCATGTTTTGGTAAGTTTCACGTGTTTCTAGAATATTTCATGTCAATCCATGAGTTTCAACAAGTTTCAGAGCATGTTTCGCGTGTTTCAAGTTTGAACATTGTTTCACATGTTTCACAAAGAGTTTCGCGATGTTTGAGAAAGGTTTTCGAATCTATACCGTCGTATGAAGCCCAAGATGAGCAATGGGTGCAGATGCACCCTCAAAAAATAGTTATTACCTCCATATTTTGGCCTTATATACACCCCCTCAAATTTCAACGCTCTTGCACCCCTTCGCCAATCACGAAGATGTTAAAGACTGAAGTCAAATTATGTATTTTGTCTATGTTTATGTTCTTTTTCCCAACCAAACGTTCTTCATTAGATAAATATTTTTCATCACTCCTTTATGCTCGCACCCCCCTCTATTTCTCTCTAGCTTCGCCACTGTATACCGTTGAAATCACTACTAACGGTATACCGTTACCTAGTTTTTCTCAATAATAATGCTCCCGAGACTGTTCGCCGATCGCTGCTGATGTGCAAGCGAAACGGGGAAGACACAGTATATAGGCAAAATGTAGAAGCTCGTGATGTAATCAAGTTAATTTAGTTAGAACCCCCGGCCCCACCACATGATGAACTGCGATGATCAAATGCCGTTTTGTAATTGCTAGTAATTGCTATGATGGATTTTCTCATCAATGTCAGTTCCTCTCATCTAATCCATGCATCACTCACGTCGGCACGGCACGTTGTTACCTTGTTTTATCGGGAAGGAAAGCAAAGTAGATAATGATTTATTATCTCTTTGCTTGATTTCGTATCAACAGAGCAATGCAGAGCTTATATTGGGCCGTCACCCATCTCAACCAGCCCGGCCCACTTGGCCCATTCAACGTTAGCCTCAACCGCATCATAAGCAGCGGACACGATAACCGCTCGCCTCTTTCAGACACACTTGATCTCAAGTCTCGCCGACTTGGAAGGAAGCAACCGCCTCAAACCCTAACCGCTTCCATCGCGCTCCTCCGACTCCTGCTCCTCCTCGCCTCTCCGAATGCACCGGATTCGCTTCGCTTGGATCGCGCCGTTGCGCGAGCCCGACGCGGCGGCGCGATGGCACCGCGCGGTCACGCCGTCTTCGCGGACGATTTGTGGCCTTCGGGTAAGGTAATGCCCGCCTCCTCTCCTCTCCCCTCCCCTACCACTTATGTAGGGTTTCGCGCTGCTTGTGCTGTTCTGGCTGGGGATTTTGTTTTTGCGAAATGTGGCTGGGATTCTTAAGAGTTCTGGTTGGTATTTTTTGGGGGGCGAATTCTAGTTGGGGATTTCGGGATTGGACCCGATAGATCCAGTGAATTGCGACTTATGAGGAGAGATTAGGGTTCGGATTCGGTTTTAGAGTGCGCGAATTGCGATTTACGAGGGGATTAGGGTTTGGGTTGCTCTGATAAAACCCCTTTTGTCCACAAAAATTTGGGTTCGGGTTCGAGTTTTGGCATGGATTAGATCACGTTCCTTTGAATTAACGAGGATTAGGGTTTCGTTTGGATTAGATACCAAAGGAATTGCGAGGAGAGATTAGGGTTTGGGTTGGCTCAGATCGAATGACCTGGGATTTACGAGCAGGGATTAGGGTTTGGGTTCGATCAGTTCTCGTGACTTGGGATTTAGGGGGTGGGATTAGGATATGCATTAGATTTGATAGCCTGTTGTGGAGGGATCACGACTTCATTTACCGTTATTCATGTGATGAATCGTGATTTCCCTGAATTGTGATGTTCTAGGGATCGGTTTGTTTATGCCCTGAATCGATGGGGCCTCCTACTCGCTAGCTGTGGAACCAGGAGGCGTGACTAATTTGCGATACTCTCCATCTCGAGGGGGTTGTTGAAAGATTGAAGTAGCATTTAACCAATCTGAGGTATACTTTTGTATGTTGCGGAGTGCAGAGCCGTGGAGATGATATTCCTGCCACAATAGCATTGGCACTGCCTGCAACTTAATTGAGTGACTACACTCGTATTCAAGATTATTATTGAGAATGATGATTGGACCTGTGGCCGAGACAGAAAGTGTACCAAACTCCCTTTGCTTTGTTCTTACATACATGTTATTTGTTCACTCATTATTGTACTATCTTTGCTTTGTTCTTACCGGTCCTGCTTTTGCATCAATGCCATAGCACTGCAACCTATTTTTGCTTTTAGGTCATTTGTTTGTATGTATATTGTTTACATCTATGCAGTGCTTCTGTCTCTATCCATAGTGTGTCGGGTCTATCTCAGTGTTTATGTGATCAGATAGCACCTCTCCTGTTTCTAGCTTCTGTTACTGTGATCTTGTTTTTCTGTTGTTGCCCTTTTAGTTCGATATCTTTGTTGCACTTGGTGATGCATGCCCTGCTCCATGCTTGCTGCAATTTCGTGGGGCTTAGTACTGCAGCTTATTTATGTCTTAGATTATGTATTCCATTCACATGGTCTGTGCTTATTTCCCCCTCTTTCCTTCTCAAACTACAGATGTACAGTTTGCTCTCAACCTCCTATTGATTAATCCAGGCAGTAAGCATTGGACTATATGTGTACGCATCTCTTGGGTGTGGCACTACCACGGACTGGCGTGGAGGGTGATCAACCACACTGATTTAGTCCTTGATGAGCAGGTACTTTCCAGAACTGGATATCTCCATGCTTATTCCGGCATCTTTTGCCTTTGCTGTTGTCTGATCCATGCAATGTTGTTTTCCATATTTACTCGCAGGGCAACAGTATGTATGGCGAGATATGGCTTGATCATGGTAAACCCTTTTGAGCCTCTCTTAGAAGAAGGAAAGATTTACCAAATGAAGAAATTAATTGTGGCTTGCCGAAACCTGTCTATCCTCAAGCCCGTTGAAGCAACTTACATGACTTGAGTTAGAAAGCATACACTGCTTGAAGAAAGCCTTGATATGACAGACAATTTTCTTTCTGCACCTACAATCAGATCCTCTTTACACAGCTCCCTAATCCTAGCAATGCACCATAATGTTTTGTTGGTCAGTGCTCTGGTCTCTGCAATTGTACTTGACTGGCTTCTGTGGTATCAGCTAGATGGTTTTTGCTGCCTTCATCCCCTGACTCACCAGTCTTTTTTTGTTCGTAGATGTCATAGGAACGATTTCAGCTGTTTCTGATGTTGAGCAAATCCAAACTGCCTCATGATCTACACTTTCGCTTAGTAGAATGGTTTTCCTTAGGGATTTCAGGTCTGTTGTAGCTTTCCTACATAGAATGCTCATTTACATTTGTGATTTACTGTTTTTCCCTACTAGACTGTTTACCAATTGTCTGCTATTCCTTGTCTGTGGTCGTTAAATTAGATTAGTTATGTGGGGTGAACGTACTCCTACCTTTAATGGTGACACTATCCAGGCAACTGGCGAAAAAGAATCTGTTGCTATATTTTTTGGACTTTAAGAGACTGACGCTGTGTCCATGCTTCTCGCCTTGATATTGTTGCACAACTGTTTACTTCCATCATTGCTTGCTCTGTATACTATTGAGCTCTCCTTTGCCAGTGGCTTTATAGGTGGCTGAAGTTTTGAGTGAAAGTTCAGCATGTAGCTGGTACGTAAATGAGGATGTAACTGAAACGTTTTTTTTTTTTGGTGTCAGGTATGCTGCTTCCCTTGTTACAGGCCCCTCTCTGTTTACCTGTTTATTGTGATCTTTTATTTAAACTATATGCTTCTGTGTGCAGATTGCAAGATCAGTTTGAGCCAAGTTAAGAGCATTGTCTCTTCTGGACAAAATATTTTGGCACCATCATTTCAGGCACAGCTTGAAGAAAAAACTGTTTAATCAACATCGATCTCTTAGAACATGAGGTGTAGCCGTCTATTTTGTGTGGTCTTAAAGACACATTTTTTGTTTATCTTATATGTGCACGTTAATTCATATGCATTTTTTTCTTAGGCCAATCATTTCTTCTGCAATGTTACTGTCACCAGGCTAAGTGCAGGATAGTGATGGTGGTTTTTATTTTCATTGTCTTTGGAATAGTAGAATAATTTGGAATAGCAGCCAAGATCTTGGAAAAATCCTAGTTAATGGTCAATATGTTCGGATATAGAATTCAGGAAAGATATTATTATACTGACACAAATACAAGGACAATCATATGTGAAATATATCACTTTTTAGTTGAAAGTTTTCAAACTTTACTAGTTAGGGTTCAAATTTAGATTATTTGGAAAGGATCTACTACAAACAATTA
The DNA here is from genome assembly GCA_036346375.1 of Guadua angustifolia. Lineage (NCBI taxonomy): Eukaryota > Viridiplantae > Streptophyta > Magnoliopsida > Poales > Poaceae > Guadua > Guadua angustifolia. The sequence goes on from CM070508.1 coordinate 1,492,713, forward strand.
TGAGCAAAATTTGCTAGCTGTGTTGGATTTGTTAGCCTTTCAGTTGGTAATACTTCTGCAAGATGCATGGACTGGTTGAATCTAGATTTAGTGAATTTTGCGATGGTAAGTATTTTCTACAGGCACATGTATTTTGCCGTTTACCTCTTAATGGTAACTCAATTCACATTCTTAAGCAATGGGTGAATGTTCAAGATTTTAATTGGTACTATCGTATTAATATTGCCAAATGTATATTTTGCACCATGTAATGATGTATGTTGATTTTTTGAGCTTAATCTGTTAATCTGTCTCAGGAAGGAAAGATTGCTACTATCATCCACAATCCCATCGTGGCACAACCTCATGGTCGAAGAGGTGTGCTGAACCATGGTTGGACTAGCTAAATAGCTAAGTGCAAGTTTATGTTTTCTTTTAGGAATTGTTTTACTCTAAAGTAGAAGTAGGGTAGAATTGTTGTGTTCATGATAAGTTGTAACCTGACACTACCTGTAATGGGACTATCAAATGGACATTTTATTATTTGTATTTCGATTGGTTATAATTTATGATCGTCCACATGTAATGGGACTAATTAAATGGACATTCTACTACGTATTTTGGTTGATTGTAATTTACGATCGTTCACATGTAATGGGACTGTGACTAAAGGGGACTAATTAACTGGACATTTTATTACATATCTTTGTTGGTTATATTTTGCTATCGTTCACATTTGGTGGAACAGTGAATAAATTTGATGTATTGTTTTGTGCGTTGTTTTTCTGTACTCAAATTCTGTATGAGACTGATATTTGTAACGTACCTTTTCATTTGCGCTTGTATCTTATGTAAGGTAGTTCCTATTTTATTGTAACTTAGGTCGAATAATGCTGGAACAATTAGTTCATTAATGGGCCAAACGGAAGATATCATCGCGCTTTTGTTAAGTAGGCACGACATCATCGCACTTTTAATGGGCCGACATAAGAAAGTTCGGGTCAGAGGGAAATACGTCGTTGGTTCCAGTAGGTTGGACGGTTGGGCACGAAATGAACCAAGCAGTACTTTTAAGCCGGAAAGTGTCTCAACAGTACATTTTGCACCTGATAGTGGCCTAACAAAAATAATTTTGGTCCATATAGGATTTTAGGCTTTAAATGGGCTAATCGTTTCATAATTGGGCCTTTGAATGGGCAAAAAATTTTAAACGTTACATGAGAACTATATGATATATGCTCTCCTAATGGGCCAAAAAGGCTAAGTCAGATAATTTTGGGCCAAATGTTTTATTAATTAGACCTGTTAATGGGCCTTACATGGGCTGTTTATAAACATTTGATCATCTAATGGGCCAAAATGGGCTTAAGGTAGATTACTTGTGGGCCGTACATGGGCCTACTATATAAAATGGCCAAAATGGGCGTAAGTTATATAATTTGGGCCGATTGTTCTATAAATTGGGCCCGTAAATGGGCTAAATTTTTTGGGTCTTACACGGGCTAACTATATATATATATATATGATCACTTAGTGGGCCAAAATGGGCTTAAGTTAAATACTTTTGGGCCGATCAATCTATAAATTGGACCCTTACTTGGGCCAATATTATTACATGTGACTACTTAATAGGCCTAACTGGGCTTAAGTTAGATACTTCTGAGAATCTGAATAGGCCGACCAACAGATGTCCGACCATCTAATGCTATCATGTAATCGGCCTTATATGGGCTGACTAGAATCACTTAATGGGCTAAAATTAGATATTTGAGCCTTAATCACCTTAATTCTTTGATTGCCCGATCGTATCTTTCGGGACACGTGAACTTGGTCCGTTCGTACGAAGGGTTCGTAATGGACCTTTATGGTCTTTTTGCTTACTCTATCGGACCTTAAACATTGTTTTGTTTACGCCTGCGCTAGGCTGATCACCAGTCCTTTGTCGTTCGTTCTGTGTAACACTACCGCCACTACTGCGTTGTTTTTATCGAAAGAAACTGGAACTGCAATTGGGAATTGGCGTAGCACGATGCTGCTAGGCCTCCGTATCGATATTATTGGGCCGTGTTGGGGCCGCTGCAACTCGTTCTGGCCAGTATTACAAGCTACATTACACCTAGGTCGTCGAGCCTGAATTAAACGAGCTGTTTCCGGCGAAGGCGCATCAGAGGCTGTTCACCAAGAATAATGCCACCGTTGAATATCATCAGCGTCATATAGTCGCTACAAAATAAACAAGGATACCATCAGTTAAGAAAAATGCTAGCACCAATTTGTTTTAACAATTGCAGTCAATAGAGTGAAATATCTAAACTATGTCTAAATCGGTTTTACATATAACTTTGCCAGATCTGAACAATGGTTAAGATAAATAACTAAATGACCAAAGCCACCAAGAGCAGCAATTTTAATTCTAAGATGATCAAACGATCCATCATAATCTAAATCAACACCTATGTAGCCTTCTTCACCACCCCACCAGATCAGATATTAAAATGTCTATATGGAGTACATCTTAACAGGCAATTAAATCCAATAATTTGACTTCACAACCTGGCAACTACAATGAAGAAGATTCACAAAACTATTTGTGCACGTTTGCAAGTTGCATACAGGAAAAAAAGAAATAACCTCAATATCAAATGGTAAAGCCCCTTTACTGAAAAAATATATCATTCAAATGGCATCCGAATCCGAAGTTATTTTCTGGTGGATCCATCATCTAACACATCTTGCTGCAAAGGGGAAAAAAAGGGGTATTCAGTGACAACACACAAAGTACCTCTGAAACATATAGTGATTGATCCTTCAACAAGCCTGCAACAAGTATTTAAAAAGACAAGTTAAGAAATTAAAATCATGCGTTTTTATTTTATAAAATATTTAATCCCCACCCCCCCACACAAGAAACATATCGTATATGTATCTTTGGATGATTCTAAATTATACAAATTCTGACAGAAGTACAGCTAACTAGTACAAAAATGACAATATGGATGTAGCCACTACACATAAGGCGCAATTTAGCTGTAACAGATGGAGATGCAAGATCAAACCACAAGTGTCGCACAGGCCACAATAGCATATCAAACCATATACCAAAAAAGACGACGACCCATTTAGGGTTATGGAGTAGCCTAGATAACTGAAATGTTTGCCTAGAAAACTGAAATGTTCTCAGAAATATCAAGAAATTACTTTACCATAACATATAACAGAGGAGGTGAAGGAACAAACTGCGAATGCGAAAGCAGATGCTAATAACTCAGTACGTGTCACAGGCTCGCAGCATGCATTACTGCAACAGGTAACTGTCTAGCCATATTTGGATAAAGAATGAAATGTAAAAAGAAGAGATGGGCAAATCACCCTCAGTGTTGCCACTGAGGTCCTAAAGGGCAGAGGGAAATTCCGTTCTTGCCCTTCCACAATGCTACTGAAGGATAGTCATTCCAGTTATTTGACACATCTAATTTCAATGGCCCAATTGTTTCCATAACCAGTATTACTTTGCAGATCAGCCAGCATATAATAATTGAACTTCGAGGAACTGCTGCCTGTAGTAGAACTATCAGACATGACGTCATTGAAAATTATTCAGATTGTCTCTTGGAATTTTGACATACGGCTTAACGTTGTCAATTTCCAATAACATAAATATTGTCCATATTTTGAGGAACTAACAGGAAACATGTAGCTAATTAGAACAAACGAGTAGAACGGCCAGCAGAAAACATGTTTTTCTGACAAGTGTAACAACCATATAACTAGAGATTTAGGAATTGGACCACCATGCAGGACTGAATTTGTATCTTGTTGGCAGGTAGATATTACTACAGTAGGGACTACAGGCAGTAAAAGATAGCTTGGTATTACCAGAATACCCCAGCAAACTACACCTAAATACATCAGGACATAAGATCTGTTGCCAAACACATCCTCTTGTACGTTAAATGATGATATGCGACAAACATGCATATGGTCAAGAAACTGCCGCACAGTCAAAACACATGCTAATAGCTCTGTAAGTGTCACAGGCTTGCAGCATGAATTATAGCAGTGGGTATCTGTCTAGCATATTTCGATAGAGTAAGAATGAAATTGAAAAAGAAGATGGGCAAATCACCCTCATGTTCCTATTAATAGCGGAAGGGGAGAGGGAAATTCCCTCCTTGCCCTTCCACAATGCTACTGAAGGACGGACATTTCAATTATTTGCCAAATATCTACTCTGAATAACCCTCCTCTCCCCTATGTTTCCATAACCATCATTACTTTGCATATCAGCGAGCATACAAAAACTGAACTTTGAAGAACTGCTGCCTATAGTAGAATTATCCGACATGAGGTCATCGAAACTCATTCAGATTTTGTCTCAGGGATTTTTTTGACATACGAACATTGCCAATTTTCAATAACATAGTTATGTACGTATTTTGAGGAATTAACAGGAAACATGCAGACAATTAGAACAAACAAGCAGAATGGTTTGCAGAAAACATGTTTTTCCGACAGGTGTAATGACCCCACAACTATACAGATTTAGGAATCGGATGTAACAATCCTTTGGTCACTATGAGGTAAGCACCACCAGGAGGATAGCCGGGCGGCATCAGCCGCTCGGGACGAGAGGTTATACTGTGAGGGTGAAGAACCTTGGAATGAGAGATTAGATTAATTCATTGATCTTGCTTGACTACAAATGACCAGCCGCATGTCCCTTTTAAAGTAGCCGGCTTGCTCCTAACAAACCAAGCTAACAACTTAACTAAAGATAAGAACCAAAACTAACTTCTTGCTAAAATAAAGGAACAAGCAAACAACTAGATAGATGGATAACTAGGGGCCAAATCGCTGTGCATGCTGCCTCCTGTTCGCAGCCTTGAGCTGCAGGGTAGCGGCCAGGGCTGAAGCCCCACATCAAAGAGATGCAGAGGCGCATCAGAGGCTGTTCACCAAGAATAATGCCACCGTTGAATATCATCAGCGTCATATAGTCGCTACAAAATAAACAAGGATACCATCAGTTAAGAAAAATGCTAGCACCAATTTGTTTTAACAATTGCAGTCAATAGAGTGAAATATCTAAACTATGTCTAAATCGGTTTTACATATAACTTTGCCAGATCTGAACAATGGTTAAGATAAATAACTAAATGACCAAAGCCACCAAGAGCAGCAATTTTAATTCTAAGATGATCAAACGATCCATCATAATCTAAATCAACACCTATGTAGCCTTCTTCACCACCCCACCAGATCAGATATTAAAATGTCTATATGGAGTACATCTTAACAGGCAATTAAATCCAATAATTTGACTTCACAACCTGGCAACTACAATGAAGAAGATTCACAAAACTATTTGTGCACGTTTGCAAGTTGCATACAGGAAAAAAAGAAATAACCTCAATATCAAATGGTAAAGCCCCTTTACTGAAAAAATATATCATTCAAATGGCATCCGAATCCGAAGTTATTTTCTGGTGGATCCATCATCTAACACATCTTGCTGCAAAGGGGAAAAAAAGGGGTATTCAGTGACAACACACAAAGTACCTCTGAAACATATAGTGATTGATCCTTCAACAAGCCTGCAACAAGTATTTAAAAAGACAAGTTAAGAAATTAAAATCATGCGTTTTTATTTTATAAAATATTTAATCCCCACCCCCCCACACAAGAAACATATCGTATATGTATCTTTGGATGATTCTAAATTATACAAATTCTGACAGAAGTACAGCTAACTAGTACAAAAATGACAATATGGATGTAGCCACTACATAAGGCGCAATTTAGCTGTAACAGATGGAGATGCAAGATCAAACCACAAGTGTCGCACAGGCCACAATAGCATATCAAACCATATACCAAAAAAGACGACGACCCATTTAGGGTTATGGAGTAGCCTAGATAACTGAAATGTTTGCCTAGAAAACTGAAATGTTCTCAGAAATATCAAGAAATTACTTTACCATAACATATAACAGAGGAGGTGAAGGAACAAACTGCGCAATGCGAAAGCAGATGCTAATAACTCAGTACGTGTCACAGGCTCGCAGCATGCATTACTGCAACAGGTAACTGTCTAGCCATATTTGGATAAAGAATGAAATGTAAAAAGAAGAGATGGGCAAATCACCCTCAGTGTTGCCACTGAGGTCCTAAAGGGCAGAGGGAAATTCCGTTCTTGCCCTTCCACAATGCTACTGAAGGATAGTCATTCCAGTTATTTGACACATCTAATTTCAATGGCCCAATTGTTTCCATAACCAGTATTACTTTGCAGATCAGCCAGCATATAATAATTGAACTTCGAGGAACTGCTGCCTGTAGTAGAACTATCAGACATGACGTCATTGAAAATTATTCAGATTGTCTCTTGGAATTTTGACATACGAAGCGAACGTTGTCAATTTCCAATAACATAAATATTGTCCATATTTTGAGGAACTAACAGGAAACATGTAGCTAATTAGAACAAACGAGTAGAACGGCCAGCAGAAAACATGTTTTTCTGACAAGTGTAACAACCATATAACTAGAGATTTAGGAATTGGACCACCATGCAGGACTGAATTTGTATCTTGTTGGCAGGTAGATATTACTACAGTAGGGACTACAGGCAGTAAAAGATAGCTTGGTATTACCAGAATACCCCAGCAAACTACACCTAAATACATCAGGACATAAGATCTGTTGCCAAACACATCCTCTTGTACGTTAAATGATGATATCGACAAACATGCATATGGTCAAGAAACTGCCGCACAGTCAAAACACATGCTAATAGCTCTGTAAGTGTCACAGGCTTGCAGCATGAATTATAGCAGTGGGTATCTGTCTAGCATATTTCGATAGAGTAAGAATGAAATTGAAAAAGAAGATGGGCAAATCACCCTCATGTTCCTATTAATAGCGGAAGGGAGAGGAAATTCCTCCGCAATTTTGGCTCCATGCTGTGCTAGAGCACAGTGACATCTTGAAGATCACGAGCATGGCTGTGGCCCCCCGAGGTTGAACTTGTGGCTTTCGCTGCCCAAAATTGAGGAGTCCCACATGTTCGTTGAGTGTTGAGCATTGAATTGGCCCTCTTGGGAATCCATCTAGGACTTATGGTTAAGGGGGTGCGACCCACTGAATACCAACACCACCAGTGCCATGGCAGATGGCTTTGCCGCCGCTACCATTACGCCTCGGCACCTGCGCTTCCATGATCTACCGAATCACTAACTCTTCCGCTCGATTCGACCTTCTCGCCGAGGTGTCGTCTTCTCGACTCGGCGTTAAGTCCTTGCCACTCCTCAACGCTCGTCCGATCGCCGCATCAGTCCGGACTGACGATACCGAAGCCTCTTCCGAGTCCGTCTTTTCATCTCCCACGGAGTTGCCTGCTGACGCCATGTAATCGCCACTATCGCCACGCCACGGCCAGTCACCTGGATCGCGGAGCCACGCGCGAACCCGCGTCCGCAGCACGCTCGCCTTCTTCGCAGGTGCCGGTCCGCCACATCATCGCCAGCGTGTTGTTCGGTCGCCACGCCACGCCGCGTCGTTAGATCTGCTGTCTCCGCTACGCTGCCACGTGTCGGACACGCGTGATCATGTCATCGACACGCGCAAAAATCCCGCCATGCCGTAGACACCACGCTTGATGCCACGCTCGAACCACGTAGGTTTTATCTTCCACATTATCGCCACAGACGCCACGCGACGCCACCTACCACTATCACGCCATACAAAGCGTGCCGACGAGTGGACCTCGTATGTCAGGCACGATTTAATTCGTTTAATCGCGATAACTGTGAAAATCCGATTACCACCAATCCTACGACACGGTGTCACGTTAATTTCCGATTTTTCTCCATTTAAACTTCGAAGTCGTTTCCTCCGTCGAACTCCGATTCGAACGATTCAAATTTCTAAATTCATATAAAATCAAGATCTATCTGTGGTGTCATTTTTATGAATTTTTGAATTTTATTTATTTCTGGTTTTATTTATTTTTGCCTCGATTTGCGTGTTTCGCGTGTAGACAACGCATCGGTTGAGCGAGAGGAACATCCAGTGGAGGTAGCAGCAGCGGTAGAGGGTGAAGGCAAGTCTCCTTGACCATGTTGAACCCAAATTTATGAAATGCTATGTTGTTTTTAAATTATTGCATGCTATTTAATTTACGTATCGTACTTTAATGACATTTTAAATGCCTAGATAAATGCCACATTGTTATACCCACATTGATATTCATTATGACAGACCATTGACACCCTAGGAAAATTAATTCATTAATAATAATCATTTTTGGTATTATGGGAACAGTAGAAAATACTTAGCCATGCTTAATCACGTTCGATACCTTACCATTATGGAAATGATTTCATTATTGATTCAAAATGAATTGTGGAAATTATGGCAATTGGTGTTGCTATTAATTTGAAATTAAAAGTGAAAAATGATTTAGGCAAGGGAATTGGTTGAATGGCGTCGGATGCACAAAATTTTTGGAATGTGATTGTCGCCTAGTCAATTAAGGACCGATCGTGTGGACACCATGGGCCATGCTATACAAGACAACCACATGTCTATAGGGACGACGGCTAAGTAATTTGCATGTATCGTTATTTGACTTCGCCGAGTAGTGCGAGTTTGTCGGTGACACTTGCAAGCGCAAGAGTGTGAGCGAAACCTTAGCGGATGAAGTCGTAATCAGATATGCATTGTAAAGGCCTTGTCATGATCTCCTGAGACACCAAAGGAAGTGTGTCAATAGCTTGGCATAAGCGTTGATCATGTCGTATGGGTAAAGTGTACCATCTGCAGAGTCTTAAAAACTACTTAAGTATGTGCTTCTACGGATAAGAAGCAAGCGTGGACGCTTTCACATAGTAGATTTTCGGTTTTGGTTTTAAAATGGAAAATGATGGATTTGGTTTAAAATGAAAAATGTGGTTGGGAATCCGTGAGTATTGGAGCTCCGGATTTAGTTTGGCATGACTAGAGCCAACCAGTAGTTGGAACCGAAAATTGTTATACTTCAAGTTTAAATTATTTATGCTATTTACATTTTGTTAAATTGCTTTATGAAATTATTACTTGTATTTAAATTTCAATTTCGCTTTATGCAAATGAACCCTATATGCTTCCTTTGTTTAAGCCTTGCATTTAGTTAATTGCATTATGTTTCCAAGACTTGCAGTATGTTGCATACTACCTTGCTTTTTATTGAATGCTTATTCCATAAAGCGATGATGGGAGAAGAGGGTGAACAAAGAGCCTTGATCCACCGTTCGACATTTGTCTTTGAGACTTTGAGAGGAGGATGACTCGATCTTCAGGAGCGCTTGATCGGTTGCTGGGCTAAGCCGATTGCTCTTTTGTTCTACATTTCATTGCTACTTTTTACACTCAAGCCGTAAGGCTCCATACTTGTAATAAGGTGATGATGTTGTTACACTCTTTTGCTTATTCATTTATTTACTTTTGATATGTCTATGTTATCATCATCGTAGCAAGTGTAGCGCTAGTGTTCTGGACTAGCGGTTGAAACACGAGGTCGGATTTGGGTAATCCGTCCCACAACTCGCCATGGAAATTCTGCGCCACGCTTTAAGTGTCGTCGCCACAATGAAGGCATCTCCGCTGCATGCTACCACGAAAAGGCATCACCACCTCCAGATTTGAGCGTTGCCTAAACCATCTGCGAAGGCCTCACTCAGTAGCATGTGAAGCGCCACAGCCGAAATCGTTGCCTTTGCCACCTCTTGAAGTTCTGCGGCATTCACGGAAGCGTATGCGCTCCGCTTGCAATGTGGTATCGCGCGCCATATGCAATGTTGTGGCTGTGTCTTCTTGGTGCAATGCCCCACTTCTAGAGGCATCAACACGTTGTTGTGGACAGCACCACACCTCCCGGTGTCTTGTCGACACTGGTTGCTCTACCATCGACGGTTCAGACACGTAGCCACTTCCTTTAGCACCCTAGTCATGCCTTGCCGATGCCCCATATGCTTGGGAGAGACATGGTGAGGCCACCAAATCCAAATGGTCGTCACATGGTAAAGGTGGCACGCCGCTTGAAAAGGCTGCGGCCCCTGTATTGGAAGGAGTAGGGTGCGTCTAGTTGCGCCTCCGCCTTCGCCATGAGAGAGTCGGCAGCAGAAGCCGTGGTGTTGGCTATGATACCAAATGTAATGATCCTTAGACCATTACAAGGTAAGCACCGCCGGGAGGATAGTAGGACGATGTCAGCTGCTCAGGATGAGAGGTTGAGTGGGTGACGGTGAAGAACCTTGGGACGAGAGACTATAGGATATACTAAGATTGCCATACTTTGCAAAAGTTTTTTGTCAAACTTGCCTAAGGTCAGGTCATCAAAATTGAAGCCACACTTTGGCTAGTAAAATGAATTTTGCTACACTTTTTTGAGTCAATGGTGCGTGGGACTTGGATGGCAAGAAACAGTCTTGCCACAGGTGTGGCTATGAACCAAACAGACACATAACTCGGTCAAACTTGCCTAAATTGATGTGTGGCAAAGTTTGGCTATGAACCAAACAGCCCCTATATCAATTCATTGATCTTGCGTGATTACAAATGACCAGTCAGCAGCCGCATGCCTCTTTTAATGTGGCTGGCTTGCTCCTAACAAGTTGAGCTAACAACTTAACTAAAGATAAGAACCAAAGCTAACTTCTTGCTAAAACAAAGGAACAACCAAACAACTAGATAGATGGATAACTAGGGGCTTAATCGCTGCGCATGCTGCCTCCTGTACACAGCTGGTCCTTGGGCCAATACGGCTGGCCGCCCAGCCAACCATGGGCTTGTGCACATAACATTAGACAACCAAGCAGGACTGAATTTATATCTTATTGACCAAAACTGATTTTTTTTTTTTGGCAGGCAGATAGATACTACAAGTAGGGACTAGGGGCAGTAAAAGATAGCTTGGTATTACCAGAATACCACAATATACTATACCTAAATGCATCAAGACATAATACTTGTCGCCAAACATGTCCTTTCATAAGTTAAATGAATATATGCGACAAACATGCATATGGTCAAGAAACTGCTATAGATTTATAAGGATTTAATTTATAACAGTCCATTTATTATCTTAGAACTCGACCAAATGAACTCCTTCAGATCTATTGCGTGCTCCAGTAAAGTAATTAATTATTTCTTCCACAGATTGTAGTCCTGACTCGTCATGTTTATATGAATAGCACAATGTGCAACGGTATAAATGCAAATTCTTCCAAGCACCGCCACAAAACTGTGTAGAGTTTGCCACAGTATATATCTGTCACGCCCATGGCTGATGCTGGGAAGAACAGAGGCGAGATCAACCGTAAGAAGATGGGTTCACAGGCCGGCCCTAAGAAGCGAATGGGCCAAAGGCCACGCAAGTGTAGTGTGCATGTGTCGTGTCGGTCTAGGGGACCTGCTTGTAATTGACTGACGACCGGGTAATGTAACCGGTGTGATCTGAGATGTAAGGATTGAACGATCTTGATGAAAGAACTCTATTCCAAATTACCCAATCCTGTCTACTTCTCTTCCAAGTCTTCCTTCTTCTTCCTCCAAATCCCCCAATTCTACCTATCCAGAATAGAGAGGCTTAGGACCGTAACAATATTGTCCTAAAAAATATCCTAACAAAGCTAAGCGTCATAAAAAGTGATTATTAGTCAGCGTGCTCACTTGTCAGCTTCCAACCACCTCATCCGAGATATGAAGTCTAAATTTCCAAATTAAAAAAAGGATAATCTTACGTGTAGCTAAATTAGCTGTATACCATAGTCCCATAACTAGGAACCACGTCAATTCAAAACGTAACCAGCGGTACCAAACCACGCAAGGTCAAGAGTAGGAATGTAAGATAAAATACAGTTGTAACAAGCACAGTGCTGAATAAACCTGAGATCCTCGTGCACAACACACTAAAATCCAGTCCAAATCCTAAACCCAATTATAACCCCTCCTCCAAAGACACGAGTTACACGATTGAACAGAACCAAACCATAAAATCCTAAGCAGTACAGCACAACAATCGTGAAACCCTAGGCAAAAGGATACAGGGCAGGTTAGAGGGGAGACGGGGGAGGGGTTTACCTTACCCGGCGCCACGAATGCTCGAGGAGGACACGCACGTCGGGCAGCTTCGAGTCATCGCGCCGAAGCCGGAACCCCGCCAGTTCGCCGGCGATTTGATGAAGCGAAGGATGAGGAGGACAAGCACGTCGGGGCACCATCGAGTTATCGCGCCAAAGCCGGAACCCCGAATCCTCGCCGGTTCGCCGGTGATTTGATGGAGCGCAGGATGAGGGTGACGAATGCTCGAGAAGGACGCGCACGTCGGGGCAGCTTCGAGTCATCGAGCCGAAGCCGGAACCCCGAATCCCCGCCGGTTCGCCGGCGATTTGATGGAGCGGAGGATGAGGAGGACGAATGCTCGAGGAGAACGCGCACGTCGGGGCAGCTTCCAGTCATCGTGCCGCCGCCGGAATCCCGAATCCCCGCCGGTTCCCGGCGATTTGATGGAACGGACGATGGGGAGGAGGTGATGGGAGCGGCTAGGGTTTTCGTGACCGAGAGCGACAGATGGGAGACCCGGAGATGTGATCTGCATCTGTTGCTCGCTTCCAAGTGGAGTGGGCTCGTACCCTCCTCTCCGTCTCCATATCTTTTATTCTCGGCCCAACTTGTTTCATTAGTTTAACAGCCTATTGAGCCGCTCGTCACTTTACCTTTTTTTTTTTCCTTTCTTTTTGGGGCAGAACAATTGATGCAACAATTGTTTAGCCAATCAACGAACTTGCTACGCCTCTCTTTGTTTGGATTTTTCTCTATATGGACGACTGCTAAGTAATTTGCATGTATCGTTATTTGACTTCGCCAGAGTCAGTGCGAAGTTTGTCGTGTGACACTTGCAAGCGCAAAGGGCTGTGAGAGCAAACCTTAGCGGATGAAGTCAGAATTCAGATATGCATTGTAAAGGCCTTTGTCATGATTCTCCGCAGACACCAAAGGAAGTGTGTCAATAGCTTGGCAAGCGTTGATCATGTCGTAATGGGTAAAGTGTACCACTGCAGAGTCTTAAAACTACTTAAGTATGTGTTTACGGATAAGGGCAAGCGTGGAACGCTTTCACATAGTAGATTTTCCGTTTTTGGTTTTAAAATGGAAAATGATGGATTTGGTTTAAAATGAAAATGGAGTATGGGAATCTGTAGCTATGAGCTCCTGATTTAGTTTGGCTTAGAGCCAACCGTAGTTGGAACCCGAAAATTGTTATACTTCAAGTTTAAATTATTTATGCTATTTACATTTTGTTAAATGTCGCTTTATGAAATTATTACTTGTATTTAAATTTCAATTTCGCTTTATGCAAATGAACCCTATATGCTTCCTTTGTTTAAGCCTTGCATTTAGTTAATTGCATTATGTTTCCAAGACTTGAAGTATGTTGCATACTCACCCTTGCTTTTTATTAAGGTGCTTATTCCATAAAGCGATGATGGGAGAAGGTGAACAAAGAGCCTGTGATCCACCGTTCGACATTTGTGCCGAGACTTTGAGAGGAGGATGACTCGATCTTCAGGAGCGACTGACTCTGGCTTGCTGTCGGCTAACCGATTGGCTCTTTTTGTTCTACATTTCATTGCATTTTATCACTAGCCGTAAGGCTCCATACTTGTAATAAGGTGATGATGTTGTTACACTCTTTTTGCTTATTACCAGTTATTTACCATGGAAATTCCTGCTGCCACCGCTTTAAGTGTCGCTGCTGCCACAACGGAAGGCATCTCCGTCGCCGCTGCTACCACGAAAAGGCATCACCACCCTCCAGTACTTGAAGCGTTGCCTAAACCACTGCGAAAGGCCTCACCTCGTAGCAGTGTGAAGCGCCGCTGCCACCGCAGAAAGCGTTGCCTTTGCCACCTCTTGAAGTTCTGCCGCTGTCACGGAAGGCAGCGCTGCCGCTCCCGCTTGCAATGTGGCTGTCGCAGCGGCCATATGCAATGTTGTGGCTGTGTCTTCTTGGTGCGATGCCGCCGTTACGGAAGGCATCAACACCGTTGTTGTGGACAGCACCACACCTCCCTGGTGTGCTGTCGACACAGGTTGCTCTACCATCGACGGTTGCAGCACCGTAGCCACTTCCTTTAGCACCGCTACCGTCATGCCTTGCCGCATGCCCCATATGCTTGGGCTGAGAGACATGGTGAGGCCACCAAATCCAAATGGTGCGTCACCGTGTAAAGGTGGCACGCCGCTTGAAAAGGCTGCGGCCCCTGTATTGGAAGGAGTAGGGTGCGTCTAGTTGCGCCTCCGCCTTCGCCATGAGAGAGTTGGCAGCAGAAGCCATGGTGTTGGCTATGATACCAAATGTAATGATCCTTAGACCATTACAAGGTAAGCACCGCCGGGAGGATAGTAGGACGATGTCAGCTGCTCAGGATGAGAGGTTGAGTGGGTGACGGTGAAGAACCTTGGGACGAGAGACTATAGGATATACTAAGATTGCCATACTTTGCAAAAGTTTTTTGTCAAACTTGCCTAAGGTCAGGTCATCAAAATTGAAGCCACACTTTGGCTAGTAAAATGAATTTTGCTACACTTTTTTGAGTCAATGGTGCGTGGGACTTGGATGGCAAGAAACAATCTTGCCACAGGTGTGGCTATGAACCAAACAGACACATAACTCGGTCAAACTTGCCTAAATTGATGTGTGGCAAAGTTTGGCTATGAACCAAACAGCCCCTATATAAATTCATTGATCTTGCTTGATTACAAATGACCAGTCAGCAGTCAAGATGCCTCTTTTAATGTGGCTGGCTTGCTCCTAACAAGTTGAGCTAACAACTTAACTAAAGATAAGAACCAAAGCTAACTTCTTGCTAAAACAAAGGAACAACCAAACAACTAGATAGATGGATAACTAGGGGCTTAATCGCTGCGCATGCTGCCTCCTGTACACAGCTGGTCCTTGGGCCAATACGGCTGGCCGCCCAGCCAACCATGGGCTTGTGCACATAACATTAGACAACCAAGCAGGACTGAATTTATATCTTATTGACCAAAACTGATTTTTTTTTTGGCAGGCAGATAGATACTACAAGTAGGGACTAGGGCAGTAAAGATAGCTTGGTATTACCAGAATACCACAATATACTATACCTAAATGCATCAAGACATAATACTTGTCGCCAAACATGTCCTTTCATAAGTTAAATGAATATATGCGACAAACATGCATATGGTCAAGAAACTGCTATAGATTTATAAGGATTTAATTTATAACAGTCCATTTATTATCTTAGAACTCGACCAAATGAACTCCTTCAGATCTATTGCGTGCTCCATTAAAGTAATTCATTATTTCTTCCACAGATTGTAGTCCTGACTCGTCATGTTTATATGAATAGCATAATGTGCAACGGTATAAATGCAAATTCTTCCAAGCACCGCCACAAAACTGTGTAGAGTTTGCCACAGTATATATCTGTCACGCCCATGGCTGATGCTGGGAAGAACAGAGGCGAGATCAACCGTGAAGAAGATGGGTTCACAGGCCGGCCTAAGAAGCTTAATGGGCCAAAGGCCACGCAAGTGTAGTGTGCATGTGTCGTGGTCGGTCTAGGGGACCTGCTTGTAATTGACTGACGACCGGTAATGTAACCGTGTGATCTGAGATGTAAGGATTGAACGATCTTGATGAAAGAACTCTATTCCAAATTACCCAATCCTGTCTACTTCTCTTCCAAGTCTTCCTTCTTCTTCCTCCAAATCCCCAATTCTACCTATCCAGAATAGAGAGGCTTAGGACCGTAACAATATTGTCCTAAAAATATCCTAACAAAGCTAAGCGTCATAAAAGTGATTATTAGTCAGCGTGCTCACTTGTCAGCTTCCAACCACCTCATCCGAGATATGAAGTCTAAATTTCCAAATTAAAAAAGGATAATCTTACGTGTAGCTAAATTAGCTGTATACCATAGTCCCATAACTAGGAACCACGTCAATTCAAAACGTAACCAGCGGTACCAAACCACGCAAGGTCAAGAGTAGGAATGTAAGATAAAATACAGTTGTAACAAGCACAGTGCTGAATAAACCTGAGATCCTCGTGCACAACACACTAAAATCCAGTCCAAATCCTAAACCCAATTATAACCCCTCCTCCAAAGACACGAGTTACACGATTGAACAGAACCAAACCATAAAATCCTAAGCAGTACAGCACAACAATCGTGAAACCCTAGGCAAAAGGATACAGGGCAGGTTAGAGGGGAGACGGGGGAGGGGTTTACCTTACCCGGCGCCACGAATGCTCGAGGAGGACACGCACGTCGGGCAGCTTCGAGTCATCGCGCCGAAGCCGGAACCCCGCCAGTTCGCCGGCGATTTGATGAAGCGAAGGATGAGGAGGACGAGCACGTCGGGGCACCATCGAGTTATCGCGCCAAAGCCGGAACCCCGAATCCTCGCCGGTTCGCCGGTGATTTGATGGAGCGCAGGATGAGGGTGACGAATGCTCGAGAAGGACGCGCACGTCGGGGCAGCTTCGAGTCATCGAGCCGAAGCCGGAACCCGAATCCCGCCGGTTCGCCGGCGATTTGATGGAGCGGAGGATGAGGAGGACGAATGCTCGAGGAGAACACGCACGTCGGGGCAGCTTCCAGTCATCGTGCCGCCGCCGGAATCTTGAATCCCGCCGGTTCCCGGCGATTTGATGGAACGGACGATGGGGAGGAGGGATGGGAGCGGCTAGGGTTTTCGTGAGCGAGAGCGACAGATGGGAGGACCCGGAGGTGTGATCTGCATCTGTTGCTCGCTTCCAAGTGGAGTGGGCTCGTACCCTCCTATCCGTCTCCATATCTTTTATTCTCGGCCCAACTTGTTTCATAAGTTTAACAGCCTATTGAGCCGCTCGTCACTTTACCTCTTTTTTTTTTTTTTCTTTTTGGGGCAGAACAATTGATGCAACAATTGTTTAGCCAATCAACGACCTTGCTACGCCTCTCTTTGTTTGGATTTTTCCCTACCTTAGAGCATCATTAAAAGGACTCTCCAAAAGTCATATTTAAAAACTTTTCAAAAAGTATCTTTCCATATCTCATCCCTCTCCAACAGCATTCTCCATATCATACTCTCTATTTTCTTTCTCCTATATTTTAATCATATTCCATATATCCATCATAATAGCATCCGTTTTTTTACTGTAAATTCAAACATCTATATTTAAATGCAAAAATTTAAAAATTAAAAATTTATTGTGACGATTATATTGTAACGGTTGTCGTTGAACGAGAAAATTTGAACGTCTATATTTGAATATGGGAATTTTAAATTTGAATTTTCTTGTAATGGTCATTATTAAAAATATTTGTACTGAGTGAGTCATGTTCTAACGGTCATCGTAACGGCTATATTCTAACGGTCATCTTAGTGGCCACATTATTCTCATCTATATATACATACCCATTTGCAGAATTGCAGTTCGAAGTCTTGCACATTTCTTGTTGTTCACTACCTACAATATCTCAATGAGTCGTCAAAACTTAGTCTCACAATGTCTCTCAGAAGATGAGAAATCAAAGAAATAATGAGTACGATTTCTTCTTACAACAGATACCTAGCACACATGGAAGATCGGGGTGTGAATCTTCCACGCCATGGCGGTTCTACTCGACCATCAAGTCGTTCATCGCAATAGACAAAAGGACATACTAGATCGTTCCAAGACTATTTTATGCACTTCAACTATGATGTACCAGTTTATGCACTTCAACTATGATGTACCAGTTTATACATTTCAATTATGATGTACTAGTTTATATACTATCCATGTCTTGATCCTTAGAAATATCCTATGACAGCAGCTATTCAAAGAAATTTGAGAAATGGAATTGTGCAGGAAAAAAGAAGAACAGTAGTCAAAAGGGAAGCATGATTCACTATCTTGGGACGCCAATTATAGATGTATCACTAAGGTGGTAAGAGGTTTAGTTGATTATCATTCTAGTACTTGCAAGTCATATTCTAGCATAAGGCAAGATCAGTTGATAATTCAAACTCAAACTAGCATTGTCTTTATTCATCCAAAGCTATAAAGCTTATTGAATCCAAAGATAAATATGGCAAATTTCAAGGGCGCTACTAAGATAGATACTGTACTCAAGGATGCCAAAATTATATCGTAATTGATGCACAAATCTCAACATAAATAAACAAGCTTGAAATAAACAACAACAAAAAAGAAGCAACCAGCGTGTATATTAACGATCAGAAGGTCTTACTGTCCCCTTGAAAGTCCAAGAAACACAACAGCTAAGGACATTTGCACTTTCAGATCAGCAATATCAACATCATGACCTCCTTCAACCAAGCCCCATCTATCGACCTAGGGAAGAAAAAAAACATAAGGCAAAAGAAAAGAAAAAGAACTTAAATAAAGATAAAGAATGCCTGCAAAATAACATCTGGTGATCTTCTTCAAGCCTGATCAATTTAATGGCCTCCTCAATTCCCAACCTTCCTCTAAATATTGCAAGAGGATTACCAAGGAATGGGTCATTGCAGCATAGCATCAATAGATGCCAATTCACAATCATTTGCTTTCCTCAAAATGGTTTCTACAAAGATTAGCTAGCCCCTCATCTTGCTTTCCCCAAAAAGCTTGTGTACAAAACAAAGCTTGAACCCAAACTCGGTTTACCTAGTCCAAGATAGGGTCAACCTTTTCCTTCTGCAGACAAAAATAAGGAAGCATAATAAAGGATATTTTGGAGGCAAATGAGCCAAAGGTATTTGCAATTTAAATAGATGGACTTAAGTAGCTTGAAACATGATTCATTCATATGGACCTCACTCATTGCACCAAACTACGAGGAAAAACTTACCATAAACTCCTTTGGTGAGTTCACTATCGCCAGACGAGCAAAATACCAAATCTTGATGAAACTTTTTCATCAAATTGTCAATTACTTTCACTCTCATGTCAATGGAACTCTCTCCGTAGGCAGTCCAAGCAAGCTTCATAAGAGGCATTGTAAAAGGCCTGATGAGTACAATATAAGGATCCATATGTGATGCCAATGTTAGGATGCAATTTGCCTCATGGATACCTAGGTTTAAAACAGATTTGAAGTTTTGCTTTCATTTTGTTGTTGGAATTGAAATGGGTGAAGTTAAACACAACATCTCATGTTATTGTAGAGATGAGTAGCACACAAAATATAACTCTAAAATATTGTACTTTTCATCCCTGCCTAAATGGAATAACTATACAATTTTAGTATCAGACTTAATTTTGGATTGCGATGGCTTGTTATCCTTTTTCTTTCGAGCTGAACAATCCACCTAGTCATTCTAGAGCTGCTCTAACCACGACATGGGCAGAAAGAGAAGTAACAAATGGCATCCCAAAGCCTCTAAAGTGGTGTGATTTAAGTCTTCAATGCCTGGATAGTATTATGGCAACCTAGATTTAATACATTTGAAATGCAAAAGATCAGGAAAGGTCACAATATCCTCTCATAGTTCACTACTACCCTGGGATAAACTACACCTGCGAGATCGAGATCAAGCTAAGCGCTAATCACACAGCTTCCATTTGAACCATTTTGATTTACTTGCGAGTATACAAACGATAATCCAGAATTCGAATGATTTTAGACTGCGATCTGCAGGAGGACACGCACGTCGGGCAGCTTCGAGTCATCGCGCCGAAGCCGGAACCCCGCCAGTTCGCCGGCGATTTGATGAAGCGAAGGATGAGGAGGACGAGCACGTCGGGGCACCATCGAGTTATCGCGCCAAAGCCGGAACCCCGAATCCTCGCCGGTTCGCCGGTGATTTGATGGAGCGCAGGATGAGGGTGACGAATGCTCGAGAAGGACGCGCACGTCGGGGCAGCTTCGAGTCATCGAGCCGAAGCCGGAACCCCGAATCCCCGCCGGTTCGCCGGCGATTTGATGGAGCGGAGGATGAGGAGGACGAATGCTCGAGGAGAACACGCACGTCGGGGCAGCTTCCAGTCATCGTGCCGCCGCCGGAATCCCGAATCCCCGCCGGTTCCCGGCGATTTGATGGAACGGACGATGGGGAGGAGGGGATGGGAGCGGCTAGGGTTTTCGTGAGCGAGAGCGACAGATGGGAGGACCCGGAGGTGTGATCTGCATCTGTTGCTCGCTTCCAAGTGGAGTGGGCTCGTACCCTCCTATCCGTCTCCATATCTTTTATTCTCGGCCCAACTTGTTTCATAAGTTTAACAGCCTATTGAGCCGCTCGTCACTTTACCTCTTTTTTTTTTTTTTTTCCTTTCTTTTTGGGGCAGAACAATTGATGCAACAATTGTTTAGCCAATCAACGACCTTGCTACGCCTCTCTTTGTTTGGATTTTTCCCTACCTTAGAGCATCATTAAAAGGACTCTCCAAAAGTCATATTTAAAAAACTTTTCAAAAAAAATATCTTTCCATATCTCATCCCTCTCCAACAGCATTCTCCATATCATACTCTCTATTTTCTTTCTCCTATATTTTAATCATATTCCATATATCCATCATAATAGCATCCGTTTTTTTACTGTAAATTCAAAAATCTATATTTAAATGCAAAAATTTAAAAATTAAAAATTTATTGTGACGACTATATTGTAACGGTTATCATTGAACGAGAAAATTTGAACGGCTATATTTGAATATGGGAATTTTAAATTTGAATTTTCTTGTAATGGTCATTATTAAAAATATTGTACTGAGTGAGTCATGTTCTAACGGTCATCGTAACGGCTGTATTCTAACGGTCATCTTAGTGGCCACATTATTCTCATCTATATATACATACCCATTTGCAGTTCGAAGTCTTGCACATTTCTTGTTGTTCACTACCTACAATATCTCAATGAGTCGTCAAAACTTAGTCTCACAATGTCTCTCAGAAGATGAGAAATCTGAAAGAAATAATGAGTACGCATTTCTTCTTACAACAGGATACCTAGCACACATGGAAGATCAGGGTGTGAATCTTCCACGCCATGGCGGTTCTACTCTCGACCATCAAGTCGTTCATCGCAATAGACAAAAAGGACATACTAGACTGTTCCAAGACTATTTTATGCACTTCAACTATGATGTACCAGTTTATGCACTTCAACTATGATGTACCAGTTTATACATTTCAATTATGATGTACTAGTTTATATACTATCCATGTCTTGATCCTTAGAAATATCCTATGTCTTGATCCACGAAATATCCTATGACAAAGAGCTATTCAAAGAAATTTGAGAAATGGAATTGTGCAGAAAAAGAAGAACAGAGTCAAAAGGAAGCATGATTCACTATCTTGGGACGCCAATTATAGATGTATCACTAAGGTGGTAAGAGGTTTAGTTGATTATCATTCTAGTACTTGCAAGTCATATTCTAGCATAAGGCAAGATCAGTTGATAATTCAAACTCAAACTAGCATTGTCTTTATTCATCCAAAGCTATAAAGCTTATTGAATCCAAAGATAAATATGGCAAATTTCAAGGGCGCTACTAAGATAGATACTGTACTCAGTGGATGCCAAAATTATATCGTGTAATTGATGCACAAATCTCAACATAAATAAACAAGCTTGAAATAAACAACAACAAAAAAGAAGCAACCAGCGTGTATATTAACGATCAGAAGGCCTTACTGTCCCCTTGAAAGTCCAAGAAACACAACAGTTGAGGACATTTGCACTTTCAGATCAGCAATATCAACATCATGACCTCCTTCAACCAAGCCCCATCTATCGACCTGGGGAAGAAAAAAAACATAAGGCAAAAGAAAAGAAAAAGAACTTAAATAAAGATAAAGAATGCCTGCAAAATAGCATCTGGTGATCTTCTTCAAGCCTGATCAATTTAATGGCCTCCTCAATTCCCAACCTTCCTCTAAATATTGCAAGAGGGATTACCAAGGAATGGGCTGCTGCAGGCATAGCATCAATAGATGCCAATTCACAATCATTTGCTTTCCTCAAAATGGTTTCTACAGCATTAGCTAGCCCCTCATCTTGCTTTCCCCCAAAAAAGCTTGTGTACAAAACAGGCTTGAACCCAAACTCAGTGTTTACCTAGTCCAGTATAGGGTCAACCTTTTCCTTCTGTTTTTTTCTGCAGACAAAAATAAGGAAGCATAATAAAGGATATTTTTGGAGGCAAATGAGCCAAAGGTATTTGCAATTTAAATAGATGGACTTAAGTAGCTTGAAACATGATTCATTCATATGGACCTCACTCATTGCACCAAACTACGAGGAAAAAACTTACCATAAACTCCTTTGGTGAGTTCACTATCAGCAGGCGAGCGGCAAAATACCAAATCTTGATGAAACTTTTTCATCAAATTGTCAATTACTTTCACTCTCATGTCAATGGAACTCTCTCCAGGGCAGTCCAAGCAAGCTTCATAAGAGGCATTGTAAAAGGCCGATGAGTACAATATAAGGATCCATATGTGATGCCAATGTTAGGATGCAATTTGCCTCATGGATACCTAGGTTTAAAACAGATTTGAAGTTTTGCTTTCATTTTGTTGCTGGAATTGAAATGGGTGAAGTTAAACACAACATCTCATGTTATTGTAGAGATGAGTAGCACACAAAATATAACTCTAAAATATTGTACTTTTCATCCCTGCCTAAATGGAATAACTATACAATTTTAGTATCAGACTTAATTTTGGATTGCGATGGCTTGTTATCCTTTTTCTTTCGAGCTGAACAATCCACCTAGTCATTCTAGAGCTACTCTAGCCACGTCATGGGCAGAGAGAGAAGTAACAAATGGCATCCCAAAGCCCCTAAAGTGGTGTGATTTAAGTCTTCAATGCCTGGATGGTATTATGGCAACCTAGATTTAATACATTTGAAATGCAGAAGATCAGGAAAGGTCACAATATCCTCTCATAATTCACTACTACCCTGGGATAAACTAAACCTGCGAGATCAAGATCAAGCTAAGCGCTAATCACACAGCTTCCATTCGAACCATTTTGATTTACTTGCGAGTATACAAACGATAATCCAGAATTCGAATGATTTTAGACTGCAGTCTGCCGTACAACATCATAGTGGAAGCCAACCAAACAAAAGAACAAGAGAAGAGGAGACGAGAAGCAAGGGATCTGGACCTGGTACTCCCACTCAACGGCGATGGCCATGGCGAGCGCGCGCAAGGGCAACTTGAGCGGGCGCTTCGGCGGCAACTTGAGGGTGTAGTAGTCGAGCATCACCGTACACTCGTTCCCGTCATTAGTGCGCCACACGGTGGCATCGCGGTAGAACAGCTTCCCCACCATCGACCCTGTCATGAACGACATCGGCATCGCCACCGAGGTCTCGTCCCGAGTCGCCACCGCCGCCACTGGCTTCTTCACGTAGATCGCGCCATCACCTCCCCGCCCAGCCTCCTCCCCTCCCGGAGAAGCTTCTACCGTGGTGCCGAGCAGCTGGCACCGCCGCCGGCCACGCATCGCTGCAGGAGGAGATGACGGCCTGCAAGTGTCGCCATGCCTCGTCACTTGGGCGCCGAATCATCCCCACACGGAGCAGTTGCGCCTCGCTGGTGTCCGTGCTATCGCGCGAAGGAAGGATATAGCGATTCTCTCTCGCTCGCTAGATTTCGGAGGAAGATGACGAGTCTGTTGGAGCTGCGTTTCACCAGCGAATCGGTAAAAAATGAAGAAAGGAAGTTGGATAGAGAGTCTTTAGGAGTTGCTCTTAAGACTTTGATTAGAACGGCTCCAGCTTCTTATCCTTTGAAGTTAGAAGCTCTTCTAAACGGCTAGCTTCTTCGCTAGTAGTCTATTTATACTAAGAGAAGCTGAAAGTTGAAAACTGGTCTAGAATATTTTTTCATAGCTTCAGTTGGTTGGGTTGGGTTAGTTACTAGAGTTGACGAAAATTACTCTTCCTACCAAGTATAAAATCCCATTTTACCCCACTCACCCTCATTTTCAACCCGCACCTCTCAAACCTAGAAGACAGACTAAAAATTATACTACCAAATACCAAACCTTTTCAGTCCAGTCGTGCAACTATTCATCCATGAAAACCAGCCGAAAGCTACAACCATACAAAACAGGATCTAAAAACTAAAAAAAAAATCAAAGCTAAATAAATGGATGACTTTTTATTTAGGCTTTTTCAAAAACAACTAAAAGCTAGAAGTCATCTTAAAGGTTTTTTTTGTTTATTGGGGCTTGATTTTAGATAGAATTATACGTCTCTACTTAATGTATAAAAACAAACTGTTTTTAAACCGTCTAAACTGTATATATAAAAACTAACTAACTTTAAGGCGTAAACCAAAAGGCAAGAGCTAGCTCTTCCATCTCCGTAACATCTACGTTACAGTCGTCAATAGGGATGCATGCATGACAAATTGACAACTGCGTAACTCGCACGTGAAAACAGAGTGGGCTGAGAGAGAGGCATCTCTGGTAGCGTTCAAAGGAGAGAATCTCAAATATGGTCGCCGGATACGGACAAGCCTGATGGCGTCTTATGCTTGCTTGTTCCTGCGCAACTAAACTAGCTCCGTATTAAAGTCGCGGATCATCCTCGAAGTAACTAATTTTTAAGAGATCCTTGCTTGTCTAGAGTTTGAGGATTTCTACTGTTATTGGACAATACCAAAATATACAGTAACTTAGTGTCAAGAGGTATAAAAAATTTAAAGTGTTGATTTACCGAAAGATACAAGAATTTAAGAGTAATTCTGTGGTACCTCAGCTCTTTAGATTTTTTTACCACTCGGTACTAGCTCAATGCATTTTTAATACCTTCCAAGGACAGAAAAAAATCTTATATCATATATATATTTTTTTTTAGATAAAGGTTAAAATCCGACCTCGTACATCGTCAAATATCACATCCGCATAGCATTATTGAAAACTAAAGACAAAGAGAGTATAAAATTAAAAGCAAATTCATAATTGCTTCTATCCATTCTAAAAAATATCGTTCCAATGCATTGCAAACCATTCTGTTGATCTCGCAATAGAGTCCAAAACCGTATCCAAGATTGTAGCCTTTATTATACTAGATATATCATATAGTAAGTAGGGATGTACATCGTCCTCGTTGTTTCATCACCTACTCCTAAAACGTTCTACAATTCTGTGCTGCTGGTATGCATTGTTATATGATAAGTATAATGCATCTGGAGCTGTACTAGGCCGTGTTACATCCTGTAGTACGTACGTAGTGTTTCTTGATACTGTGTGCTGCGCCAAGTCTGGCCAAGTAGGAGCGATCCTGTTTGAACCAAGTACTACGGCCCTGTACCTACACAGACCAGAGCAAATTAAGCAAAATATCTTGCATCCTCAGTGTAGTTTGAACTTTGAACTACAGCCCTGTCTTTGTAGAGTTTTTACAGCCTAATTAGCTAGGCGTTGGTGAGCGTTCTCTATCTCCTCGTAGATTACATGCAATGAATCACATATATTGGTCGTGACAACAATGATGGTGTCCGAGAGGAGGCAGGGAGGGACTATCCACTCGCCATCGATCCTACCCGTACTGATGATGCCTACATATGGAGGGGCCTGCAGGTCGGGCCTACGCACCAATCACCAGGTATACGACTTATTTTGGCCGCGACGCAGAATCGAAGGCTTTGCCTGTTCGGTCTCCCTGTCACTTTTTCTTTTTCCTTCTATTTTTGATTTTTTAATAAAATTACAAATCTAAATCCTTATACGACTTTGGAAGTACCGACAGACGACGCGTGTTACTTGCCACGGTAGATTAATGGTGCCGTATGTATCATGACAGATGAGGTGCCAAGGTACCCGAGCTCGACAAGACAAGGTGCCACGGTGCCTGAGCTCGGCAGGAAGGTAAGGCCTACCACTTGCCGAGTTAACTTGTCGAGAGCTATCACAGTGAACAGAGCCACTGTACTGATAACCTACTGTAGTAGAAGACACGCACCATCTAGCAATGTTTATGTTTGGAAGAGGAGCGAAGATAAAAGAAGTGTGCAGAGGGGTCTAAGACCTAGCCTTCTGCAGAATCTACAAATTACCGCCGGGTACGCGCGCAGTACTACTGGAGTAGCCATCAGTGGAGTGGAGCTTCCGTGTTTGGTAATTTGTCCTCCTAACAACCTCATCACATCAACATCGATCGATCTCACGCTAGGTTTCCACCAAAACAGTGAAAACATAATAACATCGATCGGCGAATTCAATCTCTGTAGACATCATGGCAAGAACTCAACAAGCTAGCATAATTGCCTTGAGACCGGAGAAAACATGACAACTTAACAAGGCTAACTAGTAGCTAATGACATCAACATCACTAGTTGCACATCGATGCATGGAAGAACAAGCAGATATGTATTCATGTCTTACAACGCATTGGTGTAAGTTAACGATCGATCACGGCTCCTTGCCGAAGAAGATGGCCCCCAGACGTCCTCAAAGGCGGCGAGGATGGCGGGGTGGTGGCGCGGCATGTTGAGGGACAGGTACGACACCAGGAGCTCGCCCATGGCGTCGGCGCCGCAGATGCGCCGCTCGACGACCATCTCCACCATCGAGCTCCGGAAGTCGGCGTACGGGTTGTGCGACCGCTTCACCACCGCCATGCTGCCCGCAGCGGCCAGGACGCAGCCATCCTTGTCAGCCTTGTCCGCGTCGACCTTGTCGTGCTTAGGCGCCGCCTGCGAGGACACCACCGCCCGGCACGCGTCGGAGGGCTTGGCGCCCCTCGGAGGCACGCGCCTCGGCGCGCGGCGAGGCAGGTTCTTGTGGTGCTTTAACCTGGTGCTATTGTGGCTGGTGGAGCTGTAGAAGTCCGAGGTGGAGTTGGAGGAGAAGCTGAAGGAGGAGTAGAGCGTGGACCTCGTCTCGGCCTCCTCCTCGCCCCTCTCCCCGTCGCTGCTGAACGGCGCGAGCTCGTCGTCGGTGACGGTGGAGGACGAGTTGCTGTACGACGGCGAGCGCGGCTTGTTGCCATTTCCATTGCGAGCCCTGCTCTTGACCTTGACGTTCTTGGCCGCCGCCATCGGCGAAGGCAGGTGCGCGGTGCCTACTGAGCAGGCGGAGCGGCGGGCGCCGGTGGTGCCAGCATCGACGCCAGAGCAGTCGATGGAAATGCGAACAAGAGCCCGCGCGCTGCGGCGGCGACGACGCCGGCAGCTGACGTCGATCTTGGGCCTCGGTTCGTGGGGACAGGTGCCGTCGGTGGGGGGTGGTTCTTGGCGTGAGCTGGCGGCCTTGGTCTTGGCGAGGCTGACGAAGGCCGTGGCCGAGGTGGTGGTGCAGGAGGAATGGAGAAGGATCTGCGCGAGCCGCTGCTTTAGCCGGCCGCCCGCCCACGCCCACGCCGTCGCGCCCCTTCACGTGGCATGTGTGCTTGTCCATGAAGGCTGTGCAATTGTGTGTAAAGTTTTCCTCGCGAGTGTATGTTTCTTTGCAGCGTAGTGAGCAGAGTAGTAGAGGAGAGTAAGCACCTGCTGGCTGCTAATGAATTAGAAGGCTATAAGCAACCTGCTTCTTTAGGCCATGTTTGGAAGTAATATATTTTTATAGTCTCTAGGTAATTCTATGGTTTTTAAGAATACCATATTATTTTATATCATAAGATGTTTGGTTACCATGTCAAAAACTCTGTATTAAAAACTATGGTTTGGTAGATACTATGGTATTTTTGGAGTATTTAAAACTCCACTCCAACCCAAAGTTTTCATGGTTTTGGTTAGCTTCTTGCCTATTTCTACTTAAATACTATGGTTTGTGATGTTGCATCCAAACAGTTGGTAGTTGTAAAGAATACCACGGTTTCAAATGGGTTTAGTAAAATCATGATATTCATGACAAAACAATTATAAACTATAGTATATCAAAATTATAATTTTAAAAAATTATATTTCTAAACAGGGCCTGTGTGTGTGTTTTTTTTTCTGTTGGGGCAACGAGATCGCGATCCTCTAGGCAGATAGGACTTAAGCTACAGGCGTCGTGCAGTACCACTTGGCTTTGGAAACGGGACATGCCTGTGTATGTTTGCTCGATCGCTTGTAGGCTAATGTAATCACTGACAAAAAAAATGATGATCGCCGCACACGCTACTATATTAGCTAGTACTCAAATCAGCAGTATTGCGTGGTACCATCGTTAATAGGGCTGAAAATTAAGCTCGAGACTCGTAGCTTGGCTCGAGCTTGACTCAACACGGTGCGGCTCGATTCGGCTCGATGCAACAGTGAGTCGAGCTCGAGCCTACTATTTAGCTCGATCAGCCAACGAGCCGAGCTCGAGCTGGCTCGCGAGCGGCTCGTTAGGCTCGTTACCGGCTCGTTAGGCTCGTTACCGGCCAGCTGCTTCTGTGGTGATGTTATGTAACAAATAACAGCTGCTTCAAGCTGTTCAAAGCATATGTATCACAACTGTGCTTTCGTGCATGCAACAAAGACTTCATGCCAAGTTATAAGGTAGAAAAATTAGAATGAGTATCATATAGTTTTCGAGTAATAGCTAGCTAGGAAAACCAGTCAGCTTATCAATCCATCAATCCACCTAACGCATGAAGAAAGCTCCAGGAATATCACAGACGAAATAGCAAGGAAAGTTTCATCAAACACAAAAAGGATTGCATCAAGCCCAACTGTGATGAAGTTTCTCAGAATCTAAGAACACAATATGAGATACTCAACAGTGATCCAGTAGTTTTACGCCAAAGACAAATTTGCTTGCATTTGTTACCGAGTCATAGGTAAACGGCTAAATGCACAAAACATCTTTCGTTTTTGTATTCACGCGTTCGGGAACTGGAAAACATCAGAACCATATTTCTAAACTGAACTGAATACAGTTATAGGCTTACAGCGTTGCATCCGATGAAACTAGGAGGGCCAGTCGGCTGGGGGAGGCGGCGAAGGGTTGGAGGGAGGGCGCCGGTGGTCGGGGCGGGGCCAGGAGAGGTGGCGATAGGGCTGGCGATCGCGGCGGCGTCGCAAAGGCGAGGAGCTGGGCCAGAGGAGGTGGAGCTTGGCCGGGGTCGGGGGAGGCGCAAAGCTTGGCGGGCCGGGGGAGGCACCGAGGCGGCGACGGGGTGGAGCCATGGAGACGAGGTGACGAGGCGGCGACGGGGTGGAGCCGTGGGGGAGGCGACGAGGCGGCGACGGGGTGGCCGGCGGAGTCGGGGAGGCGCCGGGCCGCCGGCGCTGAAGCCCCGAATCCTAGCTCTCCTCTTCGTCTCTTCGATGGATTTGGGGCTTTGGGCAGTCTAGTTTGGGGGAGGAGTCGAGTGACTCGAATCGGTGGATTGGTTTTGGACTTTTGGTGGCCCGTGCAGGCTTGGCTCGTGAACCTCAACGAGCCGGCTCGAGGCTCGACCGAGCCCGAGCCAAGCTTCATTTGTAGCTCGATTCATACTCCGAGCTCGGCTCGGCTCGGCTCAATTTTCGGTGAGCTTGAACGAGCCAGACTCGACTCGGCTCAATTCCACCCCTAATCGTTAACACGCATTCACGGTTATATGAGGAAATGCAAATCTCCTCCTAAGAGGATGTCCTCCTGCACTGCACTCCCCCGGCCCTCATCTTTCTTTGATGTTGGTGAAGCCTTCGTTTGGCTCTCTATCTGTATATGTTTGTATTTCCACAATTTGTCTATTTTTGGCAGCCTGTATTACTCACCTACCACCCCCACAATGCTGTCTCGCCGTCGCCTCGAAGTCGAGCCGCTCCTCGCGTCGTCCGAAACCTTGGGCTCCGCTCGCCGCTCGCCACATAACCTCGCCGGAAACCTCAATCTCGGCCACTGGAAACCATGGGATCCGTGAGCCGCGCCGTCCTCTTCACCGGCTGTGAAGGAGAGAGGGATACGGTATACGGTATCCCTTCAAATACAGGAGAGTATTTCCCACCCCCATTGAATACTAGCACATATGCGGATGAGTGCGTAGCTCATTTGGTTGGCGCGCTCGCCAAGCGGTCCAGCCTGCCCGTGTTCGAGTGTCGCTCGGTGCGGGCGCGCGTGAGGCGAGTGCATGGCGTGAGTGCGTGTGTATGTGTGGAGTGTGTGCGCATGTAGCTCGCCTGATAATTCTTCTTCTATACTAAATGTTAGGGCTCTGGCCAATTTCAAAAAAAAAAACTAGCACATATCTCAGAGCGGCATCCAACGGCAATCAACTTAGGAGGATATCCTCCTCCCAGTTATATATACTACTCGTACTTACGAGACTCCAAACTCAACCAGCCGGCCCTACTTCTATGGGTCAAGTATGTATGTATGTGCTGATAAAAAAAAAAGTATGTATGTATGTATGTATGTAAATTGTAATAATAATGGGCTGGAAAAAAATTGTTTCGGTTCAAATCAAAATTGTTTCGATTAATTTAAAATTGAAATAAGTTAAATTTTTTTAAAAAAGTTTAACCATCCTCACCTGGATATTCGCTTGTCAACTTGATTTTAAAATAACAACTTATATGGTTAACAAAATAAATTAGGTTGAACTATTTTAATTTCGAATACCTCG
Organism: Guadua angustifolia; assembly: GCA_036346375.1. Taxonomy (NCBI): domain Eukaryota; kingdom Viridiplantae; phylum Streptophyta; class Magnoliopsida; order Poales; family Poaceae; genus Guadua; species Guadua angustifolia. The sequence goes on from CM070508.1 coordinate 1,523,244, forward strand.
TTAAACTCGGACCTAGTCGCTACTGGGATACTGCCATTCTGATTCTCGCGTGCATCGCGCTGGCGAGCCACTGCTCTTTGTTGCTGCACCGTTCTAGCTTTTGCAGCTGCATGCTCAATTGCTCATGACATTCACTTGACCGCAGAGCCGCATCGCCACGTACGTCGTCTGTGCAGATATGCGAGAATAATCACAGCAGCGTGCTGCATCCCAGCGTTAGGTACGTAGGACCCGTGCCAGCCAAGACGAGCGGTAATACTACGCCCAAGTGGAAGTCGTCGTGGTTTTGACTGCTTAGAAGCGCAACGCGAGAACGTGCGATCCCGGTTCCGCGCGCTCTCCTGGTCTCGCGTTCCCGGCCGTGAGCGCATAGAGGCCGCGGCAGCCGGCAGGGCAAGGCACGACGAGCATGCGCGTATCTCCCACCCCACCCCGAGATGCATGCCCTGCCTGAACCGAGTGATTTCCCTGTCATCCCTTCCATCATTCTGCTTTTAACCACCACGTAGGGGTGGGAAAAAAAAACTCATAACTCAGTGAGTTAAACAAGTTCTCGAAAATTCGAATCGACTCGACTCAAGCTTGTTCCTTAACGAGTCGGGTCGAGCTGATATTTAAACTCGTTATGAAAACAAGTTTATCGAGTGAGTTTTTGAGTTACTCATGAACTCGTCAGGCTCGTTAACTTATTAGCCCTAGGCAACTCGAGCAGACAGCCGTAGCGACCAGACACCAGAATCACCAGAGTACCAGACCAAGCCCTCGTCTCCCTTCGGGGTTCCCTTTGGTTCATGGCGGATGGCGCCCCGTGGCCCTCTCCCTTTGGTTCCTGGCGGCCGGCATCTTGCCTCTAGTTCCCTTTGGGCTCTGGTTCCTAGAGGCTGGTCCCCTCTGCGCCCTCTCCCTCTGGATCCCTGCATCCTCCTCTCCGATCTCCTCCCCTCTGGCTTCTCTAGCCACCGCGTCGAGATCCTACCCTCTGGGCCGACCCCTCCCACTCCGAGCTCCGGCCTTCCACCGCCAGATCCAGCCCTCTACCACCAGATAAACCCTCCACCGCCGTCTGTTGGTCCTCGAGATTTGGCTCCCCTCTAAGCATCGCTCCTGCTCTGCACTCTCCAAACGGCCGTGCATGGAAAATCAATCGAGGAGCGTGGAGTCGAAGAACAAAGGGCTAAGTGGGTCTCGTGGCTCCGGTTCTGCTTCACGCTCCACATCAATAGTGGTGCCAAATCGTGCAAAGCCTCCAAGATCCGGTCCTCCACTTCTTCCCCCTGCTCCCTCATCTGCACCCACATCGGTGAGTATGGGGTATGGAGTATAGCAACTTTGTTATTCATTGGTATGCTGTTATTGCTAAGTCTCCCGTGTGACTTAACTACTTCTCTTTGAACTTGCCCTAGGACATTTGACCAGTGCTCTAGCTTCTTTGTTCTCTTAATAAAATTTTGATGCATATGCAACTAGGAATATTTCATTGCATATTCTTATGAGTTGTGACACAATGCACTAGATTTGTTAGTTAGGCACTTTGGTACTGTCTTGGACAGAAGCCATCTTGCACTCTCTGGCTTGTGAAAGCACTTGCTAAGTTGCTAGCGTTCTGATTGCACATATCTTGTCTAGTTCAATATCAACAATTTGTCTGGCCAACTTAGATACATAGAAAATAACATATGTATCCTTATTATGAATGAGTTTAAGACCAAGATTACCTGCTTTCAGTGATATAAGCATAACTCTAACCTAAAGAAAGAAAAAGGTTCTTATCAGAATAGTTGTCGGATGAATGTCCAGAAGTAGTGAAAGAAACAAGGTAGGTGTTGAAATCCTTCACTGCTCTATCTCTTAAATTGAGGGACATTGTTCCATCTAAAATCTCATGTATTGTGTAAGGTTGTTATTCAGTGAAAACTCCAGCAAATCAAGCATGCCAATCCACTGGGAGAAGACAATGGCTTTTACTAGCGCTACTTGGCTTGCATTTGATTCAATAGATTCAAGAGCAAAACAGTGTGCAAATAGAATGCCAGACTAAAAGTCTTCAATGGTATGTAAAAGCTCCCAAGGAGAGGGGCTAGCGGAGAGGATGTCTGCCAATTGGGCATCATAAGCCTCATGCGAAAGCTGTTACACCGTGCAAACATGTGTAAGCTTAGCCTGAACTTCACAAAGCATGCACCACACTGGTTGGTGAACATTTGCATATATGTGTTAAACTTGTCTTGGGCTTTGCTGGTTTAACAAGAAAACAATTCTATCACAAGAGCACTATGCTTATTCTTTTTGGCTTTTATAGCTTAAAACCAGCTGTGTAGTAGTAAAAAATATATATGCGGATAGTAAATTGATGTTCGTTTAGCAGTAGGAATTATGGGAAATGTACAGTGTTAATTAATTATTGGATGTACAAGCACCACTACTCAGTGCTACCATAGTAAGGTGCAGTGTGGACATGTACGTTAGAGCTGGAAAGGATCGATCTAGCTGCTGGCAATTCATGCTAGCTAACGTGCGTGTTCTGATCTGTTCTCTGTGTTGGTTCACTTATGCTTTCACGTATCACATTGCGTTTTTAATCCAAATCTTGTTGCAGATATCGTGCTATTACTAGTGCATATTACCATGGTGGTGTTGGACCGTTGCTTCAACCCAGCTACCGCAAGTACGTGATCATGAAAAGCCTTACGATTAGAACCAGAATTACCCGTAGCCACGTTCATTTATCTTGTCAGCACACACATTGTTTAATCCTATGAATGTTGTATTTTGTATCATTTGTGATGTGTAGATTCTACTGGTATGCAAAAATATAGAGAGCAGCATGGGGAGATTCCAAGAATGAAATGGAGGACAACTTTTGAGCCATCAGGTTGACACTCACTGAAAAGTCCCTCACGACAATTAGGTTGGATATATATACTTGGATGCAAAGTCGGGATGTTCTCCTTTGCAGTGCCGATTAGTTGGACCTATGATAGTAAAATTAGTTTTTACTATCCGTATATATACATTTTATTATTCGTATATATAGATTTTACTATCATACAAAGACTTTTTATTGGCGGTAAGCACATACTACAAAGACCGCTAAACGCTCTATATAAATAGTAAAATCTATATATACAGATAATAAAATGCATTCTTAGTACACTCATGGTAAGATGCCTCGTTGTTCAGCTTACTCATCAACATGTTGTTGTTGTGGTAGTTTACTCGTCAACATTCACAAGTGTTTATCTAAATCGATTACACTCTTAATATCAAGGCATCCTGTACACACCAGCGAATTACGATTGCAATTGGTGTCCTGTACAAGTAGTGTCAAGGGCATCGGGCTCAGCAGGGGAGTGTTCTGCTGAGACTAAGATGTCACATAGGTAAAAAAAAGAAAATGAATTCACTACATCACACAACAACCTCTCACAATGTACGTGAAATGCTACATAATAGGATCCTTACCTCATATGGTAGTGATACTCATTACAGAGAACAAGCATAATGATATAATGATACAGAGGATATATATTCAGTACAGGATGCACTCTTCCATAAGCACTTCCAAACTTTAGTTTTTTTTATAGATTTTACTATCCATATACTATAAATTTTACTATTTACTATTGCACATACTACACAGGCTACTGAACCCTCTACACGATAATAATGTCTACATATACAGATAGTAAAATCTGTCACCGAATAGCAAAATGACTATTTAGTATCGAGATTTATATCATCTTGTTCTTCTCGTCATTAGTAAGCTACTAGTGAAAATCTTTTGCTAATCGGAGCAGCCAATTAAAAGTTATAGCTAAAACAAAATAAAATCATATTCATGTACAAAACTACTAAACACATTAAATAGCTAATTGGTTTGGTCACATAAGTGGGCAGTCAGTTGCGCTGATTAGTGCATAGCATGGCTTGGTCGAACTGAGCTAAATGGCCCGAGTGTACAATAGGCTATTCTACACGTAGGTACAGAATAATATGTCTATATATACACACACATACATACATATATATACACACACATACATACATACATACATACACACACATATATCTATATATATACACACATACACGCATACACACACATATATATATAGAAAGCCGAAATGGGGCACCATGATTTCAAATGCGTGAATTAAAGCCATATTCGAGTATATTTTTTGAAACTTTTAGTTTTAGGGCATATACCCATCTATAACAATTCAAATGAAACACATACCTATGAAAAAATATACTCAAACTTAAAAATTTTGAGCGAACTGGTTAGATCACATGCTTTGCTTTCAATTTATATATAAAATCAATACACATACCTATTTTGGACCAAACTGCCATTAAAAGGGTGTGTCTAGTTTGGATCATGGTGCCCCAAGTATATATATATGAAACCTTTTTTGTAATTCTAGGAGTACATACTCTCACTTTTAATATACTACATAAACGAATGTGTTATACTCCTTTATCAATTTCAACATACTTAAATACTAATTCTAAAATACTCCAATGCGACATGGTTGAAAAATTTTCATCGGAGCATTTTATTTTTGCTATACGCCCTTTTCCATATGTAAAAGGAGTACATACACAAATTATGTTATAAAGGGTGGATCATGATGAAAATTTTCTTGTAATTCACTTTAAAGTATCTTATAATCAGTATTAGAGTATACTTAAAGGGATGAAAAGTATAACAATATCATTTAAGTGGCATACTTAGAATAAGAGTACGTACTCTTAGAAGTATGGAAGAATTTTTCATACTCCTAGGAGTGCATATTCCCACTTTTAATATACTATTTAAACGAATGCGTTATACTATAACTTCTACTTTTGGGAGTAGTTACTCCCACATTTGAAATACCACCTAAACAACTTGATATACTCTTTTTATCGCTTTGGGCACACTCACACACTAATTATAAAATACTCCAATACAAACCACATGAAAAATTGAATAAGAGTCCATAGATTTTAGTGTAGTTTGTAAATATCTTTATATACATACATAAAATAGAGTATATTGAAAAAATGTACATACCACCTCTGAACCCGAGAGTAGAAGAGAGGCTTCCTATATACACACATGCGTGACAGCTGCTTTTGCTTCGTCACTGCATTGTTACAGGCTCACAGGCCGAGATTAGGAGCAACGCTGGCCTACTGGACAGTAGCCTTCCACTGTATACTTACCCCGCTGTAAGCTTGTCAGTACCGTGACAGTCATGCCCATGTATGCGTGCAGTGCACTACGGGGCCAAGAGTACAGTACTATACTGCCCATGTCTCTGTTGAACGAGAGGATTACTGGCCACTGCTGCTGCCAGTTCAGACAGGCAGGAAGACCGGGCATGAGGGGCATGAACGAGCGGCAGAATCCAACCGAAATGCCGCACAGGGATCTTGGCAGGGAAAGGGAAAGGTCCAGAGAACAATCGTTGCTGTGAGTACTGAGGGCGAATGAGCAGCTTAGTACCGTACTTTATTACAAGGGAAGCGCTGAGATCTCTAAAAACTAATGCTTGCTGCTTAGTGCCTACACTGTACATAAAACTGTCATAAGAGATGTACAAGTGCGAGCATGTGCGTACGTGACAAATTGGCAGGCTGCAGCAGGGGAAAAGTAGCACTGCAAATAGGATGGTGCTCAGTATTCATCTTAGAACAAATGCTATTGATGTCTCTCTAGGCAAGCACATCAAAGTGATCCAGCAAGGCGCCATAAGCTCCAATAAGGAGACAACAAATCGGCAATCACGATTTCAGATAGAGCTGCTATTAACAACCGGGAACTGAGGAATTCCTCAATCCACTCTTTTATCTTCATTGATCATCGTGCAGAGTTACATAAGTAGGGCATATCACCAAAATGATTTACAGACGCTAACAAAGAGTACAGCTATCCTACGCTACAGCAAAATTGCTGTACCAATCTCTTCTTTCCTTTCAGGCTGTATTATGTGTACCAAATCCTATGAGGAAAAGCCGACACCAGTCAGCCAAAAACACAAAACCGGCCTAGTATGGTCCAAGGGAAAAAAAAAGAGACCATTCTCACAGGTTGCTAATTAACCGTATTCACAATGCACAAAGCCGTCTCCAGTTTAACTGGGGTGTCAAAACAACAGTACTTATGAAACCATCCTATTTACAGCGAAATGGATCGGCATTCTGGAACGGCAATACGTGTCTGAAACAAAGCTCCATGACTCATTCATCACAAAAAAGTCATTCCAGCGCGCAGAACTGCTGTTTATCTTCATGCCACTTCCTCACACAGTCATCCAACTCTGGAAATGCAGCTAGAACAAGTAGCTCTAGGAGTTCAAATGCTAGTTGCTTCAAACAAACGGTGGACTGTATTGAAAACAAATTGTAAATATGAGTTAAGGGTCAAGTAGTTGCTGCTGCTACTATTTCTTTTATCTTAATGTCGTTTCCTACAGTATATCTACTCTGTTCACAAATGTTTTTTTACTTTGTGAAGTCTAAGAGATATACATGACTTTGATCATTAATTTTTACTATGGTATGTTAGAAAATCATCATAAATCATAATATCACAAAAGCATTGCTGAAGTGAATCTGCTCATAATTATTAGAATAGCCAATCTAAATATATTTTTATTCAGTCATGGTCAAAGTCAAGAAAATTTGGCATGTATACCATGGGGGCATGCATTTGTGGACAAAGTATCCCAGTTTTTGACCAAATATGCTGTGGTTGTTTGGTTGCTTGAAGCAACTCATCCTAAATGGGTTCATGGAGGTAGAAGTAGAACCAACACATCTTAAATAGGTGATGCTGGTTGAATTGGCTGTCGAACAGCTGTATGAATAACAACACTGAGAATATGAGGCCGACAAAATTGGAGGATGGTTTATCTTATCTACTTAAGCATGTTTATGGCAATAGGGTGAGGTTTCCGGTGTCTTCTGTAAAGAGCCTTAGGAGCTTTCATGATAATAGAACCAATGCTGTGCCGAATACTGAACAAAATGGTGAATTTGCATTCACTATGAACTGAATCCTAGTGAATAAACTGAATCCTCCAAGAATATTTACCTGGAGAAAGAAGTAGATATCCTGAGCACATCTTTCGTACTCCTTTCGACCAACCAGACTCACTAGTGCAGGTGGTGCTTTATCTGTGTGGATAAAACGGTAAAGATTGTGGTGAAAGCTTAAAGAACTTCGAAGTCTGTTAGAAAGGAATCATTACACCTCTACAAACAATGAAAGAAAAATAAAAGGCAAAGCTATACAATTAACCCAATAAAATGGTCTAGCATCACCCATAGAATATATCAAGTATAAAGTTCACCTATTATTATTTCACGGACAAAATTTGCACGGTGAGCAGCTTCTAGGCGTTGTTCATCAGTCAGACAATTGGTCATGCCATTATTCTGGGCACCAGGCGAAGGCGCCACTACTTTTCTCTTAGGATGCTTTGTCATGAAAATTCCATCTGGCCAGAGTATCTGCAAATAATGAAAATAAAAAACATGCAGCCTAAATTAGGGGGCAATCCTGAGCAAAGATTTGATTGTGAGAATTCATGTATTTGCATGAAGAAAACAGTTCCCTTTCTAAATTGTTGGTTGTTGGCACTTGGCACCTGGTTTGCTAAGGATATCATCTGAGACTTACTTGCTCAACACGCTTTACTGCAAAAGCAATTATCCTCCCCATTCTAAGTAACTGGATTTTCTCAACAAGCCAGTCGTCAAATGTGTCTCCCATTCCCAATTGCAGTATTTGCTTTGCTACCCAAAATGCTTGACGCCTGCATTTTTTATACAAAAAAAAAAGTTATTAGGGAAAATCTCACTTGGGGTTCACTCAACGTACAAATACCAACGTTACAGAAATCATAACGTGAATAGAATTAACTCACCTAATCCAGCCTCCATCTTGGAGTTGAAAAACCACATCAACCAGATGAAATAAGGGGACACTAAGATTCGGGGCCATCCACTGCATTAAAGTAAGTTTGAAGTTATTAGTAAGGAAGCTATTGCATTTAAAAGCAATTAAAGTAAAACAGCAAGAGAGAGAGAGAGAGAGAGAGACAAAAGAGTGCTAAAAACAAGAAAAATATAGTTCGAGCATACATGATATCTTATAGTAAAAGTTTTTAAAAATAATTAGAACTTACTTCATTAGGAGTTACTGAGTATCCATCAGATTCCAAAATTTGAGATGTGTAATCAGTTTCACTTGACAGCATTTTCTTAGGATTTCCTGGACTTATTAAAAACGAGTGATCATTCTGTTCAGGATCACTTCCAGAGTGATCTTGATAAAGATCAGCACTTGTGTTGCTAATACTATATCCTAAATTCTGTTCCACGTTCCTTTTCCTATATCTCAAACCATCAACATGAGTGAAGTCCCTATCCTTCTGCATGGTGTCATCTTCACGTCCATGTAAAGATTGTCCTGTGGTGATCAAATTTACATTCCAAGCTTCGGCAGAATTCAATGGTTTTGCATCCTTCTCATCTGATCTTTCATCTAAATTGACTGGATGATATCAGGAAGTGGGCAATAAATAAGCATGAAAATGCTTATGAAAATGAACAGGGATTTAATAAAGATCAACTAGCTACTCAACTTAAAGGGGATGACTCACCTGAAAGTGTCTGGATAACTGAGAGAGAGTCTGTGAAGATGTATGTCTGCAATTGGAACATTACCGAGTTATTACATACCAGTTTAAAATAGGTTGGGTGTGGAAATACTAACCTGTGAATCAACACTTAAAAAATCCCAGACTTCTATACAGCTTGAAACAGTGGGAATCTGAAGAAGCTTCTGTAGAATTAACAGGTAGATTTATCACATGACATAAAAGGTTTTTGTTTTCTAAACAGCAAAATTTCACCAGCACATGTTATGTTCACAGATAACAAAACACTTAAAACCAAACATGACAAAAGATAAAATGCTGACTTCAAGGTTAAAGTTAGACAACCAGATAGCAACAACTAAACATAAAAAGAAGCTCGTTGACATTTACTAAATATAGAATAAGCCAATAAAGTAACATAGATGGAGATGTCAGTTAGCTGTGCACACAATGAACATTGACACTAGCATGCATGTTGGCCGTCTTGAGATAATTCTAAGAAGCATATCACCCTTTATATTTCCTAAGCCAACACTAAGAAAATTTTCTGTTGCTTGCAAGATGCTTTGCACCATTTTAGCCTCTAATGAACCTGGTCTTAAAGTACGACTCAAACTAAGTATGTTCCAAGAAATGATTATATCTCAACACCTAAACTTGAGCTTAACTTGAGTATCTTCAAAAAGCACAAGAAGTACACCTTTAGATATATGTCAAGCAATTTGCATCTCTCGCGAACAACAGGAACCTCTAACCCTGATGAGAGGAAATGCTTTGGAGGCAAGTGAAGATTGTATTGAGGATATTCTTTCAGACGCCGATGTAGCTCTTCAAAATGACGGAACCTAATTAAAGTACACAATAACCACAGAGAGGAAATGACTTAAAAAGTAATATTAGCATATTTGAATAATCATAGGCATCATATCTGTTGCGGCTCATATAAGCAGGGTTCAGGGAAAGACAATAACACAATCACCTCCTCTTGATGGACCAACTATTACCATTGGCATCGGTCACGGAAACAGAATACACAGCAAACATGCCAGACCCACTTTTGACAATGCTAGCTCCTACCATCTGAATAAGAAAATCTAATTAAGATATGTACCACCACTAGTCATCAGGATCAAAGTGAATTCAGGAAAATACAATACCTCACATCTTAACTTTAAATAAGAGTCTTCCAACACATTAGCGGTAGAATAATTTGATGAATAAGAAGAATCAGTTGATGCCAGTGACAAAGATGAAGCATTTGCACCACTAAACATCCTAGCCATACTTTCCACCTCAATATCATTATATAATCCATCCATCCTTGTATCATCTGCTGATGTATGTGGTATGTCTAAATCATCCCCCACCAAGAAAGATGATCTCTCTGCCTCTTGCCAGCCGGGAGTCTTTTGAGCATTTGACCTTGACCTTTTTCTTCCTGAAGAAGTTCTCGACATTTTCAACTTGCCCACGTCACTTCTATTCTTATTTGCTTTACGGAGACCAGAAGATTCAAGTGGATGATGTATATGTGACGAGGTGGCATTTCCTTTACTTTTGCTATCCCAAACTCTGGTTACCAGAGAATCAAAACCAGTCACATTGTTATTTTCATCATCCTCAGTGGCATATGAGCTCTCACTGTTAACTCCAAAGTCTTCTTGGCTGGCATGCTCTGCCATTTCTTCATATAAACTTTTTGGCAGGTGATTAGTGACATTTGAACATGCAGGTGTAGTTGACTGTTTTAACAAATGCCGGTCCTCAGACTGAGACAAAGCTGTTTGCCTTTGTGGAACACTAGGATGATGATGAATTGAAGTGTTGTAGGGAACTGACTGCTGCACTGAAGAAGTGGTACCTAGAGAAGATGATCTGACAGGTAATTTTGCAATATGTTTTGCATTTTCTGATTTGTAATTCTTCCCTTTTGTCCACATATTCTCGAGGTGCTCAGGTGCTAGAACTTGATTTTTTCGTTGGGAGCTGATATCCAAGGTTTGTGCCCACTTGCCTCCATAACTCTCTGTAGTTGTCCTGCCACTATTTTCGTGATGTAATGAAACACCAGCATCCGAATGAATGTGGGAAGTGGAAGATAAATCGCTTGGCTCAAGAGGATGCGAACTATTGATCAAAAATGCATTAGGGGTTTTTGGTTTGAGACTAGATGGAATTTTAGTTTTACTGTGTTGCACATCTGATGTAGTTTTGGACTGACCCTGACTAAACCGCACAAGTTCAACCCCTGGACTTGAGCGATCTATTAGTGCAGAAAGCTCATCTACAGAGGGCATAGGAGGTTCCCTTTGTTTAACCATTGCAACATCCTCCAAGGATTCTGCAACTCCTTTCTCTGCCTTATTAGCACGAGAAAGAGCCAAAGATTCAATCCTTTCATTTATAAACCTGCAAATTTTACATGTCAAGATGATGACAGTTGAAAAATATTTATATGACGTGAGCCAGGTGCAGTATGTTACAACCTTGGATTTGCTAAGTTCATGACAGATCTCATAACTGCACATGCAAGAAGTTCTCGTGCAGTACATCGGAAGAAAGAGCACTGTAGATCCTGAGGCTTTACTGTAATTGAGATCAACCCATCAGCAAGTCTTTGTAAGACCTAGCAGAAAAAGAAACATATACTGTACATCAGAAGAACTTTGATGCTTGCACAGGTACAGAGTCATGAGATCAATGATATAACTAAATGTTAAACTCACCAACAATCTTATTTAAGTGTTAATTAAGACATGAATTATGAGCTAGTGCGTGTTATCAAAGTGATACATGCAATGGGAACAAAACAAAAAGTAGTATGCCATATCTTACAAACAGTTTATGTAAGAATTACCAAAAATGTTTATCATTCAGTTATGTTCTGTTAAATATGTGTTGACCTAGCAACACTCCACTTATCCCATGCATAAGATAACACATGTACATTTGAAGGGTTACACATGAATCTTATGGTGCACTAAAAAGAAAATCAGGGAGTGTTCAGGTACTTATGAAACATAAGCTAAATTCCAAACATAGTGGTTCATCAAATTGCCCACCTCAGATGTTTGGCAAATGGCAACAAAATAACTTACTATAAGCAATAACTGAACTTCACCGTCCACTCATTCTTACCTTGTATTCGGTACTGGTTGAAAATAAAGCCGGATGCAACTTGTTTTCGGCCATAAGGGTCAGTTTCAGTTCAGCATCACGACGCTCTGTTGAAAGGTTAACAAACTTTTCTTTTCCAATCTTGGCTTGACAGAAATGATAAAGCTCCAAATTATTGCATATAAGATCAATCAGATCCCTGAAAAAGGCAGAGAAGGTTTTACTATACGACACCCAATGTTCTAAAAAGGTACATTATTTATGTACTTTGTAATAAAACAATGTCTTGAATACCTGGTTAGTAGAGTGATAAGGTTAATGTTTCTTGCCCGAACTGAAATTTCTCCAAGGACAGTATTAACTACATTAATGAGTTCCTCTGGACCTTCCTTGTCAGGTGTTACACGGGAATACCACAAATCTGTTACCCACTCTGTGACAAGGTGCCTTGTGAACTGTTCAAATGCAGCTTCAACTGGAGGTGAATTCACCTTATGCCTCCAATCTGACTTTCCATCCTTTTGAGTGAGGGGGATTTTATTTAATTCAATACCTTTTGTTTTGACAAGTGGACGACTGGCACCATGATCCATGGTAGTTCTGCTCTTTCTACAAAAGTCATAGTCGAGTGATATGTAGCGAGACAAAACTATCAAAGCTGTGGCAAATGGCAAGTTAATCCAAACTGAAGAGCTTGTCACTGCAACGGAGAAAATCAGTCGTTGAGCACTTGGCATAAACATTAGCGAAGAACATTATTTTAGTATAATGCAACATTTAATAAACATGGACCTTGTGACTGGCCTGCTACAATACAATTATGCCTCAAATGTAGGGTTTTTTTTTGGCAACTTTCACAGAACCACATTGTAAAATTGCCGGCCACATGTAAATCCACCATTTAACTGACACGTTTAGAGCTTATCTCCAGACTACATCATGCAGTCTAGGATATGATTTGGCTATGATTAATACTCTTAGAGTCTATACTTCCACTACAAATTCCCATCCATTGTGAATATAGCTTCTACTGTATGCAAAAAATTATTAACAAATAGCAACAGGTAACAACATACCACCAGTGATAAACAAATTGAACAAACAATAAGCACAAAAATTTCTGATAACTGAAGAAGTCACCAAATCAAACCTACTCAGAGCCAAATCTAATCTAATGTACCAACTGCTCAGTGGAACAAATTACAACACCACCGAGACAAACTCACCTCACTACTCCACAAATGGATCGAAAACGATGCAAAATTAGCACTCCCATGCCTAGGCCGGTTAATTACCCGAAATACCTAGTCCAATTGAGATGTATCGGAAGTAGCAAACAAGATAAACCCTAAGTCCCTAATCACGGCACTAATGGCCGAGTAATGCAACCACATAATTACCGACGCGTATCCCATTGGAAAGCGAAGCTACCAGCAGGTAAGTACTATCTTAGGGTTTGGTAGAACTCACGGGACATGAGGAAGGCCAGCCCGAAGGCGAAGACGAGGAGCAGAACGGCCCGCTTCTTCCCCTCCTCTGCGAGGTCGCGAACCGTATGAGCCCTGGGTGTGCCACCAATCGTCGCCATCGCCGGCAGCTTCGCCGCGCGGCGGCCGGCGGCGAGGCGTGGGTGAGGAGGAGACGGCGGTGCTGGACCTGCTGGCAATCTTTATTTTGGGAAGGGAACGGCCGGTCGAGTTGCTTTTTCGGAGACTTTTTCTTCGATTTTTCCTTTGTTATTTTAATTTTTTCTGCTTTTTTTTTAATGGAAAGGGGGAGCTCTGCTATGTATTAAAGAAAGGAGGCGAAAAAGTACAAATGATATAGGTATAACCAGATAATTGATCGATTATAAGGCTGTTGAACGTTTTGAAAATAAGAAAAAGAAGGCATCAACCAGATTAGAAAGAAGCAACACGAGAAAGAATTACAGAGATGCAGAGGAGAATAAAAATCAAAAATCAAACTGCTACAAGGGACGACGATACACAACGAAAAGCACTTCTCCTATTCCGAACATCATCAATAGTAATGATGGTTAGACGTATGAGCGAACAAGAAACCCCATTGAAAATCCTGCTATTTCTTTCCTTCTATAAGTTTCAGAGGACATACAGAACGATTCCATCCACATCCTTTCGTTGTTAAATGATAGTTTTCAGGCTATTCCAATTTCGATTTCGAAAACAACCCAAGTCACTGCATCGTGGGACCCATTTGAAGTGAGCTGGGTAGGTCAATTTCTACCGGAACCAAATTTACCACGCGTTAGACATCTCCAAGAGTTAAACCGGGCTCTAAATCTTAAAATAGGGTTTAGAAAAAATACAGATCCAAAGGCTCTGATCCATAAAATTGGAGGCCCTAAATTTGCATCGAACTTCGTAGGAAAACCAAATGCAAACTTTAAATAGAGAAAAGTGAAGGATGGCTTTAAATTAGTTCATTTCAAATGGGCCTGTCTTTCTTGGATGAGTTGCAAACTATCTGTATTTATACAAAAATTGTGAAAATTTTAAATTTAAATTTTAAATATCACGTTTTGAAAATTTTAAATTTAAATTTTAAATATCACGTTTGAAAATTTTAAATTTAAATTTTAAATATCATGTTTTTAAATTGTAAATGTTAATATGCTTATGTTTTATGTATTACAAATATTTTGATTGAATTTTAGTGTCAAATGAAGATTATACATAGCGGATATGTCAAAATAGGAGAAAAAGTAAAATAGGGGTGAGATTTAGGGATGTTCTTTGACTTCTAGCTCAAAACAAGACCCTAAAAATAGGGTGAGTCCCTAAATCCAAAATAGAGTCCTGTTTTAGGGCTCTTCTTAAAAGCTCTAGCCATTACGTTCAGTTTTCGCTTTTCAGTCACAGCTCCAGCGCTGCACCTTGTCAGTGGTCAATCATAAATTTCGTATCAGATTACTCAGTTTCGATTTTTCGAATCTAAAACTTTCAGATGATAATTTATCAAGGTGGAAGCTTTGTTTTAAAATTTTGAAACTCAAAAGAACTCAAATAATTCCCCGAACCCAATGGGCCTCAGGAACTCGAGGTAAAATATGACTCTGCATTAGGTAAGGTCGAAGAGGAGGCTGTGACCATTTGAAATTTATCCATTCCAAATGGGCCTACTTGCATGAATTTGTTAGGAATTTTATACAACCCTTGTAAAAAAAATTTCAAAATTTCTCCATTCCAAACAGGGCCGCAAAGGATAAAGGCAAAGATGAATTAATCGTTTGAAAAAATCTCACAAATGAAAAATGGTATGCAGTTATGCATTCTAGACTTCTAGTCAACAATACATAATCCAGCCGGCGTACATCTATTATGGATCCGCCACGTGGTTCCGGCGTTGTCCCATTCACGAAAATGATATTGTCCAATAGATTGTGCCAATGTCCTCTCGAGAAAGAACAACCGGCCGGCTTACACGTATAGTCCTGGAACATAATTGACAGCAAAAATCGCAGAAAACTGGTAAAACTCTTCCGATGGTCAATTCGTAGGTCATGACTGCTTAGTTTGGAACGTCTATGTCACAACAATGACAATAACAGATCAATCAATAATTCATCTAGTGACAGCAAAATTTACATTCCAACCGCAACTAATTAAGTTCTGCACCATCGCGCAAGTCAGATACGTATGCTAAAACTCTTCAATACAGAGAGCATGAGTCAGCCGCGGTGCTTCTAACCAGCATACCAGAATATTTACACAATGAGATTGGACAGGAGGCAGAAGTATGCAACGAATCACAGGTTGCAAAACATTGAAGAAAGTACTAGATTTATCATATAGTAACGCACAACTCAGTGAGATCACCTGAATTTCCCAAATGAATTGAATACAGAACACTCTCCTGCTCAAGTTCCACGGCATCTATACAAGTTGTGAAGATCGTATCTGACATGTAATGTAAGGCAAGCATCAGATGGATCACATTTCAGTTCCACAACATCCCACGAGGTTGCGAAGAACACATCTTGCATCCAAAGCAAGGATCAGATCACATTTCACATGCTAGGCACGCATCACACTCCATAACACAGATATCATATCGCCCATTCGTCATGGAAATTATATTGACGACCAAAGTACTAATTTCCCAGCAAAATTATAGCAGCGCAGAGGTACCAACATCACGTAAGAACATCGATCAGAGCCCATGTACTCTAGCAAGTTACTGATAACCACCAAGGACATGCACTACGACTAAAATACCAGCAGATCACCTATGCAGTAGCTATGAATTGAAGTGCACTACATTTGATAGAATCTAGACCCCCTCAATTATTTTATCATGTTTAATTATATGATTTTGGTGTTAATGACTAAGTCAATAATCTCTAAGTTATAAAGAACGTTGGTCGGAGTATCAAAGAAGCCTACTGAAAGGACAAGATTAAGACTTTTTTTTACTAGTTTTTAGCTTAGGAAATGATTCAAGCCAAATAGCTAGGACTATTTTAGCTTGACCGTACTATAGAGGGGGACTATGCACAAGTTAGAATATTGGTTTATAAGGTTTAGACTGCTTGGAGTCAAAAACAATTAGTCATTCTTCTCCTTGAATCAGTTCTTTCCCCGAATAAAATCTAAGTTTTCCCTGGACTAAATCTCATTTGCTCATCTTTTAGGTCCGGCACATCTTTAGTCTAAAGCTCCATTCTCATTGAACCATTCCTAATTTAGTCCGGCGCCAAAACACACTTAGTCAAAATCCTTATCGAGCCCATTCCGTTCACGTCGGACCAAAATTCCTTAACTAAAATTTCAGTTCGGTGCAAGCCATTTTCGCCGGACCTTTTATTTCTTAAGTCCGTAGTGAAAGAATCCTTTGTTTTAATGTAAACCGAGCGCACATTATTTACGCCGGACCAAATTCAGCTAATACAAAATTCAGTCCGGTGTAAAAGCATTCCTTTCAGTTAAACCCTTGTGCTATTTCAAAAAGTCCGTTGCTGTAAACTTCTTTGAAATCCATCTACGGCGGACTAAATTATTCGGTCCGGCGTGCATGTTAAACTCACATCTCTTCGCTAGACCAAAACATCCAATCGTCCTATGTATGACGGACCAAATATTTTCAGTCCGGCGTAAATAATCTAAATTGGTCCGGAATACACAGGACCAGTATCGCTAGATTATCTTGCTAAGTCCGTTGCAAACATATAATCCTGATTTTTTACGTCCTGACACGTCTCAACGATCACAATGGTAGATGTAACGATTATTTTCTATCCAAATGTCTATATAAGCATTTTCTGAGCTATCTATCATAGAATTTTTGATCTCATTAACATTTTAGCATTCTTAGAGTTTTCATTCCACCAAGGAGACTGTGCTTCACCTTTGAACCCTAATCCTTAACACTTTCTAAGTGTTTTAGCTTCAAGCTAAGTCTGTTAGTGTTGTGCCGAGTGAACCAAGAGACAGGGTTGGTACATAATCTATTACTCTTGGATCTTAGTGGTTCTAGACGGCTTGGAGGCAGTGAAGGTGTGACCTGTTCAAAGGAGCTTGTGGAAGGCCACCTTGATTGTGAGGTTTGAAACTTACCTCACCGGAATGGTGAAAGAGTTACCCGAATGGAGACCAAAACTACAGTGACTAGCTTTGGAAGAGCTATACTTCGAGAGAGAAGTGCTCTAACGTGGAGTAGGAGAGTGGTTCCGAACCACGGGATAAAATTCTTGTGTCACCTGTGATTATTCTTGTTTCTGTGTTACCTTTCCGCTGTTATTATTGACTTGTGCTAAATCTTTCTACATCTTGTAGTTGTTAGCTCAATTCTTAAACAAGATATATTCTATAACTAAATCTAAAAAATTTGAAAAGTTGCCTATTCACCTCCCCTCTAGGCCAACTTGATCCTTCACTATTCTACAATGATGCACGATCATGCAGGAAAGCATCAAAAGGCTACGACTACCAAACAGGGAGGGGAGGGGAGGAGATAGAGCAGATCAGAACGGAGCGAGGAGCTGCGTCGACGGAGAAATTTTGTTTTCAGTTCACATGTTGAAAGTGGGTGGAATTTGAAATTTCTGAGAAATCTCAAAATTTCAGATGAAATCCGGTTATAATTCAAAAAACAATTTTGAAATACAAAATTTCTGAAACGAAATTCCCGAAATTTAGGCTGAAATTGCTAAAATTTCGATGAAATTCAATCCAGTGAAAAATAGTAAAAATGATGTTAAAAATTTTGAAATTTTTTGTGGATGGTCTTGACACATCACAAATGTTCCCATAAAACTTTTAGATAATGATCAAGCCTAAGAAATTTTTAAAAATTTTGAGTATTGCTATCCTGATAAAAGACTGACCAACAAATTTCAACCAAATGAAAAATAGTGCAAACCATATTAGAAAAACTTGAATTTTTTTATGGTACTAATGCATCAATTATATTTTCATAAAGTTTTTAGATGATGACCAAGCTTGAGGATTTTTCAAAAATTTAGATAATACTACTGAAGGCTGACCAACAAATTTTAATCAAATAAAAAATAGTCCAATTCATGTTAGAAAATTTTGAAATTTTTTTGAATGGTCTTGACACATCTCTAATGTTTCCACAAAATTTTCAAATTGATCAAGCATGAAAAAATTTCAAAAATTGTGCTAGCGATACTATTTTGATAAAAAATTTATGATGCTACATGTATTGCTTTCATAGATTTAATTAAGCAAATAAAACAAGGTTTAAATCTTTTAAAATTTTAGAAAATAGTTCTAAGGCAATACTTAAAATATCCTAAAAATTTTGGATCATGATCACACTTGAGCGAATTTATAAAATTCTGACACGGTTACTGTCTCAATTATGTTTATTACGTTTTTGAATTTTTAAATATAACAAATGAGACTAATTTTTTTTGAATTTTTTTGTATGATTATAGACTTCTAAAGATAGTACCATAAATTTGTTGTATCGTGATCAAGTTTATACAATTTTATAAAGGCTGTGTTTCTGCTATTTTTATAAAACATCTCAAAAATTTGGGTTTTCAGCAAATTTTCATGGAAGATGACATTCTTACAAATCATTGACCCAAATTAGGTCCTTAGAAAATAAAATCCAGTCAAAATGCCCAACACATCGGTAAAAATTATCAAATTTTTAAAAAATATTGTAGCAATTTGATTTTTTTAATTTTTTTATCCGATCGGATTTTGAATCTCAGTCCCAACCAAAATCTGAAATCGTGGATGAAGTTTTGCCAAGATTTTGAACTATGCATGGAGAGCTTGGTGTCGAAATTCATGCGGATGATGATGATGGAGGGTGTAGCCGTAGCGCGCCACCACCTTCATCGTCTTCATTGTCCACGTTATTAGGGATGGATCTAGTATAGGGATATAGGTGTATTGATGCACACCCAAATTTTTTTGACAAAAAATCCAATATATAGTAGGTATATTATATGTATATATTAGTAAGTAGTTTAAAATATACTTATTTTAACCTCAAGTCTATTTCAACACATCCCACCCACTCCCTCTCCATTTTGCACACCCCACGCTCTTCCGCTCTCGCTCTCTCACCCCTCACGCTCTTTGTGGCGATGGTGCATCTGACAGGCAACAACTCGGACATGACAATTCTGGACCATGGAGCAGGCGCAAGATGACTAGGAGCAGGGCAATAGACGAGAGTCGAGCAACCACCGCCACCGGTGAATGGAGACGAAGGTGGCAAGGCAAGTAACAATGAAAGGAGCGACACATGGCAAGGCAACCTTGGTCTCTGTGCCCGTGGCGAGCAAAGACTTAGGAACAAAGGCTGCAACACCGGCGACTAGTGCGGCAGTGTCTAGCAAGGCAGGAAGCAACGCACAGCTTGTTGTAGGGCAACCTTTTGATAGCAGCGAGCATCAAGCCGGGATAGAAGGTGCGATGTCGATGGTGACCGACGGGTCAGGACAGTTGCATTTGACAAGTCAAGAGGTGGTGTTAAAACAACATGTAACAGCTGAACGTTCAGCATCGATAACTACAAAAGTGAATGTTGTTCTTGATTCTCAAATCTGAAATCCACAATTCACAAATCTGTTGGCATTATGTTGATTTATAAAGGTGAATTATAATTTTTTTAATTGTAGCATGTAGAGCTTTTAAAAATAAAGAGGGATCATGTAGATTTAAAATCTCTAATTCACAAATCTCTAAATTGTTTCTAATTTGTACTTTTATAATTATACTATTATGAGCTCTTATGTTTTATATTGAATAATATTTTTATAACTTTGTACACCCATTTAAAAAATCATGAGTCCAACGTTGGATGTGCTCCACTTCCTCACTGAACGCTTTCATCACCGCTCTCTGCGATGGATCCATCGGCGCAGAAACCCGAGCGGCCCTCCCCACTGGCTTCGGCCTCGGCCTCGCTGACAATCGTGGTGGGTTTGCTTTAGCCTCCCCAGCTTTGGGCTCTCTGCTCCTTCCTCGCTAGTTCCTATGCAAAATTGCAAAGGTAAAGTAGAGTAAAACCCTACAGACTATGTCACCTATCGAGGAAGGAGTCACGGTTTTGATTGGTTTGGTGCGAGTTGGTTTGGTACTCTAGGTTCACAAAGCCTAAGGGCATGTGCAATAAGGTTATCTTAACTTACTCTTAGCATATCTATGTTAGTTTTATCTTATGTAAAAGAGTGAGAAAAGAGGAGAGAGAAGAGAGCTGGTTCTTTAGTAGTAAGCATTGTACGGGAGTATAGATAGATTAGTTATGTATAAGAGATAAGAGATAATTAATCCACACCATCTAAAACCAACTTTTAGAGATAGTTATTATAAAAACTGGCTTTAGTGCTTACTCTAGATGATATGGATAGAAAATGGAGTAAGCAACTGGCTTTGTTATTATACTTGCCCTAGGTGTATTTAGTCTCCTTTGTATATTTATTCTGTTTTTTTTAATAAAACTGTAAATTTAGCTCTCTTCTCAACCACAAAAACCAGGTAAACACACATGTCATCTATTGTAGTAGGTACCTGTCAAGCTCGAGTACTACAAAGAGGCTCGTCTCGTCATGAGTCGGCAAAGGTCGTGACGACTTATCACTGTAGGTGACACATGTGGAGAAGAAGATTAGATTTACGATTTTATTCATAGGAGATCAAAGATGAAAAAAAAGTGTGGAGGAGGGCCAAATATTCCAAAACTTCTGGGTTCACACCTTGGCGTAAGCGATGGGCCTAATGAATGGGTTGTTGCTGGGCCCCTAAATTGGTCTGGCTTGGGTAGGGTTCATATGAGAAAACTAGACAGGCTTACTAGTATTGCTTTTGGATGAAATATCACTATGCTTAGAACTAATTAGTTGCTCACACGCTGAAACGCACTAAAATTGGAGTTTCAACCACTGTGTTTAGTAATTTAGAAATGTGCTTTTAGCACGGAAGTCAACGAGTGTGAACATTTGACCGAAATAAAAGGATGTTTGTACCTCTTTCGTTTTTCAGCATACGCTTTAAATTTACCTTTTCTTATTTAAGTTAAACTATACCAGAGAAGCTGATGAATGGGTTGAGCTGTAGAACTTTTGTATGTTAAGGTAATATTTGTTTGGGCTTTTTTACTAGTTTAAAAGCTAAAAATCTAAAGACTAAACAAATGAGTAGCTTTTTATCTGGATTTTTCAAAAGTCATAAGCCTCTATATAACTAAAAGCTAAAAGCCACTAGAGAGAGACTTTTAGACTTATTGATGATTGATGATTGAGGAATTTTTTTTTAAATAATATATTTTTATAAACAATTACAGAATTAATATGCGAAAAAAATAATTACATCTCTATTATTTGGAATAGACATTGGTCTTTATCGAAACTATTTAAACGCTATTTAAATTAGCTTTAAGCTATAAACTTAGAAAAAAAAGTCTATCGCACCTCTGTCGACATTCAAATTGCACATACTATTATCTCGTAAAATAGTGTGTTTACAATTCATTGATTTGGAATTTGAAAAAAAACATGTGTAATGCCCAAATATTATAAGATAATTTGTTTACTAATTCATTGAGTTGGAAATTTTTAAATTAATAAATTGTTGTAAAAATTTACGCGATACGCAAATTTTTTTAGTGCCGTGTCAATTGAATTTACCAATTGCGACTCAAATCACCGTGACCACGAAACCATGGAAATGTGACTACATAAGGGTTTTCGCACCCATTGACGACAGGATGCGATGAAAAAAAATACGAGAAAAATCAAGAGCGACCTCATAACGCGCTACTACTTACGATATGCGAGATAGCCAGACGTTGCCACTACGCAGCAATTGCGAAAATCGGAAAAAGCGGTCGCGCGTGAAACCACAGAAATCGTGGCCACTTAGGGGTTTTCGTAGGCCCGCGGGAAAAGCCGGATACGGCCCAAAAAATACGGGAAAAATCAAGGGCGACCTACGCAACGCGGACTACGAATTACGTATGGGCGAGATAGCCAGACGTTGCCCCGGCAGGAAGTTGCAAAAATCGGAAAAGGCACTCGCGGCCATGAAACCAAAGAAATGGTGGCCACTTAGGGGTTTTCGTAGGCCTACGGGACAAGTCGGATACGGCCCAAAAAATACGGGAAAAATCAAGGGCGACGTCATAGCGCGGACTACAATTACGTATGGGCGAGATAGCGACGTTGCCCTACAGAAGTTGCAAAAATCGAAAAAGGTACTCGCGGATAGAATCGTGACCACGATAAAAAAAAAATAGGACTAGAACGACGTTGGAATATATTGAAATTTTTATGGAGTTTTCGATAAATCAGTGATATTACTATAAAAATTTCAAATGATTTTAAGATGATGAATTTTTAAGATTCAAACAATAGAACATATAAACATACAATCAAAGTTCGGATAAAATAACCAACAGATTACATTTAAGGGCATTACAACATTCTAACTATAGATAGGATGATCGTTGATCGCTGTATCTTTGAAACCTCGCTTATTGCAAGTATGATGGCACGTGGCTCTAAATCCAAGTTGCCCACAATCTCCCCATACATTGCATTTGCAACAAAACCTCAAGATATGTTTTTATGCGATTAGGCGGACTCGTAACACGCACGCGTGTGTGGGGCGACTATAGAACACTTCCAAACGGTATCCCATTTAGGCCGATACGCATGCACACGCCATTGGCGACCCTCCATCCGCATCGACATCGTGACGTCCGGCCGTCCGACCAAGAACCTTAAATGTTCTACGACGACACTTTGCCCATCTTGCCACATCGCTTCTGAACCTCACTCTTATTCTTGTAAATGGCACCTTGCCTCACCTCATTCCTATCTCGATCGCCACGGAAGTGTTCACCCTCGTTGACCACCAATCTATCGAATCGACATGCATCCCACTCCGTAGGATTTGCTCTTCGTCGTCCGTGTCCTTTCAAATTGTCATACTCTGGATCGCTCCATTGCATCAACCAACGATTCAATGTTTTCTCCCTCGCACCACGCCACTGTGGTTCTGAAGATCTGGATTTGGAACATCGCTTCCTCATCTCGCACACCTTCGGTTCCGCTCTCTCCCCAACTTCCTCTCGCTTCATCACCACCATCCTCCTCCTGCATCGTATGGTCAAGATCGCTTTCGAAATGCTTGCGCCAACAACACTAATGGCCAACCATTTTCGTTGCCAATCTTATGTACGAGCTCCAAGACTTCGGCCCTTTCAGTTCTACTAACTCCCATTACGTGTAATCCCGTCTCCGAGACCCCACTCCGTGCAGCTTCAGATCATGCAATTCCCTATCCAAGGAGAACATGTTGTACAACCATCTGTTAACCGTGCCCCACTTAACGCTCACCAAACGACGTGACAAGCCACCATAACACTTGGGAAATGACTAAGTTCTACCCTTGTGCACCCATTTGCGAACCCTTCTCCGTAGTGTATTTTAAATTCTACTCGTTCGTCCATACATCAAACATTCCATTGATTTTAATGATGGCACGACAAAACGCTACCACATTTCAACTCTTAATCCACTCATACGATTTAAATACTCTACACCGTATTACGATTACGAAATATCATTATATTCTATGATGAATATCTTTGTTATCACAGAGGTTGGTCGGGCGAAATCTCGACATCTGTACTGTTAAACTAAAAATCACTAAATCGTTTCTCTATAAAACTACTACCGATGCAACAAAATTAACTATTACTAACCCTAATTCGCCCCTTCAGATAGAAATTAACCTAACCCTAATTTGACTACTATAATGAAAATTACAAAAACATACAACTAACCCTAATTAATTTGATCACTACAACGAAAATTACAATAAATTACAACTAACCCTAATTAATTTTATCCCTACAACGAAAATTACAATAAATTACAACTAACCCTAATTAATTTTATCACTACAACGAAAATTACAACTAACCCTAATTCGTCCATTCGTATAGAAATTAACCCTAACCCTAATTTGATCGCTACTATTACTAACCCTAATTTGTCCCTTCGCCTATTTAGAAACAAGTACTCCTCTTTCTCTATTTACAAACAACTACTATTACTAACTATCGCTCATGAAAATTACAAAACAAAAATTTGATGAAAAAATTTACCTCCATCAAGAAAAATCCTTCTCCTCTACCTTCTCTTCCTCCTCCTCTCCCTTCTCTTCCTCTCCCTCCCTACTTCTCTCCTTCTCTCCCTCTCTCTCTCTCCTCTCCTCTCTTTCCTCCCTCCTCTCTTTTCTTCTACGGCAAGGGCGATGGACACTTCATGAAGCTGCTGATGAAGAATGAGGCCGAAAGCCTCAATTGCGGACTTAAGCTCCTGTCATAAATTCAATTTATGACTAACAATTCTGACAGCGCTAGTCGCAATTGCACTGCGACGAGAGAAGTCAGATCAATCGCAATTAATTGCGATTAACTAAGCTCTGTCGCAAGTCCAATATGCGATGCACTTTTGTATCTAATTCAATTGCATGCAGACGGGTATTTCGCAATTTTTTTCGCATATTATTTATGTAATTATTTTTAAAAAATATATTATTTTTAAAAAAAATTCGATGATTGAGCATTCATCCATCCGTATACGCGCTATCTCTGGATTGACGAAGTCTTAGCTTTTCTAACCATCTTGTATGTTTCTTAACAGCTCAATAGCGTGGTATGATACCCTAACTTAACAACACTTATTATAATACATAAGTATAGCAGATAACACATGTTACTTATCGACGTTCCAACCATTGAAGAGAGCTATCTTACGATTGTTTCCTTTATGAGCTAGGTTTTGAAAAAAAAAATGTTATGACGAGGCAGGAAAAAATCAGCACGACATCTTGCGTACAGGAGGCGTCCGATCGTGCGCATCACATCTGTCCGCCTCCGCCCGGGCAAGCGCGCACGTGAACACGGCGTCGGCCCCCATGCCGGAGCCGGTTGCCATCGTTCCGTCGCGGCAAACGCAAAGCCCCGCCCGCCCTGTTCACACCACCGTTGCAGCGCGCGTGTCCGTGCGAAACACTTCCTAGGATCCCACTTACAGAGCGGGCACACGTGCCGGCCGCGGTGCGGCCGTGTGCGTACGCACCGGCGCTCACATGCCAAAAAAACGGTGGCCGACGCTTACGAGACGAGCACGTCGGGAGGCCACTGACTTGGCTTCACACGTGTCCTGATTGTTTGCTAGCTCTAAGACGGTTGTAGCCTTTAGCTAGCTAGCGCTGACGTTGGCATTGGAATTGGATGATGGAACGGGGTAGACGAGGGATGACGTCGTCTGTTCGGGTTTTCTTAAAAAAAATTATTTATTACTTAAATAGTCATTTTAAATTTGAGTTGAACCTATTTTGATTTTAAACCTATTCACTACTATAATTGATTCCAACCTTAACGAATTTTTTGTCACTTGACTAGTGAAACAACGGCATGAGCTAAGGCTAGATCAGGGATCGCACCAAGTTTGGTGGTTTCCAATTGTACGGTGAAGTGATTTTTGTCTTCAGTTCTATTTAATTAGTTCAACTGTTGATTGCGAAATCTTTAGGGTGAAACTCAAATTGCAAGCAGATATACTACCAAATACCTATAATTGAATCAAGGGCTCGCTGTATGGTACAACTCTTGACTTGCGCCAACGTCATTTGACTCAGCGGTGTCAATGTTAGGTTTAACTATGTGTAGATGGTACGTATAGGGATGAAAACGGATATCCGAATGTCTGAACAAATTCGATATTTTTAAATAGATATATAACGATTTTGGTTTTCATTTTTAACACTTTAGCAAGCTCATTATAAAAATAAGATTATAAAATTAGATTAAAAAATTACGCATTATTTGCTTCCCATAAATAAAAAGGTGAAAAATATCCTAATCCGTATCCGATTGATATCCTAATTTTGTTTCTATCATTTAAATAAATATATAATGAATTTGAGGTTCATTTTTATGAATTTGAATAAGCTCAACACCACAAACAAGAATATGAATTCGCTATATCCTATTTGTTTCCCATTGAAGAACAAAGACAAAAAATTAGTATCCGAATTACTATCCGCTTTTCATCCAGTTCCACCATTCCTGAGCCATTCCTGAAATAGATAACATATTAGAAATAGGGAAGGCAACGAGTCAGGTCATGTGCTGGTTTTACAAAACCTGACCCGAACCTAAATACCCTATCGGGTAAAAAATTATACTCGAACCCGACGGGTACCCGTAATCCGACGGGTGTCCAACGGGTTTGTGTAGTATGGGTGGCAATAGATTGGGTCGGGTGTGGGTTTTGCAAAACCCGACCTAACAAGAAACCCGAACAAAAAAAACCGAGCCAAACCTGGCGGGGTACCTGAAACCCGACCCCAAACCCGACGGGTACCCGGAACCCGACGGGTTCCCGATGGGTATGTGCGGTATTTCGGGTACCCAATGGGTACCACGTGTGAAAATTAGAACTCGAACCCGACCCGAACCCAATTCGGGTACCCGACCCGAAGAACTCGTGGATAAAAATTAAAACCCAAACCTAACCCGATTGGGTGTAAAACCCGTGGATTCCCGAACCCGCGGGTCTAATTGCCATCCCTAATTAGAAATTTGTGTTTCAACTCTTTTATTAGGCCACTTATTGCTATTGTATAGTGTGTATTACTCTAGTTCATAGCACTAAATGATATTAGAAATAGTCAAAAAGGAGGGGTATATAAGGAAAAGAGGGTTAAAAGTGATGTCAAAATTATAGAATGAATTTATATAGGAATAAAATTTGAAAGTTAGAAGAAATAAGCCCATTTACACCCTTCAACTTTCCAAAATGTTTATTTAACATCCTCGACTAAAAAACAGGGTATTTAACCCCTTAAACTTGCAAAACCAGGTTAATTTACACCCTAAGGCGGTTTTAATGATTTGAATCCCACTAAAGATGGTTTTAACCATACTGGCAACTACGTCATCGATATGTGGTAATGATAATGCAGTTCAAGGGTATTCACATCAACATCATTAACCTCTTTCTCATTGCTTTTCTCTCCGTTTATATTATCTTTCTTCTTATGCCATCATTCCTTCTCCCACTTGAATCTATATCGACAAAAATCGATGACATGGCTACCAACATAGCAAAAACCACAAAACACACTACTACCCTCGTTCAGAAATTTAAGGTCTATAGTTTGAATGATCTTATTCAAAAATAAAGACTTGTATGTAGATTTAATGAGGTTTTTCCTGCCATACCCCTATTTATTATCTTTTAACCATATGCATTGATTCACTACCACCATACACAAAATAGTATCTCTTATTCTCCAAAACAATTAAGTGGAGGTATCTAAATCATTTTCATTCATGTCTTTCTCAATTTCACTCAATCTTAATCCTTGTTTAAAATCAAAGTACACCTTATATTTTTGAATAGAGGGAGTAAGTTGGATTCCTATCAGTAAAACCGTTCTCCAAAACCATCTTAAGGTGTAAATTGATTTAGTTTAGTAAGTTTAGGATGGTAAATAGCAGGTTTTATAGTAGAGGGTTAAAAAGTGTAAAATGATAGGAGCATGTATTCAGGGCTGAGAGAGTACTTGGCTAGCACGTTTCCAGTTTGTAATCGCCCAAAGTACAATGCTAATTTTTATTTTTATTTTTGAAATTTAAGAAAGTACTCAGAAGCCCAGGAAAGTAGATTTGTCCTTGGCGAAAGGTTGGGTTTGGCAGCAGACAAGAGGTACCACGCCCCCATCCACGTGTAAGTAAAGGTGGTACAATGGTGTACAACTCGAAGGCATTCACGTTTCACGTGACCAAAAAATGCTTAGCTGGAGTGGAGACGTACGTACGTGGTGCACCATATATTCGCGTAAGCAAAAACACGAAAAGAATATCTTGAGCGTTCTCCTAAAAAAAAAAAAAAACTTAATCAAGCGATAGTTAAGCCAATCGGATTAAGCATCGATATGATCGAACAAGACTATAATATAAATTAAGATCAATTAGCTAGCTAGTAGCTAGTTCTTCCTCCATTTAGGTTTATAGGGTTTATATATAGAACGTATTTTCTTTTAGTATACAGACATAAAATATCACAAATAATTAGATTATTCTTAACTATTATTATCTCTAAGTATTATATTCAATACTTATATATAAAGAATATCTAAGTAAATCTGAATATTTATTATAACATAAAAGAAAATCACAATGAAAATCATTCATCTTAGATTTATATTGTATTGCGTATATAAGAGAAAAACAAGAGCCATTCGGATCAACATTATTTCATCCTTCTTTTCTAGAAAATATGCTCCCTAAAATTTTTGGAAAAGACTAAATATTAAGAACTTGCTCAGTTCATTGCTCCCACTACTTGCTCAGTTCAACGCCCCTCCTCGTCTCCCATTCCACACTTGATCTCAGCACCCAGACTCGCATGCACTCTATGTCTGGAGCAGGAGGGGGCGGAGATCATGGTCTCTACGGGGATCAGCCAGCTGCCGCTAGCTTCGTCCCCTTCGACCACGACGACGTGGACAACTTCTTCTTCTTGCAGAGATCGACGTTCGGCGGAGAAGGCAGCGGCGCCGGTGGCGATGATGGGCTCACGCCGTACTCCAGCATCATGGACAACCTACAAGGTTTCCTGGACCCCGTGGGGCTCGATACGCAATTTGACGCGCCGTGCCCGTTGGGCGATGCTGCTGTGAAGCAAGAAATGGTGGTGGCAGACGCGAGTCATGACGGTCATGATCTGCAGGCCGGCGGTGCGGCGCCGGTCACGCCGAACTCGTCGGCGCTGTCGACGTCCAGCGATGTGGCCGGAAAGGACGAGCCGCGCCGGTGCAATAAAGGTAGGGAGGAGGAGGAGGAGGAGATCGATGAGGAGGGACCAGCCGACCAGAATTGTGGGTACGTAACTGGGACTAATTTTAATCTTGGTGCAACTCCCTGTCGAATTTCTCGTTGATTATCGCATGCATGATGCCTGATTAATTAGATCTGGAAAGGGAGCGAATTGAATTTTGTTTCGAAGTGTTAGATCCTCAGCCATTCTTTTTCCGGACACGCGCTCTCCGGTCTGAATAGAAAGATCCTTCTGCATACCGTGCGTGTGAACATTAGGACTTAGGGTTTGCTACCTATCTTGTCAGACAGACAAGGCTTATTCTAATTCCATAAAAAGAAATTAGATCCAGCTAATTAGAGTAAACAGAACTCCTCTTCTTTAGTTTCGATTTTCATGTTCTTGATGATCCGTGCTGACTTTACAGAAGCTAGCGACTAATTGATGACTCACGACGACTCAATTAACGAATCATGCATGTATCAGTCTGCACTCTGAACAAGGGTGCATCTTTCTCGTAGCCCGCGCGCGCGCGCGCACACACATTCAGAGCCTGACCTGTCCAACTCCTTATTGTGTAACGTGTTGGCCATGTTTCATGCAGGAGCAAAGCGAAGAGAGGAGAGAAGAAGCCGCGAGAGCCCCGGGTGGCTTTCATGACCAAGAGCGAGGTCGACCACCTCGAGGACGGCTACCGGTGGCGGAAGTACGGCCAGAAGGTCGTCAAGAACAGCTCTTATCCAAGGTGTGCGCGTGCACCCTCAATTCTCTCGATCGATCTCTAGCTAGATTGCACCCATCTTAATCACACGTCGTGGCATCATGCTACGGCTTAATTAGAAATGAGCATTATCATGCAGCATATGCTTGGTCAAGCAGCCGTGATTAACAGTAGCAAGCTACACCGATTGATCTGAATGCAGGAGCTACTACCGCTGCACGGCGCCGCGGTGCGGGGTGAAGAAGCAGGTGGAGCGGTCGCAGCAGGACCCGTCCATGGTGATCACGACGTACGAAGGGCAGCACACGCACCCGAGCCCCGTGAACAGCGGGGGGATGAGCGCGCGCACGCTCATGGCCAACGCCTACTCGCTCGCGGCGCCGGCGCCGGCTCTCCAGCATGGCCTCTGCCCCGACCTCGCCGCCCGCGTGATGAGCCATCAGATCGAGGACGCGCGCATGTACATGCCGAGCGTACCAGCTGCCCCGCCGATGGCCCTACTTCAGGGGCACCGGTTAGCGGACTACAGCCTGCAAGATCTCGTTCCTTCGGCCATGATGGGCAACCATCATGCATGAGCATTAGTTGTTAAGTTCTATGCGTGTACGCGTATGTGCATCATCTTCAGTTGGCTGCTTGCATCGCATGTCTCAAGCCCTCAAGGCCTTTGCACGCATGGTTACTTTGGTCTTGGCAAGGCAGATACGTACAATGTTTGTCCTTAATTTTTTTTTCTTTTAAATCAAAGTCCATATAGCTTGAAGATACGCCGACGTCTCTGCCTTATGCTGTTCTGCAATTTTTTAGGGGGATTGTTCTGCAATTAATATTCTGTCTAGTCATTCCTGGGTTAAAGAAACAGAGCTTTAACAATCCTGGGTTAAAGAAACAGAGTTTTAACAAAAAAATGTTGACACGTATTACCAAGTTCAGTGACCACATTGATATACACATGACACACATGGTCACAAGCAGAATGCTAGCAGATGGTGCACTTTGCCCCGCATATATTATTCCACACTTCTAAGATATCCTGTATCCGCAACTAGAATGCTAGCGTTGCGTCATGTTGCTCGAGCCAGCGTTGCGTGGATTAGACACGTGCATGCAGTTAGGCATTCCCAGAGTCATCGCTGTGTATTGGCAATCGGCCAGAGGCGGATTCAGAAAAATAAGTTACTGAGAGTCATCATATATTAATCTTACTTAAGTTTATATAATAATCTCTTATAAATATGTAGTGTGCTACCACATAAGATCATCCGTGTCACGTGACCCTGGTCAGTACACTTCGATCCACCCCTGCAATCGGCACTCTTAGAAATAATGATACATCTACGCCACGTATGCTTCTCTTACAATTCTATCAAGACAGAAAATGTCTTCAGCTCGCGAGCAGAGACGCAATTCATTTGCGTGTAGCAGGAGAAGAGCAACCCATCAAATTCCTATGAGCGACTGAAGAGTGAAGACCAGATGGTATACCTACTAGTAACCAGCAAGGTAGATATCATGGTCAGATATACAAAGCTTCGTTTCCCTTCGATCTGTTTCCTCGCACTAACAAAGAAATTTCCACCTAAGTAACTCGGATGACCCAACCCTTTACTGGTATGCAGCGAAGAGCACCATTTCTGCCTGAGTTGATGATGATGTGGAGACAACAGATGAAAGAGGTCAAGAAGCTGAGATCACCTTTTTTCCGGTTGACTTATCCACCTGACCATCGTGTGCCCCTTCTTTCAGATTACTCTCCATTTGTTGCTACTGACCAGGAGAAGCTGCAGCCAGGTATCTAAGATGTGCCATCATTTGAGCAGCTAATACATCCTTGACATGCCAGAAGGAACAACACCAACCTTTCTGTGAGTACCAGTGCCTGTGGATGCTGCGGCGGCAACAATGCCATTAAGAGATCTTGTGTATAGGTTGGTCTCTGCTGCTAATCTATCGAACGGGTCACTCTTTGACCCTGCTGAAAGTTCGAATTGAGGTGCTCCCATGTCCAGAGCAACATCAGGCGTGACTTTGGTGTTTGCACAAGCAAAGCCCTGCGAATGCAGTGTATAGCCCCCCATGGTCTGTGATGGCATTTGATGATAACCATATGCCTGTTGGATTTGTTGCTGGGGAGGATATCCTAAATTCATCACTGACCTGCTTGTATCATAAGGATGATCGATGCTTCCATTTTCATAAGGTAATACTGAACCAGCAACTCTTCCTGGTCCCACTGGCAAAAAAGAAATTATATTAGAAATGGGCCATTATCTTCAAACAATAACAACAAAACATGTATAATAAATGAACGCAAATGCACCTGCTTGTGCCCCTTGTGGAGCCTGAGAAGCACTGGGAACATTCCCAGGAAATCTTGCCATCTCCCAAGGATTTCTAGAAGACTCATCAGAGACAGCTCTACCCCTCGATGAGACCACAAGAGGTTGTTCCTTGGCAGGAATTGGACTGGAGTGAACCATAGTTGACCTGCAAAAATGAAGCAGCAGATTAACGAGATACACAAGCCTTTCCTAAATTAAATCATGATGACAGAAGGCCAGAAGAACATAAAAGTGCAGCAACTGGGTGGGTAACGGCTACCAACATTCTGAATGCATACTAATCAACTCTCAATTTGATTTCAGAATAGAACCCTGACTAGCAACTGGCGATGAAGCATTGGACAGTTGACCTGAGAATTCGAAAACCTACATATCAATTATGTGCACCCCCAACTCTATTGATGCAGCCGCATATCCCTAGAAGAGATATTTTACGGTACATTGCACTCCCTTAAGTATCAAGGAGTACAGACTAAATCCAGCCATCCATTTACAAGGCGTATTATGGACATTTTCTTTTAACCATATGTTGAGTAATTGGACCTTTTTTAACCGAAATCATCCCTAACCTAATGGAAATCTTCACGTCATTGGATTGGAAACAATGGACAGCCCACATTGATTGGAGGGTGATTCTATCATCCAGTATTACCCTGGGTCCAAAACCGCAGCAACTTAATACTCCAGGATGATTCTTTCATCATTTGACACCCAGGCCACAAGTACCTTAATGTGGAGAAAAACTGGGATGCGCTTCAAAGTGCACCTTTAAGTGGTTTGCACCCGTGCAGCTAATATGGAAGAAAAAACACAATGAACACATGACCAGAATATGATGCCATATTACCTAGGAAGGGATGCATGTTTTCTCTCCATTGGAACTACAGGGCCGCTACCACCGCTTTCTTCAAGATGAGAAAACTGCTGCTTAAATTGATCAACAGCACTGATAAACACAGCCACAAAATATGAAGGTCAGTAAGAGTTGATACAATGAACAAAAAGAGAAAAAAAACATGCATGCGCAAAAGCACCATACATGTGCAAACATAGAGAAGCTAAAACCTTGGGTAGAGAAAGGTTGTCCTCTCTGTTCCATTTATGTAGTTCTTCTGCAACAGCGGATGATATTCCAATATCTCCTGGAATATCAGCTCCCTTATATCTTCCTTTGACATTTTTCTGTGCTCAAACTCAAACTCCACTTTTCTGATTGGTTGACAGCATGGTTCTCTCTCAGCCTTGGAAAGGCTTTTAAAGTATGGGTCAGTCAATGCCTACAAAACATAAGTATTGAGAGAAATGTCACAGCTTACTCCATATAAGGACAACAACCTGAAGTTGCAAGCAACACAGAAAAGAAATTGACATCAGAATGATAAAATAGTATTGAAAGATTACCTCTTCTGCAGTTGGACGGTCCTTTGGATCAAAGGCCAATAGTCTTTCCAAGAGTTTTAGTGCCAAAGGATCTGAATTGGGAAACTTCTGAGAAAATGGAACTGGATCTTTCTTTCTCATACTGCTCAAGTACCTTCTTGCTTTTTCATTCCGAACCTGGAAAGGAACAAAAGCAATAGAGTCAAACTTTCAAGTCATTGAAGCCACTTACAGGATAAAGTACAAAAAAGTCCTCCCTTGATTGTAGCATCATACCCGAGAAATTGTATCCATTGATGGTGTGCCTAGAAGATCAGTCATTAAGTCTAACTGATGGACAACATTTTTACCAGGAAACAAAGGCTTCCCTGTCAACACCTCAGCAAAGATGCATCCAATGCTCCAAATGTCGATAGCGGGTGTATACTGCAATTTTTGGAGGAACAACAATCCAAATCAGATTAAGATCACGCATATAACAATAATCCCTGGAAATGATTTAACTCAAACATAAAAGTAGCAAGGAATTTCATCATGTATGTTAAGATCAAAATGCTTTTACTGTTTTCAATAGGAGGACAATCTCATCTGTTTGTTGTAAAAGTTTCTATCAACAAGATCATTTATATTTGCGTAGAACATCGAATGAACAAAAGCTAAGATTAATCCATGAATGAAAATAGATCACATAATAGAAAAGGACATGCAAACAGGCGCGAACATACTAAATCTCTACCTAAAATGGACAAACAGTACCGATAAAACATAGGTTCCAAAGATTTACACAATATATGCGTTTGACCAATATTTTTGACAAAGCCACAATAAAAGAGAACAGGTATAAAACACATTAACATTTCACCAGAAAAACCTATTGTAAAAGAACATAAAAGCAAAAGATATGTTTATATAATCACAATCTATGTATCACCGATACGCGATACCGGTACGGCGATACACAATTTCCCAAAAACAAGAATATGGCGATACGGCGAGTATATATCTGTTTAAAAAATAAAAATAAAATGTAAGAGGGAGAAGGCAATAGCGGCTTGCAAAGGGAGAAGGCGGTGGCAAGATTGTAGAGGGGAAGACAGCGCAGCAACAATTAGCAGGTTGGGTGGCAGACTGGCGGTAGAAGGAGAAGGAAGGCGAGGCGATGGCGGCTTATAGAGGGAGAAGGCGACGGCTGCGAGATTGCAGAGGGCGGTGGCTGCTGGGCTAGGTAGAGGGTGGTAGCGGTGAGACTGCAGCGGGAGAAGGGAGGGGAGGTGGCAGTGGTGACTCGCAGGCTCGGTGGAGACTAGAGGGGAGGTAGCGGCTAGTAGTATCGTCGGTCTACTGGATGGAGGGCAGTGGCTACCAGGTTTAGGGATTTTAGGGGAGTAAGCGGTAGCAAAGATGATTGAGTGGAATGAGTAAGAGAGAGAGAGAGAGAGATCTTAGGGTTAGATGAGATGATTTGGATTGGGCTTGGCTTTGTGTTTTTATCCTGGGAGTATTGCGGAATATTGGAGAAGGATCGGGATTATTTTTATTAGGCCCAGTTTGTTTAGGCTTTTTACAAGCTTAAAAGCCAAAAAACTAAAGCCTAAACAAATGAGTAGTTTTTTATTTGGGCTTTTCAAAAGCCATAAGTCTCCATATAACTAAAAGCCAAAAACCACTGAAGAGAGGTTTTTTTTGGCTTATTGATGGTTGATTTTAGACTAATAACACTAAAATTAGATAAAATTACATACCTCTATCACGTACAAAAGCCATTAGCTTTTAAGCTGTTTAAGCCAAAAAGCTGGCTTTAAGTTATAAGCCAAAAAGCTAAAAAGCCTACACAAACAGAGCCTTAATTTTAAATGCTAAATTTCACCAATCCTTCCCAATACGGTATCGGGAAGGATTGTGGAGGATTTCTATATCCAATACCGATATGGCAATTTTGCGAAGGACCTTTGATTTATAGATCACGATTGATAGCTCATGATGTGGCACAATCAACCATTTGCCTGACACAACTCATAATTGAGTTATATTTCTGTCAGGACAACAATACGAATGAATTGTAAAGCTCACCTTTGAGAAGAAAGATCCACAGAGCTCTGGAGCTCTATACCATCTTGTTGCGACATAATCCTGCAGAGAATATGTATTACATCCTTAAATCATGATACTTTAACCCAATCAGTCAAAAACTTAAAATTGGTTTGTACTAACATACCGTCCAGAAGACTGTTGTAGGGGTATCGTTGAATGCAACTCGTGCTAGTCCAAAATCACATATTTTCAACTTGCAGTTAGAATTTGCTAAAATATTCTTGGGCTTTAGGTCGCGATGATAAACACTAGCTGCAGTTATATAAACTCAGTATCAGCACAAATGAAGGTGGTAAAATGTAAAAGTAGAATATGTGTAGACAACTAGACAAGTATTCCATCGGCCAATCAGATTGCAGTGCCATTATTAGAGAGGCTACCATACAACTAAACAAATACAAAAATAATGAAGAAAAAACCAAAATATTTTATTCAAGAAGTTCTTCTAACAAAAACTTGCATTAAATAATAGTGTTGTGTTTATCTTGACATTTACAATATAAGCTGTTACACTTTGATACCCCTTCTTATGCACAACAACACCCGATCAGATCAAAGTTTGTGAGATACAGCATGAGCGTGCATGGTATCAAAAATGAAGTAGATGAACCTCGTAGTGAGGACCAAAATAATAGCGACGAAGCAACCACAACGAGAAAAAAGATTTGGCGAAGCCAGCCGCAAATTCCTTAGGCACAACCTCAAAAGAGTACAAGTGGTTGGAGCTCACTCACAACCCCTTTGAACCTTTTAGAACCCTAGGATTCTGGCCCTATACAAGAATCTAGTGCTAAAACAATAACTTAGCTTCTAATCCTCTCTTGCGTCCTTAGCTTTGGATGAGTGGCTTGCTTGCTTCTTGGTTTGGGTTCTCCATGGCTGGGTTTATATAGTCTCCTTAGTTCTCCTCCAAAGAGAATAGGAAATCCTACTATGAAAGGAAGTAGGAATCATAATATGAATCCTAGGAATTCATGTAGCACACATCTCCAAGTCCTAAAGAATTAGGATGTGAGTCACTTTCCTCAACATAAGCATAATTTACTTTCATCATGACTTTGGAATGATCTATGGATCAAAAGGAAACTACTCGGAGAAAATTCACCGAATGCAAACTGATATATAACCGAATGCTATATGGTCATATTGAAAAACTTGCAGAGAATCAATGATAGATATCATAGTACAATGAAACGTACCAGTTTAATAGATGCGATATGTAAAAGACATCCACATAAATCATATGCAAACTGTAGTTGGTTGTTAGACGATGGTATCCAGAATTTTTATATCATCAAGGACAAAATCCCGTTGCTAATTTGGTCTGTAACTATATTATCGTTAATTATCTGCTCTGGATTGACTGCATTTGAAGCAAACAACATTTTGGTAATTACAAATATCAAGCGCGAATTTGTTCACAGTGCAGATTGCCTAGCTCTGGTCATTGACATTGAGGCAACCATAACTGACCAGTCAAATTACTTGCTTATATCAGAGCGCAACCCCCTGGGGAGAGTGATAGAAGGGCAAGGTGACTGCCCTCTATGCAATAATAGAAGCACGATGCATATTAAACCAATCACAGAATGACCATCAATGTAAAAATATATAAAAGGGAATCTGACCTTCTACATGGACTACAACGCACACCATCTTTAGGAGAAAAAATTGTTTTGAAAGCAATGATAAACATGAAGGCGATGGTTTCCTACCAGTATGAATGTATTTGAGGGCTCGGAGTAATTGATAGAGGAAGAACTGGTAATGCTCTTTTGTCAAGTCGTCGTTAGCCTTTATAACTTGGTGGAGGTCGGACTCCATAAGCTCGAAAACAACATAAATATCTTTGAAGTCCCTTCTCGAGGGGGGTAACATAATGTGCTTGATCTCAACAATGTCAGGGTGCCTTAGGAGCCTCAAAAGCTTGATCTCACGGAGAATACGAGCGGCATCAGAGACATGATCAAAAATATTGTGTATCTTCTTGATCGCCACTTTCTGTCTAGTGTGCAAATCAATGGCGGAGCACACAACCCCATAGCTTCCCTTGCCAATGACTTCTTGGATC
This sequence comes from Guadua angustifolia, assembly GCA_036346375.1. Taxonomy (NCBI): domain Eukaryota; kingdom Viridiplantae; phylum Streptophyta; class Magnoliopsida; order Poales; family Poaceae; genus Guadua; species Guadua angustifolia. The sequence goes on from CM070508.1 coordinate 1,560,964, forward strand.
CTGTACCGGTTTGCATCACCATACTCCGTGAAAAACTCCGCCTCCGCAGAACCCTGAAAAACGAATTGCGCACACTGAATCAGCAAACTGTCAAAAACCAACCGTTAAACAGATCACCACTGTAGAGAGCATAAAAAGGTTAATCTGGGGACTGAGATGCCACCATGATTGGTAGGGCTTGGAAATCATTGCAGATCGGCAGATGTTTTCGAACGGACACGACACGATGCAACAGAACCAGCCATTAGGAAGCTACCATCAGCATTAAATCATAGACGAAAAAAAGAAAGAAAGAAAACGAAATCGGCTTGCTCGTGGGCATATCTGAAGACCCCCAGAAGAAAAGGGAACAACTTTGCGCACCGACAGGACGAAGCAACAGCTTGCGGCACACAAGGCGTCTCGACGCAGCACGAAAATGGTCAACTTTTGCATGTGAAGTATGAGCTGTTTGCAACCCACCATTCATCGCACACGGCATTTGACCCTTTTTTTGTCCCAACAGAAATAGCCAGATCACACATTTTGGCTGTAGGGAGGATGCGAATGCTAAAATCTCATTAAACTTGTATAAAATCTCTAAAAAAAGTGTGGAAAATAGCAGCGATAATTCAAAGAGGAGAGAGGTGTCCCAAACAACTGGCCTACTTGCAATCTAGAACTGAAATCAACAGCAAACTGCTACACTTGAACGCATAAGACAACCCAAAAAATTAGAACAACTGAAGAACACAAAAGCATCGATGAATACTGACACAATTTGTAGCATTCTATACTCCACCCAAAACACAACAGCAATAAGCACCCGTCGACGCCTAGAGCCACAGATAACACGAGAGGAAGCAGAGATCGCTGGAGCCCAACCCACCTTCTTCCGCTGCTCCTGCTGCATTCCGCTCCCGTTCGGATCTCCCACCAAACCACTCCAAGAACTGCCCCTCTCCCTCCCGCAGCCCTCGAACCTACCTCGCAATCACCCAAACCTACGCGCAACCACGCGGCATTCGCGCCCCCGCGCCCCAAATCCACACGCCGAGCGAGTCGAACCGCGCCGAAGCCGGAGGCGAGCGACCCTAACGCCGGGGAAGCGCCGCGCGCGGCGAGGTTTAGTTAGGTCAGGGTCGTAACCTCTCCCTCCTCTTCCCGATCTCGCCGCGCTCGCGTCGAGCGCTCGAGAAGCGAAGCGGAGGGGGGGAAAGGCCGACGGGAAGGTGGATTTCTTTCTCTCTCTGGCTCGTCGTGGCTTCCTGCCGGCTTGGCGTTAATCTAAGGATGCGTTTTTATGTGTTTTCCGGGCCACATGGCATGGGCAGGGCTGGGCTGGGCAGCGGGTGGGTTACTTGTTGGATGAGTCGTGCGCCGTCCGATCCGCATCTTTATGGTGATCACCGGTCATCTATCCACCGACCTCTGACAGCTTATATATGTGGGCATATAATGGAAAGTTAAATAGTAGCCTGGCCAGAATTGGTAAAGCAAAGATTTTAACCTCTACCTGAGCAAATTTTAGGTCTCGTTTGAAAAGCGATAATTTTTTTTATGCATGTGAGAATCGTATAAAAAATTCTTGTGTTTCAAATGGAGCAGTCACCAAAGCAGCCTCGGTGATTCTAGGTTTTATGGGTTAGTAATCTTGGTTCCTTTGGTTTCGGAAAGAAAAAATATTGATTTTTCCCTTTCTGAGAGATATTTCTCTGCATCTCCTCTTAATATGAGTTGTACAAAACATTAAAACGTGCGAAAATATAAGTAAGAGAAACATAGAAGCACATCTTTTTCTTTTATTTGGTTGCGGTGGAACAGCACTTGTTAATAGTAGCATTAGTTTTTATTGATTGGGTTATATTTCAATTGGTCCTCTGACATTTGCATTTGCGATCCATGTAGGTTGGGGTTGGTCTTGTGTGGCTTTTAGCACGAGTACAGAGGTTTAGGTGGCAGGCATTTGTGACAGAATTGAAATGCCAACTAATTATATAGCTTGCCTTCAAGTCACAATTTGGTTTTGCTGTCAGACTGTAACCTTTTGTAATGTACAAGAAAACGTTCTTCCAAACACAAAGAGCATGAAAATCTACCAAAACCTAAACCTTTTTGCAGCAAGTCTGTCTTCTAATAAAAAGTGTACAATAATGTGGCAGCTCTACATCACATGCATGGTAGCAGAACAGCAGATGCACCCATTTTACTGCCCCATGCAAGTATTTTTCAGTACAGTGCGTGTCAAAATTAAACAGGTAAAAACGCGCTTGCGTTGCACACAGCAGTACCACGAACGTGACAAATGGAAGCATTTGCATTTCACTACGTGACCATGTCCATCTCGCTATTAATATGGCATTTAGATTCCCCAATTGTCTAGGCTCATCGCAGGTCCTACCAGTACCATGGCTGCACTTACTAGTGATTAATTATTAGCATTAAGCAACACGGGCTGAGTCACTATGGAATAACAGTAGCTCGTAATCCTGGCGACTACAGATTTGCGGGGCCAAGGAGGAGATCGCAGAGGAACCATCAGTCGCTGCAAAGAGAGGACGACGGTAACCATCAGCTGGACATCTGCACATAGAAAAGAATCTGATGCCACCGACAAGAACCTGTGTGATGTCTGGCGCAAGCAAGGCGTCTGTCTATTCATTTCTGTTCAGTTGAATCTATCCCAACCTCTACTTTGGTGGTGCCTAATTAATTCGTAGCATCGCAGGGGGGAATAATAGGAATATTAGGAGTGATTCACAGTACATAGGCGTAAACATACCCATACATACATATCTCAGCGATCCAGAATGCACATACTGTTATTTCATAGTCATACTCCAGTGGTACATGAAATTGTACAATTCCTTTCACCACCGAAAAAAAATATTACTACTACATCAAGTATGAAAAGTTGAAACTTTCACATGTACAGTACGGTTCTTTTATTTTCCTTGCAGTTACATGAGATGCAAAATAGAATGCTATTATACATGTATGGTGCCAGGTGTTGGATTTGGATACGCAGCAAGGTTGCTGCCTGTGATGTTTGCTGCATCAATCATCTCACGAAAATCGACATGATTCTAATACTAGCAAGATGGATTTCTATGGGGGCTGCTCTAAACCCACATGCAGGCGTGTATCCGATCTTTAGAGAAATCAAGGACTCTCCATCTAGTCAATCCTTTCAAGATTATATTTCACCATGTTCTCAAGGGTACTTCTGAACTGGCTCCTAGGAAGGCACTGCAAATTTTGGAGAGCTAAGTCACCTTTCTCCTTTGCAAGCTCTCGAGCCCTTCCTATCCCACCACTTCTATGAACTAACTCAACTGCAGTAATCAAGGAATCGGTTTCACTGAACTCAGAATCGATTATGTCCCTTAGCTTTGGTTCATCTTGCAAAGCAAAAATGACTGGAGCCGTCAGATTTCCCTTTGCCAAGTCACTTCCTGCTGGTTTGCCAAGTTGCTCAGCTGACTGGGTGAAGTCAAGAATATCATCAACTACCTGGAATGAGAGCCCGAGATTCCTGCCGTATTCATACATTTGTTCACATATAGTAGTGCTGACACCACTAAATATGGCAGCAGACCTTGTGCTCGCTGCGAGCAGAGAAGCAGTTTTATAATAGCTCTTGAGCAGATAATCATCAAGGGTGACGTCACAATCAAAAAGAGTTGATGCTTGTTTTATCTCACCACTGGCAAAGTCCTTGATCACCTGTTAGCACACCATTTCTTAATAAACAAATAGTGTATAATTTTAAAGAAGAGAAGGAAGTTCGTCCAAGTCCTTCATTACCTGGCTGATGAGTTTTATAACTTCAATGTTTTCTAAGTTTGCAAGAAACCAAGAAGATTGCGCAAACATAAAATCACCAGCGAGTACGGCCACCCTTGTTCCATATAGCTGATGAATAGTTTCTTTCCCTGCAAACAATAAGATCTAGTTTAGAATAACTTTGTCAATTTCTTGACCTCCTCATTGAAACGTTCCATTGACGAATATAAATGAATGCAAAATGAAAACAAACATGAAGCTTCCCAATTCCCATAAGAAGGAAAGATGCAATAGTTATATATCTGTCAATCTACAGTCATGATATATGCCCTAGAAAGAATGTGAAAAGGAAAAGACCAACAAAAGGTAAGATATGTCTTCAAAGCAGAGGGACCAGAAAAAATGATAGAGAATGGTTTTTCCACATGTACATGAACGTCTATACACTATCCTAACCATCAAATGTGCCTCGAGATTTATGCAAATTTAAAAAATTCAAACCACCACCTCATCTTCCAATCATTGTTAATGTTTTTGCACAAATCTCAGAGCACTTTGGATGCTTTTCCCTTAAAGATACCCAGATCATATCTTTCTTTCTCTGTTTTTTTTTTCAGAAAATGCTTCTAAGAAGAACATAACTTATTAGGAAAATGTGCCAAAGAGGCTATAAACCCAAAAACAAAAAAGGAAGGAAGGAAGAACTGTTTTTATTGAAGTACTGCTGACTTGTTTGTACATAGCATCATTTGTACCTCTTCGCATCCCGCTATCATCTATCACATCGTCATGTATTAAACTTGCAGTGTGAATCATCTCTATGATCTCTGCCAAGCGTTGATGTTCTGTAGTTAGCTCCCTGGATTGGAAAACAAAAGGCCTGAGTACATAATTTGAAAACATCCTATTATAAATGGTAAGGATGCAACAGGAAGAGGAACTTACGACAAACCAGCTAATTCAGCAGTTGCTTTGGACACCAGAAAAACTAATGCTGGTCTTAATCTCTTTCCACCAGCACCAAAAATTTGTTCTGCTGCAGAAACTAAAACTGGATTTTCTGCACCAACAAGCTATTGAAGTTATGTCAGCTAGTTACCGTGGCAAGTAGGAACTCAACAAGAACTAGTCTAGCAAAACTTTATGTACTCATATATTACATATTGAAAATTAATGCAGATGTGTATATTTGATATGTAATGCTCTGAATCGTTTGCTGTTTTAATTATACAAATAGCTATGGATGAAGGACTGTAAAGCAGACCTTACGATACAGTTTTTAAGGAAGATTTGTGAATTTTGGTCATTGGAGAATGAAAAAAAAAGATACTTCAGTCAGAGTAGAAAGACATATTGAAATTCAAAAGAAGTGGTAACGTTTGCAGAAAAGAACACATAAGGCCACGGAATAATTTATGGAAGCTACAAAAAGGGCCAAATAAGGGCCACAAAAGGCCATCTGCCCACTCGTAGTGCTGCTAAGCTCCAAGTCACCGAAATATGGGGCCAATACATGAAGAAAAACAGTACGATTTTGAAAGGGGTGAACCATTAGGCAACTGCCACTGTCTTCAGTCGTATCTATACTATACTCATTCTGCAGTCCACTTTTGAATAACAGGTGCAGTGGTGCATACTTATGCATAGTAAGTGCTGATTAGTATATACTTATTTTCTTTTGGAGCTTCATTGTGTATTTCCCTAGAAATTTCATGAACATAGGACAAATTTACCACAAGTCAAGTATATATACTCATGAAAGCATAGTAACTTTTCCTATCATCTGTCAAGCGTTTCCTCCCTATATACCTATTGTCTGTGAACAGTTTTGGTATATAGGGAGGAAGCGCGGAGTATATAGCAGTCAAGATTCTGGTTCTGTCAGTTTGACAATAAGAAATGAGTCCTCTTCGATCGTAGCTTTTTCCTAATTTGATCCTTTTAATCGTGCTTCTTCCCAATTCCTAGACAGAAGTAAGAAAAAAAAAATGAAGAACGAGCAACCAGACCACAAGCCATAAGATCCAGAAAACCTGCAAAATCTTTTTTTCAAAATTGGGGTTTTCTTTTGCAGGTGTTCTTTTTTTGGATTAAATTTGTAGGTGTTTGGTTTGATATTTCTTTCAACATCAGATAAGAAATAATAATTGATTTGACGAATATGCCGAGACCAAAGCAATTGTGGATGGTGTAGCTAGTAAATAACATGCCAATATAACTGTTGATCAAGTAATAAAGGCTACGTCAGGGAACATGATGGATGCGCTTTTGGGCTCTATTGCATATCGAGAACAACAGGAGACCATTCGACCGGTTTGCAATGCATTGGAGGTTGTGGCTGGACATTTTTTCCAAGAATGGATGGAGAAGCAATTATAGAATTTGCTTTTAATTTTACACTCTCTTTGTCTTTATTATTCAATAATGCTATGTGGATGTAATATTTGTAGGAACTCGGCTGTGTGCAATTGCAGAGGCCGGATTTTAATCCTTTATCTAAAAAAAAAAAAACTGTTGCAACACATTTTGGAAGGACTTTCTATACAATTTCATGAAAATGCTACCTTTAGATGCAGACAAGACCAATTTCAATGTCGATAACTGGCCTCATTCATTGCAACTACGATCAAATGCATTCCCAGAAAGAGAAACTACTCGGCCGTACATGTACAGACTACAGGAAATTTTGAGTGAATATAACGAAAAAGATGAGGCCTTAAGAAGAAGCTCACCGATTTCAGATTGTTGTTAAGCTTCAGTAAGTCGTCCGAGACAACCTCCAATAGTGAAGAAACAGACACGCGCTCAGGGACGCTTGGTGTTGTCGCACTAGCAATCGTCTCTGCCGGCGCATCTATTGCGGCAAGGCCTACACAAACACGTTAACTCAGCCTCACTCAGACGCTGCTGCAGCTACGACACAGTAAACAAGTAGAAACAAGAGTCACAAAAACCTGGCTGGCTAGGTGAGGCCAAGAAACATACACATGGCATGCGCCGCCTCGGCACCGCCCGCGTGCCAGTCCGACCAGCCCAACGGCACCGGCAGGAGGCCAGCTGACCCAAATCCAACGCCTTCCTGCTCATGTGCACTCTTGGGCAGCTCACAGACAACATCTCCCACGAGCTGACCCACCAATCCAAGAACCTAAGGACCAAAAAGCAAGCTAACGCACTTGGAGCTCCCAAGAACCACTGATGCCAAAATCTTTGGAGTTCAAGAGCCTCTTCCTCCTCAGACAATAACAGCCAAGAAGAAAACGAATGATGCTAGCTCGTGATTGGTTTCGTGTGAGAATCTTGCTCGATTGGTGGCGAGATATTTCCCCCTTCGTTTTGCCTGGAAAAGAAGAGACGGGAAGGGAAGTGGCGGCTCCGGGTGGAGGGACGGGGGCTGAGGAGGTTTTAAACATGGAGCATGCGGAGGAGGAGAAAGGGGGATTTGTGGATCCACGAGGGCCATAGAACGAAGGTGTTTTGTCCGAGCTCAGGAGCTTTATCACTTCGCACAGTGAAATAAATGTTCGGCTGACTTTTGCTCTTTGGTCGTGAAAGTCTTTGCAATTGCAAGGCAAGACCACTTAAATTACTCCTGCTTTTATCGGCAGATTACACTACGGCTCACTAATGACTAAACTAACTCGGTTGTCGAAGATAGGGCTAACTTCTAGCTTGAGGAGCTTGAATTTGCTAATTACGTACAATTTTGTCTGAAAAGTGATATAACAGGGCATGGTACAATCCTTAAGCTCCTTAGGATGTCCTTTCTTCCATTACACCACTCAAAGATGGACATAAGAGATGTAATTTTGCAAGTTTAACAGCTTGTCAGGCTATAATTAGTGTTGGAGATAACTCAATATCTTGATGTTAGAGATAAACTCGGATTCCTCAAAATCATATCTTCCAAGACTTGGACTCCTTCCTAATCTCGGATTCCTAAATGGCTATATAATGCCACCCCATGTACTTGTAATCCTTGAACCAAATAGTGCATTGTGTCTCCCGTGATTTTTTCCGTAAGGGTTTTCCACGTAAAATATTGTCTCCTTTTGTGCGTGTGTGTTTGATCTACAAACCCTAACACTTAACTTATCATATCTCCTGGTTTTATCAAACAAGTTGTCAGTCTCTTTTCGCTATATAAATCACACCCCTGTGCATGTAATCTTTAAAGCGTTACAGTGGATTGTTTTATATTTTTTTGTAAGGGTTTTTTATATTAAATTTGTCTTCCGTTATTATACTATATTTCTAACCTTAATAAGTTGTATCAGCAAGTCTAGATTTTAGATCAAATCGATGCCAAGGGAGGGCGACTCCTGGAGACAGCACTCGCACGACAACCTCTACCGCCATCGATCCGGCACGACCACTTCAAGACTCCGCCTGCTAGACGGACCTCACGACCTCTGGCGGCACCATCCTCCACTGGCTTTAGCCTCTTTGGCCGCCTGGATTTTCACGGCCTGAAACGGCGCCGCCTAGGATTTGCCTCCGTGCCAGCGCCATCAACACCGACGCTGGATTCTCGGCTTCTCCCACCATCGGCCGATCCGCTTCCTTCACGTCGTCCTTCATCCGCGCCCCTGTCACCGCTTTTCTCCGGATCCACGCTTTAGCTCGGCCTCATTGCTCCCGATAGATCGGCGCGATCCGTGAGATCCTCCTCTCAGGCGCACCACTGCTGCTGTGGCACTTTGCCATAGCCACCGACTATAGCGCGCCGCCTGCCACTTTCCTCTCGTGAGTTGCTTGCCGCCGGCGCTTATCGCCATCTTGCGACGCAGTAAAGACCATCCATTGTCTGGCACTTCAGTGGGCCGCCTTCGCTTCTCGCTATTGGTGGTTTCTTTGATGTTTTATCGTCTATTTTGGAGAAAAAAATACTAATTGAGAAGACAACTAAATTTGGTGTTTCATCACCGTTAATTGGAACCTAGTGTTTTATTATCATTATTTTAGTGTTTTATTCACCATTTGATCATGTTACAATTTTTGATCGCTTACACGACCATTGTAGAGGTTTTAGCAACGTTAATTTGAAATTTGATGATATCTTGATGGTAACATTATACTCTTCGAAGTTTTATTAGTGAAGGTTTTACTCAATTTAGTTTGAGATGAAGTATTAAAGTACAAGGAATTTTGCTTCTTAGTGGATACTACAATGTTGTTTTATTATCTTTGCTCAATATGAGAGGTCTACTATAATTTTTACTCCATTCATAGCACGATAGTTCCTTTCATGTTGATATTTTTCAGGAGCAGTTTCAACCATGTCATGAATTTTTAGACACGCTTTAACGTCCATGATTGCTACATGTGTAAGTTACTCTTTCAATGAGTGTCGTTTTTTGCCGAATTTTATGTTCCATGTGGAGAATGTCAAAATCTATATTGTGTATTCTTCGCTATCTACCTAGCACTATAGGTGATGTCTTGGTTTATGCCGTTTGATGATTGGGTATTTGTTTTAGGAGGTCAGTTGCATAGATTCAGACTTTACTAGAGTTATGAATTCTCAAAGATCCAAATTTCTTCGTCTACCTTGTTGATAACTGTGTATTTAGATTGACTGTTCTAGTCTTTCTCTCGATCTATTGGTGTTTTGCTCAATCTTGCTTCATGAAATGTGTTTGGATAAGACTATTCTAGTCTTTAATTATCTTTTGCACTACAAGTGTTTAGATTGACTATCTCAATCTTCCTTGTTCATCAGTTATTTGGACCTTTAACGCACTTGTATTCAATGCTTAATTACTCTTTGGGGTTCTCCCGAAACAATTTCATTATGGATTGTAAGTTAAAGGAAGGTTTGTTGGAGATAACTCAATATTTCGACTTATCGTATCTTTTGGTTCTATCCAAATAGATTGTTAGTCCAAATTTTCTACAATTAGGACTATTTTGGCTATATAAGACACATCCTTGTACATGTAATTTTTGAAGTATTATAGTGGATTATTTCTTGTAATTTTTCCTCATAAAAGTTTTTTCACATTAAATATTGTCTCCAATTATTATACTATACTTCCAACCCTAACAATTAGATTTAGGGACCTACAAGTGAAACTAATATTTTCAAGGCTATACAATAATCGGTTGAATTTGCACCCACTTCTAAATGTACCGGATAATGTATCAACCACGTACGGCACAACACAAACAAAACAGAATTCTTTGCTTTTTTTTTCGTTTGCGAATGTTTTTTTATCCTCCCTCTTTAAAATCATTTATAAATTTAGCTCTTATAAGTCACCTCTTATGTTCGGAAAGCTCAACAGATTGTTTGCCGCACTAAGATTTTTGCTCAGCTTCTCTTCCTCTACAGGAATCAAATCCACTAATTAATCACTAATTTAATCATGCTACTTAATTAATTACTTAATTAAATGGCTAATTAATCAAAAACTTTTATTTAACCTCTTGATTAACACTGGATTGCATGTGCTTCCGAGAAAACATGCCTCAGTAGGTCCCTGTGGGGATTTCTGTCGAGTTTGGGTTGCTCGGTGGTTCCCTACTAGATTCTTACCGAGCTTGGGTTGCTCGATAACTTTATGCTGAGATTTTTATCGAGCTCCACTTACTTAGTAATTTGACAAATCCTCCCTATATTAAAGCCTGCAAGGTTCCGGCAAGGGGAGCATGTCCACGTGTTAAGCAGCGATTTTTCAAAAAAGTCCATCCGTTTCTCCGAATTACCTATAGGTCCCTATGAATTTACAAAATGGTCCTTTGTGATTTTTTTGTGAGGTGAAGAAAAATTTTCCCGGATTATGCTTAGGTCCTCGGTTTGTTACTTTACTTAAAAGATGCACCCATTAAATGTGAATCACGAACGAGTCCTTTTCTAATTTTTCTAATAGCTAGTGAGTCCAAAAATATAACAAATAGGTCCCCGCTCTTTACGTCTGTGTCCTTTCTCCATTTTTTCCAAAAAATATTTACGTGCTCGCTTTTTCGCGTTTTTCCGGAAAAATGTTTTTGTGCTTCGTTTTCCTCGAAAAAAAAACAAATTCGTTTTTCCTAAAAATATTTCCGTGATCTGCTTTTTCCTTGTTTTTCCAAAAAAATATTTTTGTGGTCCGTTTTTTCTTAAAAAAAACACAAATTTGTTTTTGAATGTTTTTGTGCTTCGTTTTCCCTCCGAAAAAAAACAAATTCGTTTTTTCCCGGAAAAAATATTTCCGTGATCTGTTTTTCCAAAAAAATATTTTGTGGTCCGTTTTTTCTTAAAAAAAACACAAATTTGTTTTTGTTCACGTCTTGGGCGTGTCAGCGCTTCCTTATCTAGTAAAATTTATAAAGCTAAAAATGCAACGACTTCAAGCATATAAGATCGTGGCCAACCTAGCTCGAAACACATCAGGAATGTCAGAAACAACTACGAAATCAGCAGGTTTCATACGTTGGCAAGAAAGAAAAACTGGAAGCAATTTTCTTTTCTTTTCTTTTCTTTTTTTTTTTTTGCGCTTCAGCTCATTTTGTGTTTGTAAGTTTGGTCACCATCTGAACAAAATTGACTATTCTCGATCACAATAGGTACTTACTGTACTCTCATACTACGGTAGTTGCATCTATCGCGCTCTCACACTGTGTGTTGTGATCTCATACCTCTGCAGGTGACATCAGAAGAAGGCTAGATTTGTAGTTTGAGGACCGGAAAAAAAAAGTTAAAAACTCGAAAAACCAAGGGGGTCGCACGAACATGTGCCGGGACCCGGGAGAACGACCGACGTGGACAAACGGGGATGACTGAGCCAGCACTTGCCGCCAAGACTCGCTCCGGCCGCCCTGTCACGTTGTTGCCGTGGGTTGGTTTCTTCTACCATTGGCTTGTGATTTGGCAGGTCCGCACCTAAGTTAACTGTACTGCAGTGTGGATTATGTATTAGCCTGTTTCAATGTAGATATTTATCTGAGGTATTCTGACATGCATGCTGCAATCATAATAAGGGGACATGGTTAGTGCTGTATTTTCAGGCTGTAGGATCGCCCTCATGCAGACGCAGACAAATTCGGTTGCGTCTCCACATATGTGGCTACTACGAACAAGTACGTGTTATGCATAGAATTGTTCATTTATTTGGTTTTTTTCTAAAAAAATAATTCTCTTTCAAAAAAATTACAAAAATATTTTTTTCACCGCGAAAGGACTAAGGTAAAACTTGTCTTTTTGTAAAAAAAAAAAAGAAGGGGCCAAATGTACCAGAGTTTCTTATGCGTAGGAAAGTACGAGAAGACAACAGTGGTTAGAAAGCAGCGTCAAGTTCTTCCGGAGAAAGCAGCGCTTGCTCGGACTCGGAGAGCAGAAGAATTCTCTCCAGAAGGTACCTTGCCAGATGAGATCAGTGCAATAGAGACCGGAGAAAACGCCTCATGCTATTCGATGTCTCGTCCTTCTACTGAGGAAATGCATGACTACAGGTGCTCGTAGCTATAACTAATAACTAATCTATTAAAGGCGGAAGATTTCAGGCTTAGACAGGTGGCCACGCCACCGATTTTTTCACTATCCGTCCATCCCTTCCGTATGTGTGCATCTGTAGTCCACGCGCCCATTCGCTACAGACGCTCCACTCCGCCCTAGCCTTCTCATTTCTCCGGACCCTGGCCACGCCCGCCTTGCTTCCCTCCTCCGCTCTATTCCCTTCTCCCCATTTTTCTCACTCGGCTTCTGCAGGCCGCTTCACCCTAGCCATCACTCAACCGCGCGTCCTCATGCCGACGCCACGCTCGCTCCAATCCCGCCTCTCCTTGTCTCCCTCACTGATCAGCAAAGTGGGCTGGCCACCCGCGATGCCCCGAACTCGACCTCGTTGTTTCGTTGTTGATTCGCTTGTGCCCATTTCTCTTGGTGCTTCGCCGTTGTTTTATTTCATTGCCGCTTACTTGTGCGTGGTATGCTTCGGTGTTCATTCTGCTATTCCACTTGCGGACCCGTCGTTTTCTTTGCACCTCACCGCCTCGCGTGGCTCGCCTCGCTGCGTCTTGCGTGGCCCGCAGCTCCATCCGCTTCTCGCTGCTGTCGAGACGACCTTGATGGCTCGGTGCTCCGCACATCCTCGCCAACATCGCCGCTTTTCGATCCGCCCACGCTACCGCAGGGCCACCGAAAACCACCCATTCGCCTCGCCATGAGTGCCTTGGAGAGTAGATCTTATAGTCGGTTGGGTTTGGTTGCGGATTAGGCGACGCAGATGACGCGAGGTACTCGCCCTAGGGCGCCGGGCATCAAGGGGCCGAGCCATCTCATCATCTCATCTCAACAACAGATCGCATGTAGGTCATCCGTGAGGTGAGGACTCAAAGTTTTCTTTTGATTGATTATGTTGGGCGTTTGAGTTGTTAGTGATGTGCGCTTAGTGTCAGAGGTTTGGCCTTCCTGCTATTTGGTTTCTGTGCGTTAGATTGTGTTAATGCTGTGATCTATTCTTGCCTCCATGGTAGGAATGGGATGCCTAATGCGATGATGGCGTGACCTTCCTGATGCTTAGATCTTCAAATCACGTAGTTCATAGGATCGCATTTGCAGCATATATGTCGAATTGCCACTGGTCATACTTTGCACCTCATGGTGTGCCATTTGGGAGTTTTGAGGGGAGCACTGTAAGCATGCTTTGCGCCTCATCTCGTTTCTTCTCGCCTCTTTGTCCTTACACTCATGCGGCCTTTTCCTTTTGGATGCGTGTCCTGGCCATAGTGCTCTGTCGCTTGGTGGCGATTGCGTCTTCACCACCGCCTTTCCCCGCTTACTCGACGAAGGTAGTTACATTGTGTGTTCGTTTTGTTATGTGGGTTCCTTCTTTGTCTATGCAATCGTGTTATTTAGTTTGTGTGCCTAGTTTGTTATTCATAATGCATGTTGTTGTCCCTCTTGTTATTATTAGATTGTACATTATTTTTTATATTGATTCCTTGTTTAGCCGAGCAATATGTATCCTCTTTACTCTCTCTCGGTTTGGATTGAACAGTGCCTCAAATGATTATCGATCGGTGCATTAGAATGGTTCTTCCTCTTTCCTCTCTTGGATTCCTTGATATTTAATTCGTTAGATTTGAGGCGCGAGAATAGTTGCAAATGAAGCTCTAAATGGATGGTTGTTATGTTAAAGCATACTCATGCCAAATTATCGCAAGAAAAGAACTTTGGAAGCTTAATGAAGCGATGTACGGTACCCTACATTTAACTTTTCTTTCTTTTGAGTTTAACCATTGTTTTAGTGAACATTGACAAGGAGTGTAGATTAATTATGTGAGTATAGATCTGCATTTGCTATCGTTATTTATCCTAACAATCCAGAGTCAAGAAGTAGTATTCTAAGATAAAAGCATTTCATACAGAGATCAACAATCTTTGCTTCAGATTTTCATCGACATCCGATCAAACTTTCTGTTTGTTGATTATAAGATCTCATTTGGACTAAAAATTATAGCAAAACAAGTATGGCTCTTCATAGTGATATGGTGGTAGGAGTTTTAGTGGTGTCGACTTGCTTTCTCTCTGAATGACCTTATCGATTATGCGAAAATGGCTCAATGAGTTAGAATGAGATGTCATATGACTCTCGCGTTGTATAGCTACATAGCCGACGCGAGGGCTTGATGGTGCATAATCTTATAGCGCCATCTTTTATCGTGTTTCGACTTTCAATGTCCAAATCTACTTCATGTTCCTTACCCTTTAACCACGCAATGTAATAGCCATCATCCTTTCACTGCCTATATGTTTTTGCCATTACATATTGCAGAATACGCTTAGTCTATGAATGCTTAAGTTCCTCTTATTTATCCATGCATTTAGTTATACTTATCGATAACCTCCTATCCTATATATGCCAAAAATTATATTATATATCGTAGTATACTCCATGTAAAATGAAATATATTAGTTTATCAGTTATGATATAAAATCGACCTGTCTAAATTGATAAACAATCATAGCCATTACGTTATACCGCCTCTACCACCATTCCAGAACGTAGCTCCATTTCCAGCTAACTGTGTTCGCTGAAATATTTCGGCACAAAAAAAAAAAAAAATCCAGCGGCAACGCACCGCTGGAAATCGGCTGGAGAAACAAATATTCAGCGGTCAGAGCCCGCTAGAAATTACAAAAGTAATTCCCTTGAGCCGAAAAATTTAAACAAATTTTCAGCGGTGCCGGATCGTAGGAAATAAATTTAAAAAAATTCAGCGTGGCTGAGCACTGAAATTGGTTCGGGGGGCTATTTCCACAATTTTGTCACGAAACCAGGTATTTTCGGAAAAAATTACGTTGAAGACTACTAGGGTAAAAAATTCAGATTTGTTTTGAATTGCTACAAGAATCAAAATGTCTTTTGTGAAATTCCTGTAATTTTTTTGAGGAATGCCGCTGTAGGGTCGAGGATGCGCCTAGAGGGGGGGTGAATAGGCGTTTATAAAAATCGATCGCTCACTAAACAATCGCTCTAATTCAACCCCTATGTCAAAACCTAATCAAGAGTAATGCGGAAGCTATAAACGCGGTTTTGACAATTAAAGCCTAAATCAACTAGGCTCACTAGTGCACTAACTAAATTAAGTCTCTACACTAGAATTGCTAAATTGATCAACTAAATAATACTAGCAATTCTAATTCAAGCAATTGATAAATATTCAATAATGTAAAGTGCTTGAATATAAATGAGACAAGAGACAACCGATATTTTTCCGTGGTGTTCGGAGACTTGCGGTCTCCCTAGTCCACGTTGAGGCTAGCCCGACCACTCGGACCGGCTCCAGCTCGAGCACGCCTCTTTCCACTAGTCGTGGTTTTCACGCTTGGCGTGGGCTCAACCCGAACCTTCACAAATTTGCGGGCTTCTCACACCTCGAGGCTCCCGCGCCGACGCCTCTGGCTGCCTAGGAGTCGGCAACCTCCAAGAGAAATAAGCCGCTCCTTCGCTTGAACCTCACCGCACAACTGAATCGCTCCTCGGTGATCACCAAGTGCAACTCATGCACAAGGCCTCCTCAAGTGCAACACATGCACAAGAGGCTCTCAAATCACTTCCTAATTGCAACACATGCAATTAGTCTCACTCTTAAGCTCAAGAAGCAAATGGAGAAGAGCAACACATGCACACAACTCCTACATGACAACAACACCAACACTTGCCCCAAGCCCCCCAAGGGGGTATTTATAGCCCCACCAAGAAAACTAGCCGTTTGGGGGCTTTTTCTGAGACAGCAATAAATCGTTACTATCGCCCTCTGAGGGTTTCTGGTCATGCGTCTTCCCATGCTCAGCGATTAGGCTATGGACATATTTATGATACCTACCGCCCTCGAGGCGCAGCAGTCACTGACTTCATGATAATACCGCTCACTCTTCCCATAATGCTTAGCTCGGCACTGATTCAAAAAAACATTTCTCTGGAAAATAGCTACTGGCGGCAAACACCTAGGTAGTCACCAGCACTTGCTTGTACTACAAGCCCTCAAGCCCCTATAGAGTAGTCTCCAAACCCAAAGGAAGCTGATTTCAACTCCAAATCCATTTCTCAAAAAACCAAAAACCTATTCTTTGAGCCATAACGATGATCAACACATGATCAAACACACGTGCAAAACACATTTGCACCAACAGCCATGCTCAAAGAATTTCAACCAAATTGCAAAAACACATCTCGAATCAACTCAAAGACTATTTGCAAAACGTATTAAGCAAATCAAACTCGAGTTTATGAGATTAATCCCCCTAGCCATGTGAAGGTCAACACAAGACCCGGTCAACTTGCCAACACCCGTTGCAAGCCCCACTCACATGCTCTCGGGATTCCGGACTCATAAACCTCAGTTTATTCGCACAACGAACTTGCAAATAACGCAATAAACCAATTTCATGCTTGAGCACTACTCTTTGCAACACATGCAAAAGTCTAGCTCCAAGCAACATCAAATCAAGATGCATGAACTCTCTAATTTGCAACACATGCAATTCTCTAGTCCCATGCAACACCAAATCGACTTCACACCAAAACCAAACATCAACTAAACCAAATCACACATATGAGCTCTTTACTGCTTAACACATGCCACCTCTAGCTCCATACAAACACACAAACACCAAATCATGCTTGAGCTCTCTTCTTTTGCAACACATGCAAAACTTAGCTCCAAGCAACCACCAGTTTTATAAAGATTGTTTTGCGAACCAAAGCGTGAAGCTTCAACTAATGCAACACATGCAAAAGTGAACTTCACGCAAAAGCCAACGCACTAGCTTATCCTATTTGCAACACATGCAAATCAAAGCATTATCGAAACCAAATACAACCAAGCATAAGTTTAACCCATTCGCAACACATGCCAAATGGTTAACCCTCATGCAACAACCAAATCCAAATGGTTTGAGCTCGAGTGAGCAGCGAATGAGATCACCAACACATGATGAAGCTCAAGCTAGGAGACAACCCTCTTAATAGCACGGAAATAAAAACCTTAGACTCAAAGACTACAAAGTCCTTAGCCTATCTAATTATACCTTCGCCATGACGCTAACGCAATCCCTTTGGGGTCTTTATGATCTTCACTTATACTCCCCGGGATCATCACTCGACTCCTCTTGGGATCCACTCTTGGCGCCCATTACCTCATGATGCCGTCCTTGTCCTGTTCTCATCATCTCATCCATCTTTGGACCTAACTCAATCACAACTCATAAAATAGTTAGTCCAAGATGCATGGTTGTCTCAATTATCTCTTGCACTCCATTAACACATAACGGATGCCTCTAGATCAATTGAGCACAACCCTAAATCAATAGAAATGATTTAAGTGTGTCTTAAGTACAACAATGCAACCCATGCTTTATTATACTTAAGAACTATTCATTTATCCTCAATTAATCACAGAGCACCATCAACACATGATGAAGTGTTCGTTAATGATTAATAAGACAAATGAACTCAATTTAAATTATCATTTAAATTGATATGAGTATATATTAACTACACAAGTTTTTATATACTCGTGTTGATGAAAAGTAATGATCCATTATATGTAAATTGTATGGAAATGATCATTATTCTAAATCATCAACTATAGAATACACCCCACATGTATATGTGCATAAATATAATTGACTTGGAGATAATATGCACATATTCAAATTGATCGTATTGGAGTATATCCTATATTACCATGAGTATACTTATAACTAGGCAATTCAAATATATACTCAAGGATTTAGTTTCTTTGTCTTGATCTTTATATGTGTCAAGAGCAGAATCGATCAATACAAAGAGACTTTCAAGTTAAACTACAAACTCCCCTAAATATGTGCATCCATGTAATATCTGGATTGAGAAACATAATGCACATTTTGTGGTTAATATAATGGGGACATTCATACTTTAACTTGACTCCAAAGTATGCAACTAATATTTAGAATGAATATGCAAACATACCTTGGGTTTTCTATTTTTCAATGTGATGAGACTAATCAAAAGATATTCTAAATAAACAAGTTAGTCTCGATATAAGATTTGTCATTAATAACAAAATCACATTAATGGATAATCACAATATTAGATTTGTCATTAATAATAAAATCACATTAATGGATAATCACAATATTAGATTTGTCATTAACACCAAAACCATAACTAATGAATGTTGAACTTACAGCCGCTCCACCAGGTGAGCTAAATCACCTTCCCTGAGAAGTGATCCTTTAGAAAATTCAAAATTGCGTTTAGGTCCTTTGGTCGGTTTTTAATAGAAAGGACAAAAAAAAACTAAAATTACGTTTAAATCCTTCCACGGTTTATAGCAAAATAGACCCGAAAAAAAAGCAAAATTGCATTTAGGTCCAAGAATTCAGCTTTTAATAATACGTTTTTGTTCCTCCGCGTTTTTCTCAAAGAAAAAATTCCACAGATTCACCGATGGTTTATAGCAGTCCACATATTAGCTGACAGGTCATAACGACTCATTTTTTTTTAAACAAGAAAACCGAAATTACGCAAAAAGGGGATAACGAAATTACGTTTATGCTTCTCCGCGTTTTTTCTCAAAAAAATCCACAGATATGCCGATGGTTCCTAGCAGCCTATTTTTTTTAAAAAAAGAAAACCAAAATTACGTAATTTGTTTCTAGAATATACGTCGGACCAAATTTCACGCCGTGCAATGTCGTGTGGTCGAATTTCACACAAAGCAACGTCAATTTTGCGCGATGCAGTATAGCGCACGTGACTCTGGCTAGTAGAACCTAAAGCTAGTTATGTGATAGTATCAGTGTTCCTCTCTTTGTTAAAAAGAAAAAAGAAATAATGCCAAATAACATAAATGCGCTATTTTATGTAAGTATAGACATAAATGCTTTGAGATTGGTGATTCTTAGGTAGCAAAATCTGGGACAGGGCCTCCAACTGTGGAGCTTTAGGCCTCATCGGGCGTCGGCACGTCCCAGATGATCATTCCGGCATAGTTCTGCCGTTTCCGTCCGATTTTTCATGGTGTTACCCGTCAAATGGTGCAAGCCACCCATGGCTCGCTACCTGCTCCTCCGCCGCCGCCTTTCAGCCGTGGCGCCGCTCCCCGGGCGGCACGTCCACCGGGCATTTGACACGAGCGCGCACGGCGCCCGTATCCGGGAGCTCGCCCGCCTCGGCCGCGTGTGGGAGGCCAGGCAGGTGTTCGACGCGATGCCACACCGCGACATCATCACCTGGAACTCCATGATTTATGGCTACTGCAGAAGTGGAATGCTCGACGCTGCGAGAACTCTCGTCGATGCTATCTCCGGCGGGAACATGCGCACGGGCTCCATCCTGTTGACAGGCTACGCGCGCGTTGGACGCGTGCTTGACGCTCGCAGGGTGTTTGATGAAATGCCCGTGCGGAACACTGTGGCGTGGAACGCCATGGTTAGCTGCTATGTTCAGAACAGGGACATCACCATGGCCCGCAGGCTGTTCGATGAAATGCCCAACAAGGATGTCACATCGTGGAACTCAATGCTTACTGGGTATTGCCATAGTCAACAGATGGTGGATGCGAGGAATCTTTTTGAACAAATGCCGCAACGTGACTTGGTAACTTGGACCGTGATGATTTCTGGGTATGTTCGAATTGAGCAGCATGACAAGGCTTGGGACATCTTCCGCATGATGCACCGTGAAGGAGTGTCGCCAGACCAGTCAAACTTTGCTTCCGTGCTTTCAGCTATGATGGGTCTTAGGAATCTTAGCGTTCTAGAGGGCCTTCGTGTTCTTGCCCTTAAGACAGGCTTTGAAAGGGATGTGGTTGTCGGCACATCGATACTAAATGTGTATACTAGGGATGCAAGTGCGCTTGACATTGCAATAAAATTCTTTGAGGGTATGACAGAGAGGAACGAGTACACATGGTCAACCATGATCACTGCGCTATCTCATGGTGGCCGAATCGATGCTGCTATTACTGTCTACGAAAGGGACCCTTTAAAATCTATTCCATGTCAGACTGCACTGCTCACAGGCCTAGCTCGATGTGGCAGGATTAGTGATGCAAGGATTTTATTTGAGCAGATTCCTGATCCTAATGTTGTATCCTGGAACGCCATGATTACTGGGTACATGCAGAATGGAATGGTTGATGAGGCAAAGGAGCTGTTTGATAGGATGCCTTTTAGTAACACAATATCTTGGGCTGGGATGATAGCGGGATATGCACAGAATGGGAGGAATGAAGAAGCTTTGGGTTTGCTCCAAGCGCTCCATAGGAATGGGATGCTACCTAGTCTGTCCAGTTTAACTAGTAGCTTCTTTGCTTGTTCAAGTATTGGAGCTCTTGAGACAGGAAGGCAAGTACATTCACTTGCAGTAAAGGCTGGCTGTCAGTTCAATAGCTATGTATGTAATGCACTCATTACCATGTATGCCAAGTGTAGAAACATGGAGTATGCAAGACAAGTCTTTAATGAAATGAGAGTTAAAGACACTGTGTCATGGAACTCTTTTATTACTGCACTTGTACAGAATAATCTGTTGGAGGATGCAAGACATACATTTGACAATATGCTCAGTAGGGATGTTGTCTCTTGGACTACGATATTATCTGCATATGCACAGGCTGAGCAGGATAATGAGGCAGTGGAGATTTTCAAAACAATGTTGCGAGAGCATGAGTTACCAAATTCACCAATATTAACTATACTTCTCGGTGTTTGTGGAAGTCTTTGTGCTTCTAAGCTTGGGCAGCAAATACACACTGTAGCTATTAAACTTAGAATGCATGCAGAACTTATTGTTGCTAATGCTCTCATGTCAATGTATTTCAAGTTTGGCTGTGCAGATTCTCATAAAATTTTTGATTCAATGGAGGAACGAGACATTTTTACATGGAATACCATCATAACAGGCTACGCACAACATGGCCTTGGAAGAGAAGCCATCAAGATGTATGAACATATGGAATCTGCAGGGGTGTTGCCAAATGAGGTCACTTTTGTGGGGCTTTTAAATGCATGCAGCCATGCTGGTTTGGTAGATGAAGGCTGGCGATTTTTCAAGTCAATGAGCAGGGATTATGGACTAACTCCTCTCCTGGAACACTATGCTTGCATGGTGGACCTACTTGGGCGAACAGGTGATGTGCAAGGAGCTGAACAATTTATCTATGATATGCCTATTGAGCCAGATAAGGTGATTTGGAGTGCTCTTCTTGGGGCATGCAAGATTCACAAGAATGCAGAAATTGGTACAAGGGCTGCCGAGAAACTCTTCACCATTGATCCCTCGAATGCTGGCAACTATGTCATGTTGTCAAATATATATTCCTCTCTAGGGATGTGGGGTGAAGTTGCAAAGGCACGGAAAATTATGAAACAACAGGGTGTGGCAAAGGAGCCTGGCTGTAGCTGGATGCAGATAAAGAACAAAATGCACTCATTTGTCTCTGGAGATAAACAGCATAATCAAATCAAAGAGATAGATGCTACCCTCCAGGAATTGTACACTTTGTTAAAGGCTACAGGCTATGTACCTGACACTGAATTTGTTCTCCATGACATCGATGAAGAGCAGAAGGAGAGTTCCCTTTTGTACCACAGTGAGAAGCTTGCTGTTGCTTATGGCCTTCTTGTTACACCTGAGGGCATGCCTATACAAATAATGAAGAACCTTAGAATATGTGGTGACTGTCACACTTTCATCAAGTTCATATCCCATGTCACCAAGAGAGAAATTGACATTAGGGATGGAAATCGATTTCACCATTTTAGGAATGGAAGTTGTTCGTGTGGTGACTTTTGGTGATACATTTTATTGACTTAAGATGAGCTATTAACTTTTGGTGATACAGTCTTTCGACCTCAGTTGAGATATTGGCATATGGCCATTTTAGAAGTTTTTGTTGAGTTGTAGAGCGCAAAGCAGACAGAGTATATTGGCAAACTACATTACTATGCTGTGGGGATTCTTGATGTTGAGGTGAAATTTTGCTTTACCTTTTTTATTTGAAAGGGTAGGAGCAAAGTTCCTGCTTGTAACACTCATGTTTTTTATGTTTCAAATAAAAAATTGGTTTATTTATTTATGTTTTTTGGCAGGAGAGTGTTCAGACCAGATTTCTTGCCTTACAACCAGGATTCTACAACTCCAGGTTTGTTCATTTATCCTTTTCCCCTCTTTGTGGTTGCCTCCTTTTCATCTCTAACCTATTGCCTGCATAATTATGTCAGCATTATTCGATTGCGTTGTACTTAATGTGTGCCACATTAGCTGATTCTTTCTTAGTATGCTGGTTCGGTAAGGAAACAAAGTTACCTCTCCAGTGAAACCAATTCATTTTATTTCTCAAATTTCTGATTTTTTATCATCTTACCATGCTTGTGCAAACCAATGGGCATGTAATAAGTGCTCTTATAATAGCTCAGTTTTTTTTGTGTTTCCTGGTCATGATTTTTTTCATGTAAATCTTTCCCTTCCCATCCTACAAACGTTGTAAACCGGGTTATGACAGACCAGAGTTGCACAGGATTCCCAAATGGCAGCGCCATCATTCTTGCACTGATGATTATAGGAGACAAGCTCATCGTTTAAATCACAGTTTTTCATGCTTGAATCACGTTCTTTTGTCAGGGACTCAGGGTTAAACCTTTTGGCTAGTTATTTCCGTTTTTATTTAAACATGCAAAGGTTTTATGCATATATGAATGCCAAAAGCTAGGTTTTTATAGTTTTTTTTATGATAACATAAGTTCAGATCTATATATTGTTAGTTATTCTTGGAGTGCTTTCATAAACATCTCATGTAATTTTGCTGTTCCAGGTTTTAGAGACGTAATATATTGTTATACTGCTATTGTCCAAGAATATGATTGCTGGTATGGGAACCCTCGTATTGTTTGTGAAGCTCCAACATTGAATCCCTTTCGCTATTTACGCCAAAACAGAGTTGCAGGTTAGAGTTTGGGCTATCTATGAAAACCATTTGTTTTGCATGCTTAATCTTTTCCTTTCCATGCTCCATTAGAAATTTTGGATATTTCTTCAGTTGATATCAGACCACCTTACTAATGGGCTCTACCAGTTTTAGTTCTCATATGACTGTCAATGGATTTAGGATAGAGGTCACAAGATCAAGTATTTTATCCACCAGAGTTACATATATTCTAATTATTGGTAAAAGGCTTTGCCTAGGGTTGTGTAGTTGTGTTGTGTGCCAGCTTGGCAGTTACACATCTATCTTCAGTAGGGCTCTTCCATGCTGTTCCCCGTCAAAAAAAAGTTATGTCTATCTATATCACCATGTTCTACATGGTTCAATAAGTTTTTTTCTTAATCAAGGGAATCTGCTTCTTTGGCTAACAATTTACAAGCAGAGGTCATAGTATCTAGCAGCCTTAGCACTTACTTATCCTGTAGATATTATTTTGTCAGTATACCCTCCCAAGTTCCCTTATATGAAGCCAGAGAAACTATGTCCAATGAAAATATTGTGCATTTTAATAAGTTAGGTACACAGTGAGTCTAACTATGTTTGAACCCTGAACAAAAATAATTGTTTGGTTTCTTTTTTATATTTGATTACAGATACGTCTCTTCCAGTACTGTACAAAAGCACAGCAGGATAACTTCTTTGTAGGTCACTTTTGTGGGGCTTTTAAATGCATGCAGCCATGCTGGTTTGGTAGATGAAGGCTGGCAATTTTTCAAGTCAATGAGCAGGGATTATGGACTAACTCCTCTGCTGGAACACTATGCTTGCATGGTGGACCTACTTGGGCGAACAGGTGATGTGCAAGGAGCTGAACAATTTATCTATGATATGACTATTGAGCCAGATAAGGTGATTTGGAGTGCTCTTCTTGGGGCATGCAAGATTCACAAGAATGCAGAAATTGGTGCAAGGGCTGCCGAGAAACTCTTCACCATTGATCCCTCGAATGCTGGCAACTATGTCATGTTGTCAAATATATATTCCTCTCTAGGGATGTGGGGTGAAGTTGCAAAGGTACGGAAAATTATGAAACAACAGGGTGTGGCAAAGGAGCCTGGCTGTAGCTGGATGCAGATAAAGAACAAAATGCACTCATTTGTCTCTGGAGATAAACAGCATAATCAAATCAAAGAGATAGATGCTACCCTCCAGGAATTGTACACTTTGTTAAAGGCTACAGGCTATGTACCTGACACTGAATTTGTTCTCCATGACATCGATGAAGAGCAGAAGGAGAGTTCCCTTTTGTACCACAGTGAGAAGCTTGCTGTTGCTTATGGCCTTCTTGTTACACCTGAGGGCATGCCTATACAAATAATGAAGAACCTTAGAATATGCGGTGACTGTCACACTTTCATCAAGTTCATATCCCATGTCACCAAGAGGGAAATTGACATTAGGGATGGAAATCGATTTCACCATTTTAGGAATGGAAGTTGTTCGTGTGGTGACTTTTGGTGATACATTTTATTGACTTAAGATGAGCTATTAACTTTTGGTGATACAGTCTTTTGACCTCAGTTGAGATATTGGCATATTGCCATTTCAGAAGTTTTTGTTGAGTTGTAGAGTGCAAAGCAGACAAAGAGTATATTGACAAATTACATTACTATGCTGTGGGGATTCTTGATGTTGAGATGAAATTTTGCTTTACCTTTTTTTATTTGAAAGGGTAGGAGCAAAGTTCCTGCTTGTAACACTCATGTTTTTTATGTTTCAAATAAAAAAATTGATTTATTTATTTATGTTTTTTGGCAGGAGAGTGTTCAGACCAGATTTCTTGCCTTACAACCAGGATGCTGCAACTCCAGGTTTGTTCATTTATCCTTTTCCCCTCTTTGTGGTTGCCTCCTTTTCATATCTAACCTATTGCCTGTATAATTATGTCAGCATTATTCGACTGTGTTGTACTTAATGTGTGCCACATTAGCTGATTCTTTCTTAGTATGCTGGTTCAGTAAGGAAACAAAGTTACCTCTCCAGTGAAACCAATCCATTTTATTTCTCAAATTTCTGATTTTTTATCATCTTACCATGTTTGTGCAAACCAATGGGCATGTAATAAGTGCTCTTATAATAGCTCAGTTTTTTTAGTGTTTCCTGATTGTGATTTTTTTTTCATGTAAATCTTTCCCTTCCCATCCTACAAACGTTGTGAACTGGGTAATGACAGACCAGAGTTGCACAGGATTCCCAAATGGCAGCGCCATCATTCTTGCACTGATGATTATAGGAGATAAGCTCATCGTTTAAATCACAGTTTTTCATGCTTGAATCACGTTCTTTTGTCAGGGTTAAACCTTTTGGCTAGTTATTTCCGTTGTTATTTAAACATGCAAAGGTTTTATGCATATACGAATGCCAAAAGCTAGGTTTTTATGAAATCAATGCGTTTGATTATAGTTTTTTTTATGATAACAAAAGTTCAGATCTATATATTGTTAGTTATTCTTGGAGTGCTTTCATAAACATCTCATGTAATTTTGCTGTTCCAGGTTTTAGAGACGTAATATATTGTTATACTGCTATTGTCCAAGAATATGATTGCTGGTATGGGAACCCTCGTATTGTTTGTGAAGTCCCTAAAGGCAAGCTGCCAACATTGAATCCCTTTCGCTATTTACGCCAAAACAGAGTTGCAGGTTAGAGTTTGCGATATCTATGATAACAAAATTATGCTGTGGGCATCTAAGTCGCGACAAACTGAAACAGGCTGGCGGTGCAACGGTTCTCCCTGTGCTCCCGCTAGTGTCGCATCCTCTTTGAGAGCGCCGAGCGGCAGTTGTCACAGCAGGCTGCTACTGCCGGCACCAAGGTCTTCCCGAGCCAGGTCCGGCTGAAATCAAGCCGGATTTGGGATCTCCCCATGTTCCCGTGAGAGTTGTGTAGGTAGGAGCTACATGCTTCAGTTCCCTGTCTTGATGTTTGCTATTGTTCTTTGATTTTGTGTGCGTGTGCGCATAATGGTTTTGGTATTATGACGCAGGTATAACATGAGTACGAGACGAAACATGGCCATGGTGATGGATCATAGCAGCTAAGCATCCATTTTCTCTATGTCTTGGCTTCCCTCAGCGTCAGATTTCTTATATGTTTGTTCTTTTCTCATCCTTGGTGCTGGTGGCTAACGCTGTATAGATGAAGTGAACGGACAAATGGCAGTGGAGTGTTCTAATGTGTTGGTGTGCGAATTTGCTGGTTCATATACTGATCTACTGTATAATTGGTCATTCACATTTTTTACCCCCATAGAGTTGAAGCATATAAACATGTTTTGAGGGTTTGATGCATGCCAAGCAATAGCTGTTTCAGTACAGGGTCAAATTGCAGCAGTGGTTTGGGAGTTGGATGCCGAGCAAAGTTGCCTTCAGACGTGGTACGTGCATATAGGGTTTTATGACCAGCTTGGTTATTTCAATCCCTCCATACACATTTTGATACATGTTTTGTTGTAGGTGTTCTAATTTTAGCGTTCAAGAATATTAACAGCTGCAATGAAATTTACATGATGTTTCCTTGCGTTAGACAATTTCTTCTTTTCTTGTGCTCCATTTATTTATTTATTTTAGTTTCCTTTGTTTCTGTGGGGACAATCTGATGTAGATGCGTGCAGATTATATAGTTGTTCCTAGCCATTTATTAGCAGCTTTTACATGAGGTGTGCTCTGAATCAGGTCTGTTTTCAGGCCTTTGGTCATCCGGTGCTCAGCTTGGTTTTGATTGGCTTTTTTAATTGGGGATAAGCAAATGTAGATAAGGAAATATAGAAGCAATAGTAAATTCGAACATGATGGCGAGTGGGCAGTCTGGGCACCATCGTGGAGAACGGCACCTGGTGTTTCACCCTCCTGCTTCGTTGGTTCTGTCAGGCAACCATCTAAGGTCCAACGGAAGCACTCTGCCCATCTCAATTTTTTTCCTTGCTGCTAGATTACTTTGTCTCGTATTTTCCTTCTGTTTTTGGATGCTATTTTTTCTTAGATTGAAGAGGATTTTAATAATGAAGAAACAAGTATCCGGTGTACTGCTTTTCTTTTCTTTTTTGGCACAAGCAAAGGTGAAATATTCCCTTTTCCATCCATCTTTCCTCTCATTTTTTTTCTCGAAAACGCAGGAGAACTGCATTTCATTAATTAAAAGAAGAAGAAATACAAGGTCTACAAAGGCCAACAGGGGGGGGGGGAAGCTAAACAGCGGCCAACCCCCAAGAACTCAAGGCAAACACAGCCACAAACCAAACCCAAGACTGAAACCGGGTAAGAAAAACAAAACTAGACCAAACCCAAGACTAAATTTTTTAGGTTCATAGCCCCAGCCTCGCACCAGATAGCTCTTTCCTCCTCAATCATATGCAAAACAGAGCTCACTGCCGGGGAAGCATTGTTGAACACACAATCATTCCGGTGTTTCCAGATTTCCCATGCGACAAGGATGATTAGCGAGTTAAGACCTTTTCTAAATTGCTTGGCCACTCTTTGGATTATCTGGCCACCACCGGAGAAAGAGGTTGATTATCGTTGAGGCGCCAAATCATGGAGCCCGAGGTTGCTAAAAACAAAACCACACTTGTCTTGTAAAAACACAAGAAACTAGGAGATGCTGAATACACTCCTCAGATTGATCACAAAGAGGGCAGCACTCGGGTGTGGCACCACGCCGCCAAACGCCTCAGCATCCAAAGATCTATTTAGCACAAGAAGCCAAATAAAAACTTACAAACATAGGGAGCCCAAGATTTCCAAATTAGCTTCAAGGCGCAAAACCGATGGACCCACAAAGAACGATTATAGACCTGATGCATTTGAATAGACACCAGAGCTTGGACAGCTTCAAAAATGCCGATCAGGCATCGGGTCAGCAAGTTCACATTGCTCAAGAAATCACCGAGGTGCAGGAAATCGCAAGGACGTGAATGTAAAGAGAGCTATGAATATCTTCAATCCATTGCCCATTTTCAAGAGCTTGGCGCATATCCTCCGATTAGCAATACACGGAGAGACTAAAGAAGCAATGTTAGGGCTATCTCAAAGAATTGTTTTCCCTTGCGACCAACGATCTTTCCGAATTTAGAAGAATCACCATTACCCACCCTCGCCATTACTACAACCATATCAAAAAGGCCTTGGCACTTGGCTGCACTTGAAATTGAAGACCTGCCCAAGGTCTCATTAGGGTGTAATTTTTGCAACCACGACCATCTAATGCGAAGAGCCCACCCTTGCAAATAAAGGTTGTGAATTCCCAGCCACCAAATTGCAAAGTGGCCTACACACCTTTTGCCAAGAAACCATACAATTGCCACCTTGAGCCTTATCTTGACCTTTCCAAAGAAAGCCTCTTCTTATCCTGTCAATTGACTTAACCACCCATTTAGGTAAATCCAATGCAATCATTTGATAAATAGGGGTGGAAGACAGCACCGCACGCACCATTACCAGTCTACCAGCCCGGTTCATAAGGGAAGCCTTCCAATTCGGGAGATGATCAGCAACTTTGTCCACTAAGGCCCGGAATTCAGATTTGGGCAACTTTTTAACAGAGAGAGGAAGGCCCAGGTACTTACAAGGAAACTCCAAAACTTGGCAAGGAAGGTGCTCAGAAATGATGGCCAGATCATTCCCTTGACAATGAATGGGAGACACTGAGCATTTCTGGATGTTAGTCCTTAGCCCCGAGGCACGACCAAATATGTCCAGAATTTGTTTAACAAGATCAAGCTCACTAGACAAAGGCCGAAGGAACAAAACCACATCATCTGCATAGATGGAGATACGGTGCTGTAATCCACGGACAGGGATTGCCTGCAACAGATCCTCTCGACTAGCACAATCAATTATAGAGGTCAAAATGTCCATAACAAGGATGAAGAGCATGGGGGATAGAGGGTCCCCTTGACGAAGTCCTCTACGGTGCTGAATACTATCCCCTGGATCACCATTGAGAAGCACTTGAGTGGAAGCTGAAGAAAGAAGGCAGCTGATGATATTACACCAAAGATGACCGAAACCCAAGCGAGAAAGGACTTCCAATAAGAAGGACCAAGAAACTGAGTCGAAAGCCATTGATATATCCAATTTGAGGAGCACATGGGCTGTCTTTTTCTTGTGTAAGCACCTTGCGGTCTGCTGAACCAATAGAAAATTGTCATGTATACATCTTCCTCGGATAAAGGCGCTCTGGCTAGCAGAAACCATTGCGGGGAGTCTAGGCTCTCATTTTATATATTCTGGTTTTGCATTCATGGTGGTATAGTGCATTGCAATGTGTTTTTTCCATACATATCAGCTGTGCAGTAGTTTTTTTTAAGGCCAGCTTCATTTAGATTTTTTTTAGGTAAGATGTTTTCCATACCACTAAGTGAACCAGTTTACATTAGCTAAGTATTTTCTATGCCGGGTGAATTCATTCATTTAAGTGAAAACATTTGCTCAATATAATGAGTTAGAATTTATGCGTTTATTGTTATCAAGTAAATTGGTTTGTTTGGATTAAACTCTGGAAAAAAAAAATCCTGAACACTTATAGGCATGATAGACTCTGTATGTAATTTAACTGTATGCAGCATATTGCCTCATTTGTTCCCAGAGAAAATCAGGCGGGCTTAGCAAAACTCTAGTGCACGTATCTGTTGTCACTGGGAATAGCAGTGAATTACATTTCTTACCGTGCCTTTCAACAATATATGAAACTGAACTTGCATGGATAACCTGTACTACAACCATACACTAAATGAACTGAAGGAAATAAATTGAAGCAAATCGGATCGGTTATATAGTGTGCCTGCATAAAAGCTTTTGCACTCACATAGCTCTGGTAAGTTAGCAGGCTATTCTGAGTCCATTCCCGCAAATTCTATAGTTGCAATGACAATAACAATAGTTTAGTTCTAACCAATAATGTACCTTAGCTGCAGCTTTATTTTATCTTCTGACATATGATGCAGCTCCCTATAATCCAAATCCTATAAGCTCAGGGGGCTGATACGTCACCATAAAGTCATGTCTCAAACATCATAAGAATAAGCTTTATCAGCTGCTCCTCATGTAGCATTCGGTTTCTGAATATCTGTTTCAAGAATGAACCGAGTTTTCTATTTATTGTAGAATTTCAGTAGAAAGAGTTTGTTTGGGATTAGCTAACCTTTTTCTTTCCTTCTTTGCATATGACGCAGCTTCCTACTCCATACGTGGAAGAATAAGCCTCAGTGGCAACTCCTGATCTTACATATATGCGCATCCATGGTTAGAAATCTCAGTGAGATTTTGCGAGATCTCACCGAGATCTCGTTCTCTAGAGCTGGACGAAATTTTGATTGCCGGCCAAATTAAAAATTCAAAAAAATTCGTTTTACTACAGTAATCTCGTTTTTTTCGGCAAGATTTCGGCCTTACCACCCGATATCTCTGGATTTGAGCCCGGAATTCAAAGTTTAATACCGGATTTAGGTCAATTACCCTGAAAAAGTGATCTTTCATGATAATTTATCGAAAAACCATTTTTTGAGACATCTTTTAAAAACTGCAGAAACACTGTCAGATTTTTATAAAATTGTATATACTTTATATTGACGTGAAAAATTTATGGTACCATCCTAAGAAATGTAGGATCATAATTCATACATAAAAATTTTCAAAATAATTGAACTTCATTTATTATCCTTAAAAATCAAAAACAGAATGAATACAATTGGAACAGTAACATTGTCGAATTTTATAAATTTTCTTGTGTGTGATCATGATCCAAAATTTTTATGATAAATTAATAATTGGCTTAGTAACATTCTATAAAATTTTCAAGAATTTTAAATTTTTTTGTTTGCTCAATCAAATCTATGTATGTATTGAACTTCATTTGTTATATTTCAAAAATCAAAAACAGAAAGAAGATAAATGGTACATTATACTTGTAAGAATTTTATAAATTCAGTAGAGTGTGATCATGATTCAAAATTTTTATGAGATCTTAAGAATTTCCTTATAACCCTTATGCAAAATTTTCAAAAATTTTAAACATTTTTTTGTTGCTAAAACAAATCTATGTATTGATCATCAGGCTTTTATGAGGACGTAGCACTGTCAGAATTTTTGGAACTTCTTGAAACTTGATCATCAGATAAAAATTTTATAGAAACATTAATGATAAATCAGGACCATCTACAAAAATTTTCAAAATTTTCTAACGTGGGTTGTACTATTTTTCATTTGGTTGAAGTTTGCTGGTAAAACTTTTATAAAAATTCATGAAGCTTGATCATCGTCTGAAAATTTTATGAGAACATTAGTGATGCATCACAACTATGCACAAAAAATTTTAAAATTTTCTAATGTGGTTTGTTTCATGTTTCATTCGGTTTAAGCTTGCCGGTCAACGTTTTATCAGGAGAGTAGCAATGTTTGAATTTTTAAAAATTTCACAGGTTTTATAATTTTCTCAATTTTTTATGGCAACATCGTCAATGTGTCAGGAATCTCTAGAAAAAAATTCAAAATTTTTTGATCTCGTTTCGACCGGATTTCACCCTATCCAAATTTGCCAAGATCTTGGCTATACCGGTGGCAAAAAACTGGAATTTAAATTATATTTTTATATTTCGGTCGGAATTTGTTTGAAATGCTAAGATCTTGCCGAGATTTTGTTCTCTGGTCACGAACGATATTTAAAGCGATATCGAGATTTCAATCCTTGTGCGCATCCATACTCCTGATCTTACATATATGAGCATCCATTCACATTTGAAAGAAGATAGATGAAGCTACAGTTGTTTGTTGGGATCCCTTGTTTGTTTCTTTTGCAAAGTGAAAAACTCATACAGGCTCTTGGAGCGCGTGTTGAGGTGTTCGTGAAATTACTTAAGCAAATTCTTTGTAACTTTGCTATGTATTCGATCCTATTGCTGGCTTCATGTTTTTTAGGCAAATTAAGTATTCGACTATGAAGTGGAAACAAATCGTTCACGCCAACAGCCTTTCCTACTTCACGTTCGGATTTCACCGGCTAGAGCGCCATCGTACCTAGTTTGTTATATGGGTGTGGCTACCTGCCGCTGAAGATAATGAGGTTTGTATACTAGACACTAAATTTGCTCATGTAGTGATCTATAATGTAGCCTTTTGTGTAAGGAATGTACATAGGCATAGTAGCCTGGTGTGCTAAATAGTATAAGCCACTTTGGCGCAGGGGCGAATCCACAGTTGAGGAGTCGGGATCCGGTGACACCGATGTTCCCGTATTATCCTCTTATATCCTCCAATAAATACTATTGATGATCTCGGCGGCAGATTAGTCCTGGATCAAAGTCAGCTCAGGTCCAGCCTAACGAATCATCCGAAAAGAAGAACAGTAGACCGTGATATCGGCGATGATTCCGATGACCAATTTTCCTAGAGCCACCCTGCTTTGGCGTATTACAAAACCTCTTGGTTTTAGCAGAACAAAAATTATGTGGAGATTAGCCGTGCAATTGCGCTGCTTAACTAGTACTAGCCTACTAGGTAGGTGTCAGGAAACGTCCAATAGGTCAACCACTGTGGTGAGTATACGGAAACAACCACCGTGCCTTCCAATGGATTCATGTACTCGTAAGATATTTCTCCCAGCCAATAATGGTAGATCACGTATCGGGCATAGCCCCGACTAGGAATTCATCTTTTCAGAAGCTCCAGACCCGCATGTCATGCATCCAGGCGGTTTTCGTCGACCAACCAACCACCAAAACCTGTCGAATGTCGAGAAAATACGAGGTGAAAGAGAAACCATCCTGCAGCGCAGCAAAGCAACGCGCGGGGGTGCAGGTGCAGCCCAACTTGGCAGCCGAACAGCGGGAACTCACTTCCCCTGTCGCGCGCGGCCAAGTTGGTGTGCCGAAACCGCGGCCGCGTGGGGCGAGAAATCCGAGAAAAAAGTTGGCAACTTGGATTGCCGCTCGCGCGCACCAGCGTGCCCACGTCCTCTGGCCTGGCGACGAGTCAAAGCGCGCACACGTTGTTTCGCCTAATCCCACGGGCGTTTCGTTTTCAGGGTTCGCTTGTCTGCTGATTGGATCGCTTTCCACTAGTTGTCCGTGGTCCTCGATCTTAGCCAGAGAACGCTGCGTCGAACTGTCGATGAATTGGATAAACTATGTCCAATTTGAGATAGGGTCTGATTCTCTGAGAATCTAGATGCTGGATTTTTTAAAGATACTTCTTGAAAAGATTCTATCATAATTAAAAGTAGATTTGTACATAAAATCAAAAGTATCACTCATCCAATTCTTGGAGAATCCAGAATCTGTACAATCAGAAGCTGTTCGAAACTGGATCTATATGGGTAGACCTGGCTAATTGACTGTGTATTTTTGGACTAGTCCTAAGCATGGTACGAATGTTTTTAGGGCAGGTGGCATGGCACGAATGATGAGTCGTATTAGAAACTCGGCATGACGGCATGTGTCGATTGGGTCGTGCTTGGTTCGGTTTGACATGAAAGAGGTCTTTCATAAAAAAATTCCTATTTCTAATCAGCTCATTACCAACTATCTTATCATAGCGGCTCAGCTCATCATCAAATACTTATTCTCCCCTCTCACTTTCTCCTATGACCCATCCGGCGTATTTGCCATCTCCCCATACCTATGTCATGTCATATCTCTCTCCTCTTGCCCTCCTTCATCCCTATTTCCTCCCCGCACTGCCACCTCCCCCACTGTCCTATGGCATCCCTAGGGGTGGGCATTTTTAAACCGAAACCGAATTACCGAACCGAACCGAATTAACTGATTATTTCGGTTTATTCGGTTTTTGATTTGGTTTTTGTTTTGATATAATTCTTTTTGTTGGTTCGGTTTTTCGCTTTAAAAAACCGAAATAACCGAATAACCAAATAGCGCATATACAATACTACTTTTATAATATTCTTCCTAAAGCCACTAAATAATTCTCATGTTATAATACATTTATGCATATGTTTAGTTTATTCATATATCTATTATGCTTATATTGTATTGACATATGAATATTGTGTGGGTTTATCCATACTCTGTGTTGCAATATGAGAAGGACTAAATCTAATCTACCTAGTGCTATTCATATTTCGGTTAACCGAAAAACCGAATTAACTAAACCAAAATATTTCGGTTAATTCGGTTCGGGTTTTTATTTTTGGCCGAGAAATTTGGTTTCCAGTTTTCAAAAACCGAATTATTTTAAAACCGAAAAAACCGAATGCCCACCCCTAGACATCCCTTCTTCACTGTCCCCCACCGTCCCTTCCTCATCGTCCCCTACCACCTTGGTGCCAAATCCAACAGCCTACGGTCACGTCATAGTCGGATACAACCTTACAGCATCGCATCACCAGCTTCGCTTCGTCCCGAGGAAGAAGACGGTAGCAACCAGAGAGGAAGAAGACAACAACGACGTTGGATCTTAATGATTCTCATCGCCTCAGCACCGGATCTAGTGGTCTTTTTCCCCAATGAATAAGTAAAATTTAATTATTTTTCTAAATAATTGTGTGTACCAGATACTTGCCGACGGTTGACGCCGCTCACGTCCTTGGTACCGTCCATTGTGACAGACTGACAATGACGACGTCTGCGACTCTGTGCATTCAATAAGATAAAGCCTAGGCTAACACGACTGCGGCATGGCGTGTCCTCGCCGGAGACCGAGTCGCCCAGCCCAACTCTCACCTCTAATTATGTGGTACAAATCAAATAACACAAGTTAACGAACTCAACATTGAACTCACAATTCACAACTGAAGCTAAACAGTAGTTGAGTCTCAACTGTTACTGGGAGTACAAAATTTGTAGATTCCAATTCTTTTTGTTTTTCAAGAAAGATGGAGAGGGGCAGGGTGGATGGGAGACGAAACGGCATCGCTAAGCTTGCCTAGCACGGCACTGTCCAATGTCGTGTGCCGAGCTCGGCCAGGACCAGTGCTCATCTCACTTTGGCCTCGAATCTCCTCGCTTTTACTCAAAGCTCAACTGCTCAGGGGGTATGCCTCTCGTACCTTGTCTGCCCCACTGATGATGACATTGATAAATCTTCGTCCATAGCCAGAGCAAAGGGAGGAGAGATTATCTTCTGCACTGCATGTCTCCTCCTTCCACTGAGGAGTTCATCATCTACTAGCATCTATCAATCCATGCAAACAGCACACTCGATTACCGCACTTGAGCATAACAATAAGTACATCAAATGTGATAGATCACGAAACAGCGAAGGCTATTAGCCTATTGCACTTGGTATGTACACTGGTTAAGTAATAGAAAACCGTGGATGGTAGCACTGTGTGCTCCCAAGATCTACGAAAAAAAGGGGAACGCACGCCACACTTTACAAGTTGTTGTATTCCGCTTGCACCATATATTTGTTTATGGACAGAAGAATGATGCAATTTGGGAAATGCTAGAATTAAGTAACTTAATGAAGCTGGTTTGATGGGCGCGAGTGCATGTCGCCTTGCATCCTTCAACGAGATGATGGTTTCGTGGGCTTCCCAGAGGCTACATCACCAGCTCCGACACCCACCCGAAGTCTGGCCCGTCCTCCTCCGTCACCACCGGTAGCACCGGAGTTTGCGACGCCGATGGCCTCGCCTTCCTGAAGCTGAGCTCCCGCATTGCGATCATGAGTTCTTCCGTCTCCGCGTCTGCGTCCGCTTCATCTATGGCATCCAGCCACCTCCTCCCCTCCACCGGCGATACCGGGGGCGACTCCCAGAGAGCAGTCAGGGTGGACTTGGGCGAGAGCGCCAAAGGCGAGTCTTCCTTGGGGGCGGCGCGGAGCTCGCCGGTCGTGTGCGCGAAGAAGCAGACCCGGCGGCGGCAGGCGGGGCCGGCGCGACACGGGCGCGTGCGGTAGCGCGCGGGGTGGAGCCACAGCTCGAACGTGCCGTGCGCGAACGGGCACGTGTTCCCCCGTGGGCACGCGGCGCCCGGCCGGCGGCGGAAGTCCGGGCACGGCTCGCCCGTGTACGCCACGCGCCGCGGGTCCCGCCGCCGCGCGGCCTCTCCCGGGTGCGCGTATGGGCACGCGGTCCATTCGTGGCTCCGCGAGCGCGCGCACCGCCGCACCTTGAACTCGTACATCATGAACTCGTCGTCCGCCTCCAACTCCGCCTCGGCGTCCCCTTCGCAGCGGCCGGCGGAGAGGTACTCGCCCAGCGCGGCGAGGAGCTGCGGCGGGATCTCCACCGCCGACGGGTCGGCCCAAGAAGCGGCCAGCGCCGCCGGATCGAGTAGGAGGTGCTCGTGGGTGTGCTGCTCACGGCTCACCATGCCCGTCTCGCTCGCTCGCTCACTCACTCGTCTTGTCTGCAACCAACAGAGGGAGTTAACTTTGCTTTGAGGTACCGTGAGGTGGTGGGTGGCGCGTGGCTTTAATAGGAGACGCGCCGGTGGGTTGGGTTTGTTGGGGGAGAGGACGGCGAGGGCGGTATCTGCTGGTTGCCGAGCTATCGGGCTAGCGTGGGGTGGTTTTGGCACCGAGCGGGGTACGTGGGTGCGGGCGTTCGTACGTGCAGGGCCGTGGAAGCGACCGCTGCATGTTACGGCGGCATGGTTTTGTACAGGCAAGAGCAGAAATTTTTATTTCATGCGTACAGCATGTAGTTTTTATAATTATTTTGTAACATTGTAATTTCAACGGATATATTTAAAATTAGCTAAAAGCATAATATAAATAGTTCTAAAATCTTAAAAATCTGAAACCACCAAAATCAAAACCAATTCAATAAATAAATTTAGCACATTAGAGAGGTGATCTTGTACAACTTTTCAAAATTTTAGGAGTAACAGAGCATAACCGGCACCTCCTGATAACGCCCATGGACGGAGGTTTTCTTGGTGCGTCGAGTTGGAGCCTGCTTCTCTCCTTTTTCTTTAGCTTTACGGCTAATCTAAGGTAAGGATTAAAATCTCATCAAAATCTCGTGAGATCTCGTTGTCCAGACATGGACGGGTTTCCAAATGCCGTCCGAAGTAAAAAAAAATTAAAAAATTTGAAATGCTACAGTAGTCTCGGGATTCTTGGCGAGATCTCGTTAATTACCGTCGAAATCTCGGGTATGTGGCCCGAATTTTGAGTTTATATCACTAGATTTGAACGAAAATTGGTCAATAACCCTTAATAATGTATTCTTAAATGAAAATTTGTTGAAAAACCAATTTTTTGAGACACTAACATTGTTAGAATTTTATAAATTTGCTCAAGTATGATCATGATCTAAAATTTTTAGGAGAGATTAGAAATTTCCTTAGAACCCTTCTCTATAAGTTTCAAAAACTTTAAGCCTATTTTGATTGCTCAATCAAAAATTGTAAACTGTAGAAGCATGCACTCTAAGGTCCGAGAACTCTGAAGTAACACTGTCATAATTTTTGAAAAATCGTTATATTTGATCACGATGTAAAAAATTTATGAGAATATTAGGGATGCTTCACGACTAACCACAAAAATTTTAAGATTTTTGCATGCTTAGAACAATGCAAAAAAACTTGCACAAAAATTATCGTTCTTGTGACTCAAACCTAAGACCTATGGTTTTGCAAGGTATGGATTTTACCAACTAGGCAAGAGCTAATGCTAAGTAAGGGC
This sequence comes from Guadua angustifolia, assembly GCA_036346375.1. Classification (NCBI taxonomy): domain Eukaryota; kingdom Viridiplantae; phylum Streptophyta; class Magnoliopsida; order Poales; family Poaceae; genus Guadua; species Guadua angustifolia. The sequence continues at coordinate 1,598,775 of CM070508.1, forward strand.
ATTGAGGAAGTATTCCATTTATCTACATCATTCACACTTGTTTTTATACAAACTCAATCATTCACCACACTGTATAATGCATACTCAGTTTACACTGTCTCTCTGACAGCTGATCAACTCCATCCCGAAGAAAGAAGTCGCCCTCACTGCGCTCTTCCCCTGTCCAGCCATCTCCAACCAGCAGGGAGCAAATCTCAGGCTACTGAACTGAGATCTCAGCTTTATATATAACGAGATTTTGGCTGGCTCGGCTACATTTCTCGGTAACGAAATTTTATTTTTGATGCGAAATATCTGTACTTTTGAGCCAAATGTATGTAGTTTGGGCCGGATTACTGAGTATATTGGCCAGATTTGGTTGATTGTAGGCCGGATTTGGTGTATGTGGTGTATTAGTGCGTACTAGAAGACGTACCAAATTTTATTTACCTAGAGTAAGTAGAGTACAACAAATGAAGTTATTTAGCACGGGCAATTACCAAAGGACTTATCCACAGCATATATATATATATTGGATGATGGAAGCACATATGTATGTTTGTAAATGGTATGAAACATCGATTAACCATGCGTATGTATTACAGTTTGCAGTGAACAATCTATAGGCCAGTTTATGAATATTTCATACCTATTAATTGTCATACAAATATACATTGATTGTTTCCAATTGTGACTTTTAAAATCTGAATTTTAGTCGAAATACAGCCAAAATTTCTAACTTAACAGATTGATAATTATCTAAAAATTTTATGACAAGATTAATGATGCATCACGACCATCCAATCAAAATTTCAAAATTTTCTAACGTACTTTCAAGCATTTTTCATCCAGACATCACCACTATCTGAATTTTTAAAAATCCCTTGAGCTTCACCATCACCTGATAATTTTATAGAAAGATTAATGATATGCTAGAATCATGCACAAAAAAAAATTTCTAACGTGGTTTGTCCAATTTTTCATTCGGTTCAAAATTGTTAGTTAACGTTTTATCAGGGCAATAGTAATGTTTGATTTTTTAAAAATTTCACAGGCTCCATAATTATCTGAAATTTTTATGACAACATCATCAATGTGTCAGAAACCTCAAAAAAATTCAAAACTTTTGACTTCGTTCCAATCGGATTTCACTATGTTCAATTTGGCCGAGATCTCGGCAAAACCGACCGAAATCTCAGTTTTATCGGTTAAAAAAAGGATTTGAAATTATGTTTTTAATTATATTTTATCCAGAATTTATGTGAAATTTTAAGATCTCACCGAAATTTCTTTCTTCGGCTAACTCCGAGATTTCGAACCTTGATCTGGGGCAGTTTCTGTGTGTGTGGTTTCTCATTTCTGGGAGCCGACGAGACGATGAAATCTGCAAAGTACAGGACACGCTTCGTCTCATCGCCACTCGTGTTAGTTCTGACTAGACGCGGCATCCTTCCTAGGCACGGAACAAGTCACAATAAAATCTGTAAGTAAAGATCAACAATTTTCTTGATATGCATTTTGCGAAGAATGAATAAATTTTTTTTCTCTAACATTTATGTTCAATGCTTTGGCTCGGTGCATTCCTAACTCTTTTCTCCTTGTTGTAATAGTGTAAATAGATTTAGACTAGACCGAGCGTAGCATGAAAGTGGTACAATGTGCTAATAGACCGTGTCTGAGCTCGTATAAGATGAGTCGGACTGATACGATATAGCACGACGGGCTGATTGAACTGTGTGAGACACGGCACAGTCTAAACTCATTGTGTCCATACAATACCGGACGACCTGGCGCGGCTAGTTCTGAGTTCTGACTTCCCAGCCGAGACACCCTGGGCATTTTCTTTGCTTTTTTTTCCTTTTGTTTAGACAAAGTCAATGTCATAAGAACGCCTCGTATGCATGATCACATCAGCTGACTGAGGAGTCCATGAGCTTTCGGCACGAATAATTTCACACGCATAGTCTTCCCGTGCTCACAGCTACCCTCAGATCGATCTTTGGAACTCGAGGCGTAAACTGGTCGGATCCGCGGCTATCTGCAGCGGACGCCGACTAGCTACAAAATCCGTTCAACCGCGCCCAACTTGCCCAAAGACACGGATAAACAGCGAATTAGCGATATGTCCCTCATCCGAGCGAAATGTGATGCCCCACATATATATAGCGCATGCAACCGGCTTTGGCTGTTCTGTTCCGCACACCGAAACAGCGGGAAGGCAACTCGCTCCCGCGCGCGTTTGACGCCAGAGCCGCGCGGACCCGGCCGTGCGTCCGTGCGGGACAGGCTCGCAAAGACGTTGGATAAAGCAGGACGACCTGGCGCGTGAGGGCTATGGGTCTGTTGAAAGCATGGCTACAAAATAGCTGGAAAATTAAGTCGCAAAGAAAAGACTTTTAAAACCGCAGTTTGTTGGGAAAGAGTTTTTAGTATGATTTGACTTGACAACCAACTCCACCTCGGTCGTTCTGTCTTCTCAATCTCCGCCACCTCGTCTCGTCGGCTCCACATTACCTCCCCACTCAGATGTTGTTGTACTTTGCTATATTGTTACATCCCCACTCAGTTGGCTCAAAAGTTACAAACAAGCAACAACCGGGTTTATCAAACAAGATAGCAAGAAAAGCCACGTACCGCTAATTACAATTTCTTTCTGCCTGAAACCAAAAAACAAATTTTCAGTCCAATTGCAGCTCTTCCAAACAGACCCTACAAATAACGATAAAGTAAGTGTGATGCACGGCTGCGCGCATCCGGCGGTTCGGCACACGGAACAACGGCGGGCAACTACCGATCGAGCGGATAAGCCTTTGGCCTTTGCCATGCCGAGGGCCCTTCGCCGTGGGGGACAGGCTCGCAGGGGCAGATGGACGCTGCGCTGCGCACGGCGCGCATGGACTATGGTATGACAGACAGCAAAGAAATGATTCAAGAATAAGACTGGCACTAATCCCAGCTCATAGACAATGAAACTATATGGGAAATAAATGGGTACTACATTCATTCCATGGGTCATCGTAAGAATGTGAATGATTACTTGTACTCAAAACGATGCCTGAAAATATCTAAGCAGTCACCATGCTCTACAGTACCTAGCTAGAACTAAGATCCTAAGTAGTTTATTTGCTATGTTGGATAGGAAAAAATTTTGTACATAAAATCCATACGTATAGGGGGTTTTCTGCAAAAACTTGCTCTATTTGATGTGCATCAATCACTGTGTGGTCATCTCAAGTATAGGAGTTGCTTGTATTGGAGTTTTAGAATTTTGGATAAGTTTGGTTAGGACATCTCAAGTGTATTGAATCAAGGACGGTTTAATACTATGCCGCATAAACATGTTCAATAGTTAGTATATTTTGCTCTAGTGTTTAGCACTAAATGCATCTCCCAAGTGGAATCGCTGCAAAATAAAATACTCACAGTTGTCCAGTCTCCCAAGTGAGATCACTGTAACAAATATGGCCAGCCAGTAATGACTAATTAATTTAACTAGAAAGATGGCCCTCGTATTTATGCTTGCATCATATTTAAAATATGTTTAAATAACTTGATAATATATACATGATTTTATATTTCAAAAATAGATTAATGCAAAACAAAATTTGTGATATATCGATATTGTATATTATAGCGAGCGAGCTTCGGCTCGAGCTGGCGCGAGCGTCGCTCGACCAGCCCGCCCGCGTTCGAGCCTCGCTTGGCGCAAGCGCGCGAGTGCCGTGCACAATGCGTGGTGTGTGTGTGGGGGTGGTGTGAGTGTGTGTGTACGCACTGTGGCTCGGCTGTTGTTTCTCCTCCTTTAGTAAATACCAGAGCTCTGGCCAATTTCAAAAAAAAGATATTGTATATTATAGGAGAGAATATATTCACTTCGTTTCTCGATACTTATCACATATGACCAAAACTTTCTTCTACGAATACTTGCATAGCAAAATAGTAAAAATAGCATAACATAATATTTTCTATTTATATCATCATCTCTTAATTTCAGTATTACAATGTTTGTCTCTTTCTTTTGGTACTTCTTTTATTGCACATTATATTGCTCATATCGGTATAGTCAAGTGAACAACTATCGATGTATCACCCTTTTAATTTCTTCATTCCATGAAGATCTACCAAATAAAGATTCAGGATATTTTTTGAGAATTTTTAGTATATTCTATATTTTCTTAGCGACTATAAAAAACATGTCATTGACTTTTGTTACATAATAGTTAATAATTTATATATATATATATATATATATATATATATATATATATATATATATATATATATATATATATATATATATATATATATATATATATATATATATATTAAATCCTTACCTTAATTTATTTTCCCCACTTAAATTAGCATATTTCAAGAATTTTAATTCTAAATAAAATAAAATTTTATATTTTCCACTTAGTATGGAATTTAAACATAACCCCTAATTTTCTTTTATTTTTATTCTTCTATTATTTATATTTAATTTTGAATTTCAAGTTTTGATTTAGAGTTCGTATAAAAATCAAATGGCTAATTTTATTTTATTTTTTATTCCAAATTTATGTTATTTTTTATTTGTTATTTTTTATTTAATTTTACATATAAGTTGTACTGTAGAAATCATATACAAATCCAACTACTAATTTTGTAAAATTTATATTTTGTATTTTAGTTATATACATGTTTAATTTGGACTTCATATGAAAGTTAAATGATTGATTTTCATTTATTTTTTATTCTTAATTTATGTTATTTTTACTGTTTTAGTATGGGCTCTTTCTTTTAATCTAAGCTATTGGTTTTTTTATTTAGTTTTGAATATTATTTTTGGGTTAGAATTGATCATACAAATTCAATTGCTAATTTTTATTCTAGATTTTAGTAATGTACGTGTTTTAATTTGGAGTTCATATGAAAATCAAAAGGCTAATTTCTTTTTATTTTAATTTCAAAATTTTGTTGATTTTTTGTTGTACTTAGCATAGACTCTTTCTTTTAATCTAAGCAATTATACCTCGGATCTGCTAGATAGAATAGCTATTATAGTTCAACTTAGTTAAGATTCACCAAATTAAGAGCTATATGTTTTGCTTTTTTATGAGAATTCCTAGCATATTTCTTTTTTCTTAACAACTCGACATGATATGCTATTGAAGTGCCGTAGGATCGGTCTTAACCACATAACCAAGTATAGGATGAGCGTAATACCTTCAGATGAAGCCCAGAACACTATTATCGCATCAATTGTTTCCTTTGATTAAGTCGGTGCCACACTTGGAGTTGAATCTATCATAAACAAACCAAGAGATAAAAAAGAACAAAAGTTGAGGAATCCTAATTTTGTGGGAGTTAGATTGGGAGATCAAGAGGTGCACTTTTCCACGTCAAGAAACAAGCAGCGATTTCTGTTTTTGTTTTGGTTGCATAAGGAAAAGGATTCGAAGGGAGATCGAGCTCGTGCAATGTTGTTATTATTTTCCCTTTTTTTCTTTCATTGGGAGCACTTGGATGGGGAGCACCAATAGACACCATGGCGTTTAGCGGATAAGTCTATGTTTCGTAAATATCTTGATTTATTTATTTCTCGACAAAACCGATCTAGTTTTAGGGAGTTCTTAGAAAAACCAAATTAAATACAAATTTGGGGTGCGTGACTTTTGCGCTATGGTTGAACCAACATGAGGTCATTTGTATTTTCTTTAATTGCATGCATTGAGTCACATTGGTGTGTATGTCTATATAAGGCCAAGGTGCGTCCAATGCAAGGATAGAAAAACCGGCGAAATTCGGCGAAATTTCGCATTTCGACCCCGAGATTACAAATGCTGAGCAAATATAAAAATTAAATTTTTTTTGAAATACTACTGACATTTTCGAAATTTCGGGATATTTCACCGAAATTTCGGGTTTTGAATCCGGTTTTTGAAGTTTGAGCACCGGATTTGGCCGGATTTAATCCAATAACATATTAGAAAGTGATCTTCTATGAAAATTTGTTGAAAAACTAATTTTTTTGAGATTTTTTAAAATTTAGGCAGAAAGACTATCAGATTTTTAAAACTTTTTTACAAGCTTGATAATGATATAAAAAATTTATGGTACCATAATTAGTAGTTTGGGATCATAAAAAAAAATCAAAATAATTTAACATCATTTGCTATCTTTAAAAAATCAAAAACAGAATGGATATAATTAGGACACGAAACTTGTTAGATTTTTCTAAATTTTCTCGAGTGTGATCATGATCTAAAAATTTTATGACAGATTAATAATTTCTCCAGTACCATTTTATAAAATTTTAAACAAATTTAAACTTCCTTTGTTTGATCAATAAAATCTATCAATGCAGTAAGTACTGAACTTAATTTGTTGTATTATATTTTAAAAATCAAACAGAGAAAGAACATAAATGGCACTGTGCCTAATAAGAATTTTATAAATTCACTAGAGTGTGATCGTGATTCACAATTTTTATGAGATATTAAGCATTTCCTTTTCACCCTTATGTAATTTTTTTTAAAAATTTAAACCTTTTTTATTGCTAAATTAAATCTATGTATTGATTATCGGTCTTTTAATAGGATAGTAGCACTGTTCGAATTTTTAAAAATTCATGACACTTGATAATCATATTAAAATTTTATGAGAAAATTATGGATGTATCAGAACCATCCAGAAAAAGTTTCAAAATTTTATAACCTTGTTTGTTCTAATTTTCATTCGGATGAAACTTGTCGCTCAGCCCTTTACCAAGACAGTACCAATATTTGAATTTTTAAAAATTCCTCACATTTTATCATCATTTTAAATTTTTATATAAATATCATAAATATGTTAGGAATCTCCATAAAAAATTTAAAATTTTTATAACATTGTTTATACTAGTTTTCATCCGGTTCAAACTTACCGATCAACGTTTCATCTACATAGTATCAATGTTTGAATTTTTAAAAATTCCACAGACCTGCTAATCACCTGAAATTTTTATGAGAACATATTTAATATGTCAGAAACCTCCAAAAAAAGTTCAGAAATTTTCGTCACAGTTTGACCTACTTTCCATCCAGTTCAATCCACCTGAAATTTCGGTTTTTTGACCCGAAATTTCGGGTTTTTGATCGAAAACCAGATTTTTTCGGTGTGAAATGGACTGGATTTGATTTTTTGTTTTTGAATTTCATCTGAAATTTTTCCAAAATTTCCAAATTTCGCCGAAATTTCGGATTTCGGCCCACCCCGATTTTTTCTCAAAAACGAAATTTTGAACCTTGGTCCAATGTAATGTCAGAGTTCATGCTGCTGATTTGTTGGTAATGTCAGAGTTCTTGCCTCTTATGCAGATGTGTTAAGCTTATCCGTTGAGCGGGGATAATGAGCGACCTTCCTGATCTCGTCAATCGGCGAAAGGCTTCTGATCTCGAGATAGGTGGCAAGGCTGCGCTGGAGCGTGCCTGGGCGGGTTGGTGAAGCGGCAATAGATAGGTGATCTTCTTTGGAGCTTGCCACGGTGGATGATGTCAATAGGTTGAGGGGTGCTCACAGGGGAGGCAAGAAGGCGGTGAAGCTGGTTGATGGGATGGGGTTATGGTATGTCCGGAGCAAGACTTACGAGGCACGCACACCGCTGATGGTGGTAGCCACATATGGATGACGCCTACCTCTTCAATGTTTTTGCGCCTATAGGGCAGCAAGTGATACCTCTTTTGGTCGATCGATTGATCTCGAATTATGGCGTTACAAATTTACAATCCCAAGTGTCGTGATGTTATTATTTAAGTTTGTGAAATTAAAGATAACTTTAAACTCGAGTTTATAAATAGGTGTTTGAAATTTATATACTTCGATGAATTGATTTAAACATTTAACCATTGCACATTCAGAGTGAACATTATTATTCAGATAAGGTTAATGTTCTTTGCAAATAAATTTTTGATCACAAATTAGGTTTCTGTTGCATCGCACGGACACATGACTAGTATTAGTTATATATGACTTTTAACTTATGTCAAAAACTATTTAAAAATTAAGTTGTTTAGAGAATTTATTTGCTTTTTAAGCTAAAGCTGCTGCTCCTCAAATGTGAAGCTCAGCCATCTTCCAAGCAACTCGCTCGAAGCAAGTCCACCAGCAGATAAGGCGCGCGCGGCGCGCCACGCCCACCACACAAGGCGTGCAAGAAAACCCCATCGATGGGCATGGGGACACTACCCATCGTCCACAAGCTCTCCCTCACCTCCACCTTCCTCCCGCGCCACCGGCGGGCCTGCCACCTCGCCCACCGCCATCACCGGCGACATGGAGCGGTGGTGGCGTACATGGAACCGGACCCGAACTCGCCGGGGGCCATCGCGGGGCGCCTCATCGGGGCCCTTCCCGTGGTGGGCCTCGTGGCGCGCATCCTGAGCGACGAGGGCGGCGTCGGCGGCGACATCATCGACTTCGCCGAGTTCCGCCGCCGCGTCAGCAAGAAGTGCACCGTCATGGACTCCCAGGCCTTTTACGACTTCAACGACCGCCGCGGAAAGGCACGTACCCATTGCTCGTGAACCTGCTCTGCCCCCTTCTGCTTCCACTATATCCTGCTTACATGATGGAAAACCAAGAAAAAAGTGGTTCTTTTTTTTTGGGAACTGTAAAAAAGAGGTTCTTTTTACCGGATTCGCCTAGGAATATTGCAAAATTACCAAGCATTTCGCGTTGCTGTGCAGGCGGGAGATCCGTTCTACGTTCTGCTGTGCTGCTGGTTGGCTGCCGTTGGTGGTGGGCTGCTCAAAACGGAGGAGATCTTGGAAGGCGTGACGCGGCTCCGCCTTTCCAACGATATCGAGTTCGAGGAGGAGACCTTCCTCGACATGATGAAGACTGCAAATGAGGTAATATACTACGGGTCAAAGAGGCTTAATTCAGCAATTCTTGGTGGAAATATTTCTCCGAATTGCAGTGCCAACTAGAAACTATTGGGGATTGCTTCCTGAAAGATCAGCATGAACTGTGACGCAGAAAAGAGCAAAGTTGAAGGCGCCTGCGCCACAGATACCGATGGAAGCACGGGTGGAGAAGGCCCTTGAAGCCATTTACGTGTGCTGCTTTGGAGAGGATATGGTGGAACAAGAGGACGTGAAGCTTCTGTGCACAATGCTGAACGCGGTCTTCCCCTCGGTCGGGAGGCCGGCGGTCGAGAGGATAGTGTCTTCCATGGCGAAGCAGGTGGCTGCCGGCGAGAGGAAGATCCCCGGGGTCAAGGCCGTGTCCAAGGAAGCGGCGCAGCGGCAACTCAAGGACCTGGAGTTTCTCAAACAGAACAAGTTGGACTCATCATGAGCAGAACATTTCCGTCAGATAGATTGTGTTTTTAGTCCAAGGAAGCATTGCACCAGAGTTGACGCAGTCGAAACAATGCGTTCTAGTACCTTTTACTGTTACAATTTGAGTGTGGCATCAGAGCCTTGTATGGTAACAACGTAAGGGTGTGTCTTGGTATCATTCGGATGTTTTTCTTAAAAAAATTAGTCAAATTTTAATGCATCTTGCAATATTTTTTCAACGCTTGTAACATTTTTTTCCAATACATGTAACATTTTTTTTCACGGTGCAACATCTGTTTCATGCTGTATTTCTACTGTTGTCGAAGAAAAATATTGCACGTGTTGGAAAAAATTGTTGCAAGCGTTGAAAAAAAATGTTGCAACATTTTCATTTGACAACAATAGAAATACGGCACAATAAACACATGTTGCAAGCGTTGAAAAAAATGTTGCACGTGTCGGAAAAAAATGTTGCAATCGTTGAAAAAATGTTGTAAGAGACTCCCAAATTTAGGTGATTTTAGCAAACAAAACATCCGGGTGATGTTTATCAAAATCCGGTAACAATTGTGAGTTGTGCTCCTTACAAAAATGAATGATAAAACTTTTGGCTAAACCAATACATCATCAACTAGCCTAAAAAGATCACAAAAATATAATGAACACTTAGATCGTTAGATTGGCAAACGCGGTGAAGATGAATATGCCATCAAGTTTTTGGTCAGTTGATGTAGAACGTAGAAGAGGCACCGATATCCTCTCCGTGTAGGTGGCGGCTTTCGGCAGTCTAGGCGCTAGTTTTAGATCAGATAATGTCGGGACAGAGCCAAACTCGAGATTACTCGAGATTAGATCATGCCCTCACGAGCGCCGGCCTCTCCCTTTTTAATCTAGTGCTGGCTGATGGGACCATAACCAACTGGTTGTTACGTTCCCGATCAGAGCGCGAGCATGATGGGCCTAGCCCCAAAACTCGTATGTTATCTCAGCCGAAGATCACAGCTAACAATGAAAAGTACATGGTAAGAGTTGTGAGTTGTGCTTCTCACAAAAATGAAAAGTCGCGAGTTGTGACACATTCAGAGTAGCTTCTTTTCTCGACGCTCCATTTGTTATGTTATTCACCAATATATATTAAGAACGCTAGATGCTTTGGACTCCTACATTTCTTTTGTAATCGCTGATTCTATAACACGACGCACATCAACTTTGTTCTTCAGTCATAACGCTAAATAGGAGCCAAATGTAGGCCAATGCAGCAGCAGCAGCTTGGGATATACTACAAATCTACAGTGGACGTTCTCGTAATCGTGTGTTTTCCTACGATCCCTCGGTAAAGAGAGAAGCAAACTTTCGCACAAGACAAGGAATAGCAGGGTAGTGGCGCAGCCAGAATTTTAAACAAGTTGGTTCAATTAAGAAAGAAAATACAACCGTATAAACATAAAATGCCCTGCGGTCTGTCATGATTCAAAATCCAAATTTAATTTTCTGTCGCACAAGCACAAGGCACGATCCAAATCCAATTGCTTGACGCACAAGCACATACGCAGAGGCGCTGCTCAACAACGAAGAACGATTGAAGTATTGAACGAACTAATAGTGACTGCGAGTCTGCGACGTTCTATCTTCCTGCTGACTGCATATACGTGGGCTAAAGAATACACGATAGGTTGGAGTATTGATTGTGCCATGACATAACTATGCCAACTACTAGCTACGCCCACAGTGCGGGAAAACGGCCAGTGCGGGCGGTGGTGTGCGAGAGGAAGACGGGGCGAGACGGCGGCGGCGTTGACGTGGCGGATCCACGAGGAACGGCTCCGCGCTCCCAGCGATGCCGGCGAGGCGGACCTCCCCAAGGCGTCCCAGGCCCTCGTCGCCGGTGACGTGCTGCTCGCGTTCCGCCGCCTCCGCCCTCCCTTCCAATCTCACGTCCCAGATGTGCGCAATTCTGTCGGATTTCCTGTACTCTCGTCTGGTGGAACAGCCGGTACGACTCGTGGCGGATTACTGCGTGGGAAATTTGGGATTTCGTCCCCTAAATATGTCCTGATGATTGTTGGTTGCATCGTTGGTTGGCCTCAAGCAACGTTCGAATAGCTATGCTATTAACCTAGCAGAGGGTTTCGGTGTCCACTCAAGTTCTTCTGGTTCTTGGAGTTTTCAATTAATGGTGTGCCAACTTTGGAATAGCTCTGGTCTTGACCTTGCTTAAGTTTTTTTTTCTGCCGGTAATGGCATATCTATACTTTCTATCTCTTCTCTACTATTATTAAAGGGGAGTTTATTTTGGCAAGCATTTGAAATCCGTCCAAATCGGTGTCAAACTTTACTCACAACGAATTCTGACTGTATGATATGATACGCTCGACGCATATGGGAGATACAAAAAAAACTGAGTGCTAAACATGTGTCACCCTCCCTTACTACACCCCTCTCACGTGGTGCATCCCCACAACCTCCCACGAAAAACGGATTAAAAAAAACAAAGCCAGTGCACAGTCAGTTTACGTGTTACTCTTTCGAAACCATCGCGTGTGGTTTTTCCCTCCCCACAACCCCCGACGCCTCCTGCTTCTCGCAACCGCTCCACCATCCTCCCACGATTTCCTCCTACCTTCATGTCGCAAGGGACCTCCTTGTTAAGAAACCGAAGCGGCCTACGAAGGCCCGTTGGTCCTATCAGTCGAAACTCTAGATTAGGACTATAAATAGAAGAGACCCCCTGTTGTATGGATTGATGAAAGCAATAAGGAACTGTCTCCGTATACTCTCTGTCTTATTGTTCGTTGTTTTTGATCTGTCGAAACACGACTACACCCGTGTGAGGTTTCAACACGTTATCGACGCGAGCCTCTACCACAAGGCGAAAGATCGTCGACGACGAACGAACAGCTTCTGGCCGGCGATTGATTGCGATCCGTCTGCATCGACTCGTCCTCACGCCGGCATCCACTCGGATTGCGAAAAATCTCTGCGATTTCTGTCCTCTGCGACAGTCTACGGAATTCGCTCGCAGATTGAATCGAGGTATTGAATCTGGCATGAATTGAATAGCAGATTGGTGCATGAATTATTAGTAAATCGCGACCAGAACACCCATGCATTATCCCGCGTCTCGCAGACGCCGTCGCCGTGCTCGTAGCACGCGCCGCACCACCGCGCCTCGGCTTCCGCATCGCCGCCATGCGCTCGCAGACGCCCAGGCCACCTCGTCGCCACCACCGATGTGCTCGCCGACGAACGGCCAAGCCTCGTTTTCCGCACCATCCGGTCCACGTCTCGCAGACCCGAGCCGCCTCGAAGGCGCCGCCCGAACCGCCGGTTGGCCTCCACACGGCACGAAGCCGCCGTCGTCACCCGAACCGCCTCGACCACCGCGGCGCACCACAGCGCCGTCGACCGGCCCGCATCCGGCCTCGCAGGCCCGCGCCGCTGGCTTCTCGCCCCGTACGCTCTGCCCGCAGCCGAGCACGGAGCCCGGCCCACGCAAGCAGCGCGCCGGCCGCCTCGCCTCCCGTGCATTCGCCTGAGCCGTCGGCCGCAGTCGCCGAGTGCGCCGCCCGAAGCATCGCCCGAAGCGATCGGACTCGAAGTCCTGAACGAAGCATCGCCCGATGCGTTGCTCGACCGGACGCCATCGCTTGCAATCGGACTCGAAGTCCAAGTGGAAGCCTAGTTTTGGAGTCCGGATTCAATCCGGTTTAATCCGATCGCTAGAAGCGTGAGACCGAGCGCCTGAGATGCAGATTGTTTTTTAGGGAGAGAGGAAATTACCTCTCTGCCCTTGGCAGAATTTCCTATTTTTTTCTTTTCTTCCGAAACCAGTAAAGAAAGTCGGAAAAATTATGGAAATTTGCTAGAAATCCTAGAAAATTATTTGACTTTGGTATTAATTTTCTAGCATTCCTTCACAGTATTTATGAATATTTTTATACATTTTGCAATTATTGCAAACCGCAGCATTACGCAAGCGTACCGCCGCGCGATGAAACCGTCGCACGAAGTCGATCAGCATGAATCGATCGTCTGAAGTCGATCAGCGCATAATCGATCGCCTGAAGTCGATCGCACAAGCATGAATCCGATCGCATGCATAGGCCGTCGCGTGCATGAATCGATCGCATGCACGAAGTCGATCACATACATGCACAAAACTGTATCTATGAATCTTTGTGAATATTTATGAATCTTGTATTTATTACTTTCTTTAGTTTACTGCAAATTCATGAGAATTTAATTCTTGCACTTTATGAATTTTTGCAACCACTTTTATCAGATTACACGCAGTAATCTAATGAATTTGTAAAACAAAAATGCAGATGTCTGGACTTGTGAATCGTGAGTTTGAAGAACTGGCCCCACATGGTCGAACTATCTCACTTGGGCATCGGCGTGAAAATCGTCCTTGGGGGCAAGAAGCTCGGTCGCCATCGACTAGGATCCTCGAAGGATCACAACCTCTGGCCGGCGAGAATGATCAAGCTCTGCACTTCCTCGTGCACCACCTCTCAACCACAATGAAGAATGAATACATGGTGAAGAGTGCACTTGAGCTTTGATCGCACTTTAGAAGCGGTTAGAAGCTCAAGTACACCATCTTGCCCCAAGCACGCAGCAAGATTGGGTTACTTTGAGGTTTGCAGACTACAAGACGATGGTGAGTACAATTCTACATTGCACAAGATTTGTACTAATCTCTCTATGTGGCAAGAAGATCAGCGTGAAGAAAGATTGAAAGACTCTCTCCACTTTTCACCCTAATGCTATCGAGTGCTCGCAGACTATCGTCGGGGCGCATACAAGGAGTATAGTGAACCGATTGATGTTATGCAAGTTGCGGAATCACAAGATGATGTTCTACGTGAAGAACTTCGTCTCATGACCACTGGAAGGGTATTGTACTTCAAGTCAACGCATACATGACTATAAGGTGAAAAAGCCCATGCACAAAGAAGAACACAGTGGAAAAAAGCGATATCAGGCTAAGGGAAAGCCCAAAGACCAAGTGAAGCAAGATGACAAAGGGAAATCACACGCTAAACCATACGGACAACAGGACCAAACGTGCTTCAGGTGTGGCACTTGGGGGCATTGGTCGAAGATATGCCGGGAATCCAAGGAAGTAATCAACGCATATCAGGTCAAGAAGAAGGCCAAAGCCAATGCACTAGCAGAAGCACATTTCGCCAAGGTAGGCGACGATGATGTCATGGTCATGGACACCCCACTGGTTTCACAGTCTTCCCCGGACATCGATGCTACAGCCAAACTTTTGGCAAGTGAAGAAAAAACATCTATTAATGACATAGAAGCAGAAGTCAATGCATTCTTTACAGATTCCATTTAATGTATTAAATTACATTATTAGTATTTCCTTTTATGGTTGCTTAGTGCATTTTGAATAAAGATTTGTAAGCTCTAGAAGAGCATGAATTTCCTCAAGAATTGAATTGAAATTTTATTCTTCATTCCAGTATTCTATATTTGCAAGTAATGTTTGAATCATCTTGCCACTATCGGATTGGAATTATATTTCTTTTATCTAGAAATCGTGTAGCGCCCAAATGGAGGAGATATGTATTGTTGACAATAACACAACAAATACTATCCTAAGAGAGTCCAAATACTTCTAGTCAATCACGAAGAACGTTGGAAGAATTACTACAATCACAGGAAGCGATTCTTATATAATAGGTTCTGGAAGAGCCACAATTATATTACCAATGGGTACAACTTTGGTAATTGAAGAAGCCATTTTGTACCCTGAATCAACGCGCACTCTCTTAAGTTTCAAAGACATCCGCGCCAATGGGTTTCACGTAGAAACAAATGAAGAAAATGGCAAAGAATACTTGTGCATCGTGAAGCACGCGGTATGTAGAAAAATGATATTAGAAAAATGTCCCTCATATGAATCTGGGTTGTACTACACGAAAATCAATGCACCTGCAGTGTATACTTCTCTGAAGACTGTTTTTAGAAGCTCTGAATTATTTTCTTTATGGCACTGTAGATTAGGTCATCCTGATCTTAGAATAATGAGAAATATAGTTAACAACTCACAAGGTCATGGCATTAATGTTCAAAATTTCCCGAATCATGAAGATTTTGTGTGCCATGCATGTGCCATAGGAAATTAATAACCGACCCTCTGTTATGAAAGTGCAAAATGAAATCCTGCATTCTGGAATGCATCGAGAGATACTCGTGGCCCGATTCAAATTTGTCAAGGTTGTTTGATACATCATGATGCTCATTTATCGTCCTCGAAATGGTCGCGTATGTTTCTTGTCAACAAGAAACCATGCTTTTGCAAAGCTGATCTCGTGATCATCGAATTAAGAATGCATTTCACGATCATCGTGTGAAGTCCATTGAATGGACAATGCCGTGAATTTACTTCTAAGGCATTTGATGATTATTACTGCAACAACAGGAATAAATGTTGAGCACTCTGTACCGCGTCCATACGCAAAATGGACTAGGCGAAGCACTAATAAAGAGGATCAAATTCATTGCTAGACCGCTCTTGCAGAGTTGTAACTTGTCCAACACTGTTGGGGACACGCATGATCTTACGCAACAACTCTCATCAATTTCGGACCATCGGCCTACAACATCCATTCTCCTATGCAACTAGTGCAAGGGTCATCGAAGATTTCCCATCTCGAGAAAATTTGGATGCTTGGTATATATCTGATACCGCCTCCACAATGACGCAATGGGCCCTCTCCTTAAGTCTGGGATATCGTTGGTTATGAAAGTGCATTCATAATCGGTATTTGGAACCCATATTTGAGACTTGCATCTGACGGGTCATTGATTGTATCTATTGACGAAGAATGTTTTCCGTCATTAGGGAGAATTAGAACCCTTGAATAAGAATGCGAAAAAATAAGCATAGAGAATTCCGTTCATGACCTTTGCACTAGTTAAGAAAATGAAAGTCTATGAGACTACTAAAGTATCTGGCCGCCTTATCATTTTTTGTGATATGAAGGAAGTGATTAAGTTGCATTACTAAAGTAATGTCTTGGTAATGATTGCAATACCAAAGAGAATTCATGGTACCCCTCAACTTTTCTAGGGCCCCGAAGAGAACAGTGATCTGGTTCCTCAGGCCAAGTGCAGGGACGCCTTTGGGAAAAAGGGGAAAGAGGACTTATTACAACTAATCACGAAAATGCCCGAGTAGAGAAGGGGGAGCCAGTTGAGACCTGGCGCTAGAAAGAAGCCTATGGAAAAGGCAATTCCATATTTGAATCTTTCATTGCAGGAAGCCGCCGGAAACAATGTGTGCGCACACATGGGCGATGAAAAGCTAAAGGAACTTGCTCCTGTGATGGGAAATAACAGTGAAGAGCAAGTAGAAGTGCATGAAGCACCCCATGACGAAATGGCTATAAATTTTGTAATAACAGGAGAATCCCTAAATAGAACAACAGTCAATGTCGATGTATACTTTGCGAAGAAGATCGCCTCGATCATTGATCATGATCGAAACTGCATCTCTCGCGAGTGCAAGAAAAGGCTAGATTGGGAAGATTGGAAGAAGACAATCACCGAGTTAGTATCTCGAACAAAAAAGAGGTGTTTGGGCGGTATGCATACGCCTCCCATATAAACCACAGAGGTTACAAATGGGTCTTTGTTCGAAGAGGAATGAAAACAACGAAGTTGTAAGGAACAAAGCAAGGCTTGTTGTACAAGGTTTCACTCAACGTCCTAGGGTTGATTATGAAGAAACCTATTCTCCGGTCATGGGAGGAATAACCTTTAGATATTTGATCTCAATGGCAGTCAACTTGAAGTTGAAAATGAAGCTAATGGATGTTGTCACAGCATATCTGTATGAAAATTTGGATTCGGAGATATACATGAAAGTACCGGAAGGCATCCCTATCCCGAATCAAGATAAAGCAAACAGAAACCTGTACAGTGTGAAATTAGAGAAATCACTGTATGGACTAAATCACTGTAGCGAGGTTTCTCAACACTCCTCTCTATGTTGTTCCAATCTCGCATGTCACTCCCGGTCTCCAGCTGATTTCTCCCCTTCCTTGCAATGCACGGGGAACAGGTGGATGCTAGGGTTCGAGCCTTCGGACGTGTGACTCTCCAACCGATCTCCACTTCCCTCTTCTAACTTCTCTGGAACTCTATTTTTACAGTTTTACTCGATTCCCCAATCTGATTGTTGTGGCTTCCTCCCTCAGATCTTGGAGGGCAGCAAGAGTGCCACATGGCGTCGATGCAGGGGCATGCAACTGCAGATTACACCATTGAGTTCTAGAGGGTGTTCAAGGTCGATGACCGGACATGTGAGTTTCGAACTTTAGATTGGCTTTGGTTGGTCTTTTTCTGATTTGAATGCTTCAGTTTGTTGGAAATTAATCTCGTTGTTTCTCAACGTTGTTATTGTTGCATCTAGTAGGAGTTATAGGCTTAGTTCAAGTTAAATACATGTTTGTTTCATGATGTAGCGGGAGGATTAGTAGTACAGAATGATAGTGGGTACTTGAACTTATCATGTGTATTAGTGGTCATGTGCTTGGAGTGTGTGAGCGCATGTAGCTGGATGTGTGCAGTAGTGGTGTGCATGCATGCATTAGTTGACGAGTCTTGTGTTAGTAGCTAGGAAAGTGGATCGGCTGATGCCTCTGTTGTGCGTGTGAGTCAACCAGTCTTGTATCCATGTATTAGTACTTATATTTAGCAAGCAATATAAATAAGCAGAAAAACCGATGCAAAGAGAGTGCAGAAAATGAAAAAGAAAACTTTTCGCGTGCGTGTCTTCCATTGAGAATTTGTGTTTGAGTGTTTGCTTTCGATCCCAACACAATTTAGGTATGGTTTTGAATCTTTTTTATGTGCAGTTTTGTTTGCGTGCAGGTACCAGTTGCTAGTGTATAAGCTTTAACAGGAGAGGCGCAAACTATTAGAAAGCTATAGTTTTTAGCTTTTATTTAATAAAACTATATATTTTATGAGGACTTTATCATAAAACTAAATGTTTTATAATTGTCCGTTTATTGTAGAAAGTCCAATAGTGTGAGCCATATGACAGCCTCATGCGAAAGTGAAACAGGAAATAAAAATTTTAAAATATTTTCAAACTATTCCATATCTGTATTGTTTTGCTATCATTTTGGATCCTCGAAGAAAATTTTTTAACTTACAGGACGCCTTCGAAGGAATAAGTGAGGTATTCAATCTTGATTTTTCCGAGGTCTATACTTATGTTTATAATGAGTTTTTCAAAATTTTCGATAAATATTATGAGAAGTTTGGCATCGAAAGTAAGCACGAAGATCTACCTCAACAACGCAACAAGCACGAGGCAGTTTGATCGCTTCAAGTATATGGAATAAGTTAAAAGGCAAGTCGTCTAGTTCGTTTTTCGAAATGCCGAGTAGGTCATAATAGAATTCACGGGTAGAGATCAACCACTATCTCGGCATGTCTTTCGTAGAGACCGAGCTTGATATGGACGAGGAAAATCAATTCAGCTTGCTCTTGTGATGGAAGAATAACCAACGTATTTACCCAGTGCTATCCCATTTCGCACGGGATGTACTTATGGTTTCGGTGTCCACTATCTCGTCGGAATCTACTTTCAATTTGGTGGGAGGATACTTGAGCCGAGAAGGTCATCATTCAAACCTGAGATGGTTGAGATAATTACATGCCTCAAAAAGGGAGGCGTGCAGATGACAGGATACAACATCAACCCGAGGATCCGGAGATCACGGACGCGGTAACCGACTTTGATAATCTCAGCCTTGAGTAGTCTATGTATATATATATTTAGTTACTATACTTTTTTTCTTATCGGGGGTATCCCACATTGAGGTTAAAGTTTTTAATGAGATAATAACTCTGTACATATTCAAGATTTAATAAAATTTATTTCTTTTTTCCCTAATATCTATGTCCATTGCCATCTGTGATTTTTTATTTTTCTCACATATCAATTAGCTCGTTTGCTAGAGAGAGGATCCTATCTGGCTATGGCTGCAGGTAGCTTCTGTTTGGAATGTTTTAATATTGAGACACAAAGAATCCCTACATGCTAGCCCTCCATATGCATGCAGCACGACGATTGATATGTATAGGAGCATCGGTTTATGTGTGTGTGCATGCATGTATATATCTTTCTTTTGCCTGGTTACTCCGAAGTGACATTGATCAGATACGCACCACCAACCATAATTATTACCTGGTTCCATTTGTTAAGTGGGTAAAAATGACTAAAAAATTCAAGTAAAATTATTAAGAAAAAATATTACTAGTTGTTTCTTGGTTTGCGACAATACTACCAATAACATCTTTTTATTTTGCAACAATACTACTAGTAGTTTATAAGGCACATTTTTTTACAATCAACTCCGTACGTCTCTGGGTTTTTTCCTCTCGTTGCAATAGTATAAATGGGTAGGGCCTAAACCAGCACGGCACGAAGCGCAAATGGGTCGTGCCTGGGCTCGTTGAAGGCAAGTCGAACCGACATGGCACAGTGGGCACGATAAGGTATCGCGGCCCGGCACGGTTTAAGTCTAAAGCACGATAGAGATAGATCTATGCTGGGCCAGCTTGACCTTGCACGACACTCATCTTTATTCGTGAAACGGCCCAAAACTCCATTTGTCTAGCTCAGCACTAGTATTCTGGAAAAATCACTTGCTCCACAGTCCACACTCCATGGACTACTCAATCCTGACTCGTTTTCTGACAGGCAAACTTATCATCGATCTAAGAATGAAGTTAGAAATACGAGAAACAGAACAAAAAGGGAGGCTCCTTATAAGCTACGTGATCAAGAGAGCTCAAGGCACATGATTTGGACTCAAAGAGTCAATCGTGCACGAGGAGCATTAAAAAATCCATTGTCAATGACTCAATAATGTCATTCCTGCATGCATCGCGGGTTTTGCAAACTCCTAAGCGTCACGTTCCATACTCTACGCATCACGATTTATGCAATTCATGTAAGATCGTCCGAAAGTCTGAAGCAATCGATCTTATTTTGCTGGTAGAAAGTACTACTATCCTGTGGAAATTATATAATAAACCTTATTATGGGTAAAACAAAATAAAGGTCGTTGTAGTATAGTGGTGAGTATTCCCGCCTGTCACGCGGGTGACCCGGGTTCGATCCCCGGCAACGGCGAAGTTGTTTTTTTTTTGTCGTTTTGAGGTCAGCTGCTTCTCTATTTTAATTTTTAGGTGTAGCGCGCCTTCTCCGCTTTGCATGTATTTCCTTTCCTCCTCGACCGGCGTCTAACGATCCAAGTACCTCGTGCTATAGAGTTTTATGTCCCAACCTTACATCTTTCTAGTCAGACTAGAAATGCCAGGCAGTGCATTTTCTCCCCTCAAAAAAAAAATCCACGGCACCTACTACGTCGTCTGATTTCTCTCCAATGTTTCGTTGCCTTCATTCCCCATCCCAACGCACCTCCAATGTCAAACAAGGCCCGTTTGCTCTTTATGCCATCCCGTATGGCCCGATCGTACCCGGATCGTTGGCCCAAATGTCAACAAGTACCCGACCCTACCGGCTCCCACCATTCAAAACCCGTCCATTTCGCTCACTGCCGCTAGGCTAGGCGCTCCCACCAGCCGCGCCGTGCTACGCGCCGTCCGCCGAGCCGACGGCCCACCCACATCCCATCAGGGGGAAGACCACCCGTTCCCCGCCCTCTCCACAAAAACAGCGAAGCGAAATTTTCCTGGCCCTCTAACTATTTTTCCAAATGTAGTTCCGTACGGTACAAATATAATGGTAAAAATAGTTCCCTTACTTATTACATGCGTATATCGTGGCAGGTTCTGTCATACTCAGTAGCGGAACTAGAAAATTTTTAATAGGGTGTACACTCCATACGCATCATAAATCTAACACATATGTTTGAAATTTGCTTAAAGTGTGATACAAATAATTCTAACGTCTTACAGATCACAAACCACTAAAAATTAAATCAATTCAATTAATAAATTTAATCCACTAAAAAGATGTAATATTTAAAAGTTTTAGTGTGCCGACGTACATGTGGCACCGCACTTAGATCCACCCTTGGTTGTCCTACCTGTGTTGAAGGGATGTCGAGTCACCTTGCTACGGCATCATACCCTGCCAAACCGCTCTATCTCGATAAGTGTAGGCTGTGGTTTCAAATCCTTACCATTGTACATGAGCACATCAAATGATAAATATTATTTTATCAATGCTTTTATAATCATAATTATTTTTATAATTGTATTCGGCTGATTTGCAGTCAGAATATGCGAGAAGGTTAGGAAATCTGTTATTTCCAAAAACCGCACTCCTCCCGGACTCTCGGCGGCGGCAGCAGCAGCGGCAGAATACAGCACGCCCCGGCTGCGTCCGTCCGTAGTCCCGCGCCATGACTCCAATCCCTCTCGCTCGGCAATTAATGCCGCCAACCACCGGATCCAGCCCGCCGGAAAACCTAAGCCCCCGCAAACAAATACCCCCTCTTCCCATTTTACCCCCTCCCAGCCGCACCCCCGCACACCATGCCATTCTCGCCGCCGCCGCCGACGACAGCGTCATGTCCTTCCTCGACTCGCTCTCCTCGCTCGGCCTCGGCTACGCCATCGCCATCGTGCTCGGTTTCCTCGTGCTCCTCGCGTCGTTCCTCCTCGCCTCCTACTTCTGCTGCCGCCGCGGGGTTGGGGAGGGGGTCCACTCCGCGCGCCACGCCGTCTCCTCCGCCTCCAGCTCCGGCCACATCTCCATCACCGTCCCCCGCGTCATCTTCGTCGCGGAGGACACCGACTTCCCGGGGTCCTCCTCCCGGGGCGCCGCGGCGGAGTCACCCGTCGGGCTCGATCCCGCCGTGATCGCGTCGTACCCGAAGGTGCCCTTCTCCAGGGCATTGGCGGGGGCGGACGCCGAGGCTGCGTGCTCGATCTGCCTGTGCGAGTACAGGGAGGGCGAGATGCAGCGCGTCATGCCGGAGTGCAAACACAGGTTCCACCTCATGTGCCTGGACGCGTGGCTGCGGCGGAGCGCGTCGTGCCCAGTCTGCCGGTCCTCGCCCATCCCCACTCCCGTCGCCACCCCACTCGCCACCCCGCTGTCGGAGCTCGTCCCGTTGTCGCAGTACGCGGCCGATCGCCGCCGCCACAGGTGATGGAGTAGGGTGTATCTCGCCCTCTTCTCTTTAGTTGTTTTGAACTCTTTTCGCTGCTGATTGTCAAGGATGGGATGCTGTGTCGACTGTTTCATTGGTCCGGAGGGATTTGGCTGATCCGTGGGGGTACTTAGGTTCTTTGAATTATTGAACTAGGACAGCTCTAGCTTTTAGTAAGTTTTGCTTGGTAGCAGTACATCGTTGCACTGAGGCAGATAGGCAGTGTAAATACATTGTTCTTCCATTCTGATATAGCTTTTATCAAGTGAGGTTAACTGTGGTTCTATAGTTGTATGTTCAAGATCAGTTTCTGAATCACTGTATTCCAGTTATATGAATGATAAATTGCATTGTACATTGCTTGTATGTTGGTTACCTTACTTTGATAGCAAGAATATGAAAGCAAAAACTATGTATTTCTAACAAAACACGGCAATTTAGCACCTAACGGATGTTACGTATTGTAACGGTCTAACGGAAGGGGAAGCATTCTTAAATATAGCTCTTTATTGTCGTGACTCGAGATATTTCTGGGTCTTAGATATAGCTGACTCCTGGTTGATTGATAATTTGGGGCATTGATTTCTACAGTCTTGATGAATTAATGTTTGTTCTGACATCCTAAATCAAATGGAGGACAATTATTCACTTGAAATGCATAGTTTTGCTTACCTCATTAAGCTGTAAATCTGAAATGTTCTCAACTGGATCGGTTGTTTTAAACTTTCAAGGAAGGTAACTACATGTGAGATAATTTTGTGTTCAGCCGTACAGGTTAAGACCTAAACTTCCTGAAGAAACTACGTCCCTTCAATTTTGAAGCATGTTATGTTATTTGTTACTAGTAAAACTCCTTTTTAAATAAAAACCCCATGTTAATTCATGCGGTTGATTAGTTAGCTTGAATTCTGAAATGTTATCCTAATTGGTTGAACTGGTCATAATTCTCTCTCTGGTCGTTAGATTTTCTGGCTTAAGTGTGTTCATGTTTTATGTTAGTTTTCTTGCCTTCTCTGGTTTCTGAGATATTAATACACACTACTGTTTTCCATGAATGAAACCAAGTGCCAACTGCGACTTAACTGATATGATGAACCGAAAAGTGGGCATGTATTCTATTTCTGGCTTTTAGTATTTCAAGGGAAGTTACATATAGAAAATTAAGGCATTTTCATATTAATGGACTAGAGGATTGTGATCTACCCACAATTTGGTTGCTAGTTGCAGATTTGGACAGCTACTTAATGAATAGTGACCATAAATATTGTAGTTCTTGTACAATGAATAGTTGGTGTCGGAGTCATTTTGTTTGTCTGTATTTCCCATCTACCACTATGCAACTATCATGGTGACACTCTGTTTTCCTTTCTTTCTTTGTTTCTTTTGGGGGTGGGGCCTACTATTTTCAATTCTTCCTCCCTTCCATGTTATTCTATTTGTATGTGGGGTTAGACAACTAGCAGATTTTGATGCCGTTTGAAGCTGATTCTGTGAAGTTGGATCTTGGAAGGACTCTATTATGACCCCACCTCATATTCACAGGATTTTTTAGTGTTTGGTGTTTTCATGTGAGGTTGAACACCAAGAGCTCGTGCAGATGACATTACAGATTGTTCTGCGCATGTCTTAATATTTTTAGCTAGTTATGTTTGAACTTTGAACCAGCGAAAATTCAGTTTGGGGGGTTCTTTTACTTATTATCCTTGATATAGTAATGAATGCCTTACTGATTGCGTTGTGCTCTTCTTAATGTCAGTTTACTTGTATTGTATGTGCACCTGGCAAGCTGCATCTGACTGTGATCGCTAAAAAGTTTTGACAGTATGAATTTTGTTGTACTAATTGATTGTTGTTAGTGTTTAACACATGTGGTTTATGTGTTCAACTGTTCTTTTCTAATTATTGTGCCAAAGTAATCCTTTTTGGGTGAGAAATTGACTAATCGTAACAAAGTAAGTTGATGGCTGGAGTCCTATTGTTGCTGGCTACAAATCGCCTGCAATTGGTAGTTCAAGTTCTGAATTCAACTTTTCCGCGACACTAGCTTTTATTGTTCTGATATTATGTCTGTGACTCATTTGTTGAAAATTGTCATAATATTTATTTGGTGTGAATGGTTAATCTTTTCTAAATGATCCATTTCCATCATTGTGATGATAAGTTGGGTCGGTGATACTTCTGTTCTGTCTTTCATTTAATCTGTTATGTTATCCCTTAAATTGTAGATGTCTTCACATTTCTGCAAACGTTGAATCTGGTATCCCTTAAATTGTAGATGTCCTCACATTTCTGCAAGTTTATTCATGCATTCCCAAAACATTTTCTGTTGTTTCAAGAAGCTAGCCTTTTTTGCATAGTTGCTACCAAGAGAGGAAACATGACACGCTAATCAATCTGCAATCCATCACCTTTAATTGTTTCTTCTTCTGCTTGTGTTTATATCGATTCCGGAGTAGTTACTTTCTAGCTCTGGCAGTACTAAGTTCCAGCCCTACGGTGCCTCTTAGATCTTGTAGCCTCTGTAGCTAACTAGTTATGCAATCAACAGTGTAGTCAGCAACAGTTTCTGCTAGTGGCCTATTACATACGAGCTGCGGATAACAACTAAAATGAACTAACCGAATTTCACGCTTAATTACGTGACTAGATACCGCAACATATATTCCAAATGTAGAGTTGTATTTGTCATACAACTCTAATGCTCATGTTCATGATGGAAATACAGTTCAATTCCTTATTCAATTATCTCTCATATCTATATATGCTTAATCATATCTATACATGTTTAATCTATATCGTTATAGGACTCACCCAATTGACAATGTAGATACTTTTCTCTTTTGTCTAATTGATCGTGGTAACTTCTAGCCGTTGAGGACGGATATGGTGACTTCTTCCTTATCGTTTTAATAAAGTGTAAGATAGATAGATAAGTCTTGCTCTGAAATGAACTAGCTTGAATATGACGTTCTGAGTGCATGGAGTCCATCTGTCAGTAACAACAACAGCTCATGTGAGTCATGAGCATGTTACAAGATTCAGACAACCGTGAGAAGCATGGTTGTTTAGCCAGCTTGCCTACCCAATCCATTAAGCGATGCCAATTGCCAAATAATGGTTCCTGATGTTAGTTTTCTAGTCAATATTTTGTGATGCAAGCACGCTAAAGTAACGTATATAGCATATTAGAATGTGTAGATTCTACATAATAATCTATGTAGTAGAAGAAGTTTACATAAGAAAAAAGAAAAAGGAAAGGGCGAAAAAAAAAACCAAGGATGGAAACGTGAAAAGCAGCCTCAAAACCATCAGGAAAAATGGCTCGCCACACTCTGTCATCAGCTCACATGTGCAACACAGCTCACGCCCTTATTCTGGACGCCAGGCGTGGACCCGGACACCAGCACGCTGGCTGCGCCTCCAACCTCCACGATGATCGAGCAGTTCATCCTGATTTCGAGGTTCTTCTTGTAGATCCCCAGCACTTTGACCGTCCCGCTGATCTCCGTGTAGGTCTTCAGGTCGTACTCCTGGCCGAACACCAGGCCGGTGCCGTTCAGCACCTGCGCAAGCCGGTCGCCGAGCAGGTCGAGCGTCACGTTCATGCGCACGGTCCTGTCGGCGCCGACGCGGCCGCCGGGCGCGTACGCCACGCTGACCGTCTGCTCCTTGTAGTAGACGTCCGTCTCGCTTCGCGAGAACCTGAGCGACGCGACGTTGGGGTTCTTGATCGAGACGTCGGCGGTGAGCGTGGCGTTGGCGGCCACGGGGTCCGTGATCCCCGCGCCGGGCCCGACGCCGAGGGCCGTGAGCGACACGCTGTTCATGGTGATCCGCGGGTCCTTCACCCTGAACACCGTGAGCGCGAGCACGAGGATGACGAGGCCGACGATGACCGTGGTGGTCACGCAGCAGCCGCAGCAGCAGAGCACGCGCCGGCGCTTCCGGAGGTACTGCATGGAGCGGCCCCCCGTCGCCGCCTGCGCCACCTCGTCGACATCGTTGGCCGCCGGGTGGACGGACGGGGAGGGAAGCGCGATGGGCCTCGCCGGCTCGTTCTTGTCCTCCGCCAAGGTGCTCCTCGCCGACCCGGAGGTCGCCATGGGCGGAGGAAACGCTACTAAAGAGGGCACAACGCACGGCCACGGTCACACGGCTGCTTTGTTAGGTGCAGCCGTGCAGGTCGGTATGAAAACCACCTACAAGTCTCGGTCTTATACGCGGGGTTTGGGCCCAGCATTCGATGTTCTTTGTGCCGGGGTAGACACGCTTGACTTGAGCCCAGCCGGAGTCACCAATCACAAGCCCTTACCCGACCTTTAAAATGCGTCGTGCAAATTTCAGACGGCCTGCATCACGAGGCGTGCAGCATGCTGTACCTGTACTGCTGCTGTACACAATAATAAATAGTTATTGTTTTAGACATAGATACTATTAAATTTCTAAAATTTTGACTGTCAATAGTTAATTATTCTTGCAGGATGCTAATGTCGTTACCTTCTCCAGTCTGGGTGAAAAGTCCGTTCATGTCTGAGTGAATCTCCAGTTTCGTGCAAGGTTTCTAGATCCTCGAAATTTTCGTTACTTTGATTGAATCTAGGACTATGGTCTATGCCACGTTATTTGAACTCCGGCGGCCGTGGCCAACTTTCTCCTAGTTCTAGATTTCCATGGTTCCGTGAGGTCACCTTGGCATAGGGTGCATGCACCGAACGAATGACCGGAAAAGGACGTGCCGAGTTAGCGGTATCGCCACGCAAAAACGGAGCGAGTTGGGCGTGGAAACGGCGAAACCTTGTCATAAATAAGTGGGTCGTTGGCTGGAGATTAGTCGATTCCAGAGAGTGATGGAAGTTGACATTCAGAGCTTGGCCCTCAGCTCGAATGAAAACGAGGGCAAAATAAGCCTCTTCGTATCTGAAGTTTCGTGGGTTTTGGATGAAGGCACATCCTACCCGTGTAAGTTTGCAGTCCTTGCGAGTGACAGCGACTCTTCTTTTTTCAAAAAGTAACTTCGATTCTTGATCAGCTAGCTAGACTTAGCTGAAATCGTTTTAAATACCCTGTTTTCAGTTTCGTCTACTCTTCTGTAGAACTTGTCAGTTTCTAATAAGAGAAATTGGATGGTCTCCCCCTCTTTTTCGGGGAAAAAAAACTTCGACTCTTCAAAATCCTGTCATCACGGAAGTCCTTGAAGCACTTCTTTTTTAAGGAACTTGGAAGTCTTGAAAGCACCTTTTTTTTTTGTGAGCTTGGAAGTTTTGCAAGTTCTGATGTAACTGATCGACCATAGCAGGTTCCTACTGCCTTGGTCTAAATTTATAAGTTATATTTGCTCTTGGCATACAGACCAAAATGATATTGAATATAACTAAATTATTCTTAATTATTATCTATAGGCACAGTATTTAATACATATATGTAGAGTAAAGCTGTATATTTACTAGAAGTATGAAGAGAACATCACATTAATTTTATATTAGAATATACATATATCTTATATTTATAAATAAGACTATTAAAAAATACTTTTTTTGAGTACTTGGTAGTCGGTCAACGGTCATGTGTCGTACCTTCCGTATTGCTTTGCTAAGCAGTGCATTTGCCCTCTTTGAGCCCATTCCTTATGGGCTTTAATTTTCTTGCTTCCAGTTAGTTTTGGGCCCATGTGTTGTCAGAAGCCGTATAGAGAGTAGAAATGTGATCAGACCAGCTCGTGAGCCACAGGATTCCCTCGCCAGTCTTAGGGTGTGTTTAGCGAGAGATTAGAACAGAGATTAAATGAATCTGGTGAAGCTAAAATTCTAGTTTCATCAGTTAAATGAAGTGAAAACCGTGAGTACATTAAGAATGTTTAGATAGATCATCTTGTTTACATTTTAGACCAAAAATATAAACTTAATTCACTTTATTTTAGCCTACAAGTTTCAGATTTTAGGAGAAGCTGGAATCTGAAGCTCTACTAAACAGGCCCTTAGAATTGATCACTTTTCTAGCCTTTTGTCAGATGCTCGACGTGTTCCTCGCCTTCCTCCGCTCCCTCCCCTCCATTGCCGCCCTCGTGCTCGACCTCTTATGTGTCGACGCCCTAGATGCCGCCGCGGTGAGCGGTGTCCCGGCGTACCTCTACTACACATCCGCCGCCGGCGACCTCATTGTGTTCCTCCACCTACCCCACTACTTCGCCACGACGGACGGCAGCTTGAAGGACATCGGCAAGGCGCGCCTCCGCTTCCTCGGCGTCCACGATCCCAGACATCGACATGCCACACCCAGGCTCGACCGCGGGCGGACTGAGCCGAGGTCGGCCACCACAGTGCATCCGGGCGCGAGCGTCTTGATCAATACCTCGAGTGGCTTGAGGCGAGGCCTGTGAGGGCGCTCAAGGAGGACGCATGTGTCCCTGAGCGCCCCACGCCGCCGTTGATCGTGAAAGGCGAGGAGGCGGCGAAAGGCGAGCGGCACGCATGCTTGTCGTGGTGGGCCAGCGCAATCGAGCGAGCGTCTTTGTTCTCTATTATGGCGGCTTAGCGCGTCTCGTGGCGTAAATGAAGAAATAACTTCATGGGTTGGAGAGCTCCGGCCACCGCTTCCTGTGGGTCGTGTGGAGCCCACCCGAGGACCCGACCAAATTCTTCCTGCCGTGTCCGGAGCAGGACCAGGACGCGAGGCAAGGGGTGGTGGCAAAGATGTGGGCGACGCAGGAGGAGGTGCTACTGACGCAGCGCATGCCGTAGCGTTTGTGACGACTGGGTGGAACTCCATCACGGAGGTGGTGTCGGCGGGTGCCCATCTTTGTGCGGACGCGCGATACATGGAGCAGAGGCTGAACAAGGTGTTCGTGGTGGATGAAATCAAGGTCGGGGTGGCCATGGAGTGTGTAACGGACCGCTATTTTCAAAGGGTGCGTATAAATACTTTCACAGCTATCCAGAATTTTAGCTGTAGGTAACCAAGTGTAAATTGCCAGACAAAAGAGCGAAAGCGAATATTTTATAGATAAATTAAGGGTTTAACGACCAGAGTTTTACAAAAGGGTGCGGCTGGCATAGATACATCACAGAACACCCACAGGAAAGGCTTGAGCAGATAGATCAAGGCCTTCAAAACCAAATATTATCACCATTTACGATATCCTGAAATCCGTCGTCTTCATGGAAATCTAAAGGGGAGGGGTAGGAGGTAAGGGTGAGTACACAACGAAACTTAACAAACCACACGGAAATTTTGAATACTACATGCAGGGATAAGCTAAGGTTGGCACAGGCTTAAGTATTGTGGATGCAAGTTCTTAAATATCAGTTTCATTTTACATTTGAAACACAAACCAAATAACAGTAAAAACCATTGGGGGTTTTATTTGCAAAGTTCAGATTTACGAAAAGTTCTATTTATGAAAACTACAGGGGCGTAGTTACAGGAATCACTCTAGATTAACTCAGCTTCATTAACCGGAAATATGGCGTATTCGAATACCATTGATATTACTCTGCAGAGGTGCTCAGCTTTACCCACAAGATATCGTCGGCCGTCAGTGCCATGCGCAAGTAACATGCAACTTTAATGTATGTGGCCGGATCGAGATGATCATAGCCTTTCGTTGGATTTCCCCTCTTTAGCTCCTAACCAGTAGGTTACGAGAATCCACAGTCTCCAGGACCCACTGGCCAAGGCGGGAGACACGATCTGGTCGCTGTGGATACCTATTGTTGTGAGAACCGGCAATAGCTGCCCCATTCCGTTCCACCCTGATAGCTACGCGATCCATCCTTCCAAGCGAGAATAGTAGTTGCCACCGATAGGCATTCCAAGGAAAATCGATTATGCAGACTCTGTTGGGGACAGTCAACATGGTGACCGGTAACTTGTGGTTGAGCGGGAACTGAAGTTATTTACTTTGCCTAAAACATCGGTCCTTAAGTGCCAAAGACTCAGCCAATGACATACCACAAACCATTGGTACCCACTGTACTAACCAGCGCACCACATCCTGGTTTTGTCATCGGTTGGAGGTTGGGGCAGCATCCATCTCCTATGGTCCACCCAACACTGTCCTCCTAACTGTAGCAATTTTTGAAAATCGCCCGAGCCAACTCTCAGAGATTTTGAGCAATTTTAGCTAAAGGTGAAATGATATTAACTGCTAATCTACAATGGTTCAATAATTTATAGCCTAAGGTTAAAAAGGAATTAAGGCATAACAACAGGTTTAACAATGGGGTATAACTATTAATGTCATTCTAAACTATCTCCTTCTTAGTTTCCCAAATTACCAGAAATAATGCAGTACGAAAAGTATACATATTACTGTAATGGAACTGGGTTCAACATGTTTAAGGGGTGTGGCTTGCCTTGCGGGGTCGAGGGTTCTCCTAGAGGGAAGTGGTCGACGTCGTGTCTGGTCCCGAATGGCTCCGGGAACTGCTCCTGCTCCGGGTATTGCTCCAAGGTTGGCTCCAACGTTGATTCTAGCGTGAAAAAGCAAAACTAAGAAATAAACGAATAAAAACAACCAAAGAAAGAAAAAAAGAAAAAGAAAATGGAGAGAAAATGGCCGACACAGGGTTTAGGGGCATTTTGGGAATTTTCTAGACTTGGTTTGGTGGAACGGAAGTCATTTTTGGACTCAGCGGCTCGAACTGATCAAGAATATGTATTTTTGGTATTTTTGGGAATTTTCTGGATTTTTAGTTGATTTTTCGGATATTAAATAAAAATTAAATCCGAAAATCAAATAAAAATTTGAAAATCAATTTGATATGGGGCCGCACTCAGACTAGCACTGTCATGCCTCTCATCCTGACCCATCTTGGCCTGAATCTTGCACAAGACGCTTTCTTTGGGGTGGCCCAAGTCTTGTCTTGAAGGAGGCTTGATGGGGGGGCTTCAGTGACTAGGAGAGGAAAAATGGTAGCCAGGAGAGTCCATTTGCCAGTGAAGGAAGGAAACGAGGTCTGTTGGCCGGGAGGCGGGAAGAAGACTAGCAGGCGGAGGAGGAGCTCGGGGAGGAATGGAGTGGCGGGGAGGAGAGAGCTTCACGGTGAATCAGGGGCGGGGACGGCGAGCCAGGAAGACGCCTGCAGCGTCTTGAGCGGAGGAGGCAGAGAGGAAAAAGAAGAGAATTGCTAATGTGCTCTCGAGCCACGGATCCTCCGTGCTCTCGAGTGCTTCTAAATCATTGATAAAATGTTTGATCTGAGCAGTTCATCTTCTTCATCTTGTTGAAATGTAGCTATAGACAAAATTTCATATTTTTTTGAATTTCTTTACTATTTGTTTGGTATTTTCTAAAATCAGGCTTTTTGGATGGTCCAAAACTAATTAGATCGCTGATTTTAGAAAATGCAAAACAAATAGTAAAAAATTTTAAAAAAATACAAAATTTTGTCTATAGCTACATTTCAACAAGATGAAGAAGATGAATGGTTCGGATCAATCATTTTTATCACAGATTTTGCAAAAGCACTCGAGAGCACGGAAGGATCCGTGCTCTCGAGAGCACATTAGCAATTCTCAAAAAGAATGTGGGGAGGAAGTAGCGGCGAGCTCGGGGGTGAGGAGAATGGGGTCTGCGGGCGGGGTATTTATAGCATGAGCGCGGAGGAGAGAGAATGACGGGTTTGCGGTGGCGAGGTGACGGGGGTGGGTGGTGGAGGTGACGGGGCATGGTGCGGCGAGGCAAGTGGGCGGCGAGGCAGGGCCTGTGCTGAGTGTGAGGGCTTCTGGGGTGAGGCGGCAGACGAGGAGGCGGGGCCGGCTTTGGGGAAGGAAGGGGGAGACTCGTGGTAGGCGGCACGCTTGAAGGAGGCTGGGTCGGGGCGAGGCCCAAGGAAGCGAGGCCGTGGTGAAACAGGAAGAGGGCGGCCAGAGGAGGTGGGCCGGAGGAAAAAAAAGGGGAGGCCGGATGGGCCGAAGAAAGAGAGGCGGGCCGAGGGAAAAACAGGTCGGGCCGGAACAGGGGGAAGGCGGATTTCCAGGAAAAGAAAGTGGGAAACCGAGGACTTTCCCAAAATGGAAAGATTTCGAATAAAGCTCAAATAAAATCAAATAAAATAAAGAAAAAAATCCAAATAATATCCAATAAATTCAAATAAATTTGTTTTAAAAATTTTGGGGTGTTTCAACCTACCCCCTTAAAATAAATCTCGTCCCCGAGATTTACTCCTCCTAGGGGAACTGGTTGGAAAAATTCTACTGCAGCTTCGATTCCTTTTTCTCTGGTGGTTTCCTCCAAAGTGTGATCCTTCCACAACACTCGGCACATTCTAACATTCTTGTTCTTGAGTTCAACGACTCGGACTGGCTCCTCATGGTAGGTCAAGTCACTCTGTAGGTCAACTCCTCTGGAGATCATCCGGATATTCCCGAACGATCGGCACCTTGGCTACTTCCAGGTGAGTGCGCTGATACCTTTACTTTTTGCTAACTCTGGGTTTGTCCGTACGGTCTCTTGCTGTCCCTGGTCATTTGTAAGGGTGATAAATTTCCTTTCACAATCCAATATTGCCTTATGCCTGGATAACCAATTCATTCCTAGAATAACGTCCAGACTTTCCATTTCTATTATCAGCAAACTGGCTTTGAACCTAACTTCTTAAATGGTTAATTTTAGATCCTCACACTTGAACCGAGTCATTAACTAACTCCCAGGCATTTGGAACACATAAGAGGCAGGCAAGGGGAGATAGAAAAAAAACCATTTTTGCAAATCAAAGCCATCGAGACGACGGAGTGAGTTGCACCAAGGTCAAAAAGAATCAAAGCCGGCTGAGATTGGACTTGAAAACTTACCGATGATGACGTCTGTAGCTCCTGCTGCTTCTCCTACTGAAACATGATTTATCCTCCCTCAGATATTCCCGAGGGCGTCCTGGCTTCTGCCATTGGGGTTCTGCTTGGACTTCACTGACGTCCTCCCTTGAAGTAGACCTTGTTACTGTCGTGGGAGTTGGTAGGGGACTATCTGCCTATTGGTTGAAATGGAGTTCGACGCTTGTGTCCTGGCTACCTCTGTTGGTAGATGCTGTCTTGGGCAATTCTGTCTAGCATGCCCTACTTGTCCACAGTGAAAACATCCTTTTTGATTCCTAGGGCAGTCATTGGCATAATGATTCCCGTTGCATTTGAAGCATCGCACCACGTTGGATTGAGTAGCGGTGGGAGCTCCTATTGCTTGTCTTTTTATGGGGAATCCGAGAATAGGGGTCGGCATTCTCCATCCAATCGGTCCCGGGTTTTACATTCTCTGTTGTTTCGCCTTCCTTTTTCGAGTGTCTTCCAAATCATTCCGGGTCTCCTCTGTAATTATTAATTTGTCTACCATTGTCGTCAAGTCTTTGAAATCAAGTGCAGCAATATGAAATCTTAAATTCTTCTGTAGACCTTTGTCGGCGTATTTCGCCTGACAAGATTCCGCTAACGGGTGTCTACTCCTGGACGGAAAATTTGGTTGATGAGGGCATCTTCGTGGTGGAACCCTAATGTCTCTCAACGATGGACTCAGGCATCGACAAAATTTGGTGGACCTGACGGTTTACCTGAGTTCGAGCCCGGTGTGGGTAATAGCCCTACGTCCTGCTGGTTCTTTGTTGAGAAAATAGGGAAGCGTTTACAAGGGTGTTCTTCAGTGTCTGCTTCTCTATGCTTTCTGCTCTAGCCGACTGGCCTCCTTCTTCATACACCAGGGTGCCCTTATATAGATGGGCCACCTTGAGCAGGAGAGAAGGTGGCGCTATACTTATCTACAACACATTAATCACATCTATCATTCCAGCTTCCACGTCAACCCACGACGCATTTATTAAGCACGCCTCCGTGGCCTTGTCCTTCGAACCTCATTTAATGTCGGTGAGAGGCCTCGCCCGTCACTTTGGGACGGGGCGCCCTCTGACGGGTTGGTAAGAGCGTCGGAGGATGAGCCATCGTCTTGTCGAAAAGTGAATCCTTCACATGCGACCACGACACGGGGTGCGGGGAGAAACTTTCAGGCGAAGCCTTCCCTCATTCTTTTGGTTGTCTTCGTGGCTTGACAAGGGGCTGAACACCGCCGCTCGTCGGTCGCCACGCTGGCCGCCCATGGCGAAAGCGGCGTGATCGCTAGGTTTGCTCACGAGGGCCACGTGGGCTCCTCGCCAGTGGGCAAGCAGGCGTGCTCGCCCGTCTGCCGCCAGCGACTCTGAGGGACCGCTCAGCCGTGGCGGCGTGATCGCCCGAGCGCTCACCGAGGGACCACGTGGACTCCTCTTTGGCGGCGGGCATGCTCACCCTGTTGCTCGCCAGGGCGCCACGCGGGACGCTTGCCCGGCGAGCAAGGCGTGATCGGCAGACTGCTCGCCAGGAGGCTACGTGGGCTCTAAACTGGGCCAGGCCACTTCTTAGGCTTATTACTTCTACGGCGGAGAGGGTACCCCGGTGCAAAGTACACCCACAGTAGCCTTCGGGGCCGTCCTGGAACACGCGCCAGCTGCTTTTTAGACCTTATTTAATGCCAGTGCGTTCCTAGATGGGCCCACCACCTGCTGCCGCACGCAGCAGTTCTCCCTATGTCGCCGATTTTTCTTGGGACCAAACGCCATGCCTTCGCCTAGTCACGAACCGTCTTCGCGAAGTCTATATATGCACACCCCCCATAGCGCAATTCCATATACTTCCTTCACATTTGCTATTTGCCCTTTCGTCTTCTTTGCTTGAAAGACTTCACTCTGCTACAATGGCGCGATCCTTAGCAGAACAAGCGCCTCGGCTTCCGCCCACATTTATTCGGGAACGCTCTAAACCTGCGCTTTAAGCATATAAGAGTGGTACGGACGCTGGAACTGGAGGGACCATTCACCTTACAAACCTTCTACTACTCCGCAACATTTAGCCTCCCTTTCTTTCAAACTCTTGATGGCTTCTTCCCGCTCCTCTTCTTCCGATGACGAAGCTCCGCCGTTGTCCTTCTCCGCGGAAGAGCTGACATTCGGCTCCGGGGAAGATGGACCACCGGCGCCTACGGACGAGGAGATCCTCCTCGCGGAGTTTTGGGCCGACTTCGAGCTCGCCATGGCCGAATGGGCCGAGCAAGACGCCGCCGCCCGCGACGCCGCCGCTGTCGACACACTAATTGACGCCATCCGGCTTCGCCGAGGTGAGGATGCCCTTATTGAAAGGTTAGCAAGACGCCTGCGCTTTAGATTTGAACGCCATCCCGGGCCTCCCCAGTGAGCTCGCA
This sequence comes from Guadua angustifolia, assembly GCA_036346375.1. Taxonomy (NCBI): domain Eukaryota; kingdom Viridiplantae; phylum Streptophyta; class Magnoliopsida; order Poales; family Poaceae; genus Guadua; species Guadua angustifolia. The sequence continues at coordinate 1,634,438 of CM070508.1, forward strand.
TGCTTGATCGCGTTGCGCCGTCTTGATATCTTCGGGTTAGGTCAATGCCTCAGCATTTCTTAGCTGTCATGACGCAAACAATAATTATATATATATATATATCATGCGTGGTAACAACAAATAGAGCCTTATGTCTTTACACACGATTGTCACTGGCTTTTGTCCTTCCAGATCTTTTATCCTTGTGATCTCTTGGAGCCTAACCGCAGCATCGCGCAGCAAAGTAGCAGGTTCTTAGGGGTGGTATAGGGCTTGCGGCGCTCGCGGAGACAACCAGTCGGTGCTTCGTTGAGCTGAACCGAGGTGTGCGGGCTGCGTTTGAGTCGATCGTGCCAGACTCGACCCCCTGATCACCCGACTTTGCACGACGTGAACACTGGGCGTCTCCTTTTACCAACAAGGAGCCGTCAGGTTCCCAATGCTAGCGACAATCGCGCGTAACTCAATCCAATGAGGTGCAGACGCAGAAAATAATAAGTCGATAATGCCAAATGCAAACAACTTATCTAATCATAGGCCACTGGGCAACCAGCCCCCGGCGTAGCCACATGGAGATTTCAAGATGACACAACCACCTCTGCGGCGAACCGACACTGCACTGGCTGAGCCACCGTTGCCCCCTTGGTGAGATGAGTGCGAATACGCCATGATCAGGTGCAAGGTCCTTTCGGACGGAAGACCGAAATCCGCCGGAGAGATGGCCGGATGAGCCAACCAGTAGCCCCCTACCTATCGTGCCCCTGTCGGCGTATTTCGCCTGACAAGATTCCGCTAATGGGGTGTCTACTCCCTGGATGGAAAATTTGGTTTGGTAGAGGGCATCTTCGTGGCTGAAAACCCTAATGTCTCTCGACGATGGACTCCGGGCATCAGCAAGCTGGTGGACACAACGGTTTACCCAGGTTCAGGCCCTCGGTGTGGGTAATAGCCCTACATCCTATTGGTTCTTTGTTGAGAAAATGGGGAAGTGTTTACAAGGGTGTTCTTCAGTGTCTGCTTCTTTATGCTTTCTGCTCTAGCCGACCGGCCTCCTTCTTCATGCACCAGGGTGCCCTTATATAGACGGGCCACCTTGAGCAGGAGAGAAGGTGGCGCTATACTAATCTACAACACATTAATTACATCCATCATTCCAGCTTCCACGTCGACCCACGACGCATTTATTAAGCACGCCTCCGTGGCCTTGTCCTTCGAACCTCATTTAATGTCGATGAGAGGCCTCGCCCGGTCCGCCCGGGACAGGACGCCCCTACGACGTGTTGGTTAGAGGCGTCAGAGGAATGAGCCGTCATCGTGTCGAAAGCTGAATCCTTCACAATTAATGACCCTGACACGGGGTGCTAGGGGAGGGAAACTTCGAGGCGAAGCCTTCCCCTCATTCTTTTGGTTGCCTTCGTGGCCTAACAAGGGGGGCCTGAACACCTGCCCACTTGTCGAGCCGCCACAGCTGGCGCGCCGCCAGCGCAGCGAGCGTGTCGCCGAGGCCACGTGGGCTCCTCGCTTCGGCGGGCGGGGCGTGCTCTCCGTCGCCTCGAAGCGACTCTGGCGAACCGCTTCGCCCGCGGCGAAGCGTGATCGCTAGGCCGCTTTCGCCGAGGCCACGTGGACTCCTCGCTGGCGGCGAGGTGTGCTTTCGCTGGCTGCCGCTAAGGCGCCACGCTGAACCGCTTCGCCCGTGAGCGGCGTGATCGCCAGGCCTTTCGCCCGAGGCCACGTGGGCTCTAAAGCTGGGCGAGGCCACTTCTTGAGCCTATTACTTCTACGGCGGAGAGGGTACCCCGGTGCAAAATACACCGATAACCTTCGAAGAACCTTTCCATTTTCTTAGCTTCTGTGTCTATTTCTCCGGTAGCGTATCGTGCTAGTTGGTTAAATTGGTGGAGGTATTCCAAAACTGTTATCCCACCTTGTCGTAAAGCCAAAAACTTTCTTCTTTTTGATGCCATCGAACTGCGAGGATGTGGGCCTTCGGAAGGCATCCTCGAACTCTGCCATGTTATCTCTTATGCATTCTTTCCGGCTTGAAGTTTATCCACGAGCCCTTTGCTTGGCCTTGCGGTTGGTGGGAAGCATACAACACACGCTCCTTTTTCGGGTATTGGATAGTGTCCAGTTTTCTCTGAATATCCCTTATTCAATCATCAGCTGCCAAGGGTTCCGCTGAGTTTGAAAAGACGGGTGGTCTTGTCTTTTGGAAATCCGACCATCTTGACCTTCCCATGTTTTCATCCTGTCCATAGAAATGTTCTTGGGGTCTTGCTGCTAGCTATTCTAAGACTCTTTCCATTAGCTGCGTTTGGTGCTGTCTTGCACGATACATTCCTTTCCATCATGGCGATGCTTAGGCTAAGCGGTCGGAGTTACTGTAGATTCGGCCTCATCACTGATGTTATGGTGTGATCCGACTCCCACCGTGGTGCTTAATCTGATCCTTGCTCGGTTCTGCAGTAGGTTTTTGGGAAAGCAGAAGATAAGTAAGAATTAGAGTCTGGGGTAAGAGTAGAATGAATAAGTAAGGGTCTCAGACGAAAGGAAAGAGCTTTTTGAGTTGGATAGAGTTATACGGATATTTAGGACCAAACAAAATAACTGGAATTAGGGAATATAGATTTTCATACATATTATGGAATCATACACAATACCGTTTTAAGATCTGGTACGACCCATGTTACACTACCAAAAGACCTATTACAATAGAGGTGCAATTTGAAGCTAACGATTTGCTGTGGCGGAATCTCCTTGCCGTTGTCGAGCTGGGTCAGGTCCACCACCTATGAGTGACTACTGAAAACTACTGAGGATGAGAGAACTCAGAGCGCTTTCCACTAATACGAAAATTTTAAAGTTAGTTGAGAATGGAAAACCTCAAAACAATTTTTGGAAAAGAAATTTAGGTAAGGCAGAAGGGGGTGAGAAGAAGAGGAAGATAGCTAATATGCTTATATATTTTTATAACCCGTTTTGCTTAAGTTTTAAATAACTTTTTGGAAAAAGATTTCCTAAGCCACCTTAAGGTCTTGATCTACTGGTCAAGTGAAGCTCTGATACCACTTGTAACGGACCGCCCTTTTCAGGGGGTGCGTGTAAATACCTTCACAGCTACCCAGGATTTTAGCTGTAGGTAACCAAGTGTACATTGCCAGACAAAAGAGCGAAAGCGAATATTTTATAGATAAATTAAGGGCATAACGGCCAGAGTTTTACAAAAGGGTGCGGCTGGCACTAGATACATCACAGAATACCCACAAGAAAGGCTTGAGCAGATAGATCAAGGCCTTCAAAACCAAATATCATCGCCATCTACGATCTCCTGGAATCCGTCGTCTTCTTGGAAATCTAAAGGGGAGGGGTAGGAGGCAAGGGTGAGCACACAACGGTACTCAATAAACTACACGAAAATTCTGAATACTATATGCAGGGATAAGCCAAGGTTGGCACAGGCTTAAGTATTGTGAATGCAAGTTGTTAAATACTAGTTTCATTTTACATTTGAAACACAAACCAAATAACAGTAAATACCATGGGGGTTTATTTGCAAAGTTCAGATTTAGTTACAGGAATCACCCTAGATTAACTCACCTTCATTAACCGGAAACACGGCGTATTCGAATACCATTGATATCACTCAGCAGAGGTGCTCAGTTTTATCCACAAGATATCATCGGCCGTCAGTACCATGTGCAAATAACATGCAACTTTAATGTATGTGGCCAGACTGAGATGATCACAGCCTTTCATTGGATTTCCCCTCTTTAGCTCCAAACCAGTAGGTTACGAGAATCCACAGTCTCCAGGACCCACTGGCCAAGGCGGGAGACGCGATCTGATCGCTGTGGATACCTGTTGTTATGTGACTACCCCATTCCGTTCCACCCCGATCGCTATACGATCCATCCTTCCAAGCGAGAATGGTAGTTGCCACCCGATAGGCATTCGAAGGGAAAATACAGTATACCGAGCTACGCTGGGATAGGTCAACATGGCTGACCGGCCCAACTTATGGTTGAGCAGGAACTGAAGTTATTTACTTTGTCCAAGACATCGGTCCTTAAGTGCCAAAGACTAAGCCAATGACATACCACAAACCATTGGTACCCACTGTACCAACCACCACACCACATCCTGCTTTTGTCATCGGTTGGGGGTTGGGCCAGCATCCACCTCCTGTGGTCCGCCCAACACTGTCCCTCTAACCGTAGCAATTTTTGAAAATCGCCCGAGCCAACTCTCAGAGATTTTTAGCAATTTTAGCTAAAGGTGAAATTATATTAACTGCTAATCTACGATAGTTCAATAATTTATAGCTTAAGGTTAAAAAAGAATTAAGGCATAACAACAGGTTTAACAATGGGATATAACTATTCATGGCATTCTAAACTATCCCATTTTTAGTTTCCCAAATTACCAGAAATAATGCGGTACGAAAAGTATACATATTACTGTAATGGAACTGGGTTCAAATGTTCAAGGGGTGTGGCTTGTCTTGCGGGGTCGAGGGTTCTCCTAGAGGGAAGTGGTCGACGTCGCGTCTGGTCCCAAACGGCTCTAGGAACTGTTCCTGCTCTGGGTATTGCTCCATGGGTGGCTCCAATGTTGATTCTAGCGTGAAAAAGCAAAACCAATAAATAAATGAATAAAAGCAACCAAAGAAAGAAAAACGAAAAAAGAAAACAGAGAGAAAATGGCCGGAACAGGGTTCAGGGGCATTTTGGGAATTTTTTGGAATTGGTTTGGCAAAATGGAGGTCATTTTTGGACTCAACGGATCGAACGAATGAAGAATATATATTTTTTGGATATTTTGTATTTTTGGAAATTTTTGGGATTTTTATGGAATTTTTGGGAATTTTCTGAATTTTTAATTGATTTTTTGGATATTAAATAAATATTAAATCCGAAAATCAAATTAAAATTTGAAAATCATTTTGATACTGGGCTGCACTCGGCCTAGCACTGTCTGACCACCTGCCACGCCCATCTTGTGCATGGATGTCTTGATGGGCTGCTTATGAAGCCCAAGCATCTGTGTTGAGGAGGCTGATGGGTGGGGCCCATGGCAGCTGGCCGAAGAGGAAGAAGCGATCGACAGCAGGTCCGTGGCAGCAAGAGGAAGGGGAAGTCTGTCTTGGCCACTGAGGTGGGGAAGAAGACTAGCACGCGAGCGGAGGAGGGCTCCGGGGGAGGAATGGAGTGGCTGGGGAGGGAGAGGAGCTCACGGCGAATCTGGGGCAGGGGAAGAACAGGCGGGGAGGGAACGGAGGGGCGTGGCGGTGGGGGACAGCCAGAGCCGAGGAAGACGCACGGTGTGCGGGTGGAGGGAGGCCAGGGAGGAAAAAAGAGAATGCGGGGGAGGAAGAGGAAGTAGCGGCAAGCTCGGGGGTGAGGAGAATGGGGTGCGGGCGGGGGTATTTATAGCATGAGCGCAGAGGAGAGAGAGCGGTGGGTTTGTGGTGGCGAGGTGACGGGGGCGGGTGGCGGAGGCAACGGGGCATGGCGTGGCAGGTGGGCGGCAGAGACGAGCGTGGCGAGTGGCCAGGCGTGACGGGTGAGGTGACAGACGAGGCGAGGCCGGCCGAGGGAAGAAGGAGGCGTGACGTGGGCGAAGCCTCAAAGGGAGCTGGTTTGAGGCAAGGCCAAGGGGAAGCAGAGGTCTGGCGAAACCGGAAGGGGGCGAGCAGTAGGAGGTGGGCCAGAGGAAAAAAAAGGGGGAGGCCGGATGGGCCGGAGAAAGAGTGGTGGGCCGAGGGAAAAACAGGCCGGGCCGGAACAGGGGGAAGGTGGATTTCCAGAAAAAGAAAGTGGGAAACTGGGGACTTTCCCAAAACAGAAAGATTTTGAATAAAGCTCAAATAAAATCTAATAAAATAATGAAAAAATGCAAATAAAATCCAATAAATTCAAATAAACTTGTTTTAAAAATTTTGGGGTGTTTCAGAGTGGTACGACGAGGAGCTGGTGAAGGCGGATGAGCTAGAGAAGAAGGTGAGGCTGGTGATGGAGTCCGAGGAAGCGGAGACGCTCAGGGAGAGGCTGGCATTGGTGAAGTGGAGCTGGCGGACGTCGGGCCATTCCAATCATCAAGGATTGGAAGCTCTTGAAGTGATCATGCACAGAAGGTAGCAACGACCAACGAGATTGGTCTTGGAAGGTGTAATCTTGAAGGAACTACCCTTTCAATGGGAAGGAATGATAGTTGAGTAAGCAAATGGGTGTTTTTTGGGGGCTTTTGGGTTCAAATTTGCTCTCTTTCATACGGGGCTTTTACTTTTGTTGTCTCAGTAACCAAGTGTGTTAAGTAGTAGTCTATCCGTAGTTGTGTTGTAATTGTCGGGCTCCTCTCTTGGGGCTCCAGAGAGTGCCTCCTGTTGTATCTTCGTTAAATGACCAACCCCTCAACTCATGTCTCTGCTAGGTCCCGGTAGTTATAGGTGATGGTGGTTTATACGGGTCTAAGTCTCATGATTGTGTATCTTGTCGGTTTGTAAATAAAGACTATGCCCCGAATGTCCAAGGCGGTGGGTTTTGCTTTGTCACATTCTGCCTTTTTCGGTGTTGCCTCTGTTCTTGGTTGTCTTTGGATTCGCAGGTGGTCCAAATATCTGATTCGGCCCTATTTTCGGGTCGTCCCGGTGGGCCGCTTTGCCCTGTGGGTCGTCTTGCTTGGTCCTCGACCTCTGGTTTCATCATGTTTTTTTCCATGACTTCTGAGTCTTGGCTCTCTTCGTTCCAACTCTCCATTCTGGATTCTTTGGTCACTGGTTCATCTCTCTCTCCTGTGTCAAGCTCTTCGCACATTGTTGCATGGAACCATCGCTGCTGCATCGCAGCCATGCGAGTGCATCCACAATGTGTTCAATGGCTCAACACAACACAAGGATTACGAGTTGGAATGTCCGAGGTTTGAACAACATCGCTAAGCGGTCATCGAGAGCTAGTTGTGTAGACCAGGCGTAGTAGTTTGTCTCAGGAGACAAAGCTCCGTGTCATGGATAGCGGTGGTAAGGGCACTCTGGGAGATGCTTTCTCCGAAAATTTCGCTTTCCTTCCAAATGGATCGGACGGAGGAGGATTCTTTTGGTGTGCTCGGCCTTCACTTTCACTGTCGAGGTGCATTTTGAGTCAACTCTATCTCCGCCCTTCAGAACGATGAAGGATGACGGAGTTCAATGGTCTACAGTGTTTATGGGCCTCGGCATGAGGCGACAAGCTCATGTTTTTGCAAGAGATCGAGAACCTTCGGGCCAAATGCTTGATGGTTGGCTCGTTCTTGGGGATTTCAATATGATCTATCGGGCGGCGGACAAAAATAATGGCAATCTTAACAGACGGTGATGGAGGCTTTTGAATATGTTGAATGACTTCGGAACTTAAGGAGATCGGGCTAAGCGGTCGAGCTTCACTTGGGGAGATGGGAGGCAAACCCAACTCGATCCGGGATTGATCGGTTTTGCATCCTCGAATGGGACTCCATTTTTCCGGATTTATTACCTTGAGGCTGCTCGGCCTTGTCTCGGACCAACATCCTCTGCTTCTTTATGGTCGGTCTGGCCCGCCTGTGTTTAAATGGATTTAGGTTCAAAACTTCTGGGTCAAGATACCAAATTTCCCACAGGTCGTTCAGGACGCGTGGGATGAACCGGTTCAGACTCAGGATGCGTTGCGCAGGTGGCATACGAAGCTATCAAGAACAGCAAAAGCTCTCAGGTCGTGGAGTCGCCTATTGCTAGGAGACTTAACCTTGCAGTTCCATATGACCGCGGAGATTATTTTCCAACTAGATAGGGCGGGGGAAACTCGTCTCCTTTCCACGCCCGAAAGGGAGTTCCGGGTCAAGGCCCGATACAGGTTATTAGGCCTTGCGGCTATCAAGCGAAACCGCCTCAGGCAGCGCTCCAGGATGATGCATATCAAGGAGGGGGATGCCAACTCAAAGTTTTTCCACATCAAGGTCAACGCCCGAAAGAGGAAAAACCACATACAGGAGATAGCATCCGACAGGGGTATCCTGAAAAGTTTTTCTGAGAAACAGGAAGAGCTCAGCAGGCATTTCTTTTTTCAACTAGGTACAAAAATAAATCGCACGCACCGCTTCAATTGGCCGGCCCTTGGCTTGAACCGGCATGACTTGCACGCTCTCGACGAGCCTTTCCATCTTGAGGAGATTGAGGAGGTCATTTTTTCCATGCCAACCGAAAAGGCCCCAGGTCCTGACGGCTTCACAGGACTTTTTTACAGGAAATGTTGGGAGATCATCAAAGTGGATCTCTTGCAGGTTTTCCAGCAGCTGCATGGCTTGAACGGCCGCTTGTGGAGGCTCCTCAACTTGGCGAATATTGTGCTGCTACCTAAGAGGCAAGATGCTACGCAGATTAGCGCTCTGACCCATCGGTCTCATCTATAATGCGGAAAGATTTTTTCTAAGGTCTTTGGCGTCGAGTTGGCGCCTTTCCTTGAAAACTTCGTGCGCATTGTCGAGTGCTTTTGTCAAGAAAAGGGCTATCCACGACAATTTCTGTTCGCCGAATTTGGGCTGAGCTACGCAAGAAGAGAATCCTCTTTGTTCCTCAAGCTTGACATTGCAAAGGCTTTTGACTCGGTCACCGGGAGTTCCTCCTTGACTTGCTTGATCATCTCGGCCCGGACGCGTTGGAGGAGTGGATTTCCATGGTCTGGCTTCCTCCTCCTCAAGGATTCTGCTCAATGGTATCCAGTGTCTCTTTTGACCTGAGAGAAATTTGAGGCGAGGATCCTTGTCCCCATGCTCTTCATTCTTGCAATGGATCCTCTCCGGTTTATTTGCTAAAGCGTGACAGGTCCATTATCTCCCCATCCGGCAAGATGGGCTTCAACAAGGTATCCTTTATCTTGATAGCGTGGCCATTTTCATGAGACCAATAGCGAGGAGCTCAAAGCAATCCAAGAGATTACATTATTTTTGGAGGGGCCACGGTCTTCATACAAACATCCAAAAAGCGAGGTCTACCCAATCGGTTGTGTGCCTTGATTGACATGGCGACAATTATGCGAGGACTTCCCGGCTAGATTGAGCTCCTTCCCGTGCAAGTATTTAGGCCTACCCCTCCGACCCTCGAGGCTCAAAAGGTCGGATCTTCAACCCCTCATTGACAAGGCGCGAAGTCGTCTAGCAGGTTGGAAAGGAAGGTTGTTGTCCAGGCCAGGTCGTTTGGTTTTAATAAACTCGGTGCTCACCTCGCTGGCGGTCTACCACCTAACGGTTTTTCCTTTGGTGGTGGGCCATCGGGAGTTTGGACAAGGCTGCGTCGTAGTTTTTTATGGAGGCGACAACGAGTGTAGCGGGGCCATTGTTTGGTTAATTGGAAAAGGGTCTGCCGCCCAAAAAGTTTAGGAGGATTAGGCGTTAAAGACATTGTGATTTGGCGAGCTCTTAGGTTGCGATGGCTTTGGTATGCATCGAAGGGTCAATGCAAACCTTGAGTGGATCACGCTTCCTGCGATGCCACGGATCGCGCTTTGTTCAATCAGGTACCGGCATTTCAATAGGTGACGGCGAAACTACAAACTTTTGGGAGGCCAAATGGCTCGAAGTCGGTCGCCCGGCGGACATAGCTCCGTCTGTTACTGAGTTAACCGGGAAGAGGTCGGGGGCGGTAAAAGAGATGTTATCGCAATCCATTTGGATTAAATCCTTGCGTCGGATCACAAGCGCTTCCCTTGTTGCCACGAGTTCTTTCGCTATGGCTCGTTCTTGGCGAGTGCGATTCTGACCTCTTGTCGGGGCGCATCACTTGGAAGTGGTCATCAGCAGGGGAATACTCGCGAGTTCGGCCTACAAAGCGCGGTTAAATCGGATCCACACTCGGCTCCCATACAAGATGATTTGGCGGCTGCGGAAGGAAAATCTGATTTTTGCGTGGCTTTTTGTCGGGGCAGATTGACGGCACAGAGCTCGCGAAGAAGGGGGTGCATTTTACCACTTGCGTTCTTCTTGAGCAGGCGGAAACTTCCAACCATATCTTGTTGCTTTGTCCTTTTGCGAGAGCAGTGTGGCGGGAGAGTCTTGAGTCGAGTCGAGCGAGTTTGGTCGCCTGAGTGCCGTCGGTCGATTCGACAACGTCACAGTGGTGACATTCGACGTCTCGTTCCCGATGCAGCCGGAAGAATTTCGACCGGGACGGTGGTTATAACCTCTGGAATATTTGGAAGGAGAAAACAACGAGATTTTTAATAACTACTATAACACGATGCGACAGTGGCGAGCATTGTCGCTCTCGACATCTTGTAACCGCCGATTGGCTCTTAGGATGGCTTAGTTTTTCTTGATTCCCTTTCGTGTCTAATTTGAGCAGCGGGTCCCGTAGAAGATTGTAACCGGGTTGTGTACTCTCCTCACCTCTTTTCTGTGTTGTCCCACAAGTTCTCCCCCCCCTCTCCTTTTCTCTCTTGAACTTTGATGTCTCTTTTATCCTATCTTGTCATTTGGCGGAGCTCTGCCTTTTTTTCAAAAAAAATAGCAGCTTCAGCAATTATACTCTGAAATGATACGTCGTAGCTGTGCTTCCAAGCTGAAGCTAATGGATACCAACTAAGCATCTTCAGTAGTATGTTCTATTACTACCTGCAATTCCATAACACAATGCATCGATTCAGAACATTATTAAAAAAAAGAATCGACAGTCACAATGAACTCTTGTATTTAGCACATGTTGGTATATGCCCAGGACAAACACTCTCTGTTCGATCGTTTCTGTAGCGAAACTGAAAAACGAACAGAGCAAACAAGAGCGATACAGAAGAGATCTGTTTTGGGGCAATTTTCTTTTGATATATCTTCTCAATCAGAAATGTCTACTAATACACACAATCTAAATAGCCTAAGGTAAGAAATAACCATCGTGCATAATTTATGGAAGCAGGATCAGCACGATGATCAATTTGCCGAAATTAATGCTAACGCAAAACAGGAAAGAAATTCAAACACACACATTTGTTCCCGCCGGTGTTTACTGAACCCATCGATTTTATTCTCCACCTTCCTCTGCATGAACTTTCAGCAATATGGCCAAGCCAGGATTAATACCAACAGCACATCCCTCCTTGATGATTTGCCTCAATTAACTCATCCAATTTTACTGGTATAATTGCTGTGACACTGAGCCCTCCTGTACTGGATACAGTAATGCAATAATGCAGAACCCTACTTTTCTCTTATCCTGATTAGAAAAATTGTACTATCTGCATCCTCAAATAAGATGTGTAAGTTGCTACCATCGTTTTAGAGTTCGTCTATCATTCGACTTATTCATTTGCATTCCCCATTCTGCAAGCCGTTCTTCTCCAAATCACTTAAGAACTCAGCAAATGCCACCTCAGACGACCCGCCTTCCTTGATCGCCTCTAATGCCATCTCCCTCGCCACCACCAGCCTCTCCCTGAGCTTCTCCCCTTCCTGTGTCTCCATCACCAGCCTCACCGCTGCCTCCACCTCCTTCGCCTTCACCAAGCCCTCCTCGTATCCCTCCATCGCCACCGCGATCTTCATCTCCTCCACCATGAACACCTTGTTCAGCCCCTGCTCGGCGTACAGTGGCCAGCATATCATCGGCAGCGCGGACATGATCGCCTCCAGCGCCGAGTTCCATCCGCAGTGCGTCACGAAAGCGCCGACCGCGTCGTGCTGCACCACCTCCGCCTGTGGCACCCAGTTCTTTACCACCATGCCCCTGTCTCTCGTCCTCTCCAAGAACCCCTCGGGAAGCAGCCGCTCCAAGTCCGGCTCGGGGAACTTGCTCTGTTCCTCGGGCGGACTCCTCACAGCCCACAGGAACCGGTGGCCGGAGCTCTCTAGCCCACGAGCAATCTCCGTCAACTGCACCGCGGAGAATGCACCCTTGCTGCCGAAGCAGAGGAATACGACGCTCCGCTTCGGCTGCGAGTCCAGCCACGCGAGGCACTCGTGCCTCCCGCCGCTCCCTCCCTTCTTGCCGTCGTTGAACAATGGCCCAATGCAGTAGACCCTCGGCGTTGGCCCACCGGGCACGCAGACGCCGTCCTTGAGCGTTTCCAGGGCCCTGGGCTCCAGCCAGTCGAAGCTGTTCACCAGTACGCCCCTCCCCTCCGGGATGCGCTTGAACTGGTACAGCCGGACCTTGGTCGGGTCGCTCTCCTTGTCCTGTATCGTGTGCGGCATGTCCAGCGCGCGGATCGGCGGCATGCCGGGGCAGTGCACGAGCGTCTTGCCCATGTCCTTAAACGACGGCAAGTTGGAGTAGATATACGGCATGCTGAGGAAGACGGCGAGGTCGCCGGCCGCGGAGGAGAAGAAGAAGTACGCGGGGACGGCAAGCTCGGCTGCTACATCGAGCGCGTCGACGCAGAACATGTCGAGCAGGAGCGCGTCGACGGCGGGCAGCGAGCGCAGGAACTCCCGGAGCACGGGGTTGGCGAGCCGGAGCGTGTCTAGGCTGCGCTTGATCGGGTGCGCGCCGAGGTCTGGGCTGGACGGAGCGGGCAGGAGCCTGAAGGTGATTGAAGGGTTGTCCGCGGCGAGGCGGGCCACCGCGTCTGCCGACACGGCGTCGTTGTCGGGCGGGTCGACGACGGCGATGGCAACGCCGAGGCTGTGGCGGAGCAGGTGCTTGGCCAGCTCCACCATGGGGATCAGGTGGCCGACGCCGAGCGACGGGTAGAGCACAAACGTCTTCGTCCTCATGGCTGCCTCCTAGCTAGGCGTTCGTCCAACGAGCTCAGAAGCTGTACGAAACGGATGAGCGATACAGCTCTAATGACCCGACGAACACACACGCATTTATGATTTACATTATAGTAGGAGGCAGCTGTTCACCATTGAGAGTATCTTTAATGGCATTATTTTAGCTAGTTATAAGGGTGTTATCTTAACTTTTTGCTTAGGTCATTTTCAGTGGTAAGTTTCATTTCACGGTTTCTAAGAGTGCCGCATCATTTGAAAGGGTTTGAATTGATAAATGAAACAAGATCTCCCAATGTACAGTTTCATTTTGCAGTTTCATAGGCTAACCATAGCATTCAATTGTTGCATGGTGTTGTGATCAAATGTTCCATCTGGTACAGTTTCATTTGGTTTCAGTCGTAGGAATGCGTGAGATGAAACGATGCACTCTCAGTGCAGTTTCATTCGGTTTCCAATGTGTTGGAAACAGTGTGCACCCGGTTTCATCCAAATGAAACTCATATTCTCTCTCTCCTCATAATTTCTTTGCCATATCACCATTTTTGCTGATGTGTCATCTCATTAAATGATAATGAAACTCCCACTGTGAATGGCCTTAAGTGGAAGAGAAAAAAAATAAGAAGAGAGATATAGACCGGCTACTAATGTATAGTCAGGCTATAACTGATTCCAAAGTATTTATTATCTATTTCATATGGGCTAATATTTAATTTTATAAACAATGCTATAGCTAATCTATTGAAGAGGTTGTCTATATGTTATCTATAGATGATATGGATATTTTTTTTAGCTAATATCATTGGAGATGGCTATAGAGGATAGGAACCCAGTTGTTTGGAAAACTAGGACCATGACATGCGTAGGTGTCTATCTGTTTACATCTTTTTAGTGCGTATTCTAATACAAATTAGTGTAATGTTTTCTTTATATTGCTATCAAATCCTAGATTTACATAACAAAATACATACATATATATATATATATATATAGAATATACTATTTAAAAATAATAATTAGAAGTTATAGTTATTTTTAATATCTTTACATCCATATACAACCTTTAAACGTCAGTACCAACCCTCGGCCGTTTTCGTGGGAAATGGAAAGGATCCTTCCTTTCGGCGATGCCTTCCCTAGCACGCGTGTTAGAATGTCTATGGAGCTTTATAGCTCTGCCATTTTATTCCTGCAATGACTGAGGAGCAATTATACGATGGGATCGTGCACACGATGCTAATGGACGACTTTCTGCCCTGATGGCAAAGACCGTAAAACGGCACTAAAAGGGTGGTGTTTATCGTTTGCTTGACTGACACGTATACATCGTGCACAAGATGTAGAGGCTGTTTGATTTGTTTCAATTATTACCAATGTTTGTCTTATCAAATTTTGATAATGTTGACCAAATTTGGCAAACATTTGGTTTGCAATCAAATTTTGGCTAGATTCTCTTCTCCATTAGCTAAATGTTGACAACCTAGTTCATTTTCTTGCCAATTGTTGGCCAAATATTGGTGACCAAATTTTTGGCATGCCAATTTTTGGTAAGGTTTGATTTGGCAAATTTGGTCTCAAACCAAAAAGCCCCGTATTTTTACTTGATGTATAGATAAAAAAATATTGTAAATAACTAATTTACGTTGAATTATCATTTATAATCACTGTATTCAATACGTGCATATAAAGGATATAAAGTAAATCTAGATATTTATTAGAACATAAAGGGAGCATCACACTAATTTACATTAAAATATGAAATACGCTCTTATATTTATGAACAAAATCATTTAAAAGGAATATGCCCATTTTTACACCCGTCAACTTTCTAAAAAGTCCATTTAACACCTCAACTATAAAACCGATTATTTAACCTCAAACTTAGAAAACCAAGTCAATTTGCACCATAAAGTTGTTTTGATAATTCGTATCCCACTCAAGATAGTTTTCATCATATTAGTAGCCATGTCATCGAGTTTTGGTATTGAAAATCTAATTTAAGAGTACTAACATCAACATCGTCGACCTCTTTTTCTACTCATTTTCTCTCTATATATATTTTCTTTCTTCTTCTCTTATTTGGATTTACATTAATAAAAATCTATGACATAGCTATCAAGGTAGCAAAACCATATAAAAAACATCCTAAGGTGGATCCCTATTAGCAACACCACCCTTAAAAACTGATTTAAGATGTAAATTGATCTGGTTTTACAGGTTTACGGTGATAAATATCTGTTTTATAGTTAATAGTGTTCCCATGTTAGGGTGCACACGCGTCCCGGTTCAGATAATCAGATGTTAGATGATGAATTCCTGGATTCAACGTCACCTGCATGCGTCATGGGTGACGATAACGAAAAAGCAGTCCAAACAAGTCGGTCGCCGATCGGAACAGCTATTTGATGGCGATGCTCCACAGGTTCGGTCGCCTAGTATTATCCTTTTTGAGAGGAGGAGATGAACAGTAGTAGGCAACTGTAAGTCCGGGAATGGTCAAAGAAATATACAGAAAACAGGACAGGAGTGAAATTCTTCCAAGTTCCAACCAATGCGAGACAGCGGCATTGCTCGCTAGTCTAATACTATATCACAATATATGTTTCGCGTATTCCGCGCTGAGATGGATGACAGCTGAAAGGGGTAAAGATATACTCCCTTCGTTCCATATTGTAGGGCGTTTAAAATTTTTCTGATGATTCCAATCTGTAAGACGTATCTTTGAATCAAGTTCTGGTTGTCAGCTTTGCCCACGACTCGTTGCGCCAACTCCCGCTTGCAATAATGAGAGCACCGGTGTGCGGAGTGAACGAGAGCATACGCACAGTTAATTAGAGCAATTAATTAGGGACAAATGTGGAAACTAATCACTATAGCTGATCAACCTTGGTCTTTGCAAAAAAATTTAAACGCCCTACAATATGGAACGGAGGGAGTATGACACAGCTCCCTCTAGTCCCGCGAGGATTATAACTTAAGCGTCTTTATAAGATTTTCCAATCGGAAAACGACCAATAGATCTCCAATAAGATACTGCAGCAAAATCTTAAGGTAAGATACTAGCGTTTGAACATCTGATCACTGTTTATCTCATCGAAAGCCTCTTGCAACATTTTTTCTCTACGCGTGCAACATTTTTTTCTGACACGTGCAACATTTTTTTTGAACGCTTGCAACATCCGTTTACTGTAGCGGTTTTCACTGTTTGTCGAAGGAAAATGTTGCACGCGTTGGTAAGAAATGTTGCACGCGTATAAAAAAATTGTTGCAGTGTATCCGAAAATTTCGGACGTACAGACACAAGTCATTAGAAATCTTTAGACGTTTTTCTATCTGTAGTAGATACTATAGTAATTTACTGTAGTAATTTCTTTTGCCGATCCAAATCATTTATAGCCTCGATCATGGCCCACGTCCGCAGGATTGCTTTAAGTTGGAACCGCGTCCAAGAAATGGCAGAACACATCGTGCTGCTGTCGACGTTGGCAGCAACTGTTGTCGGTTATGTGTTAGTGGGAGGACTGTGCCTGCCACTAAACATGTACGCAGATTCCACCAAGTGTGGTGGGAATCCGATGCACGCCGCGGTTGCATGCTTTTGCTACGCTTGTTTTTGCCCTCTTGACGCTTGGTCTCTCTGATTCGCTTCCGACAAAAGATTATCAGGTAACTTTCTTCCCTACATCTCTGCAAGTTTTGGCCAGCAAAGTCTCCCTTTATCTCTGCTACAGGTCATGTTTAGCATCTATAGCCAGATCAAAGATCAAAGACTGGTCTCATGAAGGGGTGGTGATCGATAGTCAAGCAGTTTTATTTCTTTGTTCCGTTTATACAATTCCTCTTCGTAAGAGCATGTATCCATACCCAGGCATCTGAAAACACTTTATTGATTCTTAGGAAAAATATTCCATTGCATGCCAGAAACATTGTTTTCTTCTTTCAAAAAATTGGCCAAAACACTAGCATTTATTATAGAAGAAAGAACAACAGATAAGCTACATACGCACACAAGCACCCCACACACACGCACAGTACTCGGCTCCTCGCATGCGCCCAAATCGAGCTGCGCTCGAACACGGACGGGCACAGTGAGCTCCGCTATCTCTAGCCAATCCGGCTAAGCCGGGACCGCCAGAAACATTGTTTTCATAGCCGACTATCCAATCTGATGTATCATCTTCAAAAATGTAACAACGATTCACGACTTGAAGACAATTTCTACCGGTCTTTTGTCGATGGATTATCAAAAGCAATCCTATTCATCTCTCCCTCATCTTCAGTCTGAAATCAACCTTCTTCAAGCTAATCTAGCTATACTTGAGGCTTCACCAGACACCCCAAGCATAATCAGCTTATCGAGAATCGCCCAAAAGAAAGAGCAACTCCGTCTCGCAAAAGATTCTCTCAAAGCAATGAAACATCTTGAATGCAAATTGTTTGGAAACCACTCATTCAAAAATGAGGAGAGATTATCCGATGAAATCACCCCAGTTGGAAACAACTCATTCAAGAATTTACGCTTGGAAAAACTCCCCAATTCACATCCTACTCCTCTTCCTCAGGCAATCATTTTGGATGTCCGCCGCCTGGACCTGATTACCCGCCAACAATGGGATACTCTTCGCCGCTCGAGAGATATTGCTCTCAATCTCGTCCTTGACCTCGCCAATAAACTGCAAGACGAGTTGGAGAATTTAGATAATAATCTCTTGGTTACCATGTCATACTGGACTCCTCGTGCGACAAGGGCTTTCGAAAGCCGAGAGGCCAAACTGAAGGCTGCTTTAGGATATTTGTAATCGGCTTACAAGCTGATCACCTTTAAACTTAGCACAAGCATCATTTTATATATACCAGTACTAGCCATGCTATTTGTTTGATATCAATGAAAAAAAAAGTCATTTTGCTTAGCATTTTAGTGCCAGCATTTATACCTGACACCATATAATAAACTTCTTAATCAGCTGAAAATAAAGCAACCAGGCAAATAATTTGTATTTTTATTCGTAAGGTGATCAATTGATCGTTCTTTCACCAGCCAATAAGCTAGATGCCACATTTGAGTTTGCTTTCAGAGAACTGAATTTAAACTCAAGTATCAAACTTTTATATCTGCTTATAAATAGCCTACTATTTCTCATGACGTTTTAGACTTCACAAAGCATCCAACGCCGAATGATCTCCTATGGCTACCCACATAATTAACCCAGGGTAACGAAAGTAACCCTATTGTTAATCCTGAGGTAATTACGCTGATCTGAGCATATCAGCTAATAAAATATCGAGCAGACCCGATATTTTATCAATTAATACATCGTATTCAGAGTGTTGCAGTTGAACAATAATTGGAGACTGAAATTGACATTTATTACGATCCATGCCACGCAGGTTACAAGCCTAAAGTTCATAAGTCCATACATATCCTTTACAACAAAAGTTGAAAATACAACAAAAGTTTTAAATATAAATATATACACTAATGTATCCAAGTAAATGACGGCCTTCGCCATGTGGGCCGCTACTCTACCCAGTCCTTTGAGTAGTCTTCCTCCACTTCATCACCATGATCCTGCGGGTAACCCTCTACCCACTCCTCACCAATTGGCTCATATAGCTCAGCTTCTAAGCAAAGAGGGACTATAAAGGATGAGTACAAAAGTATTCAGCAAGCCTTAATAGCAAAATGCAATATATGATTTTTCTCCCACAACCACCTCATGAATCCTTCCTCAATCCTCTTTCAAAAAAAATATGGTTTTATTAAGAAAATATAAGGCAGACTTAACTTCCGTAGCCTCTAATCTAGAAGACAGGTATGAATTCATGATTTTACCCTGCGCAGGTTTATACCACTTTACCTATAGCGAACCCAATCTCAGTTGGAAACCCAAATGTTTATCACTATTTCAGCATTAGATCTCCAACCCTAGCCACAAAGCTAGTTGTACTCCGACTAACATCGAAAATACTCAACTGAAGGATTTAAATATATATCCTCAAAGAATCAATTGCAGCCGATTATCAAAACGTGTCCTTCACTAAGACTCCGACATATCCAACTTTACACTCCTATTTATCTACTTCTTACCTAATGTGGAGATCCTAACACTGTCATAGGACAACCATTTCTAGTTGTTTCCACACACTATGGTTAATACAAAAAAATACAATTCATTGTCTGAGTGTAGTGGTTTATCCTTATATTACCTCCTATGTAGAGGGTCCCTTCGGCAATACTCCTCACTATGGCACCCTCTACCCACCACCACCCACACACATATACAAATATACCTCACTGGCTCCATTGTTGGACGTGCCATTCCTCATTTCAACAATTCAAATACCGCCTCAGCAGATTATCCTTAATTCTACATATCCATAAACAATCATTGCTCAGCAGTTCCAAATTATCCATCTTTCCAACAATATCCGATTTAGGTTTTGCTTCAAAAGATATTTTTACCATGCATTGATGATATTTGAAAACATTTAAAACAATTTCACAAATATGATCAAAAGAAATTTTGATCAAAATAGTCGTCCTCACGTTGTTGGTGCTGAGGATTAGCGATCAGATTGGAGTTAATTCCTAAAATTACAATAATGCCATATTTTAGTAGCTAATAAGATTTTTACATATTTTACGGTGTCCAATCTTTTTTCTTGAAATTTATAAATTATGAAACGGATAATTCTTCTCTTTAAATCTTTGACATTTCAATTTACCATTTTATTATTTAGATAGCTGGTAGACTGATTTTATTCATTTAGTGGATTTTAATTAGTTATACCTAATTTAGATTTATACATACGTTTAGCTAGATTATTATTTTATCTGCATATACCTAATTTCATATATTTCTTTTCTCTTTTCTTCTCTTCTCTTTCCTTTTCTTTTAATACAATTAATTATAACTATTTTACACAATTATTAGAGTCAGCATGATGTTATTATTGTTTTCCTTGATTATTTATCTATTTTTACGCACTTTAGAAAATCACCCCTTTTTTCTTTCTTTCTTTCCTCTCCTTTTCTTTTCTTTATTCTTCTTTTCTCCCCATCATCCTTATCTCTTCCTCCTGGCTTTTTCTTCTTCTCAATCTCTCTCTACACCTCCTGTTTCCTCCCCAAATCCGGTGCCTCACCCCCACCTCTGGCGCACACTCAGCCCGCCTCTAGGGCTGCTCCGCCCAGGCCACTTGTGCCCCTACGTCATCCCCACGCTGCTGCGTGCCCGATTTGGGCCGCTTGGCCCTCCCCCTCCGCACGCATATTCATGGCCCTCACTGCCCTGTGGTCAGCGCTTGGCTCTGCCTAAGACCTGCCACGCCCAACTGTTGATTGCCCTATTTCTATTACATGAGTATCAAGCCTTAAGGCTTGAACTGAAGGGACAGCTTCGGTTGGAATTTGCTCTATCCTAACCCATGGTGTTCCATGCCTATCCAAGTTATTGTGGAGGTTTTCACCTTTTTTTATGATAGAATTTATTTTTCTACTACACGAAATTTTTACTATTCGCGTATCTACAAATGAATTTCATATTTGTATAATTTGCTGAGTGATAAAATCCTAATTCGTGAGAGGTGCCATCTCATACGGTCTAACGACAACTCTAGTTTTTAATTCTTGCTTAATTTGATTTATTGATTTTATTTCTTTATGCACAAAAACTAACATGTAGGACTTACAATTGAAGGCCAAGAGAAGCATAGCTTTTAGGAATTCCATACTTGTAAATTTTATTTTTGAGATGTAATTAAATTCTTATGGATTGAACAACATTTGTAATAAATAAAAATGTATGATTCATCTTTATTAATTAATTTAATTAAGCATGTTATTTTAATTAATGATCTCTTATGCACTAATAAATACAGGAAACCATCCGGTAGGAGCCCCTCGAGGTCTGGCTCAGCGCGATGATCGAAGAACTTGTTGGGTCATTGTTGCAGGGGCTCACACCACCCACACGGACCACTGGCCTGACTTTTCCAAGCCAACAACCATCTCCTTGAGCTGCTCCTCTTGGTCGATTCTGAAGTAGAGGAACACAATACACCGGAAGCAATACGTAGCTGGTGAGACTGCGTGGGTCCCTGAGAGCACGAACCGCCCTACTCTCCAAACACTCGAACGTGTTCACCAGAATGCCACTGGACTCTAGGATTCTATTCCACATGTTCATCAGAGCCCTGTAAATCTTTTTCCCGAGTGCTTGAGCATATCTAGTGGGAGATGAGAAGCCAACATCTTTGGAACGCCGAAGAACTCGAGAGGCGTGTCCCTGAGTGAAAGGACCCTCCTATTCAACACTTCATAAATGAGGAATTAGGATGTGATAATCTAGATTTCAAAAGAAAAATTAGCAATCGAAATCATTCCAAGTAAACCTCATTAATCCCATAAATAAATCATTCAACAAAGATCAAACATCATTTTCATTTCATTAACAAAAATATCGTTCATATCCATACATCACAAATTACACATATATCAATTACAACAAGAATAATTTTATATCCATCCACTAACAATAATGTCATATAGGAATTATATATCAGAAGTTCATATAATTATTAATTACAACAATTGGAATACTCAGAAGAGGTTACAAATGATGTGTAATCTAATTCGAAAAGGCATTGGTTTATAATACCTGAAAACGTTAGTCAGAAACAACATAAAGGAAGGCAAAGAAATGGAAAAGATAAAAGATATGAGTTGTCGTCAGACCCAATCGCGAATAGAAAATGCTCATCGAGATACCAGACTATTCAGAGCCAGTCTTCACCTCTCATAGATTTGGGTTTCATCATCCGACGTAAACAAACCTACTTTCATCTGGTAACCGTAGCCAAGCTCGAATAGGGCCCAAATATCTCATGGTAAAAAGATGAAAGCCTTCATGGTAAAAAAGGTGAAAAACCTCAATTAAAAGAGGACTTCCAGCCGAGTCTCCCTCAGTCTCACTTCCTTCCTCTATACACCACCACAACCAAAGACAAGACCACCAGAAGCAAGGCCAGGAGCAATCAAGCAAGGGAGGAAGATGTCTTTGGCAAGGGAGCAATCAAGCAGTTACTTCTTGCTTCTTTCTCTCTGACAACTTAGGCTTTGGCCGAATTTAGCTTCTGCTTACGCCAACCAACGTAAGCCTTTGCCCCCTCCTTGACCACATGGCAGCATGGGTTGGGCAGTTGGCGCAAGCCGTGTCGCAGGAAGAGAGTGAAGAGAATTAAAGGCTATACTTTGCTCTAGGCTTACAACGGTTAAAAACTATACTTTATTTTTGGACCCATAACTTCTAAGAAAAATCCCATAAAGAAGAATAAGGTATACGATCAATTACTGGTTACGTTTCCAACCAGTTTGCTGACATGTCCTCTATTTTGCCTCACACTGGTCGAGGACCAGTAAAACAACCATCCTGATCACAATTATATTGGTCAGGGCATATAGTTATTTCTACACATGTGTAGCGTGTGGACAATTTTTCTTAATAGGTACGAATAACTACTCGTTAGTTATCCTGAAAAAGCATCATTTGACAAAAAGACACCTTTCGGTTGAATGACACCTTTTTGAAGCACAACTGCTGCCTCTTCATTATGTATAAATAGGGATACCATTTGTATCATCGAGGTGATTGATCATTAGATATTTGTTGGAACCCGAAAAAATACTTCCAAAATTCTCTGTGTATGCTGTACTAGTCTAGAAAAAAGTTAATACACATAGCAAAAATATTATCACAACATATTCAACGTATTTTATTAATAATCAGAGTTTACAATAATTATGACATATAGGCCAAATAAAAGATTACAACGGAAACAGAATAAAATCAGTAGTAGAATCCAATAGATTTGTTGAAAGCATCTAGGCTCCCAAATCGTTTGGGTTTTGGTAATTGATAACAATGATGATTTAAAGAGCTAACATCTTCTATTTGAGTATTTTAAGAATAGGTTGATCCAAAATGTGACGAACATAGGAGTATAAATGAAGAGAAGATCAACACAACGAGACAAGATGACCAAGGTATAAAAGTTAAGGACCTTTTGTAGCTTTTGCCGATCTCGGTGTTTGAAAAAAAGATCGGATTGTTAGGATAGTTGCCGTACTATTAAGAGGGGTCATTATCGCAAGTTTGATGTCGAAATAAGTGTCAAGGCTCAACACATGCATTTAGACATCTCCGTAAATAATGTACCCAAATGCATAATAAAAAAGGGATGATTTTGCAGTGGGGCCGGTATGACCGGACCCCCTCTGGTCATACCGGGCAGTGGTATGATCAGGCCTTCGGGCGGTGCTTTTTTACAGAACAAGGTGTTTTTGCGCTTGGAAGGGGCGGTATGACTGGACCCCCTCCGGTCATACTAGCCTATGGTACAACCGGCCCCTCTTCCAGTGTGTTTTTTTACGAAGAGGGTGCTTTTGGCACCAAGGAAGGCAGTATGACTGCAGAGCCTCCAGTCATACCGGCCTAGGGGCAGTATGATCAGCCCCTCAGCACGATTTTGACCAACTTTTGACCAACGGCTAGAATTGGTTGGTGGGGGTTATAAATACCCCTACCTGCATTTTAGAGGGTTTGCTGGTCCTCATTGAATACATTTGAGCTCTAGTTAGTCTCCAAAACTCTTGGTGCAATTAATCATTCATTAAGAGAGTTAGGAGCAAAAATTGAGTGGTGCATTTAGTGTTGAGTCTTAGACACTCGATTTCGACCTCGAGCAAGTGTTAAGACTTGTTACTCTTGAAGGTTTCCGCCTCCTAGACGGCTTGGAGGCGTGTGGAATCGGTGATCGTCTCAAGGAAACTTGTGAGAAACCCCGATCGGTTGTGAAGGTAAGGAGCTCGCTGACCCGGAGTAGGGAAGAGCTACCACGAGTGATCGAGAAAGGCTCAAACAGGTAAAGCTGGCTTATAGGAATTCAAGCTACCTCAACGTGGAGTAGGGGAGACCGACAAGTCTTCGAGACCATGGGGTGTGCGTGTGTTTGTAGTCCGGCTATTATTCTTCTTATATATTAAATGCCAGAGCTCCTGGCTAAAATAAAAAAAACTGAGTTTTAATCTAATTTTCAAACAGGCTCCAATCTGAAGTTTCATCCCAAATTTTTCCATGTGGAATCTCTCCACACATTGACCACTTTTCTGAAAACATTTTGAAATCCAAATTCTAGTCCATGAAAGGTTTGCTCGGCATGCCCATTGCTATGGGCACGGCTAATCAATTAGTTTTACACTCTGCAGAGGTTATACAACTTTACCTACAAGACATGATTATCTCCTTTTGCCCCAAAACACACTTTCTTTGGTGTGTTGGCAGAGAAAATCATGATAAGACCTCTATAAAGCTCTATTTATGTAGTTATGCCCGCTAAGATTTCACTACTGGCAGGGTTAAATCGCCCGGTCCAGAAGTCCCCTCTTGCACCGAGTGGCAACTTTTACACTCGCTTCCACTTTTAATCTAATGGCATGACTGTCTATAATATGTCACAATACAGATAGTTTGGTCTATCCTAGGGGTGGCAATGGGGACCCGTTCCTCGATCCCCGGCGGGGAATTCCTCTATTAGGGGACGAGTATGGGAAGAAATCGTCCCCCGGGGGGATGGAAACGGGGAAAATTATTACCCGTCGAGATGGCGAGGGACGAGGGGCGAGAATTTTTTTCCCATGGGGACCTGGTTGCGGATCCAAATTTAGTTTAGTCTAATTTAGTTATTAGATTGCAAACATATTCTCTAGCCCATCATATTCACATTTTCATAAACGGGACAACATAATCTTCAATGAATTCATGCATTCTTTTTTTCCTTGTCTGTTGATATGATTTTAGAGTTAAAATGGCTATAAGAGCTCTTCTCTTGTGTGAAATTTTCGCGGGGATGGGTCCCCAACGGGGCCCCAATACCCGAACGGGGATGGGGACGGGAGGATTTTCTCCCCCGAGACGGGGAACAGGGACGAGGACGGGAAAATTTTGCATCGCGGGGATGGGGACGGGGAGGCACTCCCTGGCGGGGAATGCCCCCGTTGCCACCCCTAGTCTATCCCATTTCAGACTTGTGATAGTACAGTAAGACTTTAAATTCAACGTAATACTGACCGGTCCTTAATTAATTAGGCGAGCTTTCCACAACCCTCGTGTCTCGTGCACCCACCTACCAACCATTCGTCCGGTCTAAACCACATTTTCATTTTCTTTTGAATAACACCATCTTTCATAACATTCCATGGTGCACCGACACTAAGGAATAATTTTATTTTTAACATAAACATTATTTTGGTATATATCCCCTAAAAGTTCTAAATTCATGTCTAAGCATTTCTAAACAATTAAATATAGCACTAGTTAATACTACAATAATGTATTAACCAGTGATATTTTGCTCTAAGGTGACAATGTATGAATATTTTAAAGTCAATTCAGGTGATAACAATTAGGAGTAACTAATCATTTAAAACCAGAATTTAAATTACATTAATAAAACTATGCATGCAATAATTTAAATCAAAATATAATTTTTAAATTTTGAGATCAACATGTTTAAGGAAGTATAACTTGCCTTGGATGAAGGGTTGATGCTCGAGACCGTTAACAGTGAACCGTTCTGACACTCCGAAATCTATACGCGAAGAACACTAATTTTAAATAAAATCCAAATAAATTCAATAAAATATCAATATAGTATAAATAAACGGGTGAAAATGGGCTTCCGGAAGATTTATAATCGCGTAAAAAGATAAAGAAAGGATCTTTAAATTTTTAAATTTTCTTTTCTAAATGAAAATTTCGAATTTTTAGAGTTCAAATTGAGATTTCAAAATTTGATTTTTTTTTGAATTTTTCGTCTATTTTTCTCTCCCTTTTTTCTTCATTTTCTTTCTTTTCTTGACTGATAATCTCTCTCCTCACTTTTTTTTTCCGTTCCCCCCACTAGCTGTAGAATGATCAGAGAGCTCTCCAACAATGGCGCAAGGAGGGAGGGGACAAGGCGAGGCTAAAGGCTAAATCAAGCCATGCTCGCTAGAGCTAGTGACTGTGACGGCGGTGCCGGAGGGGCGGTTAGCCGGCGCCAGCAGCCGGAAAAAGGCGACTACCAAAAAAAAAATCAAAAACACTCACCTCGTTAAAAAATTTGAAGATTGCAAGTACGAGATTGGTTTGTGAAGAAGATCACTGGTTGTGGAGGTAGGAAAGGTCCTTGGGAGGTATTTATAGCCACGGGGAGCTAGCAAAGGATGGAAACCGCGAAATTTTTGTGATTTGAATGGGGAGCGAAATCGGACAATTAAGAGCAAGTTTGTTCAGAAAAATTGGCCATTAATGGATAGAGTGGATCGCGGCGAATCCAGATATGATTTTTTTCGAATTTTTGGTGCTAAAATCAGTGGAGATTGGAAGCTTTCTTTTGGGGCTTTCATGGGGGACAGAGAGATTCCGATCTCTAGCTGGTTGAACCGATCCAGAAGGACCTGACAGTGGGGTCCGGCCCCACTGTTAGGTGAGGGATTCTTTTTTTTTTGAAATATTTAATGCTGAGAAAGAAATAGGCTAGGAAAAAATAGCAAAATGAGTTCAAAAATTTTGGAACAATTCTCAAAAATACTTTGGAATATTTGAAACCGAATAAAATTATTTTTGTATTTTTTTTTCAGTTTTTTGTATTTTCTGCATAAATTATTTTTGTAAAATTGAAAATGGCAAAAGGGTTTTATAAAATAAATAAAAATCAGAAAAAATTACAAGAAAATTATAAATGATAATTAAACAAGAATATGCAAATTTCTATGGTGTTACAATATTCATCATTAAGCATTCGATATAGTTCATAGACTCTGTGCTCTGTTAAGCCGCTTGGCTAATAAGAAGTAATCTGTGATTGCTCTTTTCGCATTCTCTGTTTTTAGAGACTCACAACTATTTTAGTTCATAAACTCGATTTAGAGACCATATGTCTTCAACGTCGACAAATAGTACGCAAGACATTGCTATTGTATCTTATTTTTCTACACGTCATTATATTATATAATATAATATATATCTTTCGTTTTTTTATCTTTACTAATTAGAGGGTTATTCTTGTGCTCCTACATTAATCTAAGCAGGTAAGAAAAAACAATAAATTACCACGTTAATCGAAGAACCGGAAAAGCACTAGAAATTCAAAAGAAAACACTACGGTCATTATTTGTTTTTTTTTTCTCTCATTGATGTATCCTACGGCTCATATTATACAGGGTTTGGTTGAGACCGGGGCATATGCCCGGCCTATCTTAGCTAAAGGAGCAACTACCACGCAGGTGGATACAGTGTCACGCTCTCACACCAACTGTTTTAATGATTACGTGTACGCTATAACAGTAGTGTTATGTTTCCGTGGACTTTGGCTGTGTTGGGTATAGCTTCAACTTCATCAGATTTATAGAGTTGAAGCTATGGATATATTAAAAGTGTTTAGATGAGTTATCTTATTTACATTTTAAATTAAAAATATACACTTAACTTACTTTATTTTAACCTATAAATTTTAATACGATGTGAAGCTGAGATCTGCTGCCAAACAATGCCATAGCTTTGCTATGACATAGCTTCTCCAACCTTAAAAAAACAGGAGGAAAAAAAACAAATAAAGGAGAAATGCGACACAGCCTTTTTTTTTTAAGTAAGGGCAGTCCCAGACTGCTTTAAATTGCTCCGGGCAGATACCAGTAAGCAGCCATTAAGGCCTCGACTTCCCTGGACAAGTTTCTCCTTCCCACATCGACAAGCCATGAAGAAGACCGTCGTTCTGTACCCTGGCCTCGCCGTGAGCCACTTCCTCCCCATGATGCGGCTCGCCGACATCCTCGTGGAGCACGGCTACGCCGTCTCCGTCGCGCTCATCGACCCTGCCATGAAAGAAGACATTGCCTTGGCCGCCGTTGTCAGCCGTGTCACCTCCTCCAAGCCTTCTGTCTCCTTCCACATGCTCCCGCGTATCGAGAACCCACCCACTATCGTCCACGACGCGCAGTTTCTCCGCAGGTACTTCGACCTCGTGAGCCGCTACAACCAGCACCTACACGACTTCCTTTGCTCCATGGGTCCCCGAGGCGTCCACGCTGTTGTCGTTGACTGGCCGTTCGTCCAAGCGCTCGGTGTCACCAAGAAGCTCGGCATCCCGGTTTACACCTTCAGTGCCTCCAACACCACCGCCCTCGCCGTCTTGTTGCAGCTTCCTTCGATCCGCGCGGAGGGCCAGACAAGCTTCAAGGAGCTAGGAGAGACCCTGTTGAAACCAAAAGCCTTCAATCTCTGAAAGTTGCCAGCGATGCTCTCAGCAGCGGCAAAACAGAGAACCTGCAAAAAACACCAAAACGACAACAGGCAACCGAGTTGCCCTGGGCAGAAAATATCTGATGGACAACGCACACAATCTTTGCGATGCATCAACTCACTGCATCCTTTTCTGTATTTTCTTCATGCTTATAAAGGCAATAAAACTGAACTAATTACAATAGGACTCGGCTAACTGAATTCTACTCGGACTCTGATTTCAGCTAACTCTGTAGTTATATGACAATAACTCTACTGCTATTGCTATTTCCCTTCCGATACAAACTCTGAACAAAACGTCCAGAATCGCATAACTGAAAACAAAAAGTAAACAAGATTAACTCAACAAATCTCCCCCTTAATCTTGTTCCCTTCTACTGACTTGTATCACTCCCAGTTTCTTCCGCATATCCTTGAACTTCAATTTTCCCAGCGGTTTTGTTAGAATATCAGCTAACTGCTGTTGCGTTGAGATGTATTCAATTTCTATATCTCCATTTTCAACGCAATCTCGAATGAAGTGATACCTCATTTGTATATGCTTACTTCTGTCATGGTGAACCGGATTCTTGCTCAATGCGATGGCTGATTTATTGTCAACCATCAACACCGTCTTCATCTCTGGTTGTTCGGCAACTCTCCCAACAATCTTGAGCCATATACCTTGACAGGCTCACGATGTCGCAGACGATGTACTACGCCTCGCAAGAGGATAATGCTACGACTTTTTGCTTCGATGTCCACTCACCAAACTATCACCAGGAAGAAGGCTACTCGAAGTGCTTTTCCGATCATCGGCATCTCCGGCGGATCGTTGCTGTGTAGCCTTTATAATGGTGTCTCCTTTGTCTTCATACGTACTCACACGAAGTTCATGGTACCTTTTATGTACCGAAGTATCCTCTTCTTGCCGCCATATGAGGTAGTTAGGCGCCTCCATGAAGCGACTTACAATTCCAAGCGCATAAGCTATGTCGGTCGGTGTTAACCAAATACCTCAAACTACCAATTATACTCCTGTATTTAGTTGGATCAAGCTGGAGGATTTTGGTTTTCCTTGCTTAGCTTGATTCGTTCTTCCATTGGAGTTGCAATAGGATTGCGATTTTCCATGCCACAACTCTCCGGTATCTTACGTGCATATGCCGATTGACCTGAGTAATGCTTCTGGTTCTGATGAACCTCAATGCCAAGATAATATGATAACAGTCCTAGATCACTCATTTTGAAACACTTCTTCATCACGGGCTTTGAACTTTTCAATCTCTTGAGTGTTTGGACTGTTATGATTAGATCATCAACATATACACCCACAATCAAGCTCTTTTCTCCTTTGCTTCGCTTGTAGACAGCATGTTCGAGGGCATTTTCAAACTGCAAGGAAGCTAATGTCTTTGTCTAATTTAGCATTCCAAGCTCTTGGAGCTTGTTTCAATCCGTAAAGTGCTTTCTTGAGCTTGACACTTTACCCTCTTCACCCTTGCTTCAAAACCGGGTGGTTGAGCCACAAAGACTTCTTCATCAGGTTCCCCATTCAAGCAAGACTTCACATCCATATGATGTATCTCCCATGTCTCTTGAGCAAGCAAGGGCAATCAAGAACCTTATGGTTTCAATTCTTGCTCTGAGGCGAACACTTCTTCATAATCAATTCGGGTTTTGCACATAACCTTTTGCAACGAGGCGGGCTTTGTGCTTGACAATTTCTCCTGTGGATTCTTCTTTACCTTGTAAATCCACTTCAAGCCAATAGCTCTCTGTCCCTTAGGTAGGTCTGTCAAAACCCAAGTGCCATTTTCTGAATTGATTTCAACTCCTCTTGCATTGCTCTCCTCCATGGCGCTTGTTCTAAGGCTTCGCATGGTTCTTTGGTTCTTCGCACTTAGCGAGCATAAGTTGATGTCTTGACTAATTCAACCGGGCTTGTCGCGTCATAAATGTCTTGTAATGAACGCATTTTGTGATCTTTGAATTGGGGTTGAAAGACCGGCTGAACCTGAATTCATAAATGGTTGGTGTCTTGATTTCTTGATCATCATCTCTGGTAAGCTCGAGTCTTCGCTCAGACTCATCTGCGCCCACAATCGGGCGCCGCTTGCTGTGATGATGTTTCTTCTTGCTCCTGTTTTCGTCGACAGAGGATATTCCCACAAGTTCTGTCGCTTCTTTCATCTTCGGCACATCCCAATTCCACCTGTCTTCTTCAAACAAGGCGTCCGCGTTACATGAACCTGTTACTTTTCGGTTCATATGTGCGGTAAGCTTTTGCTCCCTCTGCATAGCCAATGAACACCATTGAAGTGCTTCTGTCATCTAACTTTTTCAATCCCGGTTTGGTATTCTTTACATGAGCCACACATCCAAATGTACGCAAGTGATGTACACTGGGTTTTCGATGATGCCAAGCTTCAAATGGTGTCATTCCATCCAAACTGCGTGTTGGAGCTCTATTCAATATGTAAACTGCAGTCTTTACTGCTTCTCCCCAAAACTTCCCTGGCATTGATTTACTCTTCAACATACTTCTTGCCATTTCCACAACCATTTGATTACGCCGCTCCACTACTCCATTTTGTTGTGGAGAGTAAGGTGCTGTGGTGAATTTCTTGATTCCAGTTGCATCACAATGGTCTCCAAATTCGATGGATATGAATTCTCCTCCACGATCTGTCCGGAGAGCCTTAATCTTGATGCCTTTTTCATTCTCAACAGCAATCTGAAATTTTTTGAAGTGATGAAATGCTTCAGACTTGTTTTTCAGTAATTCAATCCACATGTACCTACTTTTGTCATCAACAAGAAGTAGAAAATATTGATTTCCAGCAGGAGCCACAGGTGATATTGGCCCACATAAATCTCCATGAATCAACTCCGATGGTTGTTCATTTCGATAGCTTGTTGCTTGGGGAAAAAGGCTTACGATCTTTGCTTGCCCAAAGAGCGACCTTCACAGAATCGATCCAGTGCTCTATCACGGAATACCATTTGCCATCTTCTTGGTGCAAGACTTCTTAGAGCTCGAAAGTTTAGATGCCCATACCGCTATGCCATAACCATGCGGACTTGATGATTTCATTAGCATACATATTGGCTCTGCCACTTTTGCATGAAGAATATATAATCTGTTGGGAGATCTCTTTACAAGACTAGCAACACCTTGTTCTTGTCATATATCTTCATGAAACCGTTCTCGAAATTACCTTGCACCGTCTTTGTTCAAAATTTGTCAAAGGTTGAGAACATTGCTTTTTAATTGAGGTATGTAGTATACTTGATTCGATAGTTTGTGTTCTTCATTTCGCACTTTAGAAGAACTGAGCCACGACCTGTATATCCACATGGGATCCATCTCCAAATTTTCTTGATCCTTGCACCGTTTCATCGATTCAACAAACACTTCCGTGATCCCACCATATGGTTACTTGCAGGTATCCGGATACCGGTCGGCTCTAACCGAGTTTTTGTCTCCTCCTTCTTCATCTTTTCTTCTTTTCTTTCATTGAGCATTCGACTTCTTCCCGACTTGTCTCGGTTGAAGATGATGAATTTGATCAAGAATAATGCTTGATCTGCATCTTCCTTCTTTTCAATATAAAGAGTTTTCTCTTGCTTGACTTTCTACACTCCTTCTGCGAAAATGCCCATACCGATTGCAATTGAAGCATTTGATCTTTGTTTTGTCAAATCTCGACCTTATGATCTTCGCTTCCTCTCTTCGGTCATCATCACTTTCGCGTCCTTTGCCACGGCCTCGTCCACGTCCTCGGCGCGTCCACGAGTGTATCTTTGTTCTCCGCCAGAATCGAACCTTCTCCACTCTTCTTTTCATTAATGGACAAGTTTTCCCCGTGTGCTCGGGTAAGAAGAAGTGCTCACCTTCTTCTTCGCCGTGGTTTCGCGTTTACCACATGTACTTTCTTCAAATGCTCGAGACGCCGAAGCGCCTCTTGCGGCGACATTGATTCAATGTCGCCGAATTGCTCGATACTCAACGATCGTGAGAAACGATCGGCATCTTGTTGAATAGTTTCTCAACAACGACATTGTCTTCGATTCGGCATCAAGTGGCGCAATTCTCCTACAATGCCGGTAAGCTTCTTGGAGAAATCGCAATGCTTTCGGTGTCCTCCATAATCAACCGATCAAAGCGCCTCTTGATTACTTGCACCGTGCCTTCTTGACTCGATCTTCACCTACTCGCATGTCACGATAGCAACCCAAGCTTCTTTTGCGAGTTCTTTCCGGCAATAGCCATCATTACATGGTCGAACGACTTGTGAAATCGCACCATCGCACCTTGATCAATCTCTTCATGGATCGGACGGCGGTTTCTATTGCCGTCCAAACACCAAGAGTCGCGAGGATGATTCGCATCTTCTGACCCGAGGCCATAATTTGAATCATCAAGCATCGGTGCTGGATTGGTATGCCTCGCCACCATCTTGATACTTGTCCCGGTTTGATCACCGGTTAATGATTTCCTTGAGACATCTCCTATGATCGATCCAAGATAATGCTCTTGATCAATCACGGTTGCAGATCTTCAAGGCTCGATACCAATTGTTGAAACCAAAAGCCTTCAATCTCGAAAGTTGCGGCGATGCTCTCGGAAAAAGCAAAAACAAGAACCCGCAAAAACACCAAAAGCGACAACGAACACCGAAGTTGCCTGGGCGAAAAATATCGATGGACAACGCACACAATCTTTGCGATGCATCAACTCATCGCATCCTTTTCGTATTTTCTTCATGCTTATAAAGGCAATAAAACTGAACTAATTACAATAGGACTCGGCTAATCAATTCTACTCGGACTCGATTTATTTAACTCAGTAGTTATATGACAATAACTCTCTTGCTATTGCTATTTCCTTCGATACAAACTCGAACAAAGCGTCCGAATCGCATAGCGAAAACAAAAAGTAAACAAGATTAACTCAACAAATCTCCCCTTAATCTTGTTCCCTTCTCTTGACTTGTATCACTCCCGTTTCTTAGCATATCCTTGAACTTCAATTTTCCCAAATGTTTTGTTAGAATATCGCTAATCTTCTTTATTGCGTTGAGATGTATTCAATTTCTATATCTCCATTTTCAACGCAATCTCGAATGAAGTGATACCTCATTTGTATATGCTTACTTACATCATGGTGAACCGGATTCTTGCTCAATGCGATGGTCGATTTATTGTCAACCATCAACACCTTGTCTTCATCTCTGGTTGTTCCAAAGAACTCTCCCAACAATCTTGAGCCATATACCTTGACAGGCTCGATGTCGCAGCGATGTACTCGCCTCGCAAGAGGATAATGCTACGACTTTTTGCTACAGGATGTCCACTCACCAAACTATCACCAAGGAAGAAGGCTACTCCAGAAGTGCTTTTCCGATCATCGAAGATCTCCGGCGGATCATATGCGTGTAGCCTTTATAATGGTGTCTCCTTTGTCTTCCTTCGTACTCACACCAAGTTCATGGTACCTTTTATGTGCAAAGTATCCTCTTCTTTGCCGCCATATGCGAGGTAGTTGGCGCCTCCATGAAGCGACTTACAATTCCAACGCATAAGCTATGTCGGTCGGTGTTAACCAAATACCTCAAACTACCAATTATACTCCTGTATTTAGTTGGATCAACTGGAGGATTTTGGTTTTCCTTGCTTAACTTGATTCGTTCTTCCATTGGAGTTGCAATAGGATTGCGATTTTCCATGCCACAACTCTCCAAGATCTTACGTGCATATGCCGATTGACACAGAGTAATGCTTCCCGGTTCTGATGAACCTCAATGCCAAGATAATATGATAACAGTCCTAGATCACTCATTTTGAAACACTTCTTCATCGGGCTTTGAACTTTTCAATCTCTTGAGTGTTTGGACTGTTATGATTAGATCATCAACATATACACCCACAATCAAGCTCTTTTCTCCTTTGCTTAAGCTTGTAGACAAGCATGTTCGGGGGCATTTTTCAAACTGCAAGGAAGCTAATGTCTTTGTCTAATTTAGCATTCCAAGCTCTTGGAGCTTGTTTCAATCCGTAAAGTGCTTTCTTGAGCTTGACACTTTACCCTCTTCACCCCTTGCTTCAAAACCGGTGGTTGAGCCACAAAGACTTCTTCATCGGTTCCCCATTCAAGAAAGCGACTTCACATCCATATGATGTATCTCCCATGTCTCTTGAGCAGCAAGGGCAATCGGCAACCTTATGGTTTCAATTCTTGCTCTGAGGCGAACACTTCTTCATAATCAATTCGGGTTTTTGCACATAACCTTTTGCAACGAGACGGGCTTTGTGTTGACAATTTCTCCTGTGGATTCTTCTTTACCTTGTAAATCCACTTCAAGCCAATAGCTCTCTGTCCCTTAGGTAGGTCTGTCAAAACCCAAGTGCCATTTTCTGAATTGATTTCAACTCCTCTTGCATTGCTCTCCTCCATGGCGCTTGTTCTAAGGCTTCGCATGGTTCTTTGGTTCTTCGCGCACTTAGCGAGCATAAGTTGATGTCTTGACTAATTCAGCCGGCTTGTCGCGTCATAAATGTCTTGTAATGAGCGCATTTTGTGATCTTTGAATTGGGGTTGAAAGACCGTAATCTGGAACACGAATTCATAGCCGGTTGGTGTGTTGATTTCTTGATCATCATCTCTGGTAAGCTTCGAGTCTTCGCTCAGACTCATCTGCGCCCGTCTGTCGGCGCCGCTTCTTTGTGATGATGTTTCTTCTTGCTCTGCTTTGCTCGACAACAGAGGATATTCCCACACGGTTCTTTGCTTCTTTCATCTTCGGCACATCCCAATTCCACTTCATCTTCTTCAAACAAGGCGTCCGCGTTACATGAACCTGTTACTTTTCGGTTCATATGTGCGGTAGCTTTTGCTCCTCTCTGCATAGCCAATGAACACCATTGAAGTGCTTCGTCATCTAACTTTTTCAATCCGGTTTGGTATTCTTTACATGAGCCACACATCCAAATGTACGCAAGTGATGTACCTTTGGGTTTCGATGATGCCAAGCTTCAAATGGTGTCATTCCATCAAAGCTGCGTGTTGGAGCTCTATTCAATATATAAACTGCAGTCTTTATGCTTCTCCCCAAAACTTCCACAGCATTGATTTACTCTTCAACATACTTCTTGCCATTTCCACAACCATTTGATTCGCCGCTCCACTACTCCATTTTGTTGTGGAGAGTAAGGTCTTGTGGTGAATTTCTTGATTCGATTGCATCACAATGGTCTCCAAATTCGATGGATATGAATTCTCCTCCACGATCTGTCAGGAGAGCCTTAATCTTGATGCCTTTTTCATTCTCAACAACAATCAAATTTTTGAAGTGATGAAATGCTTGAGACTTGTTTTTCATAATTCAATCCACATGTACCTACTTTTGTCATCAACAAGAAGTAGAAAATATTGATTTCAGCGAGAGCCACGGTGATATTGGCCCACATAAATCTCCATGAATCAACTCGATGGTTGTTCACCGATAGCTTGTTGCTTGGGAAAAAGGCTTACGATCTTGCTGCTTGCCCAAAGAGCGACCTTCACGAGAAGGCGATCCAGTGCTCTATCACCGAATACCATTGCCATCTTCTTGTTGCAAGACTTCTTAGAGCTCGAAAGTTTAGATGCCCATACCGCTATGCCATAACCATGCCGGACTTGATGATTTCATTAGCATACATATTGGCTCTGCCACTTTTGCATGAAGAATATATAATCTGTTGGGAGATCTCTTTACTGGACTAGCAACACCTTGTTGCTGTCATATATCTTCATGAAACCGTTCTCGAGAATTACCTTGCACCGTCTTTGTTCAAGCTGTCCAAAATGAGAACATTGCTTTTAATTGAGGTATGTAGTATACTTGATTGATGGTTTGTGTTCTTCATTTACGCACTTTAGAAGAACCGAGCCACGACCTGTATATCCACATGGGATCCATCTCCAAATTTCTTGATCCTTGCACCGTTTCATCCAGCTTCAATAAACACTTCCCGTGATCCCACCATATGGTTACTTGCACCGTATCCAGATACCAGTCGGCTCTAACTTCGAGTTTTTGTCTCCTCCTTCTTCATCTTTTCTTCTTTTCTTTCATTGAGCATTACAACTTCTTCCCGACTTGTCTCGATTGAAGATGATGAATTTGATCAAGAATAATGCTTGATCTGCATCTTCCTTCTTTTCAATATAAAGAGTTTTCTCTTGCTTGACTTTCTACACTCCTTTGCGAAAATGCCCATACCGATTGCAATTGAAGCATTTGATCTTTGTTTTGTCAAATCTCGACCTTATGATCTTACGCTTCCTCTCTTGGTCATCATCACTTTCGCGTCCTTTGCCACGGCCTCGTCCACGTCCTCGGCGCGTCCCACGAGTGTATCTTTGTTCTCCGCCAGAATCGAACCTTCTCCACTCTTCTTTTCATTAATGGACAAGTTTTCCCATCGTGTGCTCGGGTAAGAAGAAGCGCTCACCTTCTTCTTTGCCGTGGTTTCGCCGTTTACCACATGTACTTTCTTCAAATGCTCGAGACGCCGGCGCCTCTTGCGGCGACATTGATTCAATGTCGCCGAATTGCTCGATACTCAACGATCCGCGAGAAACGATCCGCATCTGCTACCGAATAGTTTCTCAACAACGACATGTCTTCGATTCGGCATCAAGTGGCGCAATTCTCCTACAATGCCGTAAGCTTCTTGGAGAAATCGCAATGCTTTCGTGTCCTCCATAATCAACCGATCAAAGCGCCTCTTGAGACTTGCACCGTGCCTTCTTGACTCGATCTTCACCTACTCGCATGTCCCGATAGCAACCCAAGCTTCTTTTGCGAGTTCTTTCCGCAATAGCCATCATTACATGGTCGAAGCGGCTTGTGAAATCGCAGCCATCGCACCTTGATCAATCTCTTCATGGATCGGACGGCAGTTTCTATTGCCGTCCAAACACCAAGAGTCGCGCAGGATGATTCGCATCTTCAGCCCAGAGGCCATAATTTGAATCATCAAGCATCGGGTCTTGGATTGGTATGCCTCGCCACCATCTTGATACTTGTCCCGCTTTGATCACCGTTAATGATTTCCTTCAGACATCTCCTATGATCGATCCAAGATAATGCTCTTGATCAATCACGGTTGCAGATCTTCAAGGCTCGATACCAATTGTTGAAACCAAAAGCCTTCAATCTCGAAAGTTGCGGCGATGCTCTCAAGCGGCAAAACAGAGAACCCGCAAAACACACCAAAGCGACAACAGTAACCGAGTTGCCTGGGCGAAAAAATATCGATGGACAACGCACACAATCTTTGCGATGCATCAACTCACTGCATCCTTTTACGTATTTTCTTCATGCTTATAAAGGCAATAAAACTGAACTAATTACAATAGGACTCGGCTAACTGAATTCTACTCGGACTCTGATTTCAGCTAACTCTGTAGTTATATGACAATAACTCTACTGCTATTGCTATTTCCCTTCCGATACAAACTCTGAACAAAACGTCCAGAATCGCATAACTGAAAACAAAAAGTAAACAAGA
This sequence comes from Guadua angustifolia, assembly GCA_036346375.1. Taxonomy (NCBI): domain Eukaryota; kingdom Viridiplantae; phylum Streptophyta; class Magnoliopsida; order Poales; family Poaceae; genus Guadua; species Guadua angustifolia. The sequence continues at coordinate 1,672,009 of CM070508.1, forward strand.
TTAACTCAACAGACCCCTCTTGAGTTCTTTGGCTTTCCACCCATGCCGGCTTCGTACGTGTTGGGTGAAATGCTCGACCATCCGGAGAGCTACGAGTTGATGATGACAGTGATGAACAGTATCCCGGAGTCCAATGGCATCCTGGTGAACACGTTCGCGTCCCTGGAGGATCGGGCGGTGGAAGCTCTCAGGGACCCGCGATGTCTCCCCGGCCGGGTGTTGCCTCCGCTATACTGCATCGGGCCATTTGTCGGTGCTGCTGGCGAGGCGACAGAGAGGCACGAATGTCTCACGTGGCTCGATGGGCAACCGGACCGCAGCGTTGTGTTCCTCTGCTTCGGAAGCACAGGCGCTGTCAACCACACGGAGGAGCAGCTCAAGGAGATCGCCATCGGCCTAGAGAAGTCCGGCCACCGGTTCCTGTGGGTTGTGCGCGCCGCCCCCAGCGACGACCCGGAGAAAACGTTCGATCCCCGTGCCGACCCGGACCTCGACGCGCTCCTGCCGGATGGGTTCATAGAGCGCACCAATGGCCGCGGCCTCGTCGTCAAGCTGTGGGCGCCGCAGGTAGACGTGCTCCACCACAGGGCCACCGGCGCGTTCGTGACACACTGCGGATGGAACTCGGTCCTGGAGGGCGTCACGGCGGGCGTGCCGATGCTGTGCTGGCCGCTGTACGCGGAGCAGAAGATCAACAAGTGGTTCATGGTGGAGGAGATGAGGGTCGCCGGGGAGATGGTCGGGTGGCAACAGGGGCTGGTTAAGGCCGAGGAGGTGGAGGCCAAGGTAAGGCTGGTCATGGAGTCCGACGAAGGCAGGTTGCTCAGGGCGCGGGTGGTGGCGCACAAGGAAGCCGCTGCCATGGCTTGGAAGAAGGACGGCGGCTCGTCGCGCACGGCGTTTGCCCAGTTCTTGTCGGACATGGACAGCCTTAGACTTGAAGCTGGGAAGTGAGTGATCGATATTTCGATATTGGCATGAGTCTGTCTGATTGGTATCACGTGTACGTTCTCCCGACCATGCATTCTGCTCCAACGTGACAGCACTGCTTGTATGTTTGTTGCATAAATAAGGCAGAGAAGCACAGCTATGGTGTCGGTGCATGTTGCAGGCTTCCTGCAGCTGTATCATAGTACGTGTAATGTTTAGTAGCTTGTTTAATTTAGCGTTCTTTCTGCCTTCTAATTGTTCCACAGCTATTTTTTTTTTATTGACGATGTGTGCAAATATACAAAGAACAACATGCTCTTACCAGAATAAGTGCCTTGATACTCACGATCTTGTCCTCCTTGCCGTCGGCGAGGGGCTGCTCTTCTTGTACCATCGATAGCAGCAAACCTAGAAAGTCATTAGCTTCCTTGCCGAAAGGCTTAACTTCGGCCCTCCTCCCGTTCATCATGTACTCGCACCGGCGGTGCGGCTTCTTCAACGTGCCCACCACGCCCTGCGGGTCCAGCCATCGGAGCGCAGGCACAAAGTCGCCGACGTTAAGCACCCCGCCCATGTCCATCACCTCCAGCACAACCTCCTTCAACTCCCGTGCGCCCTCGCCATCGTCAGCGCCGAACAACCGCCACGACGCCACCATACCAATGCCCGCGACAGCGCGCGTTCGTCGTGCAGAAGTTCACCGCCTTGCCCAGCGACATCACCATGACTAGACCTGGAAATTGGGCCGGGCTTTAGTGGGCCAGCACGACCCGGCACGAAAAAAAATGGGCCGAAGCACGACCCGGCACGAAAAAAAATGGGCTGGGCTGGCACGGCCCGAATGGCGTGCCGGGCCGGGCCTAAAAACCTAGCACGATGGGCCACCCGGCACGGCCCGACTGTATGGGCCGTGCTTGGGCCGGCACGGCCCGAAAGCCGGCCCGAATCTGTAATTTGTATTTTTTAAGGTCTTTCTTTGCTCATATGAATTTATACTCTACATGAAAGTTGTAGAGAATTTCGATACGCATCTTTTTCATGTAGACAACTTTTCCATTTGAGCAACGTATGAATTTATAAAAAAATATTTAGTGCGCTGTGTAGTTTCATACCGACGCTACGTCTCTCGGTAATATGCATTTTTCAGTGTCTTCCTTTGCTCATATGAATTTATATTCTACATGAAAGTTGTAGAGAATTTCGAGACACATCTTTTTTATGTAGACAACTTTTCCATTTGAGTAACGTATGAATTTATAAAAAAATATTTAGTGCGCTGTATAGTTTCAGACCGACGCCGCATCTCTCGGTAATCTGCATTTTTCAGGGTCTTCCTTTGCTCATATGAATTTATATTCTACATGAAAGTTGTAGAGAATTTCGAGACACATCTTTTCATGTAGACAACTTTTCATTTGAACAACGTATGAATTTATAAAAAATATTTAGTGTGCTGCGTTCTCTCCATTGCGTGTTGGGCGGGCGGCCCGGCAATGACCAGCGTGCCTTTGGGCTGTGCGGGCCTTGATTTTGCCGTCCGTGCTGGCCTGGCCCGCACGAAGAAATGACCGGGGCCGTCTTGGCCCGTTTCACATAGGCCCGGCACGATGGGCTCGGTAGTCTTGCTTCAAAGACGGCCCAATTTCCAGGTCTAACCATGACTGCGGCCTCCGTCTCCAGGATGGCGCAGAGTTCGTTGACCACGTGGGTTTGCTGGACCTACTCGACTTCTCTGCTTCTTTTGTTTTTTTATCGCTATTTATACTAGAGATTACATCATAGATAGCAATTTGAACTCCTAATCTTAACAGACTCAAATAAAACTTGTGAAGTTTGAACCTTCTAAAACTAAAACATAAATCTTATCTCTTAATTAATGCATGCCAAGATTATCCTTAACATTTCCTCCTAATCTTGACACACCGACTTTTACTCATTGAGACAATCTGTCTCAACTACGATTTGCCAAACACATACTTGATACAGGATAGAGAACACATACCCTCCAATTTCGAGCTCATCTTCGACAAACTTCTCTAAACGGCAAACACACCTCCTCAACATCTCGGGCACATCTTCGACGGACTTACTTTGAACGGCGAACACACTTTCTCAACGCTCCAGAGACAACTTTGACGAACTCGACATAGCACACGCATCGGTTTCCTTTTGATCTTTTCATACAGCATAATCTCTTCTGATGCGCACGACATCTCTAAAGAAACTCGCATATATTTATTTTGTGAACATAATTTATATGAGAACTCACTTTTTTTTTCTACTTATCTTTTACCTCTCGAGTCTTTTCTCTCTCTGTTGATGGCCTCTGGTCTTCCTGTGCCAAGCTCTCGCACATGAATGCGCACAAAGGTGAACTGTCTCGCGTCTTTTATTTCTTCCTGGTGCATCACGTATGCACGCTGCAGCTAACGCCATGGACTCCCTGCTACAACGGCCGCAAGTAGGCGCCGTCATTGGTGTTGGAATACACATGCACTCGCGTGTTTAAGGTTGAAGGGACACAGGTTTCTCGACGCGCAACAGCTTACGTCTTTTCTCTGTATTCTTGGATGCAGCCGTAAGGCCACTTAATGAGTTGTTTGATTGGCTTCTCTCATAAGCTCGGTCTGTTTGACTCAACCAGACTGATGGGATATAGGATACACAGATATAGAGACGGTATTTGGTTAAGTGTTTAGTAGGCAGATATTTTGAAATTTAAATATTTTGAAATTTGTATAGCAAATGTGGTCTAATTTTGTTCGAAAAAATGTTAGGAACCCATTTTTGAAATCGGTCCGGTAATCGGAGATGCTAATCAAAAGATATAAACAAAAAAGAAAAAAAAAAGAAAACTTACATACCCATGTGGCACCGCATGCATGGTTTGCTATTATGGCTGACAGTGGCTCCTTGCGCAGAACATAAGGCTGCCATGCGCTGCATCTAGAGATACGCCTATTTTCTTTGTATCTCCAGAGCCAGGCTGTATGGAGAATCTTGCATCCAGAAAGCCAGGCTCAAAACTAGATGCAAGCAACCAAACATTAAAAAAAATAAAATTCTATATTTGTAAATGCAAATCTCTGTGTATACGTTCAAGCAAACAGCCTCTAAATAAACATCTCAATGCATGCATACGCTTCTTACGCAACAGACTCAATGCACTAACAAACCGATCCTTGTCTCATGCAACGGACCTCATCTAAACTAACTGACTCTATTATCAATCCGCGCATGCACTGCTAACTAATCAAGCAAGAAACTAACACACGCAAACTCAAATACTAATGATAAGATTATTCATAACAATCACCTCCTTAATCTTGTCACACCTCTTCGCAAGTCGACATCCAATCTCCTGACGCATCTCCAAGGAGTTCTGACTTCTTCTTGCTGGCCATACCACCGATGACACACCTTGCCGGTGATTATGACCTTTTTGACGCAGCTCTAATTGTCTTTTCATCGGTGACCTGAGACTCGCATTAGAGTTTACTACGAAAACTACAAAGAATTCTCATACACTCACACATCTAGAATGGCGCGCAACTTGCGGTGACAAAGAAGTGATAGTGATGTGTCGACTCACTATCACTTCAATGCATTAGAGTTTACTTACGAGAGAACTTGGTTACACGGTTTTCCTTAAAAAGTAATACGGATATGTGATTATCGATTGTCGGTTTTTATTATAAAAGTGATACTGATAAAGCATCGATTATCGGTTTTTATTATAAAAGTGATACTAATGATATGTATTGGAGTAAATTATTTTCTAAATGAATAGGCAGGTAACTCTGCCGGTTAATTAGGATTGAAGAAAGGTCAACAGAAAGAATTCGCAAGAATTCTCATACACTCACACATCTAGAATGGCGACCACAATTCCTCAACATCCCGGACTCGTCTTCGACGGACTTGACTTTAGACGGCGAATACATCTCTTCAACATCCTGGAGTCAATTTTAACGAACTTGACTTTGGACGACGAACAAACCTCTTCAATGCCCCAGAGTCAACTTTAACGGACTCAACTTTGCACACACAGCAGCTTCCTTTTGATCTTCTCGTGTAGCATAATCTTTTTTGATGCACACGTCATCTCCGAAGAAACTCGCATACGCTTATCTTGTGGATATAACTCGCACAAGAACTCACAACGTGTAGTTTTTTCTTGCATTGCAATGTATTGCCACCAGAAGGAGTAGAACTACACCGCCTGACTCGCCACGCTAGCAGACACCCTGAGCACATCCACCATGGTGTCCCACGCCTGCACCGGCCTATTGCTGACCCGGAGTTACGCGCCCAAAGCTACCATTGATTCTGTTAGGGAAACTGCTGGGAGGAAGAAGCATAGTAGAATACGGCGTCTGCAAGAACTTATGAACGACTTCGAGTAAGTAGGGATCAATGGTCAGGAAAGGTTGCGAAGGGAGTAAGCTGCATCGGATGGCTAATGAAGCTGAATAGTAATTACTGAAAATTAACCATATGTAACTATTGTCGTTTTGCTCCTTTTTACCGGTGTGGGTGAATTCAGACGAATCTTTTCTGTTATGGGTAAACTCTACGTAATGGGGAATTGATATAATGCCACTCGAAAAAAGCGGTGCGAGCAAAATGCCACTCTCGGCGTTGTCTTTGTTAAAATGCCACCCTTCTTCGTGCCCTCCTCGCCAAAATGCCATTTTCGGTTTTACGAAATGAATTTCGCTCTTGTGCGAGTCTAGCCACGAAATGACCGTCGTGCCCCGAGCTCATGAAAAAAGCCGACCGAGACCGAGTGCAAGGCGATTAACGGCAACTAGAGGAACCCTAGTAGTTCACCCAATCCTCCGTGATCAACGACTTGGGAGGCGACCCACTGCGACGACCGGCCGTGGCGACCTCGAACGGCGGTGCACGGATGTCGCCGAGGAAAGGTGAGAATCCTCTCTTCGCATACCAATCTCGAGGCGATTCTAGGGTTTGATTTGTGTGCCGTGTTCTTTGTTTTGTGTGAACCCTTAGTCTAGGAACGGCGGTGCTCGCGTGATTGCATTCATGGTCGGCGGGATGAACCCAGTGGGAAAGGACGGGGACGCGTTGGGGTAAAATTTATGTTCTTCACATTTCTTGATGAACCAAAGTAAAGTAAACGGTAGTGTACCCTAACTGAAGTTTTTTTTTGCTTGTGTTCATCAAATCAACCCGTTGGTAGACTAGTTGAATGGATGGAAAGTACAGAAGATTGGTCTCTACCATGCAGTCCGGGCCATGATGATGTGGGCGCCAGAGATGGTTGTAGAGTTGGAATTGATTGGGATAATATTAGGATTGTTGAGTCACAGGATGAGGAAGGTAGGATTGAACAGATGAGTGAGGATCAAATGTATGTGCTTCTGGGTTTAAGGGAGGAGGATGCAACGAGAGCAAATGAGGAGAGGGCAAGTCAGGGGGTACCTGAGATACAAATGGGGAGAGGGCAAGTGCGGGGTACCTCTGAGATACAAATGAAGCTATGGATGATGATGTGGAGGTCTTTGCCCTAGATGTTGATGATCAGATCCGGATGAAATTTGTATTCATTATGACAAGGAACATCCATCTATGGAGCTAGGCACCTGTACTCGTCAATGAAAGAATTCGGAGCTTCTTTGTGAGGCAATATGCAATAAACGAAGAGTTTGATCTGGGGATCGAGAAGACCGATAAGACAAGATATAGGGGTTATTGCAAAGTGAAGGTTGTCCTTGGAGGATAGTTGGGCACGCAGGTAGTGATATGAGAACCATAATGGTATTTGCTTTAAATAATTCTTTCGTTTGAATTAAATGCTTTTACTAATGTTTGTTTATCTTCTTTTTTTATCCGGTGTCGTGTTGATGGAGGAGCACACGTGTACATCTAGCGGCCGTGTTGAGGTACAAGCGCAACCCGAGCATGGGTTGCCGAGAGGGCATTGCCTATTACGAGAGGTAACCCTAATCTTGGTGCCAGGACTTGCGAAAAAACTCGGGGCGATTACTGCGTTCTTGTTGCTTATGATCTTGTGTGGAAGGGCTTCTGAGAGCTCTAAAAGATATGTCTGATAGTTGGGAAGAAAGCTTTCGGTTACTATACAGTGGAAGGCGAGAGGTGTTAAGGAGATCCTGGTAGTGTTGTAGAAATAGACACAATATGTGTAGATGAAGCAGTATACTTCCATAGGTTTTTCGTGCACTTAAGGCATGCATTGATGGGTTTGTTAGTGGGTGTAGGCCTTATCTCAAGATTGACACCTGACCCTAAATGGTAGGTGGAGCGGGCATTTGGCGGTTACTCTGACCTTAGATAGCCATAATGGATGTACCCGATGGCGTTTGGTTTTTGACTCGAAAATGAAGATAATCGCATTGGTTCATGAGTCGGTACATAAGGCACTAGGAGATCTCCTTTGCTAGCCATATGTACAGATGCATGTAAAGGTCTAGAAAATCAGATTAGTAGAGTTTTCCCTCATGCGAGAAAAGAGAGTGCTTTAGGCATCTCATGCAAAATTTCATCAAAAATTTCAAGGGGTACCTTCAATGAATTGTACCTGTAGCAAGGGCCTCTGAGGTTGACTTGCATGAGAAGCACATGGCGTCAATTTTTGAGAAATGCCCTAGGGCTTTGGACTACTTGAATAGGTACCATTCGTTGAAGTGGATGAGGTATGTTTAATCCAGGATGTGAAATGCGATTACATAAATAATAATTTAGCGAGTGTTTCAATAATTAGATTAGAGACATCAAAGATCTACATTTGTTGACCTAGCGAGACAAAATAAGGAGAGGATGATGGTGCTATGGGAAAAAAGGAAGAGAATTGGGGAGAGATTGGATGGTAGGATATTGCCTGCGGTCTTGCTTCAAATCAAGGCAAGGACTAGAGGTCTTGGGCACTTGAGAGTTGTCAAAGCTGATAGGGTATGTGCGGAGGTTTGGGACAATACCTGTGGTGAAAGGCATGTGGTTAAGGAGCAATCCCATGAATGCACTTGTTTTGAATGGCAACACACGGGCAAGCCATGTGATCATGCTCTGGCTAGTGTCATTACACATAGGACACTTGATATGGCAGATTATGTAAATGAATACTATTCTGTTGCCAGATTTAGGGATGCCTATTCAGGAAGAATTGAGCCTATGCCTGACAAAGCACAATGGCCACAGGTTGATTTGCTATATGAAGTGGCAGCACCTTTGGGCAAGAGGCCAGTTGGTAGGCAAAGAAAATTGAGGATAAAAGGTTTCATGGAAGGTGGGAGTAGCTCTGCTCCGAAGGCAGGCCAAAGTAGTAAGGTTAAAAATATGGTCAGAGGCCCTATAAAGTGCAAGAGATGTGGGGAGATTGGTCATCAACAATCAAGCTACAAATGTCCATTTAATGGCACTAAAATAAGGTAAGTTATGTGGGGATCCCAAGTTATGTGTACTACATGTAATCTGATACTACATGTTCAAATTACATTGGTACTTTATACATAGGAAGAGGAAGTCGAGTAGAAATTTTACAAGCGACCTTCTTTGAGACAACAAATGTGCGAGAGCCTTTGCTCAGAAACAAATGTGCAGGCCAGGCCTACGGTGGTCACTAGGAGGTTTGACATCAATATAATCTTTTGGATGCATTTACTTTTTTTTCATTTCCATCAATATAATCTTTTGGTTGCATTTGCAGCATGCAGCAAGGACCCTCATCGAACAAGTTAACTCCCACTCCTCAGAAGAAGTCAACTCCTCGGAAGAAGTCAACTCCTCAAAAGAAGAAGTCAACTCCTAAGAAGAAGTTAACTCCTAAGAAGAATAAGAAGAAGAGCAAGATGACTTGAAGCTGAGCAGTGTCTTTTGTGTGTTTTGTAATATGAACAATGAATTTCTGGTTGTGTGTTTTGTAATATGACTAAGATGACTAGAAGCTGGGCAGTGTCTTTTGTAATATGAACAATGAATTTCTGGTTTGAAGTCGCAGTCAACTTCTGCAGCATGTTTGTAAGGTTCCTGGGGTGTTGTTTCTCAGTACTTGGATGTTTGAATTGTGGGAAGAATTCTGGCATGTTGTCATATGTTAATGGGCATTGTGTGTTTCTGGGGAAAATTGATATTATTGTTTCTGGGATGTTTCATGGCCTAAAGGGCATTGTTTCTGGCATTGTTTCTGGGATGTTTCTGGCATTGTAAGGTTCGAATATAAATCGAGGCTTCATTTTCTGAGGCATGTTTCATCGGCATGTTTGTAAGGTTCACAATTATAACTTCTATCACATGGGCATATGATATCTCATACTAAGCTGCCGTGGCTTCACATTCGCCCGCCCGGCCGTGCACAACATGGTTCTACCATGGTGAATCACCTCCACTATATAAACTAGTGTTCACCACTTTAGGCTATGTGGGACTATTCATAGTGCACATGCCTCCTCATGAGTGGGCCTTTGCCTTCTCCCGGATCTTTCATATCAAATTTCTTTGTGAGAAAAGACTTGACCTCATTGATCACATCAATATTTGTGCCAAAGATCGATTATATCGTCCACATAAAGGCACAATATAACTCCTTCACCCCCACCATAGCGATAGTATACACATCTATCGGCCTCATTAATGACAAAGTTCGCGAAGTCAAAGTGGTGTCGAACTTCTCATGCCATTGCTTAGGTGCTTGTTTCGAGCCATACAAAGATTTCAATAATTTACACACCTTGCTCTCTTGACCCTTTACTACATACCCATCGAATTTGCTCCATGTAGATTTCCTCATCTAACTCTCCATTAAGGAAAGGCATCTTCACGTCCATCGATGAGCGAAGACCATATGAAGCAGACGAGGAAAATAATACTCGAATGGTGGTCATTCTAGCAGGTGAATAAGTATCAAAAAAATCTTAGCCTTCTTTTAGGTGTAACCCTTAGCCTGGCCGAGCCTTGTACTTCTCAATAGTACCATCGAGGCCTAAGCTTCTTCTTGAACACCCACTTACAACCCACGGTTTACAACTATATGGCCGTTCAGTCACCTCCCAAGTCCCATTGGCAAGAATCGAGTCCATCTCATTTTGGACAGACTTCTTTCCAATTATCTCGCATCTGGAGATGCATATGCCTCTGCAATGGGCGTGGGAGTATCATCCACGAGGTACACAATGAAATCCTTGCCAAAGGATTTTTCAATCCTCTGTCTCTTGCTCTTTCTAGGAGCTTCATTGTCATCCTCCTCTAGGATTTTCTCAAGTGGTTGCTCGAACGACTCAGCAGTGTAATAGTCTCGGGAATTATCTCGGAAGAAAATCTAGAAGTGCTATGCATATCTTTCATCGAAATATATTCTCAAAAAGCGTAGCATCATGAGACTCCATAATAGTATCAACATACATATCGGGCACATCGATTTAACTACTAAAATCTATAAGCGATGCTCATTGAGCATATCGAAAAGACACAATCCATTGTCTTAGGCAGAGCTTCGCTTTTTGTTAATCGGTACATTGACTTTAGCCAAGCATCCCCATATGCGCAAGTAAGAAAGTGATGGTTTTCTCCCAACCCACTTCTCGTAAGGGTCTTCTCCATGTTTACATTGGGAACTCTATTCAGGACATGACATGAAGTCAACCTGACCTCCCCACCATGCCTTAGATAAACCGGCGATGTCTAACATGGCGTTCACCAAGTCGGTCGGTGTGCGGTTTTCCTCTCGGCAATCCCGTTTGATTCGGGCGAGTAGGGAGGTGTCCTCTCATGAATAATACCATGTTCCGCCTACAGAAATCATCAAAGATTTTGGGAAAAAATTAGCCTACGATCCGACCTAAGGCGTTTGATCTTTCTCTCTAGTTGATTTTCAACTTCACTTTATAGATTTTAAAGTAGTCTAGCGTCTAGTCCTTAGTTTTCAACAAGTAAACATAGCAAAATCTAGTCGCATCATCAATCAATGTCATGAAATATCTCTTTCCACCCTTTGTCAACACACCATTCATCTCGCCGGATCGAGAATGTATGAGTTCTAGAGGTGCCAAGTTCCTCTCCTCGGCCGCCTTGTGAGGCTTTGAGGTTAACCGATTGCACACAACTATGGCACTTAGAACCTTTGGCAATAGTGAAATTGAATTAAACTCATGCTAGAAAGCGATTCATAAGACCAAAATTAATGTGGCATAAGCGAGAGTGCCAAATACTCGCATTATCATTAACACTACCACATATATGGTTCCGCAGACTTATTATTGAAATCTGAAAGGAAAAGCGGAACAAGCCTCCGCCTCATAGCCTTTACCAATAAATAGTCCATGCTTGGACACAACTACTTTATTGGACTCTAACACTACCTTAAACCCATCTCTTGCATAGAAGGAGCCACTAACGAGATTCTTGTTGATAGAAGGGACATCTTTGCACGTTCCTCAAGCGCGATCTTTCCCAGTGAACTTGAGATCCTTTGTGCGGTGCCATGAGCGAAGCATGTGACCCATTCCCCATCGGGGCGGAAGAATCCCGAATGACACGATAAGAAGAGAACATATTGATGTCGAACACACATGAGCGTTAGCACCGTATCAATCCACCAACGGAAGGCGAAATCACGAGAATCTGAAGGTAAATTACCATACCTGCGTCTCCGGCATTGCTAGCGGTCCTTGTGTTGTGACCTTGGACGTCATCCTTTGTTGGCCTTTTCCCTCGGCGGTGCGCACGATCGGGGCATTCCTTGGAAAAGTGTCCGACCTCACCACATGTGAAGCAGGTTAGCTCGGCCTTGTTCATCTTCTTCTTGAAGTTGGTAGTCTTGTTAGGCTTATTTTTCCCTTTGTTCTTGCCGTAGTTCTTGAACCACGTTGGTATTTGGGCGGTCCCTCGGCTCCTTTACCATTGAAATCCTTAGCGAGCCTTCTCTTCAACATCAAGGGGCCTTCTCGGGTTTTCAAGCGATATCTTTGTCCTCTTATGTTTTAGAGTAGTGCGAAACTCCTCCACGAAGGAGGGAGTTTTGCAATGATCTGTCGGCCACAAGCGGATCGGGTAAGACACATTCGGGAGTTCGAGTTCCTTGACAATGCCTTTGTATCTCATGGGCTTGCTCTACAATAGGCGATTATCGACCATCTTATAGTCATGAAAATTCTCTATGACATGATTCCTTTGCCCGCATCCGATGCACGAACTTGGCGTTAGCGTATCCCACAGCACTTTCGCGTCTGTTATGTGCATGTACATCACACAGACGATCGGCAAAGCTAAGAATGCATCCCACGAAGAGTATTGGCATCCGTGAAACTCTTCTGCTTTCGGCGGAAGATCACCTTGAGCTTGCCTTTACTAACCAGAATACATTCATAGGCGTAAGCGGGCGTGACCTTGACTTGCCACCTCTTAAAATGCACACGGAGAATTTCTCCGGCCTCGGTCGTCGGCAAATCCAGCCATTGTTAATCGATAAAATGTCTACAATAAGGTTTTGGATTGTTGATAAATTAGGCGATTTGAGATTATATTCGAATATAAATCATGAAACGACATCACGAAACTAGCATGTATCTATCGACATACTAGATAACACGAACACCATGATCATCTTGGTAAACATGATTAACGGCGAGATTAGGGCGGTCGAGCGTCTTGAGCGAAGCGAAGATCACGGATGGCGTAGATGGTGCGATCGCGGTGTTGGCGTGGGCGGCGTTGATAATGGCGTCGCGAGGAAATTCTTGGCGCGTTCCCAAAACCTTATTCGCCCTCTCCGGTGCGGGATCGCAAAAGCGAAGGGTTAGGAGACTTGCTCTCCCGTCGCGGATGCGTCGGCGCTTCGGGATGGGGAAGGCTCTGAGGCGGCAACAACGAAGGTGGCAAAACCTAATGTGTGTTCTCTTCGTCTACGGGTGGCGGTAGCGATATATATAGGGATAGCACAATGCTAAGTGACGAGCGTGACTTCGAAGGCGTGCCGAGCGATATCAAACAACTTCTATCAACATATCAAACTTTTAACTTCTATCAACAGATCAAACTTTTAACTTCTATCAACATATCAGTCCCAACTTTTAACTTCATCAGTCTCAACTTCATCTGGAACTTCACAACAAACTGATTCTGTAGATTCACAACAAACTTCATCTGGAACAAACTTCATCTGGAACAAACTTCACAACAAACTGATTTTCTAGATTCATAAACAACAAACTTCAACAACACAGAATCAGAGAGAATGATCACTGCATCATTTCACAATTACAAAACACATAATAATTGTAGCATACATTACAAAACACAGAATGGGAGAAGCATCACTACATCATTTCACAATTACATATACAACCAATACTGTTAGCACTGCAGCTATCACTATATTGCAAACAACTAGGATGCGGCCCATCTTCACCAGCTTTGACACCTCCAATTTGATACCGTAGCATTGGCCTTCCCCTTTTTCAGCTTTAGAGATCACACATTTACCAGAGAGTGAATTGACAAATTCTTCATATTCCTCACGCCACATGTAGAATACACACCTCCTAGGATTCTGAAAAAATATCACACAGTCACATGAACCCTAGATATGAATGAACCCAAAGCAAATTTTCCAAAACAAAAGATACAACTCATATACATCTTGCTCGTTGCGCCGACACTTGAAGAAGGTCCTCCCCGGGTTCTTATTTGACCTCGACACAAGCTCCAGAATCCGGTCACCGCACCTAGGGCATTCCACGAGGGGCAGCCCACTCGGACCGGATTCATGCTTTGGGAAAGGGCGCACACCTGAATGAAGTGAGTAGCTCCTCTGTGACATCCTAAGGGCGCGGCTCGGAGTGGCCACCGCTTCTCCCTCGTCGCCGTCGCCGGGGAAGGAGGCAGCCCTAAATGAAGGTTTGGTTCGGAGAGGGAGGATGACTGGTGCGAGCTGGCCTGGTGGAACTAAGCAAGAAGAGCTCGGGGGCACGACGGTCATTTCCCGTGGCTAGACCTGCACACAGTAGCGAAATTCATTTCAGAAAACCGAAAATGGCATTTTGGCGAGGAGGGCACGAAGAAGGGTGGCATTTTAACAAAGACAACGTTGAGAGTGGTATTTTGGCTCGCACCGCTCTTTCGAGTGGCATTATATCAATTTTCCCAATCGGAGGGAAGCATAAAAGACTGGAGGAAATGAGGAAAGAGCAGAATTCCGCATATATTAAGTCTTGTTAGTTTTAGCCGTAGCGTATCTCTATTGCTCTTCTCATATCGATTTGGTTCTTTGGATATCTGTGAGTGCTTTTGATTATCTCATTCCCAGTTTTGAGTTCGGATTCATCAGGGTCCTGACAGATTCGGTCCCAAGGCTCCCGTTGAGCGACTGAACACGCCGTGTCGCCCGTGATTATCCCGCCTGACCTCGAGCGCTAGCTGCCCTATGCCTGAAGCATAGAGCAACATGCTTCGATGCATGTCAATGCATGTCTCGAAGGCTACATGCATGCACGGCTCATGGTGCATCAGCAAGGAATAATATGCACGCGGATGAATCCGGTTGGGAACGTGTGCTGCCGCCAGAAGTGCCTCCCTCTGACACGGGTGTTCAACTCCTTCCGCACGTCACGTCTCTTCAACATCGCATCGTTCAGCCACAATAACCCACCCCGAGGTGCAGTGGTGGTGGTCTCCCCAGAGGCAAACGCAATATCAAGATTAGAATCTTACTCTGATATCAATTGTTGAAGCACACATATACTCACGTGTTTAAGGGAGAAGGAACACAGGTTTTTCGACGCGCAACAGCTTGCCTCTTTTCTCTGTATTAATTCTTCGATGCAACAGACTCAATGCACTGACAAACCGATCCTTATCTCACGTAACAAACCTCATCTATCTAAACTAACTGACTCTATTATCAATTCGCGCATGCACTGCTAACTAATCAGGCAACAAACTAACACACGCAAACTCAAGTACTAATGACAAGATTATTATGACGCAGAACTCTCATGTACACACACAAAAACAACGACGACAACTCCTCAGACCGCACATCACCTGCTTCTTTTCATCCTATTTCCTTCTTGCTTCTTGAAATGACCCCCATTTTCACATAAATGCGAAAATAGAAATCTCATGTGCTTCCAGTACTAGTCCCTGGATCAGTAGCTAGTACGCACATTTACAGTACAATTGGAATCACAACCATACCTTATATTAATTAAGCGGAAACTAATAAACACATAAATCTTACAACTCAGAGTATATAGCAGCAAAAGAAGCAAGGCCTTGTAGTTAGGGGTGCAATTGGAACGGATATTTTCCGACCGACCGAATCAATTCGGATAGCGATTTGAATAGTTTTTCGGATATTCGAAGAATTTTCCGGATACGGATACGGATAAGGATAGTTATCTCGGATACGGATAGTAATTATCCGACGGATCTGAGGAATATCCGAGTTTATAATCGGATAATATCCGGATATAAAATATGGATATTATCCGAAAACTTTAAAGACTTCTCCAAGACTGTGAGTCTGTAACTCTCCAATCAAAGAGCACCCGTCACCAGAGTCTGGAGGCACTAGTACTAGTGTTCCAATACCACTCTTGGTAGTCTACCAGTGCCAACTGCCAAGTACCAACTACCATTCTACCAAGTGCCACACTGCTATTGCCAAAGTGCCAACGCCAAGTGCACCACAGCGCCAAAGTGCGTTCATTATTAATTCTTAATTATGTACAATGCAACTATAGTAAATTCTTGTACTATTTTCTTCACATTTTGTCAATAATTATTCATAGCTCATAAGTAATCTACCATTCAGTATATTACATGTGCAATAAATGATCTATATTTTCGTGTATTATCCGGCTAAAATATTCATACCGTATTGAATCCGATCTGTATTAAGCCGTGATTAAGTAAGTGATAGTATCCGGTATTATTAGCATTCGTATTCACATCCGACACCATTCGTATCCGACTTCGTGTTCGATAAAAAATATGGATACGGATACGGGATGAACAATATCCGACAGTATCCGATCCGATTACATCCCTACTTGTAGTGTGCCCAATTAACCCGCAGGCAACTGACGAGGTATAAATCCCTAGAAAAGATCACGGCAATAAGGATCCCGCAACCTATGACGAAACAAATCTTCGAAGCTTTGCAAGCTTAATCACCTAAGACAACAAATTAAGTAAAGGTGAGTACTTTTATACTCCGCAAGACTTAAAGGTGGTATTTGCAAATGCATAAATACAGGGCAAGTCAAAGGAGACTACTACAGTTAATTTGCATAAAGCGAAATTGAATTTGTAAATCAAGTTGTCATTTGCAAACGAAAGTTGTAAGAGCAAGTTTGATTGATAACAAATAAGTAAAGTATAAGTAATACTCACAGTCCTCCATGACGTGAGCGACGAAATATCCAAATCATGGAATCCAACAATACCGGCCCTTTGACATAAAGCAACAGTTGCAAAACAAATGAAACCAAGCCCTTTTGAAAATAATAAAACATCTAACATTGGAATGACTTCACCAAGTGCCCATGACTGCGGGTGCGGCTAATCGATTAGATTTTCACTCTGCAGAGGTGTACAATTTTACCCCCAAGGAATGATCAATCTTTTTGCTCGACACACTTCCTTAGATGTGGCGGCAAAGAGATCATACATAGCCGTTACATTACCTAGACATGACTTTGATCCAGCCCAGGACGTTAAGCCCTCGCCATAGAAACAGAAACACACACCCAAGTCGTGGATCCACTTTCAGTACACCAACACACCATTTCTGTTCATGGCAAGACATACACCGTTGCACCGGTATGCATTTATCCACATGAACTGTGTGGAAGCCCCTCACAAGCAATCCAGAACGGAGTGCTTCTGCTAGCTCCCGCCTACCAAAGAGCAAAGCCACGTTTAAATAACTTAATAAGCTAAGGCTGTCCCATACCAGATCTTATGGTTGCACGGAATTCTTGGATCAATAGCGTCCCATTGCTCGATCGTTAATCTGACACGGGCGACACTTCACCCTACACTACGAGCAATTCCCTTTGCTCAACCGGCTATTGCCAATAATCGCCCGCGTCAAAACCATAGTTTTATTTTGGGTTTTTATTAAACTACCAGCAACCAACAGTGACATTTCCAACATTTTTAGGAAAACAATTTTGATCTGATCATCTACATCATTGATTCCAAAGTATGGCTAAGCATGAATAATATGTAAGCGCATATACCCATGATGACATTAGGTAATGTCTATCCTTAATATATGGTTATCAAGGTTCACATGTCCATATTTATGGAGAAAGTTTCATGAGACAACAGGTATATCTACTAGCACCACAAAATAGCGAATTTATAGAAAATAAATGCATGCGTGAAACCATTTAATAAACAAAAGGAAAATTAAATACTGGGATTAATATGGTCAAAGGGGTGCTTGGCTTGCTTAATCCTTATTTACGGCGAAGACGAGGATTGCGGCTGATGATGGCAATGACAAAGTCAGAGGCATTGGGTTCTACACATCGATCAATGGAAATATAGCAAATAATACACTTCAATAAGAGAAAAAAGAAAATAGATAGTAAAACAAATAAAACTCTTCACAAGGAACAGGGATTGCTCTTTATAAATTTATTAATTTTATTTTACGAATTCAAGATGCAAAAATTGTTTAGATTAATAGAAGTATACATTGATTACAAGTTTCTTAAACTTTACTATTCATAATATACGATATGGGTAACCTTATCACTTAAGGGTTTTGCTCTATCAGGATTCAGGTGCAAAGCAAGTTAAAAATAAGGATATTTTTCTAAATTACTGCAAATCATATCCTAAAGATCATTTCTAGGTTATTCTTCATTGAATTTGAATTTAGACAAGCTGCTTTGAGAGCTGATGAAAAGGCTTAAATGATCACATTAGACTGAATGAATAGTTCTTTATCTTTGATTGATTTTGTACAGAATTAGTTTTATGCAGATTGGATCTATTGATTTAGGCTATTGGCCTCATCTTCATGATATTTGAGAAGGTTCTGGTGATACAAACTTTGTAATCATTGATTTCTCATTTGCAACTACATTTCGCTTGCTTATATTATGGATTTTAGGAATGTGAACATTTAGGGTTATTAGGCTATCAAGATTAATATGCAAATCATGGTGAAGTGAGATTATCTTTTCATAATAGGGTAGTCTATAGTTTGGAGAGCACTACTAAGCAAATTTCATAAGTTTTAGGATTTGGACGAGACATTATGTTCATTGCTGGAAAAGCTTATATATCATTATGAAGATTACATTTACGAAATCGGCAAGGTGAAACGCAAGGTTAACACTTAAGGGTTTTGATTTAGCTGGATCTAGTTGATAAGCTAGTTGTAAATAAGATATTTTTCTAGAATATGGTGGCATGAACTTTGTACAATATTTCTAATCTAACTTTATAAATTTTAGCATCTAGACGAGTTATTTTATTTGCTATTGAAATAGTCTAAATGACCACAAAGGTAACGCTAAATCGAATCAAGTTTTATTTTAAGTTTGCGACCAAACTATACATGATCCTTTATTCATTTTTCAGGTATCAGCAGGGTGCAATCCTAGAAGTGTTTTAAAACTATTTTTACATTATTTTGACTTTACCCACGATAGATTATTTATTTATTGTTGTTAAATTGTATTTCCTTTTTGTTAGAAGGACACCAACTAAGTTTGATTTTAAGTATTTTTACATGGATAAGCCTCTACTGATTTCATGAACATTTAGAAAATATTTTATGATCTTATGAGCTATTACGTTTTCATTTTTAGTAATGGCCACATTAGGGTTTACTAATGATTGCAAAGCAAATATATTAAACTTAGTTCAAAAATTAAATATCTTTGCATGATGTAGGATCGAAATATACTAATGTAGCAATCAGAGGGGGGGTGAATGATTGCGTGGAAGCTAAAATCAAATTTTTGGACTTTGTTTTTCTAACACACCCCAATTTAAACTCAAATTACTTGGAGACCGGTTCACGCAATGGAGACCGTTACAGATCGAGAGACCGATCGGAGACCATGAGAGCAGTTTTGCGACCAGTAGAAGCGATCTGGGTGACGATGAAGCGATCGGGCGACGATCTGTGATCAGGGCGACTAGATGGCGATTTGGGCGAGCAGACTGATACATATTCATTAAAATAGTAATTACTGAAAATCCAACCGTTAGATCGATGTGAAATTTTAACTGTAGAAACTAGATTCAATTCCAAAGCTAACCCAAAAATAATCAACTCGATCGAACCTACAGATCTTGAGATATTACCTTCGTAATATGACTAAATCGTCAGACGCTGGACCAAAGCAAGAACGGAAGGACATACGTTCACTAAAATAGCAATTCCGAAAGAACCAACCATTGGATTGATATGAAATTTTAACTGTAGAAACTATGTTCAATTCTAAAGTTAACCCAAAAGGAATCAATTCGATCGAATCTATAGATCTTGAGATATTACCTTTGCAAGATGATATCTTTGCAAGAAACCGAACTCCGTGATGAACTTCATGACTGCTGCGATGGACAAAACTTTAGTCGATGCTCCAATCTACGCCAGACTAAAAAACAACTCAAGGTCTTCAAATTCTTCTAGTTGCCTGACTTCTTTGCTGGTTTCAACCACGTTGCAATACAATAAAGATCAAACGTTAAAAACTTCTATTTGCAATGATTTTCTTCTTCACGTTGCGATGCACAGAATGCTTAGATTTGCAAGAAGAATTTTATTTATCTGGATACAGTACTCCAAAGACTCGAACGTGTTCACCAAGATGCCATTGGACTCTAGGATTCAGTTCCACACATTCATCAGAGCCCTGTAAATCTTTTCCCCGGGTGCTCAAGCATATCCAGTGGGAGATGAGAAGCCAGCATCTTTGGAACACCGAAGAACTCGAGAGGTGTATCCCTGAGTGAAAGGGCCCTCCTATTCAACACTTCAAAAAAGAGGAATTAGGATATGACAATCTAGACTTCAAAAGAAAAATTAGCAATTGAAATCATTCTAAGTAAACCTCATCAATTTCATAAATAAATCATTCGACAAAGATCAAACATCATTTTCATTTCATTAACAAAAATATCGTTCATATCCATACATCACAAATTACACATATATCAATTACAACAAGAATAATTTTATATCCATCCACTAACATTAATGTCATACAGGAATTATATATCAAAAGTTCATACAATTATTAATTACAACAACTGGATACTCAGAAGAGGTTACAAATGATGTGTAATCTAATTCAAAAAGGCCTTGGTTTATAATACCTAAAAGTGTAAGAATGAAAAAAAAATTAAAAGGTAAGAATGAAAAATAAATCTAGAAAATGATGATAATGATAATACTAGTAATAATAAGAGTCAAATTATATATTCATAAATAGGTTTTAAAAGAAAAGGAAAGAAGAGAGAAGAAAAGAGAAAAATAAATATAAATATGGCAGGACTTGAACCAAAGTCCACGTTTGAGATCATCGCGCAAGCACAAACCGGGCTCGGGAGTTCTAGAGTCCAATCTAAGCGACTCCAGAACCTTCGGGAACTTAGCTCCTCCCATACAGAAGTATACTTATTATGCTTGACGACTTCAACTCTAACAGTTTCCCCAATGGGATGGAAAACCTTCTACCGACCTTGCAGGTCACGGCGTCGGAGGTTGATTTCCGTGGATCCTAACTGCTGGAGGTTGTGTCCAAGGTCGGCGTTGCTCGACCTTGACCACAACGGGGGCTGGATGAGGGCATGCTGCCTTGAAAAAGGTTAAGTATACGACAAAAGACAAAGACAAAAGTAGCTGATAAAATGTTGAATACGCTCGATGTTTTGATTAGTTAATATGTCAAGATTCATGTAACTATCTCAAAGTGACAGTGATATTACTATTATTATTCTAGGTTAATTATGCGGGTCATCGCACCAGCTCTTTGAAGCTTGCTTGACTCTTTGCACGGTTTGCACGGTACGAAGGAAGCTGTAGGTGGACGGTGAGAGCGCTGGCATATGAGGGCAAAAGGTGTAAGTTGGTACGCCGAGCTCCTTGGCCACGCCAAGGGCGTTGGCGTGGAATACGTGGATGACAAGGGTGTGCACTGGCTGGAGTTCAGGGGCGGAGCAGAGTAAACCGTGGAGTTGATTATTCAGTTGGCGCATGAGCCCCAAGTACCTGACGAGGAAGTGCTCTCCGAAGGCGAGGGGGAGGAGGGCGGCGCGGGTTGCAGCATGAGGGTAGGGTGGGATGCCGTGACGCGTTTGATGGCTGCGGCGATCGTGGGCATGCACATCGGATCGTCGATAAGCACCACCGCCACAGCGAAGCCAGCTTGAGGAAGACGTCCGCGAGCTCCATCATGGGGATCACGTGGCCAACGGCCAACACCAAGACCAGGGTATAGGATGACACTCTTCTTCAACGGTTTTTGGTGGTTGTACGGTGAAGCTCAAGTTCTAGGGTACTTGTTGGCGCGAGGGAAACTCTGGGGAGAGAATGGAGCGTGCTGATGCCGTGATGCGGTTGTGGCGACGGAGGTGAAGAGTTTAAGTGCGAGGTTTGAATGCTTAATTTACTCCATAGAGTCAGTACTGCAGTGTTGGCAATTTGGTGAGCGGCGCATTAAATATCATCGATGTTTGTTTAGATGAAGTACCATCAATTAGTTTTCTTTTACTATATAGCATTTAAATTTTTTCTTTTAAAAAATCATTCGAATTTCGAACATTGTGATTTGATTGGAGATTCATTCTCTGGCCAGCGAGGTCATTTTCTCTTGTGAGCTCATCATTATCCTCTCCAGTGCCGTCGTCTACTGCCATCGCTGTTGGGTTAGGGTTTGAGGTTCACTAGATTCCCCTAACTTAGAGGGCGTCCGGGACAGTGGCGGACCGATGATGGGTGTGGCGATGGCGCCTCCTCAGAGCATCTCCAACAATGCCTAAAATCCATTCCCAAAACCTGATTTTGGGCTTGATTACAAAAAATACTCAACAGTTCCTCTTTTAGCTCCTCAAATTTTGTACGCCTAAAAACAGCACCCGACTCCTCATTTTTGTGCGCTCTTCGCGCTCCCAATCAACATTATTTGGCGGGATGGTCCACGGACCAATTCAAAGGTGTTTTTGGGAGAAAATATAGGAACTGTTGGAGAACAAGGTATTTTGTAGACCCAAAATTTTTTGGGAAGGTCCCAATCTAAGAATATTGGGAGTCTAAATATTAGGAACTGTTGGAGATGCTCTCAGCAGCGGGTTGGAGATGGGCGGTGGGCAGCAATGGTAGGGGGCGACAACTTCGGATGAGCGGAGGCGGGAAAGGTGGTCGTTGGCGATGGATCCGGTGGCGGTGAGCCATTGGAGATTGGAAAGAAAATAGGTAGGCGACAATGAAGGATGCAAGCAGTGTCAGTAGCTGCTGTGAGAGGCGGAAGCGGTAAGGGAAGGGGTCGCCAATGGCGGGGCTGCGTCACTTAAGGTGGCAACGGGGGTGGCAAGAGGTAGCGGCAGAATCAGAACTTCAGAGGAAGCAGTGGCTGCATTTGTATAGGATTTGTACGAGGAACATGAACCATTGAATTTAAATCTAGATATAATATAATGGTCTAAAAACCAATGATTTTGTGAGGTAAAATCAATCAATTTTTTTGGTGCATAGGCACACCCATGTTTCATTTCAATTTTCGATACTTCAACAGCACATAGAGACGATTCAAGAAGCCGTTTAAGAATTGCATGCCTTTTGTAGGGAAATATTCGAATTGGCTATATGAGAAAACTGCTAGAGGAGTACGGTAATTGTCATAGATCCTTATAAAGGTGTACGTGAGGACTGAAAATTGCAAATTTTTCGGCTCTATTTTACTAAAAAACTGATGAAAGGATCTAAATATGATTTCTAATTTGGTTATAAACTCTCGATAAATCAATGTTTTTTAGAAAAAAGCGCGAAAGGATCTAAATGTAATTTTGATTTTTTCGAATCTATTTTACTAAAAAACCGCCGATAGAATCTAAACACGATTTTTAATTTTTCGGAGGGCCTCTCCACAGGGCGACATGAGGCCCTAGGAGGCAGCAATCCTTGCCACTTTTATATATAACTACGAAGATAAGCGCGGCATGCGGCGTGCGTGAGCGGAAAACAAATTCCCTTTTTTTTTGAGAAAAAACAAATCAAGATGTATTTTCTATTTTTTTGAGGGGCTTTCGTTTTTTTCCTGGGAAAATTAAACTAGACGTTTTTTTAAAAATCTTCGTAGGATCTTTCTAGTTTTTTTTGGGAAAATGGACCGGAACGGGAAAATAGACAAAGGCGTAGCTTCTAAATCTTCAGATTTTTTTTGCGTCGGCACTCGGACACTCTCTAAGGTCCTGCAGCCTCTAAACTTTAATACATAGTATATATTTTCTTGGGAAAGACAGAGAAAGGATCTTCTTTTCGCGAATTTGACACTCTATCGTTCACGAATCAATAATACGGTTGAAAAATACTATAGATTGAATTGCAAAAAAACTATAAAGATACAATCGCATACATATTTCTCACTGCGGAAATATCGAAACCGAGAGTTCTGAGGAAAAAATAGAGATAGAGTTTGTAGAAATATCTCTTTCGATGAATTATTTGGAAAATATTGGAGATTGAGCTGGAAAACCACGGGGGGGGAGTCTAGAGGGAAAAAGGTGAAAATTATTAGAGATGACAACCTTCTTTTGTCGAGTCTAACACTCTACGAGTTCATCGAGTAATAATACATGTTTTAAAAAATATCAGAGATCGAGATGGAAAATCGAGCTGGGGAAAAAGTCTAGAGATAGAGCTGCACACATATTTTTGGTGACGAAAACATTTTTTCCCGGGAAAAACAGAGAAAGGACCTAGACGTAAGGAGTAAGGACCTGACTGTTACGTTTTTGGATCTGTCCGCTATCCTGAAAAATTAGAAAAGGGTTTGTTCGCGATTTGAATTTAACGGGAGCTTTTTTCCGTAAAATGGCGCACGAGGGACCCAAACGCGATTTAGAAAAAAATATCTTCCTTTCACAAAAAAATCGCGAAGAACCTATTCGTAATTTATGTAAGGACCAAAATGCAAAAAATATTTTTGAGCCGAGAGGCCACGAATTTTTCTCGTAATAATAGGGGTATGATAACATATTCACTGTTGCACGTGCGTGCTTAAGCCAATTTGTGGCAGAGCGAACCAGCGATGAGCCGAAAACGCACTAAATACCTTCGAAACTAAATTTTGAACCCTGAGCAAGACGTCGGAAAAGCCCGACACAGGGCCACCAGCGCCAGCGTGACGACACAGTGATGAGCCGAAAACGCACTGTGTCGTTCATAGCAGTTTCTCTTAGAGTATCCTAGGTTTATATCGTTCCCTTGCGGACATGTGGATTATCTTTTTACCTTTAAACAACTACTAGGCTGAGTTTGCGCGCGTTGCCGCGCCGCGACGAAAAAAGCATAAACGCGATTTCCAATTCAGCTATAAACCCTCGACAAATCTGTGTTTTCTAAGAAAGCCGTTTTTTCCGTTTTTTTAGAAAATCATGTGAAAAAAATCGATGAAAGGATCTAAACGCGATTTCCAATTTAGCTATAAACCGCGTGTAGGGACCTAAATGGAATTTCAAAATTTATCGGGTCTATCTTACTAAAAAAACGGAGAAAGGATCTAGACGTAAGGAGTAAGGACCTGTTTGTTACGTTTTTTGACTTGTCCACTATCCTAAAAAATTAGAAAAGGGCTTGCTCGCGATTTGAATATAATGGAAGGTGTTTTCTGCAAAACAGCGCGCGAGGGACCAAAACGCGATTAAACAAATTATCTTTCCCTCACAAAAAATCGCGAAGGACCTATTTGTAATTTTCAGGGACCTATCCGTAATTTAAAGAAGCGGAGGGGTTTTTTTGCAAAAATGGTAAGCTGACACCTGGACGCTCTGGTTGGCCGGCAATCTCAGCGCATATTATATGGTGTATATTAGTTGAACTACAGCTATAATGATAGCGAGGGAAGAAATTTGCAATGATAATGATGAAGACGAATTTAATACGAAAGCAATAACAATAAAGACTAATATTGTTGAGACAATGATTCGTATGGTGAAGGGTAGGGCCTAGGATATTTGGATCACATGCAGATTAGTAAATCTTGAGGATGATGATAATAATAATGATCTAAATAAACCATATATGTATATTCTTTGACAAACATCGTATACAAACACGGTATTAGGTATCGTGGTTATACAGTATTTCCTTTTGTGGATCGATTTCGAAAAGCCGAGCTCTGCCGCTGTAGGTGTCACCAACTCTGTTAGTCGATCTTTCGTGGATGTTGCCGGCCTCTGGAGCATGATGCCCATCCAATCCTAGCGTCGAGAACAGACAAGCAAACATTGATACCAATGATAACATAAAGCATACATGAAAGTTAGGTTATCCCCTCAATTACTATTGCTGCATGGCTATCTTAACCCCTAGCCCTTGGAAGATTACTCACTCATAACCATGGAAACCAAGAACAACAGATGAATAACAAAAGAACATGATGACAAAAATATGGAAATAACAACAATATATTATAAAGATGCTGCCGATGTTCCAGTTGCACCAATGAAAGAATACTAGAAATGTTTTCTCGGCGTGACACACCGCGCGTGTCCACGATTGTGCCAAAACGAAAGGTTCTTTTCGCGAAAAATAACTAGAATGATCTAAACGTAATTACGTTTTTTTTGACATTTATTTAGGATCCTTTCACGAAAGTTTTGCGATCTTGTTGAACCAAAATGTCTTTTTAAGGTCTTTTTTTAAGGCTCTTTTCGTAAAAAAACTGCTGAAAGGACGTACACGTAATTATATATTTTTAGGGGCACTTGCGGACGGAGGACACGAGGCGCGCGATGCCGCGCCCGACAAAAAAATTTGATCTGGATTTTTTCTGAAAAAATAAAATTTCATTTTTCTTGGTGGTGTTTTTTTTAAACTGGTCACAACTACACGAAATCGAAAGGTCCTTTTCGCGAAAAACAGCTTGAACGATCTAAACGTAATTACGCTCTTTTCGGCAGTTACTTAGGCTACTTTCGCGAAAGATTCACGATTTTGCTCAACCAAAAGGTCTTTTTCATAAAAAACCGTCGAAAGAATCTAAACGTAATTATGCTTTTTTTTGGCATTTATTTAGGGTCCTTTCACGAAAAATTCACGATCTTGCTGAACTAAAAGGTCCTTGTCCTAAAAAAACTACTGAAAATGTAATTACATTTTTTTTGAAGGGGCTTTTATGGAGCAGTGACATGTGGCATAGGTGAGGGCTCAGAAAAGTTGCCAACTTTAATATAGTGATGACTCCAGACCACCAACCTAGCATGTGGGGACGTCTAGATCAATTATTAAGCCAACTAGATGATTTTTTTAAGTAATTCGGTAATTCAAGATGACTGACCTAGTAAATCGGATGTCTTGTTTCAAAAAATTACTAAATAATACTCGAATGTTTTTAGTTTACGAGCGTATGTTTTTATGTTTACTAGATACGAGTTGTTTTTTTTAAGTTCGTGAGCACACAACTACCGCGCGCACCAGCCTGCCGGCAGTGTCACGCTCTCACACCTACTATTTCAATGTTTACGTGCGCACTACTATTAATGAATGGCAGAAGTGCTATGTTTCCTGCGCGCACTTCGCTTTGCGAATTTTTTACTCTTCTAGCCGAATTTAAAAAAATATTTATGGATTTAGCCACTAAAATCCCATTGATCGGATCCGCGGAATAATTTTTAAAAATTTTAAACCGATTTCCGCGGATTGGAACCGCGGAATTATTATTTATTATTTTTCTCCGCGGATTGGAACCGCGGAATAATTTTTTTTTATTTTTTTCTAAATCTCCGCGGATTGGAACCGTGGAATAATTTTTTTATATATATTTTTTTAATTTCCCGCGGATTGAAACCGCGGAATAATAATTTTTTATTTTTTTAAAATTTTTCCACGGTTCAGCTCAGCGAATTTCGAATGTGCTACTGTAATCGCGGCATTTATTTTTTTTGTTTTTCCCGAATGAGCTCGCGCGCTACAATGCTCGGCGATTTTTTTTTTCTAAATCACGGTTTCGTGGGAAAAAAATCAGTTTTATTTTGAAACTTCGATGCAAAGTTTAAAAGCGATGTCGATAAATTTAGAAAAAATCATATTTATCGACGATATTTCATATAATTGTTCGTCATTCTTTTTCAGTGAGTGATAAATTTGAATCGCTAAAATTACGGATGTCTATTGTCACTAAAAAATTTAAGCATATTGACTCCGCTATTTGTCACGGAAGAAAAAAAACGACTGCGATTTTTGTAGTGTAGTAGCCTTATTTGTGTATAATTTTTTTAAAAAAATAGGTATGGTCGCGATGAAATCCCAAGAATTTAGTGGACTGAGCGTACAATATTATTTCAAGCGGTTGGGGCGGCGAGATTCTTATTTTCTTGTGATCGCGACGCAATGGATTTTTTACGACAAAGGTTAGGAGAGCGAGAAATATACCTTGAGCTAGAAGAATTGCAAAATGTAGAAAAATATCTTTCGTATTTTGACGGTCGATAAAATTTAGAGTTGAAACAAGCATTCGATAAACTCAAAAAATACATATTTGGCAATGATATTTTATATAGTATTTCAGAAAGTTATTTGGCAGCTGAATTTTTTCACAAAAAAAATCAAATTTCGTTGTTCAGCATTCTCTTTCAGTGTGTGGTAAATTTAATGACAAATCATAGTTAAATATTGAATAAAATCCGGTTGATCATTCGGAAAAAACCAAAAAAAATAAACCCCGTGAGTACTGTAGCACTACTGTAGCTATGCGGAATTCCGCTGAGCTGAATTCCGCATAGCTGAACCGCGGAAAAATTTTTTAAAAAATAAAAATTTATTATTCCGCGGTTTCAATCCGTGGGAAATTAAAAAAATTATTCCGCGGTTCCGATCCGCGGAGATTTAGGGAAAAATAAAAAAAATTTATTCCGCGGTTCCAATCCGCGGAGAAAAATAATAAATAATAATTCCGCGGTTCCAATCTGCGGAAATCGGTTTAAAAAATTTTTAAAAATTATTCCACGGATCCGATCAGTGGAATTTTACTGTTTAGGAGCCATTTTTGTAATTCCATGCATTCAGCGGCTAAATACGTAAATATTTTTTCAAATTCGGCTAGAAGAGTAAAAAATTCTCGCTTTGCTACGAGACTATGACATAGCTTCTCTGGCCTTCAAAAAGGAAAAAATAAAAAGAGACTTGCGACGCAGCTCTTCCCTCTCACCTAGGAGTGCTATCAGTTCAGATTTGACGGGATATTATTTTCTCTGAATCTTAAACCATATTTTTTATTAGACTCAGAGTTAAATATAGATAGTGATGAATACAAATACAACCGATATAAGTCATGAATACAGAAAGTAATTGGTACAGTACCGAATAGTTTTTGTAGGATATTGTACGAAACCAGATACTGCATATAGCATACATATAACAATGATTAATCAATCATATACGTTCAACATGCAACATGATTATCACAATTTTTTGTTGCGAGGAGGATTATCGCAATTTAACTAGTTATTTTATCAGTTAGTCCAACGAGTTAGTAAAATTATTAAATATTCCTTTATATTTTTGCAAAATAATACTAGGTATTCACGTAGGCAAGTGGAAATATATTCTTGCATGTCAAGCTTTGTTGATGGCATCACCTGGCGACAGGATGACAGATAGGATGACGTCAGAAGGGTGGAGCTGTGGAGGAAGGGCCTAGCCCGGGCTATTTGGTTAGATCCAATTGAAGCTACTAGAATGTTGGCTATAAATATCTGAATCCAATATCCGACTAGAGTTATCTGAAATTATTCGAGAATATAATTGGAATATTTCAATCTAACGAATCGTGATATCCTGAAACCGATGCTGACTCCGACAACTACTCGAATTTGATCCGAACAAATCTGGTTGATCAGTTGGTATTTATTCGATCTGATTGCATACCTACTCTCACCACTTAGCTTACCATTAGATGGACTTTAGATTACCGTGTATAATTTTGAAAAATTACCGCTCTAACTTCAACATTGTCATTTAAGTTATCATCTGGTCGTTTAACAAATTATCACCCAAAGTCCTATAAGTTGCCAACTATACTTCTAACAAAGTCCACCATAAGCTCAAAATTATCATTTGTCTATATGTAACATACGTAGAACATACTATTGGTTGGAGCCTAAGTTACCATCTATAGTATCAACTAGGAATGTTTTCACGGTGTGATATGTCGCGTGTGCTGTTTTTTTTACAGAAACAATTTTGTTTTTTTTCTAAAACTGTCGAGAAAACGCGTGAAACGGTTGAAAGGATACAAACACAATCACGCTCTTTTTTTTGCATTTATTTAGGGTCCTCTCACGAAAGATTCGCGATTGCGCTAAACTAAAAGGTCCTTTTTGTGAAAAATAGCTGGAATGATCCAAACGTAATTACGCTCTTTTTTCGGTATTTATTTAGGGCCATTTCATGAAAGATTCACGATTTTTCTGAACCAAAAGGTTCTTTTTGTAAAAAACCATGGGAATGATCTATATGTAATTACGTATTTTTTGAGGGACCTACACGTGAAAAAAATGAGCCGAGCCGGCCGCTCGAGAGCCGTGCGAGAGGAGCTGGCGCGACGTGGCTGGGCTCCTAGGCGAAGTCTTCAGACTTTAGTATACGTATGATACGGGATGCCTGATCTTCACGACGAGAACATACCATCGGTTGGAGCCTAAGTTACCATCTATAGTATCAATACGGGATGCCTGATCTTCACGACGTATGATCAAAGATAACTTACATACTCTCTTGATAAATTCTAGCTAATTCTCCGCTATCAAATGTAATGCTGTTGCAACTCTTTGATTTGTCGAAATCACACACGTGTTGATCTTCACCAACCACTGACTGAGTTGATTCTAGACTAGTAGACTTGTTATAATAGAGTGAAATAAAGATGACATTCAAGCTTTTTAAACAGTCTGAGAACTTCTCGTTTCAAGTTTGGATATGAGAATTATAGATGTTTCAGTCCGATCTGTACTGCCAATCCAAATTAATTTCTTTCTATCTCTCCAAACCGAGTTACTTCTTACTTCTTTCTCTCCGACGACTTAGGCCATTCCTAGTGGGGGTTTCAAATGGATTTCTGTGGAGCATACACACCATGGGTGTCAGCAAGACAGGCCTGCAAGGCCCAATTAAACAAGACTGGGTCGGGCCGGCTACAGGGAAATAAAAGCTACCCGGGGTGCGTCAAAGCGCGCGCAATAAGGAAACCTTGAAGATAGCAACCGATCCGGATTAGGTAGGATACGATTGTAATCTAAGCCGTTACCAAATGGATAGGTGCAGGAGATATAATCCCCACTTTGTATCTGACTAGGACTCTCTTTTGTAACCGCCCTCCTCTGCTATATAAAGGGAGGGACTGGGGAACATCAAGAGATGAATCTCATCAGCAAATTAGCCAGCCACATAATTTCAGAGCACTGGACTAGGGTATTATCTCCTCCGCGAGAGCCCGTACCTGGATAATTCTCTTGTCTTGTGTTACCATCGAGTTTGGATCCAGTACCTAGCCTCGTTTTATTTATTGCCGACAACAAACGTCGACAGTTGGCACGCCAGGTAGGGGCAGCGTTAAGATCAATCTCAGCAGGCTCGATGGCAATCCTCAGCGAAGTCATGGCCACCTTCGCTCCCGCCCAGGCGTTCCGTTTTGGAAGCCTGGACTTCA
This sequence comes from Guadua angustifolia, assembly GCA_036346375.1. NCBI lineage: Eukaryota > Viridiplantae > Streptophyta > Magnoliopsida > Poales > Poaceae > Guadua > Guadua angustifolia. Next base: position 1,702,815 of record CM070508.1, read on the forward strand.
TCGCCGATGATCTTGGCAGGCTTATCCTTTCGGATTCGGATCAGATCCAATCTGGAAGGAATTCCATCGCTCTCCTAGCCGGGCAGCCACTCGGATCAGGAATAGGTGTGGCCATATGTTCCCGGACAGTAAGCCAGGAGTCTGTTTCTTGGTCTGGGCAAGGACCGCCAAGAAATTTGAAGATTGGAAGCACAAGATTGGTTTGCAGATTGATTTGTGGAGGAGAGCACTGGTTGTGGAGGTATAGGGATGAAAATGGGTCTGATATCTCCCGCCCGATCCGGAGCCGGATTTTACTATCTGGTCGGATCTAGAACCAGATACAGATACTTTAATCCAGATTCGGGATCGGATCCGGAGCATCTAATATCCGGTAAATATGGGATGGGATCCGGATATTCAGATTTTTCCTATTCGGATATCGGATCGGATATTCGGATTTTTCCTATTCGGATATCAACAAGGCCCAACCCATTTTCATCATATTTTTTCCTTATCAGCCAATTTATACTAACAATTAGTTGGTTCTATTGATTTTCAAGTAGTATATTCTTTCTACAACGTTTGTTGAGTTTGATTGATATATAATTTGTTACTATAGTCATGTACTCGTATGGTTTTAATTCAATAAATATTACTCTATATATGTGTGCATTATCCGTATATCTTTATCCATTTTTGACTCGAATTCGTCCCATATCCGTATCCCAAATAACCCGAATCTGTATCTGTGTTCGGCTAACCTATATCCGGTTCCGAATCTGGGAAAAAATATAGATTAAGATACAGGGAGAGTGATATCCGCCTGTATCTGACCCGTTTTCACTCCTATAGAGGTATGAGAGGTTCTTGAAGAGGTATTTATAGCCCTGGAGAGCTAGTAAAGGATAGAAACCGCGAAATTCTGTGATTTGAATGGGGAGCAAAATCAGTCAATTAAGAGCAAGATTGTTCAAAAAATTGGTCATAAATGGATAGAGTGGATTGCGGGGAATCCAGTTATGACTTTTTCCTAATTTTTGGTGCTAAAATCAGTGGACATTGGAAGCTTTCTTTGGGGGCTTTCATGGAGGACAAAGAGTGTCGACGATTCGGGAACCGGTCCCCCGCCGAGCTTACTTGTTGAATGAGGGATCAACCTAAGACCCCTTTTTCGCGAGGGGTATAGCGTCCGAGGTCCTACCGAGCTACGGATATCGAGGCGGTCGAGACAATCACAGCGAACATGGAAAAGCTTTTTGATCTGGTTCGGGCCTCTCGCAGGGGAGATAATAGCCCTACGTCCAGTGATTGCACTAGCTTCTTGTGGATGTGTTACAATGTGTTTGCTCGGGGCGCCCTGGGAGGTCCTAAGGATTGATCTCCGGGTCACCAGCCATGAGCTCTAAGTATAATGGAGATAGAGAGTGGAATCGAACAGAAAAAGACCCCGAACCCTTCGTGCGAGAAGATATTTATAGGGGGTTACAAGCGACACAACATTTATTACAGGGGGCGCGCCACTGTTTAGGTCGTGGGTAGTATTTGTTTCCTTGCTTCCTTGCACACAGACTAGCGATGGGTACCTTTGGCGCGAGATCCGCGGCGCGCAGATCATGGGCGTCTGAATCACGGCATGTGGTCCTTGGCCGTAGCGTAATTAATGCCACGTCGTCTTTGTGGACTGCGCCCAGCTTTTGGGCGAGGCCCGAGGTCCCTCCGGCTGACTCGGTCGCCTGGTTACGGGCTCCCGAGCAGGCATGCTCGAGGGCGAGCTTGACGAAGGACGGGGTCGCCTGGAGGTCGGGGAACCCGAAGATCTTCCTCGGGGACAACGTCCGAGCGTGGGCATGCTCGGAGGCCGCTGGGATACAATGGTCGGCTATCGTGGATATCCAATCCCCGACAGCTAGCCCCCGAGGCTAAAGGGGGGAATTCACCTTGCCGAGGTCTCCGCCTTAAGCCTCCAAACTCTTGGTAAGGGATTGGAGCCCTGCGGTGAAGAGCTACCGCAGCATCCGAGCAACTTTCACTCGAGAGCAAGAAATCTTGCAGAGAAGAGCTACTGCAGCATCTGAGCAACCAGGCCCGGGGACGAGTATTACGTGGCGAAGAGCTACCGCATCATCCGAGCGACTTTCGCTCGGGAACAAGAAATCTTGCGATGAAAACTACTGCGACATCCGAAACAACCATACTCGGGGCGAGCATGACCAGGCGAGGCGGCGCCAACCGATCGTGGTGCGGTGGAACAGGTTGGGAAGCGAGGCGAGGTTGTGACGGTTCCTTCTCTGCGAAGCCTTACGGGTGCGGTTCTGACAGTTTTCGGAAACTGCGCCGTTATAGGACAGTTTTGAAAACCGCATCGCCACGCGTCGGCTTGCGAACAGGCGGAGCAGTTTTCCGGCCCGTTCGGCTTCTCCGCCTATAAATGCGAGGCGGTACGGTCCTGGAGACCTTTCTTCTCCCATGGCTCGCCATCAAACCTCCAAAAGCTTCGCAACTTTTCAAAAATCTCTCCTCGCTCCAGCGCTTCTTTCCCCTAGTCTTCTCCATGGCGAAGTTCGGCGCGAGCAAGACCACCGCGGAGAGGCTTCGGGTGCTCCTGGACTTCGGGTACCTCGACGCGGGCACTTGGCGGCTCCCTGACGGTGAGTCAGCCCCGGTGCCGCGCGACGATAAGGTTGTTACGTGCGAGCTGTACACCATCAACGGGCTTCGAATGCCTGAGAGCGAGTTCTTGGAATCCGTACTCGCGCATTACGAGTGCGAGATCACCCATCTGAACCCCAACTCAATCCTTGTCCTGACCATCTTCTCCCATCTTTGCGAGGGCTTCGTGGGCATTCTGCCCACGGCAAGCCTCTTCTTACATTTCTACACCTTGTTCCGCACCAGCGACGCTTCTTGCACCGGTGCTCTGTATTTTCACCTGCGAGCCCACCGCCCGTATGAGTACCCCTTCTTCACCCTCAAGGACTCGGTGGCGGGCTGGGCCGACTATTGGTTCTATCTGCGGAAGGCGCAGGGGAGCTCTCTGAGCTATACCGGAGCGGCGGCGCCCTGCACCGACACCTCGCGCCCGCCCATCGCGCCCGAGGAGGAGCGGTCCTTGATGCTGATCAGCGAGCTCACAAACATGGGACTCACTGGCCGGGACATCGTCCGCGACCTCCTCAAGAACAGGGTGTCCCCTCTTAGGAGGAGGGAGCACCCCTTCTTCAAGATCACCGGGTGGGACGACATCACCCGCGAGGATACCATCGATCGTTCCCGATCTCGGCGATTTACGCTTGCCGCGTGCCGCTGGGCTCGTCTTGATGTTGCTTCGACCGTCGGCGAGCAAGACTTCGGTATTTGGAAAAAAGGTCGAGAGATGTTCGACACCCCAAGGGCAAGGAACTCGGCATAAGCGGCAAGTTCAAGAACGATGCTTGGCGAAGCGATGTGGTAAGCAACCGTGGTTCATGCTCGGGAAAGCATCCCGAGCCTATTCTGACATCTTTTTGTCTCCCGGCAGGAGAAGGAAGCTCTGGAGTTGGCGGTGAGTGAGCTCAAGCCCCTGGCGGGTGGCAAGGGGGTACTCGTAACGGCCGCCAAGACCAAGAGCATAAGGGGCAAAAGGCATGCCCCGCCACCGCCACTACGGTGACGAAGAAGTGGGCAAGCTCGTCAGCAATCCGTGATTGTGGCATATGGAGTTTGCCGATCGGAAGGAGGTAAGCCACCTGAATGCTTGGTTAGAGAATTACGGCAAGGACTACATGGAGCAGCTCGAGGGGGAGGCAAGCCTGACCGGAGAACTGGTGCAAGCCGAGCAGAAGAAGTTGGAGGAGGAGCTGGCCGAGATTTAGGCCAAGCTCGCGCGAGTCACCGAGGCTCGGCGGGTTTCAGAGCTTGAGGGCACGGCCGCTGGTGAGGAGGACGAGGAGGAGGATACGCTGCCCCTCAAGACAAGACGCGGGCGCTCACAGCAAACTCTGGAGGTGGTCGAAATGGAGAAGGTTGACCCCCTCCTGGTGAAGATCAGTCGTGCCGCGGAGAAGAAGGTGGAACTCGTGGTCGCGGCGGCGGCCAGTCCGGCCGAGGAAGACAGCGAGGGCCTGGCCAAAGGTAAGCCTTGAACTTCGCTTTTTCTTCCCTTCTTTGTCCTTTGTTTCGGGTGCCTTCCATCCGAGCTAACCCCACCCTGTTGATGTGGGCGTGATAGCTCCTAGGGCCCCTCCAGACCGTCGCAAAATAATTCACGAGCTCCTTGACCGTGTCGTAGAGAGGGAGTGCGCCCGAATTGCTGACCTTGTAATGGGCGAGGCCGTGGAAGCGATCGACAAGCTTGTGGCCGGCGACCAAGACGAGGTGGATCCCCCTGCCCTGGAGGAAACGCTTCCCTAGGGTAAGCCTCCTGCCCCTCCCAGCACGGAGGGCGTACAAGGAGGGGAGGAGATCGACCTCGCAGTCTTGGGCGGAGAGGTTGCCCAAGGAGGCTCGAGATCCCCGGGCGCATCACTAGCCCGAGACGAAGGCGCGAAGCCCGAAGCGGACAAAGATGTTGGGGACAACAGCCTTTGCCAGCGAACCGCATGCTCGGGGCAGAAATAAATACCGCCAGAGTGGACCACATGCGGGCGGATAGAAGACCTGGCGATCAAGCCGCTCAGGAGGGAGGCGCGATGCCCCTGGGCGAACTTCATGCCCGGGGAGATGATTCGTCGTCTTCGATCAACCCGCCTTCCTAGAAGGACCCCGACGAAACCCGGAGCCCCCTGCCGAAGCTTGAAGATATTCGGGGAGGGGACGTTACCAAGCACTTCCGGAAAAATCTCCGCGCGGGTCTGGATCAGGTACGGATGCTAGTTACATTTCTTAGGGCCTTAGGGATGGCATTTGAGACTCCCCGCTTGCAGATCTTCCAGAAGACCACGGAGGAGTTTGATGCGGCGATGGATGTCCCCGAGGCCATGGCCCGATTGCACACTGATCACGAGGCCTAGATAACCGAGCTTGAGCAGCGGGTGGAGGACCTCAAGGCCAGGGACAAGCTGATCGTGCATCGATGCTGCCAAGCGGAGAAGGACGTTGCCGAGGCTAAGGAGAAGAACCTCTTGCTCGAGCAAGGGCTTGAGCAAGAAAAACAACGCTCCCGCTGGGCCGAGGAAGACACTGCAGCTGGCAAAGAGAAAGTCCTCGTGCTTGAGCAAGAGCTGGAGCGAGAGAAGCTGAACTCCCACCAGGCGGAGAAGGTCGCCGCTGATGACCGGGAGAAGGCCCTTAAACTCGAGCAAGAGCTTGAGCAAAGGAAGCAGCACTCCAGCGTCCTCGAGGTGAAGGTGGCGGATCTAGGCGGGGCTGCACGAGCGGCCGCCAATCTTGCTGATCAAGGCAAGGAGGAGGTCGAGCAACTTCGCCAGGAAGCCCGTGAAGGTCGGGACGCCCGGCGGAAGGTAATCGACCTCGAAGCCAAGATCGATAGCATGCTGCAACACTTAGGGCAGCGAAGCCTGATGTATAGAGAACTTTTCTTTTCTTCTTTTTGATAGACTTTGGATGACTTTTTGTAATGCCGATCGTAGCATATATCTTTCTCCCGTTCAAGGGCATTGCCTGTTGCAATGCTTCTTCTATGCCCCTCTAGTTTTTTCCTACAAGCAACGGGCATGAGGCAGGTAGATGGATAGAAGCGTAGGTTAGGATGAAGCATGGGCAACATGGCCCGAAATAAACGAAGAAAGACTTCACATAGGTAACAAATTCTCCAGAGAGAGGCAATGTTAAAATGATAAGTTAGAACGAGGCACTTGGCGACGATTTTGGAAAAAACGCTAGCGTGACAACCCGTTCCTACTAAGCTCCCGCTGCGAATGAAGGTCGTGTACCTAAGTTGCGAGCACGAGCTCGTTTGCAGGAGAGTTAGAAAATGCGCGCTACTTCCTCGATCAAGCTGTGGGAGGGGAACGCGCGAGGCCTCAATTTCCTTAGCGCCCAACGATGCATGCCCCTGGGTTTGCGAGCATGGTCGTGGGTGAGTAAAAAACGCACAGTTGACAGACAAAGTGGGCGATGACCAAGAGCACGCGAGTCGAGCTAAATTCAGCGACCAGCCGAAAGGATGTCAGTATGCGACTGAAATCGCGCAGCGAAAGACTAATGCGGACCAAGGTCGGCTTATGGAGACTGAAACCTCTGGTGGTGAGTTTTAGTGACTGGGCGTTGGTCGTGGCACCTTGTGTGGTTGCGCATGCGCCGGCTTGACATTAGGGCGAAAAATGCTTGGAGCGATTGCACCTGCCCAACGTGCTCGTCCCATCACCAAGATCGCGAGGAAAGTATGCCCTTGTGCGAGACTGAGTCGCCTTACCATCGGGCAGTGACCTTATATATATATTCACAAAATATTGGAGGTAACAGACATCGCGTGGGTGAGGGAATCGAGCATGCCATTCTTCCAAAAGAAAAACCGCTGAACGAGAGCTAGATACAAAAGGGAGTATGAGTTTAGACAATGAACTTGCGCAGCTGGTCGATGTTCCACGAGCACGCGACTGTCCTCCGTCGCCAGGCGGACAGCCCCCGAGCATGCTCCCGAGACGACCGTGAATGGACCTTCCCACTTGGGGGAGAGTTTGTTGGATTTTGACGTATCCTGGACTCGGCGTAGGACGAGGTCGCCAACCTGCAGGGCTCGGGGCCGAATTGACTTGGCCGCGTGCTTGCGAAGAGCTTGTTGGTAGACGGCGGATCGGAGCAGCGCCCTCTCACACGCCTCTTTGGCGAGGTCGAGGCGACGCTCGCGCCCTTGGTGGATGCTATCGGCCAGGTGAACCCTTTGGGACCCAAGCACGATCTCGGCGGGCAGGATGGCCTCGGCACCATAGACGAGCTGGAAGGGCGTCTCGCCCGTAGCTTGGCTTGTCGTGGTGCGGACAGACCAGAGGACGGAAGGAAGCTCGTCCCCCCATGACCCGCCATGCCGGGCGAGGTCTTTGAAGACCCTCTTCTTGATCCCTTGGAGAATTTGGCCATTTGCCTGTTCGGCCGCTCCGTTACTCTGCGGATGAACTACAGAGGCAAAGCAGACCTTTGTTCCGATGTCTTCGCAGTAGGCTTGGAACAGCTCACTAGTGAACTGAGTGCCATTGTCCGTGATGAGGCGATTGGGGATTCCGAAGCGCGTCACAACGTTGCTGCGAAAAAATCTCTTGGCTGCCTAAGCCGAAATGATTGATACAGGCTCGGCTTCGATCCACTTAGAGAAAGTGTCGATGGCTACGAGCAAGTATTTGCAACCCTTTCGACCACGGGGGAAAGGCCCGAGAATGTCAGTCCCCCAGGTCGAGAACGGCCATGAGAGTAGGATGGTCTGCAGCGCGTACGTCGACTGGTGGGCCTTGCGAGCGTGGAACTGGCATGCCTGGCAGGTCGCCACGATTGCCCGAGCGTCATCTAAGGCTGTCGGCCAATAGTATCCCAGCCGGAATGCTTTGCTCACAAGGGTCCGGAAGGATGAGTGAGCTCCGCACATTCCTTCATGGATATCTCTGAGAAGGAAATTGCCCTCGTCTCGAGATATACACTTGGAGAGGACTCCAAGTGCCCCTTTGCGGTATAAAGCGCCCTCAACTAGTCTATAAGCAGAGGATTGCCTTATGAGCCGGGAACGCTTGGCTTCCTCCTCGGGCAGTGTCCCATGGGCAAGATACTGGATGAATGGCGTCATCCAGCTTGCGCCATACTCGAGGAAGGAGACGTTACCGCACGTCTCTTTTGCCTCCTCTACAGAGGGAACGGAGGCTTGTATAGATGCTCATTGGCGCCCAGGCGGTGGGCATCTAGGGGTTGCCTCCTCTGAGAGGAATGGAGGGCTTGTGCAAATGCTCAACGGCGCCCAGTGAGGCGAGCATCTGCGAGAACCGACCTTGGAAAGGTGGTCGGCCGAGAATTGTCCTTCTTGGGGATGTAGAGTACTTCAAAATTTCTAAAGTCTGCTCCATCTTCCTCACTTCAACCAAGTAAAAGCACCATTGAGTGATCGAACAACGATACTCCTTGTTAACAGGTTGACGACTAACTTCGAATCACTCTTCACGGTCGGCCCGATTTGGACCGGCGCCTTGCATGCTCGTAGCCCGGCCAAGAGGCCTTCATACTTCGCTGCGTTGTTGGTTGTGGCGAAGTGCAATTGGATGACGTCTTGGGTGATCCTTGAGGGACACGACGACACGACACCGAAGCGCCAAAGCTCGGGACCCGTCGAAGTACATGGTCCAGCAGCCATCCGCAGATCCGCCACGAAGTCCGCTAAGATCTGGGATTTGATCGCCATGCGGGCAGAGAAGTGGATGTCGAACTCAGCGAGTTCCATGGCTCACTTCGCTATCCGGCCGCTGGCGTCTTGATTCCTTAGGATCTCTCTAAGCAGAAAGTTGGTCGGAACGACGACCTTATGTGCTTGGAAATAGTGGCGCAGCTTCCTCGAAGCCACGAACAACGAGTATAAGAGCACGGACTTGGTACCGCCTTGGCCGTGCAAGACTTGTTGTGTAAATCGTCGGTCATTGCGCCCTTTCCCGCTCGATCACCAATACCGCGCTCACGCTTGGGGGTTCTTGCGAGGTGAAGAAGCGGCTCCCAGACCTCGGCGTGGCCAAGATCGGAGGGTCGGATAGGTACCGCTTCAGCTCCTCGAAGGAGCGGTTAGCTTCTTCCAAATCGGCGAAGCCCTCATGCTGTGAGTGCTTTGAAAAAAGAACAAGCGGTCGCCTCGACCGAAATGAAGCGACTTAGGGCCACCATGCGTCCGGTCAAGGCCTGGACCTCCTTCACGCAGCTCGGAGGTCACATTCTTTCGATGGCTTCGATTTTCTCTGGGTTGGGACCGATGCCTTGCGGCCCGATGAGATAGCCGAGCACCTTGCCCGCCTTAACCCCAAAGACACATTTTTCTGAATTAAGCTTTATTCGGTGTCTATTGAGATTACAAAAGGTCTCCTTGAGGTCGGATACATGACCCGAGGTGAGCTTACTCTTGACCACGATATCATCTACATATACTTCCAGGTTCCGACCTATCTGGTCCTGGAAGGTCTTCTGCATCAAGCGCTGGAAGGTCGCACCGGCATTCCGCAGACCGAAAGACATGGTCATGTAGCAGAACGTGCCGAATGGCGTGTTGAAGGAGGTCTTCTCTTAGTCCCGTGGGATAAGCCGATCTGTGATAGCGAATAGGCATCCAAGAAGCTCATCACAGGACTCTCGCCGTCGCATCGACCACCGGTCAATGCAGCAGCGAAAAAGTTGTCCTTCGGCAGCGGCGTTCGAGCGGTGTGGTCAACACACACGCGCCATTTGCCACCCTTTTTCTTGCGATGGTAGGGTTACGCCACCGCCCGAATGCTCGACTTCTCAGACGAAGCCATCCTTCAGGAGCTTGTCGAGTTCATCCTGGATGATCGCCTGCTTCTCACAGGGAAAACGCTGAGCTTCAAGCCGCGGGCTTTGCTCGGGCGAACAGCTAGCCTGTGCTCAATTACTTCTCTCGGGACCCCGGGCATGTCGGACGGTTCCCAGGCGAACACGTCCGCGCTCTTCCGGAGGAAAGTAATGAGCTCGAGTTCCTATTTGGGATCTAAGAAAGATCCCAGATGGAAGACCTTGGTCGGGTCGGCTTCGTCTAGAGGGACCACCTTGGTTTCTCCTCCGGGCTGGAGGGTAACTTTAGGCCAGGAGTGTGCTGGCTCTTGGTCAGGGCCGCGCTGAGGCAACTGCCCGACCATGTCGATCGACTTCTCGTCGCAGTTCAGGGCCGCCCTATGGTCGCCTTTGACGGTGATGACGCCTTTCGGCCCGGGGACCTTCAGGCACTGGTAAGCGTGGTGTGTGGCGGCCATGAACTTGGAGAGGGCCGGCCCGCCGAGGATGGCATTGTAGGCCGACTTGAAGTCGACGACCTCGAAGTTGATTAGCTCGGTCCGGAAGTTGTCGAGGCTTCTGAACATCACGGGCAAGATGATCTGGCCGAGAGGCTTGATCGAGGTGCCCGGGACAGTCCCAAAGAATGGGACAGCTATGCTCTTGATCCTGGACCGAGGGATTTGCATCTCGTCCAAGACCATAGCAGATATGAGATCCAAGGAGCTCCCACCATCGATGAGAACTCGGCCCACCTTGGCATTGCTGATGGTCGGGCTCACGACCAACGGGAGCTTCTGGGGCTTGGTCATTCCAAGGGGACAATCGTCCTTGGAGAAAGTGATTGACAGCTCGGACCACCTGAGCTGTTGTACGGGTGGCTTGCCCTGGGCGATATGGCAAACCTCTCGCGCTGCCTCCTTCAGGTCCCTGCGGGACTTGTACGCCGAGGAGCCCCCGAATATGACGGCTATGTGGTTTTGGAGCTCCTGGTAACCCATGTCGTCGTCATCCGTGGGACCCTTGCCCTTGCTGCTCTCTCCTTTTCCTGGGAGAGTGGGCATGGGACCTTTGCCGCTGTAGAACTTCTCCAGGTGATATGCCCAGGTGTGATAGTTGCGAAGGTCGTGGCCGACCGCCTGATGGAACAGGCAGTAGCGGTCGCCCGAAGGGGCATTCCTTTCCTCACGACCTTGACCGCCGCGACCCCGGTCATCGCGATCTTGGTCGCTGCAGCCTTGGTCGTCGTTACCTTGGTCGTTGCGCCGCGGACGTGGCCGACCTTGCCTGCGCCCAGGTTGCCAAGCTGGCGGAGCCCGCGGTGGGCGACGCTCGACGGCGTCCACCACGCCCGGCGCATGCGACCTCTTCTTCTTCTTGATTTTTTCTCGATAGAGCCCGAGTGCTTTTTACTCGAGGAGCCCTCCAGGCCCTGCTGAGGCGGTAGCTTACCTTCATCGAGCATCTTCTTCCATTACACGGCTTCGTCGGCATTCGCGTAACGGTCGGCCATACGGAACAGCTCGTTGGCCGAGAGGTCGGGGTGGATCTCCAGGTCCTGCGTGAAGCAGACATCGCGGACTCCGAACTTGAAGGCCCGGACGACCGCCTCATCCGAGATGCTCGGGATGGAGTTCCTTACCCTGATAAACCTTTGGATGAAGTCCCGCAAGGACTCCCTTTCCATCTGAATCAGCCGTTCGAGGTCGCGTACGTTGCCCGGACGGGTGTAGCAGCTCTGGAAATTTGCTCGGAGGGCCTCGCAGAGCTGCCCCCACGAGCAGATCGACCCCACCTTTTGACCGAAAAGCCATGTCCTGGCGGGGCCGTCGAGGACCGTGGGGAGGTAGTTAGCCATGACCCCTTCGTCCCCTCCGGCCGCCAGAATGGCGGTGGAGTAGATCGAGAGGAACTCGTCCGGGTTCTGAGTTCTGTTAAACCGCTCGATGTGGCCGGGCTTGAACTTGCTCGGCCATGAAATGTCGTGGAGGGACGCCGAAAAGGCACAGCAACGAATCTTGGGTTGTCATGGCGTTCTCCGCACGGCGACGGCAAGTGGCAGGCGGCGTCTCGATGATCCTCTGTGCGCGGGGCGAGACGAGAGAACACGTCTCCTTGCCGCCGCGATGAAGGCAGCCCCGAGGTGGAACACTTGGTGGGCTCGTGAGCGGGAGGGGCGATGTCCCGGGCCCGTGAGGCTGTCCGGGAACCACTCCGAACGTCCTCACGGTATTGCTCTTGCTTCCCACGGCCTACCCGAGCAGGACTTCGGGAGGCGCTATGACGGGAGCGAACAGGGGAGTAGTGCTTATGGTCCCGGGAAACACTCCGGGGCCTTTCTACGCCAGGGGGCCCTAGGAGCCCTATGTCGGCGGCGAGCTTTTCCAGATTTTCAGCTACGACCGCTCCCATGGCTGCCAGGTATGCCTAGCTGGAGAAATTTTGGAGGCTGCGCACGACCGTAGCCATGACCCGCAGCCGCTCGGCGCTCTGGGGAGCGGCGGGGGGCGACCTCGGGAGGCGGTCGCGCACATGCTCCGGGGAGCGATGCTCGCTGGGACCTTCGAGCCAAGCTTCCAGCCCTGGCGTCCGCCCTCCCGCTAGCTTGGCGGCGGACGGTCGTCAGGGTCTTGCCTGGGGACAACTCCGGGCGGTTTTCGTCAGTATTGCGCTGACGGCGCTGGGAGGTCTCCGGGGACTGGACCTCGTGGACCTCCTCCCTTCTCGCCATATTGACGCTGCGGGAGCACCAGGACCGCGAGGGTGACGTCGCGGCGTCGCTACGCGTCGCGATCCTCAGCTACGCTTCGAGAGGCGGTCGAGGTCTGATAAATCGAGGGCGCAATTTCTCCTCGTTAACGAGGGTATCGGGCCGTGAGCGGAGGAAACGCTCTCGCGCTGCAGCCACCGGGGAAAGACTCCCGGTTTCGGTGTGGCCCTCCGGATCAGCCACACCAGCCACGCCATCCCTGGCGTAGTACACGTCGTCGTCCTCCACGTCGTCGAAGACGCAGAGGTCTTGGTTGTCCTGAGAGTTCAGCATCCTCAGGGATTCCTCGCGAAAGGACTCAGTCGATCCCCACGGACGGCGCTAACTGTCGACGATTCGGGAACCGGTCCCCCGCCGAGCTTACTTGTTGAATGAGGGATCAACCTAAGGCCCCTTTTTCGCGAGGGGTATAGCGTCCGAGGTCCTACCGAGCTACGGATAGCGAGGCGGTCGGGACAATCACAACGAACATGGGAAAGCTTTTTGATCTGGTTCAGGCCTCTCGCAGGGGAGATAATAGCCCTACGTCCAGTGATTGCACTAGCTTCTTGTGGATGTGTTACAATGTGTTTGCTCGGGGCGCCCTGGGAGGTCCTAAGGATTGATCTCCGGGTCACCAGCCACGAGCTCTAAGTATAATGAAGACAGAGAGTGGAATTGAACCGAAAAAAGTCCCCGAACCCTTCGTGCGAGAAGGTATTTATAGGGGGTTATAAGCGACACAACATTTATTATAGGGGCGCGCTTATTACAGTCATGGGTAGCGCTTTGTTTCCTTGCTTCCATTGGCCCTGTGTGCGCGATGGGTCTGATGGTATGCAGATCGCGGCTCGCAGACATGAGCGTCAGATCACGGCGTCACGGTCCTTGAGCCGCCATAATTAATGCCACATCGTCTTCGTGGACTGCGCCCGGCTTTTGGGCGAGGCCCGAGGTCCCTCCGGCTGACTCGATCGCCTGGTTACGGGCTCCCGAGCAGGCATGCTCGGGGGCGAGCTTGACGAAGGACGGGGTCGCCTGGAGGTCGGGAGACCCGAAGATCTTCCTCGGGGACGACGTCCGAGCATGGGCATGCTCGGAGGCCGTTGGGATACAATAGTTGGCTATCGTGGATATCCAATCCCTGACAAAGAGATTCCGATCTCTCACTGGTTGAACCGATCTAGAAGAAGGACTCGGCCCCACTGTTAGGTGAGGGATTCATTTGTGTCTCAAAATATTTAACGCTGAGGAAGAAATAGGCTAGGATAAAATAGCAAAATGAGTTCAAAAATTTTAGAAAAATTCTCAAAAATACTTTAGAATATTTTAAACCACATAAAATTATTTTAGAATTTTTTTAGTTTTTTTATTTTCTGCAGAATGTTTTTTGTAAAACTGAAAATGGCAAAAAATGTTTTATAAAATCCATAAAAATAAGAAAAATTACAAGAAAATTCTAAATAAAAATTAAACAAAAAATATGCAAATATCTAAGGTGTTACAATATTCATCATTAAGCATCTGATAGATTTCATAGACTTTGTGCTTTGTTAAGTCGCTTGGCTTATAAGAAGCAATCTCTTATTGCTCTTTTCGTATTCTCTGTTCTTAGAGGCTCGCAACTATTTTAATTCATAAGCTCTAGAGGCTCGCAACCATTTTAATTCATAAGCTCGATTTAGAGACCATATGTATTCAACGTCGATAAATTATTTTTCTACACGTTATTATATTATATAATATATATCTTTCGTTTTTTATCTTTACAATTAGAGGTTTATTCTCGTTCTCCTACATTAATCTAAGCAGGTAAGAAAAAACAATAAATTACCACTCGAAGAACCGGAAAAACACTAGAAATTCAAAAGAAAACACTACGGTCATTATTTTTTCTTTCATTGATGTATCCTACGGCTCATATTATACAGGGTTTGGTTGAAACCGGGGCATATGCCCGGTCTATCTTCTTAGCTAAAGGAGCAACTACCACAGTACCACGCAGGCACGTACCCGCCTGCCGGCAGTGTCACGATCTCACACCTACTGTTTTCATGATTACGTGCGCACTATTAATGAATGACAGTAGTGTTATGTTTCCTACGTGGACTTCGGGTCTATTGTTTCAGCTTTGAATTCTTTAAAAACTGATTTTGGATTATAATTGTAGAGAAGCTGAAATTCAAAAACACATATAAAATGGATTGTTGGATTCTACTATATATATGACCTATTTGTTTCTATTTTGAATTCTCTAAAAGCTGATTCTGGATTGTGGTTGTAGAGAAGCTGATTCTGGAATTCAAAAGCACATATGAAGTGGATTGCAGATTCTAGTGTATATGGGTGGGCTGAATTGTGAGAATCAGATTCTAGAATCAGTCTGTTTGTTTCTGATTCTGCTTTTAAAGCCAGAATCCAGAATTAGAAGCTAAAACAAACAAGCCCATAGATGGGTTGAATTGTGAGAATCGGATTCAAAAATGAGACTGTTTATTTCTGCTTTTAGAGCTAAATCTAGGCCCACTTTGCTATGACATAGCTTCTCGAGCCTTAAAAAACAGGAGTTGGAAAACAAAATAAAGAAGAAATGCGACACAGCCTTTTTTTTTTTAAGTAAGGGCTGTCCCAGACATGCTATAAATTGCTCCTGGTAGATACCAGTAAGCAGCCATTAAAGCCTCTAGGGGTGTAAACGGGTCGGGTTCGGGTGGGTAGTAGGTTATCCCATACCCTACCTTATTATTTTTTCTCCTGCACGCACGGCACGGTAGTAAAAATCGGGTAGGGTACGGTAACGGTAGCATTTTCTACTGACGGGTAGAAATCGGGTTCGGGTAGTGTCTTGAGACGGGTATATCTGCATAACCTGGTACTTCATCGGGTAGTGCACGAAATACCTAGAATCAAAATATGCAATGAAAACAATCCAACTATCACACTAGTACATCACATAATACAATAGATAATGCCATATAGTCTAACAAACATACATGATCTCAAATTTTTATGAGAGATTACTAATTTCTTCAAGATCATTATATAGATAATGCCGTATAGTCAGAATTTTATAAATTTTCTTGAGTGTGATCATGATCTCAAATTTTATGAGAGATTAATAATTTCTTCAGCATCATTATATAAAATTTTAAAATTTTATAACATAGTTTGATAATTTTTCATTTCGTTCAAATTTGTCGATAAGCCTTTTAACAGACAAGAGTACTTGCTCAATTTTTAAAACTTCATGACATTTGATCATCATATAAAAAGTTTATGACAATATTATAGATATGTCAGGACCATCGTTATAAAATTTCAAAATTTTATAACCTCGTTTGTTCTAATTTTCATTCGGTTCAAACTTGCCAGTCAGCGTTTTATCGGGATAGTAGCAATGTTTGAATTTTTAAAAATTCCTTAAATTTGATAATCACCTGAAAATTTAATGAGAACATCTATGATGTGTCAGAACCTTCAAAAAAATTTCAAAATTGTTTGACATCGTTTGATCTATTTTTTGGTCAGTGCAATTTCGTCGAAATTTGAGAATTAGTAGTACCCGCCGAAGTTCGAATTGTGAAAATTATCCGGTACCCGTACCCGACCCGTACCCGCCGGGTATTGCCCATCCCGTACCCTACCCGTACCCGCATCTAACCTACCCGGGTACTACCCGTACCCGTACCCGGCGGGTAGTGTAAAATAGTTTTCCATTAGGGTAATTTTGCCTCCGGGTACGGGTACGGGTCGGGTATTACCCGACCCATTTACACCCCTAAAGGCCTCGACTTCCCTGGACAAGTTTCTCCTTCCCACATCGACGACAAGCCATGAAGAAGACCGTCGTTCTGTACCCTGGCCTCGCCGTGAGCCACTTCCTCCCCATGATGCGGCTCGCCGACATCCTCGTGGAGCACGGCTACGCCGTCGCCGTCGCGCTCATCGACCCTTCCATGAAAGAAGACATTGCCTTGGCCGCCGTTGTCAGCCGTGTCACCTCCTCCAAGCCTTCTGTCTCCTTCCACATGCTCCCGCGTATCGAGAACCCACCCACTATCGTCCACGACGAGCAGTTTCTCCGCAGGTACTTCGACCTCGTGAGCCGCTACAACCAGCACCTACACGACTTCCTTTGCTCCATGGGTCCCCGAGGCGTCCACGCTGTTGTCGTTGACTGGCTGTCCGTCCAAGCGCTCGGTGTCACCAAGAAGCTCGGCATCCCGGGTTACACCTTCTATGCCTCCAACACCACCTCCCTCGCCGTCTGCTTGCAGCTTCCTTCGATCCGTGCGGAGGGCCAGACAAGCTTCAAGGAGCTAGGAGAGACCCCTCTTGAGTTCTTTGGCTTTCCACCCATGCCGGCTTCGTACATGTTCGGTGAAATTCTCGTGCATCCGGAGAGCTACGAGGTGATGATGACAGCGATGAACAGTATGCCGGAGGCCAATGGCATCCTGGTGAACACGTTCGCGTCCCTGGAGGATCGGGCGGTGGAAGCTCTCAGGGACCCGCGATGTCTCCCCGGCCGGGTGTTGCCTCCGCTATATTGCATCGGGCCATTTGTCGGTGCTGCTGGCGAGGCGACAGAGAGGCACGAATGTCTCACGTGGCTCGATGGGCAACCGGACCGCAGCGTTGTGTTCCTCTGCTTCGGAAGCACAGGCGCTGGCAACCACACGGAGGAGCAGCTCAAGGAGATCGCCATCGGCCTAGAGAAGTCCGGCCACCGGTTCCTGTGGGTTGTGCGCGCCGCCCCCACCGACGACCCGGAGCAAACGTTCGACCCCCGTGCCGACCCGGACCTCGACGCGCTCCTGCCGGATGGGTTCATAGAGCGCACCAACGGCCGCGGCCTCGTCGTCAAGCTGTGGGCGCCGCAGGTAGACGTGCTCCACCACAGGGCCACCGGCGCGTTCGTGACACACTGCGGATGGAACTCGGTCCTGGAGGGCGTCACGGCGGGCGTGCCGATGCTGTGCTGGCCGCTGTACGCGGAGCAGAAGATCAACAAGTTGCTCATGGTGGAGGAGATGAGGGTCGCTGTGGAGATGGTCGGGTGGCAACAGGGGCTGGTTAAGGCCGACGAGGTGGAGACCAAGGTAAGGCTGGTCATGGAGTCCGACGAAGGCAGGTTGCTCAGGGCGCGGGTGGTGGCGCACAAGGAAGCCGCTGCCATGGCTTGGAAGGACGGCGGCTCGTCGCGCACGGCGTTTGCCCAGTTCTTGTCGGACATGGACAGCCTTGGACTTGAAGCTGGGAAGTGAAGTGATCGATATTTCGATATTGGCATGAGTCTGTCTGATTGGTATCACGTGTACGTTCTCCCGACCATGCATTCTGCTCCAACGTGACAGTACCGCTTGTATGTTTGTGGCAGAAATAAGGCAGAGAAGCACAGCGATGGTGTCGGTGCATGTGTACCGTGCATGTTGCAGGCTTCCAGCAGCTGTATCATAGTACGTGCAATGTTTAGTAGCTTGTTTAATTTAGCGTTCTTTCTGCCTTCTAATTGTTCCACAGCTATTTTTTTTATTGACGATGTGTGCAAATATACAAAGAACAACATGCTCTTACCCGAATAAGTGCCTTGATACTCACGATCTTGTCCTCCTTGCCGTCGGCGAGGGGCTGCTCTTCTTGTACCATCGATAGCAGCAAACCTAGAAAGTCATTTTATACTAGATATTACATGCTAATATGGATAGTAATCTGAACTCCTAATCTTAATACTTACAAAGTTTAAACCTTCTAAAACTAAAACATAAATTTAATCCCTTAATTAATGCATATCAAGATTATCTCTAATATTTCTCCCCTAATCTTGACACATCGACTCTTACTCATTGAGGCAATCGGTCTCAACTACGATTTGCCAAATACATACTCGATACAGGATGGAGAACACATCACCTCCATATTTCGGACTCATCTTCGACAAACTTCTTTGAATGGCAAACACATTTCCTTAACGTCCTGGACTCGTTTTCGACGGACTTACTTTGGACGACGAACACACTTCTCTTAACACCTTAGAATCAACTTTGACGGACTCGACATAACACACACAGCGGTTTCCTTTTGATCTTGTCATGCAGTATGATCTTTTCTGATGCGTACAACATCTCTAAAGAAACTCGCACATATTTATCCTGTGAACACAATTCACACTGGAACTTACTTTTTTTTTCCTTCTTATCTTTTTCCTCTAGAGTCTTTTCTCTCTCTGTTGATGGCCTCTGTTCTTCCAGTTCCTTGTGTCGCTACTAACTGGAGGATTCCTTTCTTCCTGTGCCGAGCTCTCGCACATGGACTGTCTCACGTCCTTTATTTCTTCCTGGTGCATCACGTACGCACGCTGCAGCTAACGCCTTGGACTCCCTGCTACAACGGCCGCCGTCGTTGGTGGTGGAACACACATGCACTCACGTGTTTAAGGGAGAAGGAACACAGGTTTTTCGACGCACAACAGCTTGGGTCTTTTCTCTGTATTCTTAGATGTAGCCGTAAGGCTATTTAAATAAACATATCAATGCATGCATACACTTGCTGAACCACAAGCTCAGGGCCTGTTTGGTAGGGATTCAGTTTCTTCAGATTCTGAGAATCTGGTAAAGCTGAAAATTTTAGTTTCACCAGATTCATGAAGCTGGAGCTGTGAGTATATTAAGGGAGTGTTTGGGATAGCTTCAACTTTACCAAAATCTGTAGAGTTAGTGGAGCAATATATTTTTAGCTCCAGAAATTTATGAAACTGAAGTTGTGGGTACATTAAGAGTGTTTAGGTAGATTATCTTGTTTACATTTTAAACTACAAATATAAACTTAATTCACTTTATTTTAGCTCATAAGTTTCAGATCTGAGCTGGAGCTGGGATCTGGAGCTCTCCCAAACAGGGCCTAAGAGTATTTAGATGGATCATCTTGTTTACATTTTAGACTAAAAATATAAACTTAATTCACTTTATTTTAGCCTATAAGTTTTAGATCTCAGGTGAAGCTGGGATCTGAAGCTCTGCCAAACAGGCCCTCAATGCACTAACAAACCGATCCTTATCTCATGCAACGAACCTCATCTATCTAAAACTAATTGACTCTATTATCAATCCGTGCATGCACTGCTAACTAATCAAGCAACAAACTAACACACAAACTCAAATACTAATGACAAGATTATTCCTAACAATCATCCCCTTAATCTTGTCACACCTCTTCGTAAGTCATCGTCCAATCTCCTTACTCATCTCTAAGGAGTTCCGACTTCTTCTTGCTGATCATACCATCGATGACACATCTCGTTGGTGATTACGACCTTTTTGACCCAGCTCTAATTGTCTTTTCACTGGTATCGCAACTTGATGGTGACATAGACTCGTATTAGAGCTTACCCATGAGAGAACTTGGATACACCTGCAAGAATTCTCATACGCTCACACATCTAGAACGATGACCACAGCTCCTCAACATCCCGAACTCGTCTTCGATGGACTTGACTTTAGACGGCGAACACATCTCTTCAATATCTCAGAGTCAACTTTAACAGACTAGACTTTGGACGGCGAACACACATCTTCAATGCCCTGTAAAAATTCAGGACTGGGTTGTGAAAGCCACACAACGATCCTCATCGGATCGTTCTTCATTTATAGTCACGAGTTACTTACGTGAGATCCACAAATTGAGGAGAGGCTGAGGAGAGGCCGAGCATAGCGCTGGACGTGGTCACCACGCGCAATCACCGCTACGGGCGTGCGCTAGACTAGAACTAAACTCGCTATTCACGCCACATGATATAACGGCCTAATAGTACAATTTACAATTCTTAACACACCCCCTCAATCTCAACCTATTGGAATCATGTTGAGATTGCGACTAATGAAGTTGAATGGAGCTCTTGGCAAGGCCTTAGTAAATATGTCAGCAAGTTGATATGCAGAGGAAATAAACCTTACTTGAAGCATTTTCCTTGCAACTTGTTCTCTGACGAAATGGAAGTCCACTTCAATGTGCTTAGTGCGGGCATGAAACACTGGACTGGTAGCAAGATAGGTAGCACCTATATTATCACACCACAACAATGGAGGCTGCCATTGATGATCTTCACTCTTTCAATAATGATCAAGCCAAATGATCTCAATTTGCAACATTGGCCACACCTTGTACTCGCTTGATGGTTCGAATCGAGAGACAGGGCTTGTTTGCGAGCTCCAGAAACCAGATTGGGGCCAAGGAAGACAAAAAACCACTTGTTGATTTGCGATCATCTGGACATCCTGCCCAATCCGCATCTGAGAATGCATTGAGTGTCAGCTTGTTCGACTTCTGAATCTTCAGTCCAATGTCAGTTGTGCCTTTAATGTATCGAAGTACTCTTTTGACAGCAGCCCAGTGAACATCAGTTGGTGTTTGAATATACTGACAAACTTGATTGACTGCAAATGATAAGTCAGGTCGAGTTATAGTTAAGTACTATAACCCACCAACTATGCTTCTGTAACGAAATTGTTCAGCATCTGTCAAAATATTTCCTTAATCCTTGGCCAATTTTTCGGTCGACGCCATAGGAGTAGATATAGGTCTACACTTGTCCATGTTAGCTCTTTTTAGCAGATCAAGAGCATAAAGCTGCTGTGAGAGAGCAATTCCATCTCTTTGTAACTTCACTTCAATTCCCAGGAAAAACTACAGTTTGCCAAGATCTTTCACTGCAAATTCACTCCTCAATTGTTGAATCAGCTTTTCTGCTCCTTGAATAGTGGAGCTAACTATAATTATGTCATCCACATAGATCAACATGTATACTGTCATTCCACCCTGACTGAAAATGAACAGTGATGTATCAGCTCTTGATGGTTTAAAACCCAGTTCTTGCAACTTACTGGTGAGCCTTGAGTGCCATGCATGTGGAGCTTGTTTCAGTCTATACAATGTCTTCTTTAACTTACAGACATAATTAGAGGGGTAACTTTGGTCAGCATAGCCTGGTGGTTGCTTCATGTATACTATCTCCTGTAAAAAACCATGGAGGAAAGCATTCCGAATGTCTATTTGATGGAGATGCCACCCTCTGACCGCAACAAAGGAGAATGGTCCTGACGATTGCTGTGTTTGATCACAGGAGAAAAGGTCTCAAGTAGTCAATCCCATGTTGTTTGAAGCCTTTTGCCACTAACCTAGCCTTGAATCATCGGTGGAACCATCGACTTTCTTTTTATCTTGTATACCCAACTACCGTCAATGAGATTCATGTTTTTCTGAGGTGGCACAAGATCCCAGGTTTGGTTCTTCATGAGGGCTGAAAACTCATCATCCATGGGTTGTTTCCACCCAGGGTGCTCCAAGGCTTCCTTCCAGTTAACAGGCTCACACTATCCATTAACTTCAGAGAAGTCTATTTTCGGATTTTGGACAGTCACAGTACCAGCAAATCCACGCTGAGTTGAGTACCTGACTGTTCCATCTGTAAACTTCTTGGGCTTCACAATGTTATCTCTGAGCCTTGTGCGCATAGGATGTTGTCCTTGCACTGACTGCTGTGAGAGATTACCATTTTGCCCCTGCAGTTGTTCTGACTCAGACTGAGCTACATCACCTTTGCTGTTTACTGTATTTTCCAGATTGTCACCCCCTGAATCATCTGAACCGTTGTGACCTGCAGAAGAAGAGCTAGCAACAGGGAGATCAGTGTTGCCGACATTTTCGGTTTGACCATCATTCATAGGTAACTCTACATTAGCTGGTTCAGAGACAGAAGGAGGTTCAGTGAACATATTACCAGTGAGAGCTTGCTCAGTGTAGGTGGAAGGCTTAGGTGCAGTTGGAAGGATGGTAGGATGTTTAGAGCTTTTGACTGAAGGAATGGCATCAACCTTTTGACTGAAGGGAAAAAGCTGCTCATCAAAGACTACATCTCGAGAAATGTAAACTCTCCCACTAGAAGGATCAAAACATTTGTATCCTTTGTGAGAAGAGCTGTATCCAAGGAAAACACACTGCCTAGTTCTGAATTGAAGTTTTTTTGAATTGTATGGTCTAAGATTTGGATAACAAGCACAACCAAACACTCTGAGCATAGAGTAATCAGGTTTTGTACCAAGCAATCTGTGAATAGGAGAGTCTAGATCAATGGTTCTACTAGGCATTCTATTTATCAGATAGCAAGCAGCTTGGAAAGCCTCATCCCAAAATCTAAGAGGCATATGTGCTTGAGCCAGCAAAGTGAGGCCAGTCTCAACAATGTGCCTGTGTTTTCTTTCAACAACACCATTCTGTTGGTGAGTGTGAGGGCAAGATATGTGATGTGTTATTCCTGAACGTTTGAAATAATGATGAAGACGATGATATTCACCACCCCAATCAGACTGAACACACTGTATCTTTGAATTCAACATTTTTTTAACATGTGTCTGAAACTGGAGAAAAATGGACTCAACTTCAGATTTGCACTTGAGGAAATAAATCCAAACAAATTTGCTATAATCATCCAGGAAAGATACATAATATTTGGAGCCATTAACTGATGAGAGGGTAGGTCCCCAGACATCTGTATGGATTATTTGCAAAGGAGATGAAGAAACATTCAAAAAGGAACTAAAGGGGAGCTGGTGTGCCTTGCCACATTGACAGGCATTACAAATTTGAGAAGAAGAAGTATCCTGGATAACAGCAAGATTGTTATTTTGCAAAACGAAACGAGTGATGGCAACTGAAGGATGACCAAGTCTTCGATGCCATTGATCTTGAGTGGTTTTGGTCAGGAAGAAAGCTTTCTTGGTTCTGCAGGTGGGGAGAGTGTAAAGTCCATTCTTACACCCTCCTTTTAGAAGAGTGGTCCCCGCGGCTTGATCCTTGACAAAGAAGGAGTTTGGATGAAATTCAACAAAAGCATTATTATCTAGAGTCAATTTTCTGACAGAGAGAAGATGCCTATTGATTTCAGGAACACAAAGGACATGGTTTAAAAGCAGAGGATATCTAGAACCAGTAATGTATGAATTGCCAACATGAGTGATGGACAAACCTGAACCATTCGCAACTTGGACTTGATCACCACCATTGTAGCGCCCCTCGTGCTTAGTCTGCTCAAGATCACCGGTAATATGATCGGTTGCTCTCAGTATCAACATACCAATCGAGTCAATCGCATACGCTGGACGCCACAAAGAAGAACTTTGGTGACTTCTTCAGGCTGATAGTTCTGATCAAAGCGATGCCAGCACCGTGCAGCATCATGGTTGGACTTGTGATTGATCTGGTAGGGTTCCTTGATGGAGTTGCCTTGGCCTGATTGGTTCTTGCGCCCACCTGGTGAACGACCGCCGTTGCCACGCCCACGACCACGATTATAACGGCCACCTCGATTGCCTGGACTTCTGTTGACGGCGTTGGCCGACATCTGTGTCTCGGCGTTATTGTGTTCGATGCGCATCTCCGCACTTAGCATGTGAGCGTACACATCACTGAGGGTGTAGGAGTCGCCGTTGGTGGTGATGCTTGTCACCAGGAGTCGTGATTTCGATGCGAGGTCAGCGATCAAATACGCGATCAGCTCTTCGTCGTCGAGTGGCTTGCCGATGGCAGCAAGGGTGTCGGCGAGGTTCTTCATTTTGCGGAAGTACGCGGCGATCATCATGTCGCCTTTCTTGGTGGAGGTCAGCTGCATGCGGATCTGCATCGTCCGAGCCTGTGAGCTTGCAGCGAAGATCTTCTCGAGGGTGCGCCATGCGCTGAAACTGGTCTTCACGCCAACTAGGTTCGGGAGCACTTTCCTTAGAAACTGAGGAGATGATAGCACTCAGAACCAGCTGATCTTGATAGTACCATGACGTGAACTCAGGATTCACAACGACGTGCCGGGCTGTGCCGGTCTCTTCATTCGCAGGGACAACGATGGTTTGTGGCGGTTGTAGGATAGACCCATCCACATAACCGAGGAGTAGTGCTTGGCTGTTTAGGTATGGGAGGATTTGAGTCTTCCAGAGCAGGTAGTTTTCCTGCATCAGCTTGATGCTAATGGCATGGCCAATGGAAGGGACAGGCATTGGGTGTGGAGCGGGAGCAGAGCTGGAAGACGAGCTTGACATGGCTGGAATCGTGGAGAGGATCGTGTTGCTCTGATACCATGTAAAAATTCAGGACTGGGTTGTGAAAGCCACACAGCGATCCTCGTCGGATCATTCTTCATTTATAGTCACGAGTTACATACGTGAGATCCACAAATTGAGGAGAGGCCGAGCGTAGCGCTGGATGTGGTCACCACGCGCAATCACCGCTACGGCCGTGCGCTAGACTAGAACTAAACTCGCTATTCACGCCACATGATCTAATGGCCTAACAGTACAATTTACAATTCTTAACATGCCCCGGAGTCAACTTTAACGGACTCAACTTTGCACACGCAACGGCTTTCTTTTGATCTTCTTGTGCAGCATGATTTTTTTCGATACACACGTCTTCTATAAAGGAACTCGCACACGTTCATCTTGTGGACACAACTCGCACAAGAACTCACAACATGTAGTTTTTTCTTGCGTTGCAATGTACTGCCACCAGAAGGAGTAGAACTGCACCGCCTGACTCGCCACGCTGGCGGACACCCCGAGCACATCCACCATGGTGTCCCACGCCTGCACCGGCCTATTGCCGACCCAGAGCTACGCGCCCGAAGCTACCATTGATTCGGTCCCAAGGCTCCCGTTGAGCGACTGAACACGCCGTGTCGCCCGTGATTATCCCGCCTGACCACGAGCGCTAGCTGCCCTATGCCTGAAGCATGGAGCAACATGCTTCGATGCATGTCAATGCATGTCTCGAAGGCTACATGCATGCACGGCTCATGGTGCATCAGCAAGGAATAATATGCACGCGGATGAATCCGGTTGGGAACGTGTGCTGCCGCCAGAAGTGCCTCCCTCTGACACGGGTGTTCAGCTCCTTCCGCACGTCACGTCTCTTCAACATCGCATCGTTCAGCCACAATAACCCGCTCCGAGGCGTAACAGTGGTGGCTTCCTAGAGACAAACGCAACACCAAGATTAGAACCTCGCTCTTGTTGGAGCGCACATACACTCACGTGTTTAAGGGAGAAGGAACATAGGTTTTTCGACGCGCAACAGCTTGCGTCTTTTCGGCGAGCTGGACGCGCTTGACGTTCTCCTGCTCCCGCACCAGCATGTGGCCCGCACTCCATCAGCTTCTCCAGCGTCATCTTGGGCTGCTCGAACGTCGGCGGGTCCTCGCGCGAGTTGACGAGCCGCTTCCCGATGTTCTCTACGCCTACCTCCGCGATTATTATCTCTAATTAACACGTGAGTTTGAATGGGCGATTACCCGGGAAGGAGAGCTGCGCGTCGTCGCCGATCTCCCCGAGGCTGGCGTCTATCTTGGCCTGCATGTGCGGGAAGTATAGGAAGGCGAAGAGGCTGCTGGCGCCGGACGTGTAGAAGACGTAGGACGGTATGCCGAGCTCCGCGGCGACGTCGAGGGCATCGACGCAGAACATGTCGAGGACGAGAGCGCGCACGGAGGTAAGGACCGAGCGGAGGTAGTACCGGAGCGGCGCGTTCATGCGGCGGAGGAGCTCGAGAGCCCTCAACATAGGATTGGGCTGCTCCCGCGTCCACCACAGGCGCTGGGACGTTGGGTGTTGGCAGCACGTGGAAGTTGATGGAGGGGTTGGCCGCCGCGGCGCGCCCGACCGCGGCTGAGGTGTCCGTCGACTTGGCGGGCGTCTCGACGACGACCACGGTGACGGCTAGGTCGCGCTGCAGGAAGAGCTTGGCGAGCTCCACCATCGGCACGAGGTGCCCTACGCCGATGCCTGGGTACAGAGCCACGGTTTCTCTCATCATATATCGCTCTTAGCTTTGTTAGCTAGCGTCTGCTGTGCACTGCACGATCTATATATATATATATAGGCAGCATCTACGACTATGATCACCAGAGTATCACTGTATATCTCTCGCAATAATGGCAGTATATCTCTCTAATCAAGGGCCTACTCCAGAGTAGGGGTGGGCATTCGGTTTTTTCGGTTCGGTTTTTTCGGTTTTTGAAAATTTCGGTTTTTGAACTGTTGGAACCGAACCGAAACCGATCACAATGAAAAACCGAACCGAATTAACCGAACCAAATCGGTTCGGTTAATTCGGTTTTTCGGTTAACCGATTAACATAACATGCAGTCTTTACAAGTCCATGCCTGCAAGACACCAAGAGAGGGGAGATCCCGTCACAATCGCATGGGTCCTAAGAGTTGTTCAGATCAGATCATTCCAATTTGCAAGCGAACCAAATCTAGGTCGGGATGTAGTAAGCAGCTCGCGAATTACGCCGATCGTAACAATGGAACCACCAAAGCCTCGCGAATCGAACGAGCGAAAGATCCTAGGAAGCAGAAACGCCGCCGACCCGGACGGATCGGAGAAGGAACAAGCTACCACGACGATACCTCCCCCGCACGAAGAAAAGCCCAGGAATTTCGTGAGAAAAAAAATGGAACAAGACCGTACATGAGAAAACGAATGCGCAATGCGCCGAGAATCCGAAGAAGGGCGCCGTCTCATCGCCGCTGAACGTCGACGACATGTTCCTCCTGCTGCTGCGATCCGGAGCAGTCAAGCCCTCGTCTCCTCCTCGCGATGAGCAGGTTGGCCTCCCTCCCCTCGCGAGAACTCTCGAGATCGTTTCTTTATCCTCTAAGATTTTTCGGCTCTCCCGATCCGATCTGAACTTCTGAAGATGCGTTTGGGTTGGGGAAGGAGATGAGAAGACGAGAAGGGCACGGCGCTCGACGGCGTCGTGCAGAGTGAGACACAGACAAGGAGTCACGGGAATTAGGCCATCCAGCCCCAGGTGAGTGAGTCGAAAAATCGTTATTCGGCTATTCGCTACGACTATTCGGTTATTCGGGTTATTCGGTTCCGTGAGTATGAAAACCGAACCGAATACCGTAAACCGAATAGCAGCAAAATAAAAACCGAACCGAACACCAAAAACCGAAAAAACCGAATTTTTCGGTTAATTCGGTTCGGTTCGGTTCGGTTTTTCGGTTTCGGTTAAATTATGCCCACCCCTACTCCAGAGGCTCTCTCTGAGGCGTGTATAAAGACAAGAAAAGAATTCCAGATACGATTTATACTCACATATATTTGTGAGGCAGTTTTAGGATAAAAAAGCCTCACACAGAATTCCAGAGTAGGTTGAAATAAACACTGGCACTGAATACTGATCAAGAGAAGTAACAAAAGTAAGCATACCTCAGGATAATAATAACTGTCAATCTTCTGCACGCATTCTTGACAGCATGTCCCTTGCTGCTTTGCTGAAGTTCTTTAGACCCTGGAGCATGATTGCCAACGAACACTAGGACTATTGCTAGCACGCAATCTTTACTCACTAATTTTGGTTTGCAACCAAATATGACAAAGTTAATATGCCAATTATATATAGTGTCCTGCAAATATGAGAAGAATCATCATACCACAGTATTGACGGCTAGTACGGTGGTTGTAGAATCAATATGCCTTTTTGTTGTAGCTGAGCATGCAGGGAACCTATCCCAGAAGGCTCTCTCAAACTATTGCACATGGTATTTGATGTAGCGGCCAACTGAAATGATGTGCATCAGTTGATTTGGTTCAACTCTTCCTAATCTCTCTATGTATACTGATCTTCCCTGCTTATCAACTCCATAGTAACCTTGAGGATAATAGCAAAGCACCGCATGTAGCTCTTGAAAATCAAAATCCTATAAGATTCAGTTGCTATGGTAGATATCAGATACAGCTTTTTATAATAAGTAAAAGAGAGATGTGCTTCCATATTTTTCTTTTTGACAATTGCACAAATATTAAAGCATGAATGAAGGGTAGATGATGATTACTTATCTCTTCATTTGTTTTAAGATTTATACAACTTGTATTGAGAGGGAAAGTATTGAAGCATTGCTCAATAAAAAAAAGGACCTGAGTTTGGGAATACAACCAGGGTTTCAAAAACTGAATTTAAAAAACTAGTTCGAAATTCACCGAAATAAAACCACTTGAAAACCGTAAAAAACCGAAGGGTTAAAAAATCAAAAAAATTTAAAAAATCAAAAAAATTGAAAACCGTTCGGTTTTCAACGAAAAACCGCTCGATTGTCACCGAAAACCAACCTGACCAATTGAATGTTCTTTAAAAACGGTTTTTGAGTGGTTTTCAATGAAAACCACGGTTTTTCAATAGTTTTCGAATACATAATTTTTTTTCAAAATTTTTAAATATTTTTGAAATTTTTTTAATTAGACCGGTTTACGAACGGTTTTAGATCTCGAACTGGAGCGGTAACGTCGAAAACCGCGGTATTCGAGCGTTTTTGCTGATTTTTAAAACCCTGAATACAACTGGAAACAAAAATAGACTACTATCTATCACTCTATACCTTAAGAACAACATTTCAGACACTAAGACTAAGCAACCTAATATATGAACCAAAGGCTTTTTTGTTTATGTAATTTAAGAAGGTTCAATACAAATTAAATGTTCACATGCCAATACTTTATCACCTAGGCCAGCATCATTAGCCTCACCTCTAGTATCGTATCTGTGCCGAATTCTTTTCTCCACCGGATCATCTCAGCCCACATATGAATGACTTTCTCACTGTCGAATCTCCTGGCATTCAGAAACCTAGAGATATAACGGAGACATGCAACTTTTAGTAACGAAGACGTGTGACTTTAAGACTCGCAGTGCAAATAAAATTAGAAAGAGCTAACCATGTTTCAATAGCTCTCAATCTATTTAGCTTTACTCCAGCAAGCAGATGAGAAGTTGAGGAACTAATTTGCATCTAACCACAAACTGATCAAGTATCTGTATAATGGAACATAATAGAAGCATTGCTGCTCTAGTTTATAAGCACATACTCTCGCTACTTGGCCAAAATTTTCTTTTATTTCAAATCTGCACAATGCACATCGCCATCCTGTTTCAGTCCTGTAAAGACAAAAATGT
Source organism: Guadua angustifolia (assembly GCA_036346375.1). NCBI lineage: Eukaryota > Viridiplantae > Streptophyta > Magnoliopsida > Poales > Poaceae > Guadua > Guadua angustifolia. The sequence goes on from CM070508.1 coordinate 1,731,946, forward strand.
TGACATTTAGGATCAGATATTCATTGAGGAAAAAGGTGTTTGATTGAGACATGTCAATTAGTTGCTCATCTAACTTCTAATCAAGACCAGGAACTTAGACAAAAATGGATAAGAAGATGATAACTACAAACACAGTAAGATAACTCCCAAACAATGAACTTTCTTGGATCAGATGAGCAAACTGCTTGTCCACACCACACAGGTTTTAGCAAAGAAGGGTAAAGGGAAAAGGATGGCATATGGGGCTGGAACACTATTAATCCCAAAATGAGTGCACAAAAATAAATCCTAACAAAAACAGGCTGCAATCACCCATCTTTAAACAACCAAAATGGGGCATTAACCATACCTCGGCAAGCATCAACATTCGAATCACCCCAAATCCCCAATCAAAATCAAAGAACCGTCACCATAGCAAGCAACAAGAGGCTAGAAGAAAGAAGCAAGCGGAGGCAGCGATGGAAAATAAGGGGAACCAAAAGGCAATTCGGATTTGGGCCCTCGCCGTCATTTTTTCCAAACCCCACCTTTTCGTAGATCCAGTCCATCCTCAATCGGTCGAGCGTGCCATCTTAGTTCTCGATGACACCTCCAAGAACCCCCTGCACAAACAAATCATCGGCGCAGGATGATGAATCGGTGAGCTAGGGTTCGGGTGCTTGGCTACCTAGTGGTAGCGAGGACAATGCGGAAGGAGGGAGGAGGGAGCTGTGGCGGCGTAGACTGCAGGCCCGATCCCCAATGGCGAGACCCATGGCCTTGCAAGGGCCATCGCCGCCTAGGTAATCTTTTACCATTTGTTGTAGAATTTGCGGCGGTGACCTTGCCGGGCTCACGCGTGAGTGCCTCCACATCGGGGAAGTGCATCCAGAGCCCCAGGCACGCTAGGCGAAGGCGGCGAGGGTGGCACGGGCGAAGGGGACACGCGAGCGGGGAGGGGGAGGGTGGCGCTGACGATAGGGAAAATAGAAGAGACTCGTGGAGGGCTCCGCTGCACCGGATTTCGTGACGCTTTACGGGCCTGGCCCCATGGGCACGTGGACGGCATGATCACCACCGACGCAAGGCACGGACAGCTGTGAAATCCCGGATGACGTGGCACGGCCAGTTGCTCGTTATATATATCACAAAATATATAACAATTAATTCGTTAAAAGAAAAGGAAAGAAGGTTACAAAACAGTAGGACCCCAAACAGGAAAGCTAGTAATGATTCGATGCTTTGTGTGCATTTGTGCAGACGCTTTTGGAAGGTAGCTTGAGCTATTTGTCACGTTTTGCAAAAGCTTCTAGATGGACATGAAAGCCTGCGGCGGGATACGCGTGCATGCATGCATGCATGGCTGGCTTGTGATTTGTACAACGAGGGCGGGATAAAATTCATCTCTAGGAAAGGTGGACGTAAGTATGATAGTGAGGAGCTGCGTGTGTGTGTGTGTGATCAGAAACTAATCTTGTGTTCCAAATGCGTTTTGTTCCGAACTAGCTTCCTACAATGGCCGTCATGCGTCACAAGTATGGGTTCAATTTGCCGTGCTGTGTGGAACGGGATTTACAGTGTTTCTGGCAAGTGCTGCTCGCTGTTCAAAATTGGGATGGCGAACTAGGGCTAAAAATGCCCCCCTAAAAATATCTGACGGAAATCCCATACAACATCTACAAACAGCAGTTTAAATTAAGAACAACAAGGGCCTTGGTACAATAAGAATTACAACATCCGTATGCGTAACATCATCCTTTCAAAGAAATGCATGTCCTTCTCTCCCGGCACAGCGCAACAAAACAAGCTTCAATGTAATTTAGGCCCCCAATCTGGACCCAATCACTACCAGCCTACAACATTTACAAAAAACCAGACTATTTCTCTGTTTCCATTTCTGTGTATAATTACAAAGTTAAAATAAATACCTGTGGCCTGACCACTCAGCTGCATGCAAATATACAGTTAATTAGCCTTGTGCCCATGGTGGCCTTCCTATGTCCTACATCACCCACCCACACACACACACCTTACAGTAGGAACCAAATTCAGGAGATCAGCATCTTTGCACGAACTCTGCATATGGCAGATCTTATAGAAGGAATCCCATTGCTGGTGCACTCGAAATCTGTGCTTCTGAATCCATGATTGATGTCTTATGTATTGTATCAGCTGATCTCGAATACCCTTTTCCTGGTGCTCTTATTGTATTTCAGTATCCCAAGCAAGAAGTATACAGTGGTAACTGGTGGCAGGGGTGCTGTGGCAACACACTATGCTTCTCTCCATTGCTATCTCAAATACATTGTGAACAAGGCATCGTGTAAAAGCAAAAATGGCGTACTGTACACAATCCTCTGTTTTTTTCCTATTGTGCATTTACTTGATTTTAGAAATGCTCCTTGTGGAACTCAAATTTTGTTGTGCATTTGCCATTGAAATCGTGGCAAAGTTTGCTTAGTTCCTGCGCCAGAACTGGAGCTCCACAGTAGAATACTCCTGTACACAACAAATAGCAATTACCTTCTTTACAATGATCAGAGAAGTTGATAGCAAAATTACTGGTTCAGCCAGAACTGGGGCGTTCCGTTGCTCTGTTGCATGAAGTCTAGGTAAAACTGAAATGGAGCGACTTTCAAGACCTTTTGTTAATCGTGCCTACTCCTTAATTTGGTCATACTCCTTCCCATCAATTTTTCTGTACGCATTGTTCAAAGTCAAGAGGTTTGCATATGTTTTGGTTGTCTACACATGCTGGTCCCAGATTAAAGGACTAAGAAGATTCACATCCTGGCGGGTACTTCATAGCTAAAAGGATAAAAGGACAACTTAATTATACTGGGGATATGAAAAACAACTGACCTATCTTAGCATAAGGATGTTTGGAGGCTATCTTAGATAGGACCCTCTTAAAATTTGGCCTTGCAAAATGTGTCCGGACCTGCCAAAACAGTATATCATTAATTGAATGAAATTATTAGCTGCACGAACATGACAAGGTGTTTCTTTTCCACATCCTCACCCTAATGATACAGCGAAATTCAAACATTAACATTGAAAATATCAAGACTGCAGCATGAGTCTAATTGATGTGTCATAACTTACTTTAGTTCCAGAGACTATATCAACACCATTCTTGGCATGGTTGAGAGCTTGCAGCATTGTTATGAGTGCTGACCGAGCATCCCCTTCCTCATAAACACTTGTGAGGTAGTTGTGCATCTCAATGATATTCTAGTGTTAAAGGAAGGCAGCTGTAAGAACTAAATTGCAAGGAACACATTTGTGACTCGCCAAAAAAAAAAAAAGGAGAGATGATTAGCTGATATTAGTTACCCTTTGATCTAGTTCAGCGATCTCATTCATGACTCCTTTAAACCAATCAAAAGAGCCTTGTTCACGTGTCACCCAATAAAAGTAAGCATTTGTTGTCTTCAAAACCCTCTTTGGTTTTGATGTAACCCTCATAAGGGTGTCAAGGTCAACATGTGCCTTACCAATTGGTGGGTAAAGATCACTTGAAGCTTCCTGCAAACATAGGTGAATAAATTAATCAATTGGTCTAGCCTGTCATGGTTTTAATAAAATATATTTGCAATAGATGGATAAATAAATCACAAACAAACTAAAAACTACAATCGATTATAGTTCTTATTGTAGTTAGGGTATCAGCAAGATGCCAAATTTTTAGATAAAGGAAAAAAAATTTAGATAATTGAAAACATGATAAAGATCACTTACTTCCTCTTCCTCCATTTTGATGATGTTGTTGATCAGATCTTTCAAAATGCTGATAAAAGGTGTTGCACCAATTCCTAATCCAACAAGTAGTAAAACATCATACTTGCTGTAGTCTTGCGCAGGAGAACCATAGGGTCCATCAATCAAAAGTTTTGGTAAGCTGCATTTTTCCAAAACAATATTATCAAGCCCCCAATTGCATAGACATATTATTACTGCTAAATAACAAGAATAAGCATACGCTTTCTTGGTTGTCTCATCTGCTCTAAGGAGGCCACTTTTCCCACCAACAGGTGGCTCACAAGCTGCTGAGAATACCCGCTTGAGCTCTCTTGTCCAGTCACCAAGTTGTCGAACATGAATGCTTAGATAGTCATCCCCAGGTGCCGATGTTATTGAGAACGGATGCCTGAAAGGGGTAAAGAAGTGTTTAACATTGAATGAACTATTAATATTGTGTCCACCTATTCTACAAGTGTACATTAAAGTGGTGTTAGAGACTTTAAAGCACAATTTTCCAAATGTAGTTTATTTACAAATAAGAGCCATGTACCATTCAAAGGGTGAAACAGCTGGACATTGAACAAACATATACTGTCCGCTCTTGTAACGGAATGTCAGAGGCTTAGACATCTGTAATGTCAAAACATTACCAGGATATATGGCCACCTGCAAATAAATAGTGTGTCAGAGGATCAAACACAAATTCAGTACTCAAATTTCAAAATGCATGTGGGTTAACCTTCAATAGCCGGACAGAATAACTGCCAGACCTGAAGAACCTCAGTGTCCTCTCTCCCACATACAAACCAACTGGAACTGCAAGATACATCCATGTCTGCATGAAAGAAATAGAGATTAGATGCTTAGTTGCTTACAGAATTGTTCAAGTACAGAGAGCAAAGGAGAGAGAGAAAAAAAAGATAATTATCTCACCGTCTTCTTGTACCAATCATGGATAAGGTATAGGCATTCTCCATGAATAACAAGTGATATGTACACAATGATGAACAGATGATGGGAGTACCAGAAGGCATTGAAGCCAGTTAGTTTGTCAAATGGCTTTGGAAGCTTAACCAAGCTACGGCGGAACCATCTGGTTGCTAGAGTAAAAGCAATGATCATGCACACAACCATGATTACCCCAGTTATGCCCTCCACTCCTTTGACCAGCGTTAAATATGTCGGCTTATTTTTCCCAAAGTACTTGCCCAGTGGAGCATACTTCACCTCTGATGAATTTATTAGCCGTGGAAAATCACATACAAGGTGGTTCCCTGCATGAAGGATAACACCAACCACAATTGCCGCTGCAATAGTCTGCCATTACAATACAAGAAAAATGTTCATTCTTAGCCATGTTCTTGGTCTGGCTAAATGATAATATGTCACATATATGCCCTTATTCACCTAACTAGCATAGGTATTAAGACAAAGGCTTTCTCTTTTTTTTTTCTTTTCCCTTTTTTTTGTGAGGATGACAAAGTGCCTTACTAGCACCACTAATGACCACAATGACAGCATTATAATTATGGATAATTTTTTGCTTAATAATTATTTGCATCTTATGCATTTTAATGAAAATGAACTAGACTGCAGCTATGCCTACATTACTTCACAAGGTGCTCCATCCCATAGCTAGGAAGAGAGACTCGGCATGAGCTGTCTTGACATGGCATTGCCCAACTATTAACAATCAGCTCATTGCTAATTGCTAGTTGCTACAGTCCAATCATGGCCCATGTAACTTCTGCAACTACCAACCAAATGGTTTTACCTTCTCTTGTGCCTACTTTAAGCTTTAAGTGAGTGAGACGCAGACCTGATCTAGTCCATGAGACTTGGGTGGGTGGGTTGGTAAACTGCTGATTGAGAATACTGTCAGTTACGAGCTTGCATGGCTAAAGGATTCTGTCAAGAATCATGTTCTCTATAAAGCAAATGGCAAACTACAAACAATAGAATAAATGACTAGCTTGTGTAGGATAAATACTACTGATGGAGAACAATGAGTCAAATGACTAATTCAATAGGGTTAATTTAATATAGGATAACAGATGCCAACGGAAATTAAATATTTCGCCGAATTAAATTAACAACGCTTTGTCTGGACAAGTTTTGGGGTTTAAATTCATAACACGTCTTTAAGTTTTAACCTGAATTGGCCATGATGTGAACAGGGAATGAGTCCACAACAGATCATCCTGACCATAAGAACATTACAGAATCATGTTCTCTATAAAGCAAATGGCAAACTACAAACAGTAGAACAAATGACTAGCTTGTGTAGGATAAATACTACTGATAGAGAACAATGAGTCAATGACTATGCAATAGGGTAAATTTAATATAGGATAACAGACGCCAACGAAAATTAAATATTTTGGCCAGATTAAATTAACAGTGCCTTGTCTGGACATGTATTGTGGTTTAAATTCATAACACATCTTTAAGTTTTAACCTGAATTGGCCATGATGTGAACAGGGAATGAGTCCATAACATATCATCCTGACCGTGAGAACATTAAAGAAGTCTTTCAGACAAAAAGTATGGAGGAGCAACCTATCAATTAAGCTGTATTGTGTGGTACCTAAGTCCTTCGTAGTGTTGGACATATGTGACAAAATACAGATGATGAAAATGTGGAGCGACATCTTTTCCACCAAATTCATTGATAAACCCTAAAGATGCTCTATGATTTTTCCCCATATTTAAAAGGACAAGAAAAGAACAAGGATAATCTAATGGCTAACCTTGTGGAAGTTGATGTTGTCATTGAACGGTAATGCCCGTGCAGCTCTTGTATTCCGCAGCCAAGTGATGGTATTACGGCACACAGGCAGGAGGACAAGTGCCATGTTCAGCTTAAGGGTCTCAGCAGCCCCCTTTGCTGTTGTTACGCAGTAGCCCATCACATTAAATACATATCGATTGCGGTACTGGATGAATTTCCAAATGAACAATCCAGCCATTATCCCAATCCACAATGCAAGTACCCAGAGGCGTTTCCAATTGTCCTCCAGATAGTAGTTTAATTTGGTACTAATTTTCCGGATTGGGCTCTTTTTCCTTAGACCAGCAAGGTTTTGGCTTAGTGCCTGGCTTGTGTAGCTCAAGGCCTGGCTGTAGTTTACATAGGTATCCTTCTGCAATAGCAATGTCTCCAATTGCCAGAGCTGCAATGTCAAGCAAGGCATCACAAAATTACACTCTACGGTCTCTGTGAGCATATCAAATTTTTTAAAAAATAGCCTCAAAAAAACAAGGAGAAATTTTCAAACATATGTGCTGGTAAGTGGGGTCCAACCAACGGATCATCAACTAGGCCCATTCATGAGCCAAACAAATTTATAAAATTATGAACATTTAAGATGCTACCCAAATTTTTTTAATTTAGTAGTATAATTAAAAGATAAAAAATTATGAACAGTCTTCTTAAAATATTAATATGGACCTGTGTTGTGTTACAACGCATCTTCTATGGTATATCACTTCAATGCTTGTGATTGTTTCATTTTCAAAGGCACATAAGCATACATTGTATTTTTATTAAACAACCATAATATTATCACATAATTATCTAACTTTAGTGGCATTAACAATGACAGGTCATATTATTATCTCACAAAAAACCACATATCATGGACACAACCAACATGGGGGAAATCATTAGTTATACTTCTTAGAAAATACAAGGCAGATTAACCGTCATTCCATCAAATGACCCAACAAACTGCAGGAGGTCCCCACAGGATTTAAATTGCATCTGGTGACACACATGGCTCCCATATGAGTGCACCATACATGCTAAAATCATGTCAAATGTGCATGCAATAATTCCATCCTAAAAAAGAGGGACATCAACTTGAATCTCCTCCTGTACAAGCACTAGTCTTAGATGGCCTCCAAAAAACAACAGAGGCAGCCTAACAAAGATGCATAAGTACATGAAAAATTTAAATGGAACTAACGCATTGCATTTTCTGAAAAGCACAAAAGTAGGGCATGCTGTAGTATTTGGTGCGGAAGATACTGTGTTTCTTTACTAAAGAAGATAAGTAACATTAGACACCTAATGAAACTGTCAACAGTAATTGCTACCCTGATGATATCAGGGCACCTGTCCTTCAAAAAATCGGATGCCAAACCTTGTATTTGATTTGGGCAATATGCCCGAGTGTTGCATGACGTCACAGATGCAACATGATGTGGATAGACTTTGCCTTTGGAATAATCTATCCAAATATAACCACAACCATTTGAGTAAATGGGGAAGCGGATGCCCTGCAAGAACCTCTATACTTGATTGAATCCAATATTTCAATATTTAAGTTTGGATGATAAACTATATCTTCCTTTCTAGGATTCAGCTTTCCATAGTTAGGCTCTGTTTGGCAGAGCTCCAGATCCTAACTTCATCTCAGATCTGAAACTTATAGGTTAAAATAAAGTGAATTAAGTTTATATTTTTAGTCTAAAATGTAAACAAGATAACCCATCTAAACACTCTTAATGTACTCACAACTCCAGCTTTCACGAATCTGGTGGAGCTATACCAAACACAGCCTAAGAGTGTTTAGGTAGGTTATCTTGTTTACATTTTAGACCAAAAATATAAATTTAATTCACTTTATTTTAACCTATAAGTTTCAGATCTCATGTGAAGCTGGGATCTGGAGCTCTACCAAACAGGGCCTTATACCCACAGCTCTAGCTCCACTAGATCCACGGATTTGATGGAGCTAGAGCTGTACTAAACACAACAAAAGATTTTTTATTTAAAAGAAGCAACATACAGTGATATCTGCAGTGCAGAAGATCTCATTTGTAGAAAACGAACTGTGAGATGAAATGTTCGCACTGAACTAGGCAGGATTTTTTTTAAAAAAAAAGGCCTAACATTTTTATCCAGTTGAAATGCTTCTCCTGAACCAACCAATAACATCACTCGATATTATCTATCAGGGATTAAAAAAATAAAAAAAACAGCAGTGGATAGTGATGGGATGTCAGAGCCTCAGAGGGGATCCTGGAACCAATTATTGTGTACCAATTTCTTCTACCATTGATCAGACACAGCATGACAGAAGAAAACATGATAGTTTACCTCAATGTAGCCAAGGCCTTCGGGATCAAGTTCCTCCATGATCAAGGCCGCATATTCTTCAGCTTGCTCCTTAAGCCTCGACAGTTTATTAGCAGAAGCACTTAACATAATGATCTAGAAACAAAACAATTGCCACTTTTAATTAATTGATCACAAACCATCTTTTTCACACCTCCAGAAAAGTAAGATAAAAAAACAACCTGGCTCGGCCCCTCACACAATGACCTCAGCGAAAAGAATAAATTAAGCTCTAATCCAAAAGTTTTCCCCTTTCGGCGCATCGTTTGAACAGATTAAAATAATTAGCAGAGTGACGGAAATGCCCCCACCAACGACTGCGTTCTGGTCTCCGGACTTCCATCTCCATCTATAGTAAATTTACGTAACACCCCTCCCATGTTCTAGAACAAGCCATTTTCATATGTAGAAAAAATTGGTGCGTGGCGACCAGCCAGAGGGGATGCTTTCCCCGCCAGTCCCGCTGCGAGGCTCCATCAGTCGGCAAATGTTTTCCCAAGCTACCAATTCCATGATTCTTACGCGTAAATCCAGGAACACAAACTTGTAGACAACAAAAGAACAAGTACATATCTACAGAACCGGAGAAATGGACAGCTCAATGACTCAAATCACAGAAAAAAAAACCCTGCAAATAATTGTGCCAAAATACCCCCCGAAACAGCAACAGGAAAAAATGTGCTGCAAAAATACCAAGCTCAGCCACGGGCTACTACCTCTTTCACCTCCGCCTCCGTAATATGGCCGTCTGCGTTCTTATCCACCCTGAGTAAATAATACCAAAATGTAGGGGCATTAACGCGCGGAAGAGAAATGAAGCTAATATAGCACAAATTAATTAGCTGTTCGCAGAATGTAGAGGGGCGGGAGTTACATGTCGAAGAAGATCTGGAGGCGCGAGTCGAAGCTGTTGTCGGTGATCTGCTGCCAGATCTCGCGCAGCTCCTCCTTGTTTATCTTGTCCACCTGCATCCGCCGCCGCCGGCTCAACGTGTCGAACAGTTCCATGGCGAACTCCTTCGACTCCGTCATCCCTGTATCCAAAATGCGGTTAGGAACTAAGAAGAGCGAGGTTTCTTGGGGGAAGGGGATGGGGATGGGGATTATTAATGCAATAACCTATGCACTGCGGGAAGTCGTCGCGGGAGAGGTAGCCCCCGCGGGCGAGGCGGTCGAAGTTGGCCTGGACCTCGATCCAGGCGTTGCTGGCTTTGTTGCTGCCGCTGATGAAGCGGAGACCGCGGATCGCCCGATGCGCGCCGGACTTGGTGCGGTCGAGCTGCGCGCGCTGCTTGCGCGCCGCGCGGGCCGCGAGGGCGGACTCGATGCCCGACGGCGCAGCGGGGGGCTCGTCCCCGCCGGCGAGATTCGCGCGGCTGTGGGTGCGCGTGAACCGCTTGGTGAGGTCCTGCGAGAACTGCCGCGCGCGGGCCACGGCCTCGGCCTTAAGCTCCTGCGAGAACTGCAGCAGCCGGTGCGACGACGTCCGCCGGATCGCGGGCGAGCGCGACCGCGACGACGCCGACGATGCCACCCCGCCGGGGGCCTGCCCGCCGAGGTGGCGCCACCGAGGAAGGCGACGCCCCCGACGACACCGACGCAGCGGCAGCGGCGGCCGCCGCCGCCGGCTCGACGCTCCGCAGCACAATGGTGTCGTCCTCCTGCAAGTCGAGCGTGACCTCGACCAGCTCCTCCCCGTCGTCGGAGCTCCGGTCCGACCCGCGCGACGACGAGCCGATGCTCAGCGACCGCGGCGTGGTGGCGCCGGAGCCCCATCGCGGGCGGCCCGGGGTAGTGTCGCCTCCTCCTCCTCGCATCAGCCGCACTGCTCCACCCGACGCTGCTGCAAGCAACCCACCAAACTCGTTTGACGATTTGGGAGAAAGATATAAGCCCACAGAAGCACAGAACAGTCCAAGCGAAGGCGACCAAATACGCGCTAGCTTGTACACACCCCTCCCCTGCTGTACTCCTCTACTCTGCGTGGCTCCCAGACAAGCGAGTTCAAGCCGGAGAAAACAGGAGACAAGGGTAGCAATATCTCTCGGACAAGCCGCCCCGAAACATAAACTTATCCAGTATATTTTGTAAAACCAAATAAAATTATAATATTATAAAATTTTACTAAATTTATGTCTAAAATGATATGTCTTTGTGACTGAAATAAGTACTAGTAAATTGCAATGCGCACCAAAGTTAAGCTTCGCACGATGTTAATCAAGTCGTCGAATCTGTGTTTGTTCATTTCTCCACCAAAATCATGAGTTGGTGAGCAGTTATTTTAATTTTAAATTTGTGGAGGAGTATGCAATACATTAAGAGTGTTTAGGTAGATCATCTTGTTTACATTTTAGACTAAAAATATAAACTTAATTCACTTTATTTTAAATTTATAAATTTCAGTTTTGAAATTTTGATCTGAGCTCTCCCAAACAGGGTCTAAGTTACGCTGTTGTTCTATTTATTTATTTGTTATTTTGCACATTGCTATTGTCTCTAATACACACATTTGACTACTTTTTTCTGTTTGTATGTTAGTAGAAATTATTTAAAATATAATGATAAAATTCGAGAAAAAAACAACAACAACGACGTAGGCCGAATCCGGACAAGCTCTGCGCGACGAGAGGAACGGTCATCAAGGTGGTGGAATTGACCTGTAACCACGGCATGCCGATGGCCACGCGACCGGGCGCAAATCCAACCGGGGATGATCTGCCCGCGGAATCTCCTCGTCGGCATGCGTGCCCCATTTCTCCAACCGGCCGGAACGTCGCTCTCTAGCTTCCCCTCCTGCACCATCTGCATGGCGAGTTCAGCTGTGTCCCCGGCAGTTCGGTTCGGGGCAGCGGCCGCGCCTCGTCCCTCCCTCCTGGCCGGGCGCGGAAAACGACCGTGCGGGCCGCCCATCTTACGACGCGCCGCGCCGCGCCGCGCGAGTGCGCGCGCGCGCGTCCCGCGGAGTTGCTGTTGAGTGGGGCGGGCGCACGGCACCTAACGTGCACAGAGAGGTCGCCACCGCGGACAGCGCCACGCTGCCAAGATACCATAGCATCACGGGCAGGAGCATTTGCTGCGAAAGCAGCGTGTTTTGGGCTGCGTGGCTGGCTGGCTGCCCCAAGGATTAACTTTTCGTTTGAAGGAAAATTTCGTCTACCTCCGAAATCCGAAATTTCGGACGAAATTTCGGAATTTCGGCCGGAGGAGATTCAAAATTCAAATTTCAAAATTCAAATCCGGTTTGATTCCCACCGAAATTACCCGAAATTCGCCGAAAATCACCCGAAATTCGCCGAAATATCCCGAAATTTCGGTCAAATTGAACTGACTGAAAATTGGTTCAAACGATGTCAAAAAATTTTGAAATTTTTTTTGTAGGTTCCTGACACCTTAGAGATGTTCTCATAAAAATTTCAGATGATTATCTGATCTGTGAAATTTTTAAAAATTCAAACACTGATACTATGTAGATGAAACGTTGATTGGCAAGTTTGAACCGCATGAAAAATAGTACAAACGATGTTAGAAAGTTTTGAAATTTTTTATGGAGATTCCTAACGTATTTATAATATATCTGGAAAAATTTCAGATGATTATCAAATGTGAGCAATTTTTAAAAATTCAAATACAGAGAGAGTTGAAAACTAGTACTTTGAATGTCAGAATTTTTATAAATTCCTGGAGAAATATTTTGAGCTGAAAATTTTACATAAGAATTCTTAGCTCAAATAAATCTGAAAAACAAAATTCCAAAAATTTATAAAAATATTTGAGTTGCCTGATAAATCCAAAACAGAAAACAGAAATATGTACACAGCACATTGTCAGAATTTTTATAAATTCCTGGAACAATATATGGAGCTGAAAATTTTAAATAAGGATCATTACCTGAAATAAACTTTAAAAACAAATTTTAAAAAGTTTAAAAATATTTGAATTATCTGATAAATCAAAATCCGAAATCTGAAAACTGTGCAGAGCAGATTGCAATCATATAAGTTCAGTGCTTACTGCATTGATAGATTTTATTGAGCAAACAAAGAAAATTTAAATTTTTTGAAAATTTTATAGAATGGTACTGAGGAAATTATTAATATGTCATAAAAATTTCAGATCATGATCACACCGGAGAAAATTTTTAAAAATCTAATAAGTTTACTGTCCCAATTATGTCCATTCGGTTTTTATTTTTAAAGATAACAAATGATGTTAAATTATTTTGAAAATTTGTTTGTATGATCTCAAACTACTAAGAATGGTACCATAATTTTTTCACATCATTATCAAGCTTTTAAAAATTCTTAAAAATCTGACAAGGTTTCTGCCCAAATTTTAAAAAATCTAAAAAAATTAGTTTTTCATCAAATTTTCATGGAAGAAGACTTTCTTAAGGGTTATTGGACCCATTCCGTTCAAATCCGGCCAAAAAATTTGAAAATCCGGACTTCAAACCCGAAATTTCGGCGAAATTTGGCCGAATTTCGCTGAAATTCCGAAATTACTGTAGCAGCACTGTAGCAAAATCAATTTTTTTTAAAATTTTTGAATTTGGCCGGCATATATAAATTCGGGAGGGGCCGAAAACCGAAATTTCAGCGAAATTTCGCCGAAATTCGCCGGTTTTTGGATCCCTGGGCTGCCCCATCACCCATGGTATCTCCGGGTTTTTGAGCAGGCGATCGTTGGCTCGTCGAAAACATCCGTGGTCTGGATGGAGCTGTGGTGACAGCAAAACAACGAGGCTTGAATTGCGACAAGGCAGATCATTTCTGTGCTACCTCCGTTTATTTTCTTAAGAGATCTTTTGGTCAGCGGTACTATGAAATTTTTAATAGAGATCCCATATTTTATATGTACAAATTTATAATCTTGTATAATTGTTTCACAATATCATAAATCCAATATATATATTTGAAATTTGCTAAAAGTACAATACAAATAGTTCTAAAGACCCACTAATCCCGAACCACTAAAATCGAATCAATTCAATCAAACAAATTTGATCTACCGAAGAAGTGATGTCCTGAAGTTTTTCAGACTTTTGAGGGCACCGAGCACCCCCACCAAGATCTGACCCTGGTTTCTACGCTACACAAACTCCAGCTTTGTTCAGAAATCTTGATTTTGCATTCACAATTCACGTTGTATTGTAGAGAATTATCTCGTCGGCTAGCTGCAGAGTCAAAGGGTGAAGAAAAAGTGCAGGCTTAAAACGGAAGTGGCTTTTCTGGAGCTCGTTCATTTGCCCGTGTAGAATTACTGAGACGGCGAAAATAACAAGGAAATGAGGAAATTTGTATACTTATTACGGATATGAGTTGTTAGCATCTAATGATATGCCTATGTGGTGAGCAAAATATTCAACTAACATTCCATGATTAGCCAGCTCATGAACAAAATACGTGCATCAAATAAAGATGTAACATTTCTTAAAATTCTTGGGGAAAAAAAAACTTGGCAGTTGAGCTTGACAAGCTCGCTCCTATGTCAGTTCCTCTGCTTTAACAAGCTAGGAAGCGAAATCATAACTAAGCAATACACTTAGGGGACAACATCATGAGAAACGAGTTCAATCGCTAGTCCATAACTCATTCACGTCTCTTTGCGCATGGTTCGCTCTCAAATTCTCAATCCATGGATTCCAGCTGCCATGATATAGAAATCGAGTAGACATTTTTGGAGGAAAGAAGCAAATTATCATACCAACTGGCCGCCTAGCGATCACAAGAACAAAAAAAGGATATGGAGGATAAAGTCAAATTTTATAGTCATCTTAGCTATCACTACCATGTTGGCATGTTGCACTTCGTGTGGTCTCACCTTTCGGAGTAGCTTAACAGTTCCTGGATTCTATTGGTTCGTCGTGATTTAGGGCCTGTTTGGTAGGGATTCAGCTTCTTTAGATTCTGAGAATCTGGTGAAGCTGAAAATTTTAGCTTCACCAGATTCATAAAGCTGGAGCTGTGAGTAAATTAAGAGTGTTTAGATGGATCATCTTGTTTACATTTTAGACTAAAAATATAAACTTAATTCACTTTATTTTAGCCTATAAGTTTCAGATCTCAGGTGAAACTGGAATCTAGAGCTCTACCAAACAGGCCCTTAACATTAGAATGACATTCCAACATTGATTATCGATTGTTCACTGTAGGATCAGATGCTCATTATTAAGAAAAAGTCAGATTCCGTAACAAATGAGAAGAAGCTAGTTTTGTCTATCTATTTAGTTCTTTCAGAGCAGAGAGAAGCACTCATCTGAATAAGGCCTAGTTCGACACAACTTCTGATTATGCAGATTATAAATTATAGCCAGGTGTCTAGATAAACAATTGCCTAAAGGATTTGCTGGTTAGAGAATCTGATCGTTCAACAATTTGTCCGAGAATCTGATTGTTGATGGGCTAGCGGCAAAGGACGACTTCGATCAGAGGAGCGGGAGGTTGGCTGGGGCTGACGGCAGAGGGGTGACAAAGCCACGCGATGCAGGTAGAGGGGGCCCCGGTCTAAGCAATGGGCGAAGGAGCGGTAGGCAGAGGAGCTCAAGTGGAGGGGCTCAGCGGATGGAGCCGGCGAGCGGAGGGGCTCATCGGGTGGAGCCAGTGAGCGGAGGGGCTCGATGGGTAGAGGATCCATGGCGGCCGAAGTTCGAGCAGAGGACCCGTGGCAGCGGGCTTAGGCGGGCGCCGGCTTCCTCGCATGGGATTCTCCACAAAAATTGGCCATCAGTTCACTTTTGATTTTATGTTGTAAAGTTGATTCTGATTGTGAAAGAAACTGTCCAGAATCCTACTATTTGGTAAACAATCTATTTTATTTTAAGCAGAAGGTGCCTATAGACTAAAACGAACGGGGCCTAAATCACCTAGATGGTGTAACGAGCTTGCTGATGTTTATTTGAGTTGCTGCTACTGATCTCTACCAAAGCTAGTCCCACTCCCACGTCATGTAATAAAAAAGAGATGAATAGCTCACCTCACCAAATCTAAAGGAGCAAATCCATTTTTTGGCAATTACTCCTAACAACCAAATTTATAAGATATGTTTTTTTAGTGGTATTATCTATAAATATAGAGTATATTTTATATTTTAATATAAAATTAGTGTGATGTTCCCTCTATACCCTTAATAAATATTTATTTTTACTTTATATTCTCTATATACGCGTATTGAATGTAGTGCTTAGTAATAATAATTAAAGATAACCTAGTCATTTTTAATATCTTTTTTGTCTACATGGCAAGAAGAAATATGGCTTATAAACAGAGGGGGTATTTTGGCTTGGTTTCGGCCGTGGCAAATTGAGCATGTAGCAGTTCTCGAGAGTTAATTTCATGGTTGGCATTTGTTGTTGATCAATTCGTACTAGTTCTCGAGAGTTAATTCCATGGTTGGCATTTGTTGTTGGTCAGTTTCCGTATGGATACAGGTCGACGGATCCATCTGAACTGAAGATGTAAATGTGGCATCGTCTTCCTTAAGATGCTCGATATTAGCAGCAACCTAAAGCGTCTACAGTTTCATCTCAGGCTGCCGTCGAACATGGTTCAAGCTACTCGTTTTATGCGATAGCACGCCGACCTGACCTGACCTAACACCCCCTTCTCCTCGTTTTCCATTTCTTTGGAATTAATTGACTACCAACTCAATGCGATCTGAGCACTCGACAGCCTGTGACTGACTGAGTTTACGGTGATGATCAAACAACGGATCGGCTACGCTGAAGAGTGATGTTTTGCATAATGTCCAGAGAAGATCTCTCAGTCCTTTTGAGATTGTCATCGGCCTACCTAACAGCAGACAAAACTCAAAGAGGAACTCACCTCAGAGCTTCCCAGCTGATGGAGAAAGTAATGATGAACTAAGATACATAATGACACCTTGCGCCAATTGCTAAGGATGCTACTACTCCAAGTTCAGAGTATGGAGAAATGCTACGGCATTGCAAAACCTTAACGAGAAGGAAAAGTTAAAGGCAAAGATTCACAAAAAGACAGACATTTTATGCTTTGCTGAGGGATAATTGTGACTTCAGAAGCAGTGATATAACCTATAAACAATGGTGGAAACGGTGGAAAAGTAGACATTACAAGATCCTAAATTGTCAGATTGAAAAGGATATAATAGAACTGGGTAGTTGTAAATCAGGTAGTGCTACCTGCAACATAATGATGTCATGATAAATTTTGCACATCCACGTTATATATAGACCAACATGTAGTGGCTATCTTGGAGTATCTGTCCTTCTAGAGGAAGATGATGCGGCCTACTCACCAAAATTTCAGATGTGAGGACTCCATGACTTCAGAAGAGGTCAAGCATGAAGAACAACTCATCTGCACTAGGAGATGGAGATTGGAGACCACATCATTTTTCCATGTGCTTGAAAAATGAGTGGTCACTTGGTTGCCATCTCGGCCTATGCACTTATTTTCAAGAAAAAGCTTCGCTTATGCACATAGTGAAAGCAATATTGTGTGATGTAGTTTGCCGAGATGGTTCCTTTGTCTTTTCTTGTGTGTGTGTGTTTGGCTGTGTACACCCTAGCTGTGTAGAGGCCGGGAGTCTTATTAGTATAATTGTATCACCTTGATGTAATTTACTAAGATTAATAAAAGCTTCCTTTATCGAAAAATGCACATAGTGAAAGACAAAATCGATAATCAATCCTGTTGAATTCGTCAACTGTAAACAGAGCACATTCTATAAAAGACGAACGATGAGGAGCAAGAAGTACAAGACATGTAATTAAATGCTTCTGTTCAACAGGTTACCAAACAGAATCAGCATAGTATGATGACAAATGGAATACTCATCGCCAGGGGCGGACCCAGCACTAGGGCAGCTTGGGCTGCTGCCCCACCTCAAACTCTTGTTTTAAGCAGTAGCAATGGTGGAGCTAGTAAGCACATGCAGACTACAGATGCGTGAATCTTTGAGCAACCGTGAATATCACCTAAGTTGCGCTTTAATTATGTGCGCAGATTTTTCTTTCTTTTCTTTCACTTGTTCGATCGGTGAAAGTGCCAAGTGTGAATATGTGATGCGTGGTCGCCGCCCTTAACTCTGATGAAAGCATTTGTTAGATGTGGATTAGCATTTGAAGTTAGAAGTTCTGTGTTTTTTGCTTAGAACTGAATCTAACTTAGAACTGAATTGTTTCTTTATGTATATTTCTTTAATAGTACTATTGTTGTTACGTATATTGCATTCTTTTTAGCGTTTTAATACTACTTTAAACCTGCCCTACCTATAATTTCTTTCTGGTCCGTCCACTGCTCATCGCACGAGTTCCTTGCAAGGTCGCAAACTCATAGGCAAGGTGATACGGGCCAAATAGGTTTAACGCTAGTCGTCGCGTAATTCACGGAACCAAAATCCAGCAGCAGTTGGAAGCTTCCTCCTTGGGCCCTGGCTGCCAACAATCTACAAGTTGTAATGTATGTGTGTATGCGTACCAGAAGAGAAACACTAAGGGTGTGTTTGGTTGACTGCATTGTATCTAAATCATATAAGTGAATGTAACTGTATCTGTTAGACATATGTTTAGTTTTCTATTCATTTAGGCCGGGTAGATGTAATTGCACCCACTCATGCAGAACAGAGGAAACACAGAATCAGGCTTCTCTCCAATACAAGCTCGTGAGATGAATAAACAAGCAACCAAACAACTCAAATCGTATCTACTCTTGCAGGCCAAAACTAATCTAAATGGCTCATGCGAGATAAACTAGGTTGGTACAGATAACCAAGTTCAAGCCTTCCAAGTAATTAACGAACAGAGCCAATATCAGTCGGTTCAGCAGCAGCAATAACTTGACATGCAATCACCATAATTGAATTGGCGTGCAGCTAACTAATCTGCACGAACCAATCCCGAGTTGTTCCCGGGCTCGTGGCCTGGATCCACGAACCAGAAGGGATCCCGAAGATCCAAAGGTTAAAACCCACGCAACATGAAACCCTGATGGGGATTCACAAAAACACGAACACCGATATGGCCACCATCATGGCAAATTTTTTGCGCATAAAACTAAGGGTGTGTTTAGCAGAGTTCTCAGCTTCAATTTTTCTATGAGAAACTGAGAAGCTCTACCAAACAAAAAAAATCAACCAGTTTCACATAGAAATCCGAGAAAGTGATTTATGTTTTTTGACTTGCAACCTGAGAGACAAAAAAACCTGCTCCCCACCTGATTCACAACCTCCCAGTTATGAATCTCTCCACCAAGTTCATAATTATTTCTTAGACAGGAATCACTTCCACCAGAGAATCGATTCCACAAATAATCAGGAGCTGGAGTAGGAGAATCAGGATCTGGAACTCTATCAAACCTTTCTCTGACTAAGGCCCCGGCCTTTATGCACGAACGCACGCAGCATACATTGGCTCAAGACACAAAGGCCGACTCAACCACAACATGAACTCGCCTCCTAATCTCTACTGATTTAATTAGAAATTGGTGGTGGTATATCCGTTTTCATCCTCACCCTAGCATATGTGCACACCCACGTAACCAAGTGGAAAACGGGCAGTGGTCACCCCGGTAAATTAGATTGGACCATCCCGTCGCGGGAGGTAAATGAATATGCATGACTCATTTATTGTTTTTTTCTTCTTCTATTGATCTGGCATTCGAATTGACGGTGATTGCTCCCGGTGCTTTTCGGATTATATTGATTGATTCCCTTTCGAAGAAAGTAGAACTCCGATTCATAGAGTTGGGTCATTTTTCACCTCTTTCCTTTTTATTGTCTTCCTTATTCAACGATTTTTTAATCTGGATTCTATATAACCCCACCGTTTCTTGCCTCTCCTGTAGATATGTTGATCTTATCCATTGAGCGGAGGTAATGGGCGACCTTTCTAATCTCGTCGATGCGACGTAGGGGTAGGTCGCCAATGGTGAGTGGCGAGATAGGCTGACGGCGTTGCTGGAGCTCGTCATGGTGGATAATGTCAATAGGTTGAGAGAGGCGCTCGCGGGAGAAGTGAGGAGGCGGTGTAGCTGGTTGATAAGGTGGGCTATTGTATGACCAGAGCAAGACATACGAGCCACGCACACCGCTGATATTAGCAGCCACATACAAATGACGCCTACCTCTTTAATATCTTTATGCTTCATGGGGCAGCAGGTAATGACTCTTTTAGTCGATCAATTGATCTCGAATTATGATGTTACAAATTTACAATCCCGAATGTTGTGATATTATTATTTAATTTTATGAAATCAAAGATAATTTTAAGCTTAAGTTTGTAAACATGTGCTTGAAATTTATATGCTTCGATAAATTGATTTAAACATTTAATTATTGCACATTTAGAGTAAATATTATTATTCAGATAAGTTTAGTGTTCTTTACAAATAATTTTTTTATGGTAAATTAGGTTTTCTTTGTATCGCATGTACACAGTCAGACTCGTAACTTCGTCACAGGCCTTGACAGAAGAAACGGAATTGAAGAAAAGGCAAACCAATCCAAACCGAAAGGAAATAAAACAGATTAGATTAAAATAAACTAATCAAGATTCTAGGGATAAAACCTAGAACCGGCTCAAAAGGGGATCTGCAGCGTGCCCATGTAAAAGTGCTGTTCGTGCCTCCGTTTCTCCTGGCTGGTGCCGAACTACTCTCATGGCTTTCTGGCTCCACACGCATGCCTCGTGATGCCACCACCTCTTTTCTCATGCAATTTATGCGTGCGCACGAAATACCCATAGCCCGGGAGAGCACAAGACGCCCGGCCACAGTGCAACGCGAACGTCTTCTTCGGCGCGCGTCGGGTCCGCAGGGGAGGTTGTATTATTGGGAAAAAAATTATAGAATACTTGCTAGTCCCTCCCTAACAGTCCTATTCCGAGATATCAACTAGAGCCTTGAAGCTGTATGGTTCAGGCATTGACAGCCCTGATACTACCTTCCTGTTAAGTTGGGTGTTCTATACTTCATCAATTCATGCATGAAGTTGCCATAGTTCATCTGGACAGTCAGCCAAGAAAATAATATATTGAACAAGGGTAAGGGTGCCTGCAGTGGCTAAATTATAAGCCCAACAATTTATAACGTCGGCAGATTATAATGCCTGTACATGAGGATACAAGGCTGATGGTTTCATTGAATTTTTCATTTTAACAAGAGAATGCAAGAAATGTATTTCATTGACACCTCAAATGTAAATGGATACATAACCCATGGAGTCGTGTACCAGCATTGATTCTTTCGATCCAACGAGGTCGCATGTCCCTCTCCTTGTTGAGCCGATCCCTGTACGAATATTGCAATGCCTTTTCCACCCGCTCCCTGCCTATCTGTTATTTTGCCCTTCCTCCGATCCCTTAAATAAATAATTTGCCCTTGTTCATTTTTGAGTTCCTGGGCTCACCCACTAAGTGTTTTCCCCATATCTAACATATATAAGAAGGGAAAACAATGGAGTTCATTATGGATTAATGAACTGGCTGACATCAGTACCAGAGGATAAATTTCATAAATTGGATCAGCACCAGAAGATAATTTCCCTACTTAGCGTCATAAAACATCTTGCAGAGTCAACATTGATTACTTCATCTTATAATCTATATGTGATGATGTTATGAAACATGATGCAAGTTGTATGGTATTCAGAATATCAGTTCCCTTAGCTATGCACCAGAAAGTGCGCCCTGCTACAGCAATGCCAAATCCATCAGCAGAAAAAAAAATTGAGAAACAGAAGATCAGATCGATTCAGTTAAGAGGTACATATAAACAGATAAAACAAAACATTATAGCAAAGGTGAAACGGTTATGTCAAGGTCGTCAGCTAGGAGCGAAAGACTATTTGTTCGATGTAATCATAACCACAAAGGGTTAGATCATCTGAACTATGCACTTGTGATCATCACTCGACCTTGCCAACCAACTATTCAGCAGAAAACCACAAGAATCGAAGATCAATAACAAAGGAAAAATTAACTATTTTTTTCCAATCTACGTATTTTCACGAGGCCTCAGAAGGAAGGCAGTAGTAGGGTGTGTAATCACCAAAAGATTTCAGATAATAATTTCCACATTGTTCATCCTAGGCCTCTGAAACAAACACACCACAGGAACTCCAAATTTAAAGGAAAAGACAAGAGAAAACTAGATCGAACCTGTATAGTTGACCTCATAGAGAAGATTAGGCTTTTCCACATGAAAAGATTCAGACATATGCTTGTCTTTATTTTGATCTAATCATCGGCCACTAAACACCATAGAACCAAAACCAAAAGAACATCCACCAAGTGCAAGAAGACTAAAGAAAGATCTAGAGGGGAATAATAATTTGATTTTGGTCGAAGTGAGGACTCAGAATATGGGTGGTGATATATCAGGATGGTCGGCAAGGCAAACATATGCCAATTACGACGAACGAGACCAATAGATACAATCGTCACCGTCCTCCAACACCACAAAAAATCAAATCCCCCACCGAAAAAAAAAAAAAAAAGAAGAAGATCGAGATCGAAATACGCGAAGAACGGAGGGTAAGAGCTTCGAATGAGAACCGGCGGCGCGGAAGGTAGACGGCACCTCCTGCTCGTGCCGATTATATAGAGGCCTCGAGGTCCAGGGCATTAGGGTTTTACGGAGGCGGCGCCCGTGTAGTCCTCGGGTGCTGTTTGATGAGTAATCGCAGCCGTCCGATCGTCTTTGTCAGGATGACGTGGGCTCCAACCTGTCGCTGGCGAGTAGGCCCAAATGTCAGACGGTGGATTCCTTCGGTCTAATTTATTTGCGCCAAACGGCCCAAAACTTACAGGCCCATGAACTCAGCACCATTCTCCTTCTCAAAAATAAAAACTACTCTAAAAAATTTCTTGCTCGCATTTTCATCTTAAAAAAACTATATCGTGCACGTTTGGAATTAGCAAACTCTGGATCAGATCTCATCATAAAATTAGCTACATGGAGCACCAGTCAAGACAAGAACGGAACAGTGCTGAAATTTCACAAAAGGCACTGAGAGAAGAATTCTATAAGGGACTATTTGGTTGCCGTCTCTTACAAGTTTAGTCTCTTACAAGTTTAGCCACATGAACCTAACCGTCTCAGCTTGGTTCTGAAGAAACTATTATAGTTTCCCAATGAGCCTAGCTATGAGTGTTTTATTTATCATGCTAGTCTACTTCACACCGCACACAAGCAATCAAATAGACATCTTATATACGTGATGCAAACTTACACGATACAACAAGCAATCAAACGCTAGCTCTCTAGCTCCCTCAAGTTTGGCTACCCAAAACCAAACAACAAAAAGCCCTAACACTCCGAAACTGTTGAAAGCAAGTGGCGCGTTCAGAGGGGGGCCATCCAGTCCAGAGGGATTGCGACGCTCAAAACAAAAACAGTTAGAAATTGCAAGTACTACAACTATGAAGCATCTGCCTTCTTGCATAGGGCGCAGTACATAGTACAAACCATGATACAAACTCGGAAGGATGATCAACGCATGTGAGTCACCAATTTCTACTTTATCTACAGATCCTTGTTACCCTGGAGCGTGACAGATTGCTAACACATTGTGCTAATGGTCTAGTTTGCTTTACTTGTAGTCTGTATTGAGAATGTTACTTCCTGTAACCAGTAGAACAGGTACACATTGTGCTCATGGTCTAGTTTGCTGCACTCATAGTAGTCTGTATGAGAATCTTACTTCCTGTAACCGCTAGAACAGGTACACAAGGTGCTCGTGTCAGCTTCTGCTTGCTCCAGTTTTGTCCCCAAGACCATCTGTGGATCGAGGGTTGACAAAATTTGGGGCATTGACATACCACCAGATACAACTATCTCTGCAAAACAGTGTGCAAACATGTCACCTGTCATTCAGCAAAGTTAAAGTGCTCATCTCCATGTTTGGAAGCAGATTATCAACTGATATCGAGAGGAGAGTTTGTGAGAGTTGTGAATTACCAATGCCTTCACGCACAGAAAGATTTGGCCTTATAACATCCTTTGAATTCACCATGAAGATATCACCAATATAAAGATGATTAGTTGGGACATAGACGCAGTGAAGTTCCTCTTGACCAGAATAGCTCTGTCACAACATAATGATGAGATAGATACTCAAATGAGGCGCAACTATATGCTAATCATAAATAACAATAGAATGGATAAAAAAAAAGGACAGACGTCATAATTCTGAGTATTTAATGAGTAATCTATCTTGTCCTACACATGTTAAACAATTAAATTTGCCTGTTTCACTTAGCCAACAATACGATTGAATTTCAACATCCAACCATGCAAGAATTCAAGCGAACTAGAATACTAGGTAGCATAACTGCAGAATGTGCAAAACAAATAACATTAAGCATAAACAATGTAAAACAAGGCATGGTTCGATAATAGTGAAGAGTTTTGTAAACCTGGAGAGAGACTGATGAGGTAATG
Source organism: Guadua angustifolia (assembly GCA_036346375.1). NCBI lineage: Eukaryota > Viridiplantae > Streptophyta > Magnoliopsida > Poales > Poaceae > Guadua > Guadua angustifolia. Next base: position 1,756,208 of record CM070508.1, read on the forward strand.
AAACCAAACGCATATTCTCCAATACGAGGATGTCTTATGATAACTACTTCCTTGAACGCTTGTTTGTTCTGATCTGTACAAACAACAATTACTTAGCTCCTAAGCTAATTTACGGATTGCACATCAGGATTACTGTAAATTTACCTGGCGATATTGCAGCACTTATTTGCTTGGATGCATTGTAGATATGACGCACAAGTGGCATGCGCTTAATAATCCACTCACCAAGGCTAAGGATAGATGCTCCAACCCAAGATGACATGAATACTCCAATTAAAAATATGAAAGTAACAGAAGTGATGAAGCCAAGACCTGGTGTATATTCATCGTAAGCACAAAGTGGGAAAATAAGCTGGATAAGCAACAAGGCATTCTTATTAGTAAAGATTAAGTTGCAAAATATTATTGATTTTGCCTACACTGCTCACATGCCAAGTTTCCCGGGTTTCTGACATAAACTAAGAATCTAATCTCACAGGCTATACTAAAACACAAACAAGTATGCACCTGAATTATTGGGTTCAGCATATGCAAACTTTATTGTACACAATACAAAACAGTAATGTGTAACAACAAAGCAGACCAAGCCCCAAACCAAACACAGAATGAAGGAAAGTAATTTATAAATGATATACAAAGTATTACAATATTTGATATTTCAATACAAAAGGTGGGTTAGTTCACATACCAAATATGTTGATTCCCAGTTGTGCATAGATTGGAGAGAAGAATCCATCAACAAAATGAATGAACCACCAGGTGATGTAGAATGTTATTGCTATGGGAAAGAGAATTACACTGGAAGTATCCCGAAAAAGAAATGACCACAAAAAATATCTTAGTATATGTAGCTGGCATTGTGGAAAGAACATTTCATATAAAATTACATCATTGCAAAATGTATTCACATATTGTGTGTATAAATCAAACACAAGATTTAATATGTTCATATGGTATTTCTAATACCTAAATACATGCATTTGAAATGGTGTCAATCTTCAAGAAAAAGGAATAGGTAACAAGGATGGAACATACTTTCTGAAGCTAACTGAAAACCCTAGGATCTCTAAAATTCCTTGTTATAGGACTTCCTGCATCCTAGTTATAGGACTTCCTGCTTCCATATTTTAATTGTTGGATAATCACCAATGGAGGCATGGAGCTATAAGGCAATTGGTAACTCTAAATTCTTTATAAAACTCCCCATCAAGCATGAACCTCTTGATGTTCCTCAATTTCTCCAAGCTGATCCTTTCTCTTTTTAAAAAATATTGGAAAAGGTAAACTTTGGATTCAAAGAAACAGAAAAACCACTGTCAGTAATCCTAGTGATCTTATTCTTACCTCATCACCTACATAAATTATTTCTTAATCTATAAAGAGAAATGTTTTGAATTTTGGAAGATCATATAGATATGCCACCAACAAATTTGACTTTTGAAGTGCCACCATCGGTCCTCGATTAATTTTACAGTACATATCCAAAAATACCAGATGATACATGACAAAATCATCAGACACCCACCCTACCATAAATAGGGCTTTATGCTAGCTAGAAAGGGAACAAACTATTCCATTGCTAAACAGTAGTCAAGATCTAAGAGGACCAAGAGGATATTTATTTTGCTAGAGAGACTCACCATCCAGTCATGAACTTCTTTGAAGCCCAACTGCGGGCCACCTTATGGAAAGCCTGTATTGCAGAGAACGGATAGGGGAAGATCAACATGAGATGCCAAATCTTTAGAGCATATTTTTGTGCAAGGGAAGTATCAAATAGGAAAAGCATGAACTTTCTACTTTCATTTTGATTTGTGAAATAACGCTTGTTTCAAAAAGCTGTCGCCATGGTAGGCACACTAGGCAGATTAGGGATTAATAAAAATTCTAACCAAAGAAATCAATTACGTATTGCCTTCTGTTCAGCTGGTTATACTTATACGGTTATACCATAGCATGTTCCTCCCTAAGCAGATATATATAGGAAACATCGAGCCCTAAGACACTGAGTTCATCACTAATTTCACCACCCCTCAAAAGTTGGCTTCAGCGTGTCGAACACTCACTTAGGATCAACATCCCCAACTTCAAAAATTGCAACATTCAAGCATTTCCTATGACATAAACTGTTATTCCCTCCCATTAAGCACAACCTACAAGAGGCTGCGTGGTGCCACGAATATAACAACAAAAAAAGCACGCTAGGCTAAGATTAGCCTAAATAGGAAATTAAAACTGCAGCTGAATGATAGGGAAAACCCTAAGTGGTCGAGGTGGAGAGGTGAGGACTGGGATGGGATGAGGGACCTCACGGCCGGAGGAGGAGATCGCGGCGGAAGCGGAGGAGGAGGCGGCCCTGTCTCCATCCTCGTCGCCGTCGCCCGGGGCCGAGCCGCCGCCGGAGACGGGGATGAGGAGCTCCCGGTCGCGGTCGCGGCTGCCCATCGGGCTCAGCGGAGACTTGTCCTCGCCCATCGGGCTCCTCGCCGCGGCGGCGACCTCCCGGGCGGCTCAGATCGCCTCGTGCCTCGATCACAGTGGAACGGTGATGCCCGGCTCGGCACGAGCGAGACGAAACTTCTTTTTTCCCCCCGTGTTTGCTCTCGTTTTCTGGAGTCATAGGCTCGTAGAAGACGGATAGATATTTTGCCACTCCCAACATTATTGCTCGTTAAAATGAAGAGATTTTGAAATTTGACACCCTTTAAAAACGAATTTTTCAATATTTAACACCCTGGTCCACTATTATTGACGTTAACGATAGGGCAACAAATATCGTATAAAGCCACTGGCTCACATATCAATAAGAGAAGAGTGCCATTTTAGCGAAGGACAATGTTAGAGGTGGCATTTTATCAATTTTTACTAGAAAACGAAGGATTGGTTTGGGTAATTAATCACAATTAGGGTTAAAAGATTAATATTTTAAATTAAGTATTTTGGAAATAGATTGGACTAAATTTTGATAAATATAAAAGTATGAAATAGGTGAAGAAGAAAAGTAAGCGTCAAAAACAAGATGACTAAGATATAAATTTAAGAATTTTTTATAGCTTTTTGCCGATCTCGGAGTTTGGAGAAAAATATCGGGTTGCTAAAATAGACGTCGTACTATTAAGAGGGGTCATTGCCGCTTATTCGAAATCGGAAAAGGTTTAGAGGCTCAAACTCATGCATACTTGAGATTTCCATAACATTGCATATGACTAAAAGTAAAAGGTTGAAATATCTCGTATGCGGAGTCGAAAGGGGCGGTATGACCGGACCCCCTCCGGTCATACCGACTTATGGTAGTACCGACGGCTCCTCGATATGGAAATAACAGAAAGAAGGATTTTGGGCTCTGTGGGGCTAGTATGACTAGACCCCCTCCAGTCATACCGACCATTGGTATAACCAGCTGAAGGAACGGTCCATTTTTTTCCAAAAGCGGTGCAATCGGTACCTGAGTGGGTGGTATGACCGGGGACCCTCCAGTTATACCGGCCATGTGACCAACAGTCACTAACAGTGCATTAAATACATTGTATTGACCGTTGATCACTTAGAGGCGGTCATACCAGCCCTAGGGCAATATGATCGGCCTCTCAGGACGATTTTGACCAATGGCTAGATTTTGGGTGGTGCGGATTATAAATACTCCTCACCTGCATTCTAGAGCTCTACTTGGTCCTCATTGATAATATTTGAACTCTAACTACTTTACAATGCTCTTGTGTGCATTCAATTCACATTTTGAGAGGGCTAGGAGCAAATTTGAGTAGTGCATTTAGTGTTGAGCCTCTAGACACTCAATTTGACTTCAAGCAAGCATCAAAACTTATTACTCTTAGATATTGTCAACTCCTAGACAGCTTGGAGGCGTTCGTGCGTGATGAGCTTCTCAACGGAGGTTGTTGAAAGCCCTAACAAATTATGAAGGCTAGAGTTCGCCTACCCGAAACAAGGAAAAACTACCCTAGTGATCAAGGAAGTCTCAAGAGTTGGAGATAGCTTGAAGTTGTTCAAATCTTTGTTGACCTGTCCGGCTTCACCATGGCACTTGCGGCGGCAATAGGATTTCTGGTACAGTGATAGTCCATCACGCCTTGCCCATTTTCTAAACAGTTTCAAGTGCTATTCTCTCTGTGAGTATTTCGGATTACTCTTCTTGTTGCCTGTGGAATTGAGATTGGTGTTGCTCTGTGATGATAATGGGTCAATTAATGATTGTGATGGTTAAACTTGTGAGTTAGGCCTTGAAATGTTAGTCTTGCATGCTAGAGATTACTAATTCTTATTACTGTTTTGCTATAGCCTGACGTTATTTGATAACTGCAAATTGTTGTCTGTCTGTTTAATCTGAGCTCAGTTGATTAGATTGGTATATTTGCTAGCTGCTGCTCTGAATTCCTTTTGTTGGTTCGGTTAATATGTTGATCTATTTCTGATCTGAATGTGGTCTGCTAGTTCGGTTAGTTTGCAATTCAACTACTGATAAGAACATTGACTCTTCGAACTTATTGCTAGCAATCTGTAGGCTGATCTGAACATAATCTAATCTTAGATTAATTAAACAGTAAGTTTTGATACCAATACATCATTGTACATGTTAGGAAGGTAAGGATTTAAAGCCTAACTTGCTTAATTAATTGTCTAGCCTATTTGTCATTGGGGTTGAATATATAATCTTCAATCTTGCCCAAATTCTGAGAGCACAAATTATCAAACCAAATTTTAATTAGTTTTGTAGACATGATTCATCGAATAATTGACATCAGTCTTATGAATTGCTTTGTCACTGTGGTTATATCAATTATGCTATCATTGAATTATGTAATCTTCTTCATATTGTTAATTGAAATAATTAATAAAATTTTGCTCTTAATATTGCATCTTTTCCAACATATAACCCCTTTAGCATATAAGCATGCGATTCTATAATTAAAAGCTACGTATTAGTGTTACGAGTACATAATAACCCGACGATACTTTAAGGCTTGACGTGCCTCAACCACTGGCTACTTGTTTATATCCGCATCTTTCTGTGCCCCCTGTCAAGGGCTATTGACGCTTTAAAAGAAAACAGCAACACCAAACTACCGTGATGCCAGTAAGAATCCATGTTCTCAACGTCACCGAAAACGTTTCAGGCCTGTATGGGTAGACGAGGATTAGACTCGATCACTTCGAATAGGCAGGAATTTGCTTTGCGTTTAGGTGAGGGGATTGCTTTCAACTAAATATGTATTTGAATCCAAATCCTCCGTACCCAAGCTGGCCCTGAAAGCTACAAAAACCAAGGATGAAGAAATGTGGAACATGGATTCAGGCAACAATATAAGCAGTCCAACAGGCAGACAGGTTCTTCAAGCAAGGTGGGGAGAGGAGCCCAAATTTTCTTACAAAGCAAGTAAATTACAGGGGCTGCATAAGTATATATAGCGTGCTTCATACACAGCATCCATGGTTGATCCATCTACAAATACAGAATGCGGAAATAGCTCCTTGGCTTCATAGAAACCCTGCAGGAAAAAATAAAGCGGATTGGTTCAGAAGCTCGAAGAGAGGTTGCGTGTAAGAAATATAAATCACCAGAAATAGTAGTTTAATTGCTTGCTTAACTGACGTACAATGCAACTTCTTAGAGAATGAAGATACAAGAGCAACTTAGGGCTTACACGGCGCTTTTATTCCTACATGATTGGTGAATGTAGATAAATGATAATGATTTAATTGGAAAATACCATACAACAGTTGCATGACAATGGACTGTCCAATTTATTAGAATTATACTAATTGTGATCATCTATTTAGCAATGCAGATCAATCAGTATTGAATAAAATCCCCGACAGAAAATAAAGAGGCAATTTTGTGAAAGCCTCGTGGCTAAATGCTTCAGTGTCATGAGATCAGATGTGTTGCATCGTTATTGACAAGCATGCAGTTCAACATGCTAATCATAGCCACACCATTAGCTATTTAGGTTATCATAGACATATTCGCTAGTGGGAAAGACCAACAGACATCCAAATCTCAGTTATGGAAGTCTTGTTGAATGTTTCCTGATGGGCCGCTAACAAATCCTCATAATTAGGGGGTCTTTGGGGGAAAAATTAGTCCAGTGACACTCAATTCGTTGGTTTTTAGTGATGTGTCTATGGCATATGGATCCATCTGAGTGTATGACAGTAGACCAGGGTGTCATAAAGTGAATCACGAATTTTAAAGAGTGTCGTTGGCGCCAATCTCCCGTGTTTGGGACACCTCCAACTCCACCAAAATATGTGGAGTCGGTGGAGTAGGGTATTTCTAGCTCTAGAAATTTATAGAGCTGGAGCTGTGGATACATTAAGAGTGTTTAGGTAGATCATCTTGTTTACATTTTAGACTAAAAATATAAACTTAATTCATTTTATTTTAGCTATAAGTTTCAGATCTGAGCTGAAGCTGGGAGCTGGAGCTCTCCCAAACAGGGCCTTATTCAGCAATGCCTGCTCGATAAACTCAAGGAAGCGATAATGACCAAGCAAACAGGGGAAAATTCTAATGACCTCTTATAATAACACTGGAACAACCAAAAACATGAATTTGTGTGCGCAGGACAACTCTATGATATAGGACGACATAGAGTGAACCAAAGCCTTCTTATGCCGGTGCCCTGAACTTTGGCAAAATAAATCTTCAAGCACTCTATTACATAGCACAAGCAATCAAAAGAATTATTTGGAATCGAATCGTAAAATTCACAAGTATAAGATAGCTCAGCCTAGAAATGGTGACAGACAGATGGAGAAAGACATATATAATGCGCCTGTCCTCTCTAACTGTGAATACCAAAAGAAATAGCCTAAGGCCACTCAGAATGAACCTTCTGTGTCTTATATTGACCTGTAACCCGTTGGATCCAGTTTGTACATATGCAGAATTGGTTCATTCAAATCAGATAGATCATCGACATCAGCTACGCCTAAGTGTTTGACTATTGATGATCTCAAAATAATTCAAGCTACCCTCAAGGACGACAGCTACATCTCAAACTACTTATATTCTTATTATAGAAGGATATGATCCAAAGTAGACTAGGGGGATATTGTACAGATTGGCTTCAGCGCAGTAGTACAATCTGAAAACCAGCATAAATCAAGCAATGTGCCTTGTGCAGTAATTTCAGCAAACACGTACACGAACACAGCAGACTCGGGATGCAAAGTTGCAGAGAGCCAGAGACTGACCTCTCACCTCCTCAGAGCCTGGAAGCGAAGTGCTTCCTCTTCTCCTCGTCGCTCTCCTCGACAATTCCCACGGACCTGCACGCCTCAGGGTACATGGAGATCCTTATGGACGAGTACACAGCCCCATCCCACTTCCTCGCGGCGAACTGCTCGGCTAGCTTGATGGCCTCGGCCGTCGTCTCAGCCGAACCGGGGCAAACGACGTCGACGATGCCCATCTCCTTGGCCTCCGCGGCCCTGATCTTCTTGCCGCGGAGCGCGACGTCGCGGAGGGCCTGCGCGGCGGTGATCTTGGCGCGGAGGACGGCCACGAAGTAGGGCGGGAGGGGGAGGCCGATGTCGACCTCGCTCATGTAGAGCACGCCGCGGTCGGCGCGCATGAGGCGGTAGTCGTGGCACAGCGCGAGGAGGAATCCGCCGGCGGAGGCGTGGCCGGTGACGGCGGCGACGGTGGGCATGGGGAGCGCGAGGAGGTCTGCGGCGAGGGGGCGGAGGGCGTCGACGAGCTCGCCGAGGCGCGCGCGAGAGGTCCCGGCCCAGCCGATGTCGAGGCCGTTGGAGAAGAAGCGGCCCTCGGCGACGGTGACGAGGGCGGCGCCGGGGCCGGCCGCGGCGACAGTGGAGAGGGCGGAGCGGATGGAGGAGATGAGGGGTGGCCGAGGCGGTGCTCGCCGTCGCCGGTGAGGGTGAGGACGAAGACGCAGCCGCGCTGCTCCAGGGTGCACATCGTCGCAAGGGATGGGGGTTTCGTCCGGGGATGGGTTGGGGGTTGGGTTGCGTCTGGCAAAAGTTTTAGCAGCACTGCAGCAGCGTGGAGCCGGAGACAACGATAAACGCTCGATTTATTTTTAGCCGACGACAGGAACCGAGGCTTTTGCTTGGAGACTGGATTGGACTGTGCCGCCGACCAACGAACGTTCCAACTACGAGCGGCTGTTCAATTGCTGGACGGACGGAGGAGGCAGGAAGAACATCGCTATCCTGCGAAGCATTTGGACTTTGGAAAAATTGGTTGGCCCCAGTCGAGCACAAACCAATTTGTTGTTCTTACATGCTGATGTGATATAATAGTGTAAATATGGACAAGCACTCCATCCAGCTCGTAGAAGCAAATTTCCCTGCATCCAGTTTCTGCAACCAGCTGATGAATCTTCATCAGTTTTTAACGAAGCACAGGACAACTCAGAGGCTGGGCAACGTGCGTTACATCACAGAGTTTGCATCGCCAACGCATCAACTTGCACGATTCGCAAATCCAATGGAAAAATTGAAACAGCCCAGCTGTTGTCCGGACATCATTCTGAAGCAGCGCTGATGCTCCAGGCGGCATTCAAAAATTTTGTAGTAGAGCAAAGACCAGCAAAACACATAATTCAGGGTGCATTGGTTTTACATAAGTTGGCAAGACCACGGGAAATCACATTGTTTGTTTACAGCAAGTGAAATAGAGCGGGCCAACAACAAACCAAATGAATCGGATGTGATTTTCCATCTCCAAATGAATCGGATGTGAATTTCCATCTGAGGTACAAAATGGAATTAATCTACTTCTGTGCGGTAGCAACTGTTAGCTTCTGACACGTAATAACTTTGCCAAGGGAAACCATCACACGGCCATCGATTCTCACAGTTAAGATTACCAGTATCAACTGCAACTTCTCACCTCATTACCAAGTCTCCTCCTGACAATATTATCAACTAATTCGATAACACTTGAGTCATGTAATGTGCATCTTTTCTTTTTGGCATGAGCAAGAATGATCAAGCAGGCAACTCAAGCTTCACGTTGTTCTTCCAACTGCAATGATCAATGATCAACGTAACATTGTCAGCAGCCAAGGAGTATCTGCATGTCATGTGACTACGGATAAAAACAGAACGAAAATAGTCGGTAAATGGTCGTTCTATTTCCATTTCCACATTTTTTACCGGTAACGGAAACAAAATCGGACACACCAAAACGGATAGTGATGGAAACGAATGCGAAACAGATGCAAAATGGAACAGAGCGGATATAGAAACGAAAGTGGAAAATTCCACAAGAACATAATACATGATCACAATATACGTGACCACAAAAACAATGTAACTCAGTCCAACTCTACGGCAGACACAAGAACAATGTTATGTTCACTAGTATCACTAGGAAGTTTTTCTAAAAGTTTGTCAGCTGAAGACTCGTTATTTGTCCCTCAGATCAGACCATTATATCCTCTTTCATATCACTATCATCAACATCCTCTTGTTCCACCAACTATAAAGGTGTAACACCCTAAAATTTGCATATTATTGTTCAATGTACATTTATGATTTTTTGATATTTATCCTGGATTTTCTAGAGTTTATAAATAACGTTTTGCTACTTTCAGATATATAAAATTAATTTATTCGTAAAAATAAAACCAAAATTATGCTAGAAATAATTTTCCTAGGCTCAAAATGTTCCAAAGTATTTTTGAGATTTTTTTCGGAATTTTTTAACTCTATTTGATATTTTATATAAAGCCATTTGGATTTTTGAAATTATTTTAATTCGAACATAAATGTAAATTCTCTATTCTCTTTTTGAGCCAAGTTTCCAACAGAATTTCCGGTTTCATTTATACGGAATTTCTGTTTTTGTTTCCGTCAGAAATGGTTCTCCTGTTTTCGTTTCCGTACCGACATTTTTTCGTAAAAAAGGCTTCCGTTTCCGTTTTTCTCTGGAACGGTCGGAAATCCGTTTCCGTTTTCATCCCTACATGTGACAACAGGATGCAGTTTACCTTAAGAAATAGTAGTAGTAGAAGTCTGCATACAGAGCTGTTTGGACCAAACCAGCAATCCAAGCTGAAAGAAATAGGGTCATTAGGGAACAGCACTGTGATAAAATATGGGACATGAAACACAAGCACAAAAAAGATATGGACTTACGGATCCATCTGCTGTGGTGACCCTCCATGAAATAACGGTAGATCCAGTTTAGAATGTAGAATGCACGGTAGGCCCTGCAAAACAAGTATTTTATGACTAGAAAGAGACCAAAAATCTAAAGAAGTGTGCACAAAGTTTGATCTTTCAAAGCATTTGGCTCTTTTCTTTCTTGTAACATGGCTGGGAGACCAGAATTTATTTCGAGGTTTCAAACTCAGATTGTCCACCAAGACTAAAGCCTGGTTCAAATCTGGTTACAGACTTACAGTGTATATACTAAATGTAAAGTATAATCTAGGCCTAATTAAGTTGAGCACAGAACTAGCCCAGGCCCAAATGGGAAGTGTGGATTCAAGATTGCACTAGCTCAAGCTGAACACAAGAAAACTAAGTATGGATGGTCTGCATCAGATGTGCTCAAATTTATCTTCAGCACGAAATATGGACAAGATGAACTCAAAGCATATCCATATCCAAAACAACCAAAACTGCAAATTCTTTCTCCTGCCCAAATAGTATCCAATAGAACCAAAATATTCCAACCTCCACCCCCAAAAAAGAAAAAAAAGAAAAAAAAACAAACTGAAATATCATGTGATCATTCAATATGACATATTCGACACTTTCCACAGATCCACATATATATAACCCAATATCTTTCATGACCATAACATACAACAGAAGTTATATGAAGCACGAGAAACTGGTTTCCTTCTTTTGTAATATGGGCATATAATATAGCAAACGTGTTACAACTGATTGCCTATTTGGAGTGGAATGCATACCCAAGGAAGAAAACATATTGTCCTGTCAAGTTATCCACATTTCTGCTTCTCTGGAGCAAAACTAACTGAGGGAGAATCGCCACTGCCTCCAAGTAAATCGAAAATGCCCAGCATATCTGCATAGTAACAGCACTTTATGATAACATTCGTACACCATACTAACGAATGATTAGAACAATTTGGCCACATTTCACTAATGCACTACAATGGATGATTGTGACTAAGTAGCTAAAGTGACAGCAAAAACAAGAGAAAGGGCATGTTTCCAAAAATAATGGTAATCACTTGCAAAAGAAGATAATCTGTACCACCCAAACAAACATAAAGAGGAATAGAATTAAATTTACCTGCACAGGAACAAATGCTGATTAATGCACATTGATGTGGACAAGGAAAAGAATTTGTAGATTTTAATAGTTCTAAATGAAGCCCATAGATAAAGATGTTAATCACCTGCTCTTTTGTTTACACTCTAGGGATTATGGTACCTTCAAGAAATTGATTCTCAGGTTTTCTATTGTAAAACACTGTGTTCTCGAAAATAGATTAAAATGCTCACTGACAAGATGTATCTCGCGATCACTCAATATTTAAGTCCCACACCATCAGCAAATTATAGCATCTAGCAAAGTTCACAAACAATCTGTCAGCAGGTCTGCATTGCCTTATTCAAATTTGATTTTATGAGTAACAAAGCACCCTCATTACTGCATCATAAAAAGAACAGGTTTGCTCCTATTTGAGTCAGATCAAACTGTGAAATGAGATTGATGGTGTGGCTCCACTAGACATACTCGGCTAAAGCTGTTATGTGATCCTGTCACACGACACTGGAAGCCAGTTTCTCAGGCAAATTTTCATGCTAAATGCTTGATAGTTCCCTGTAACGAAATGGAGCATGGACAAACTTATAAGGCGAAAATACCTGTCAGGAGCGATGTTGCTGAAGACTGGAAAACTGGGAAACGCAGGAAATCAGGGGAAACAGAGGAAGCTGAAGGCGGTGTTTAAAGGTGAATCAACGGCCAGAGAGGAATGCGTAGGGTTTCGATCCATCCGACGGCTATCTTACCGGCAACAGTGATTACTGGGCGTCATTTGCTTGCTGTTTTGTCGTCTTCTTCCTTTTACATGTTTGTTTTACTCTGAACGCTGTTATCTTTCTTTTACCGCGGTGACTGGCCGGATGTATAAATTCAGTTGATGGAATGGAAAACGCATATCCTTCCGCATATGTTTCTAGTCTCTTTAGGTATTGTAGAACCCTAGTTGTAGTTTCTATCTTTGTGTGTGGCGGCGGCTGGTCAGGTTCCTCTGAAATTTCCGATCGCCAGAGTTCGGATTCGGTTGGGGCCTGACAAAGTGGTATCAGAGCGGTTCATCCTCGGCTAGGGTTCGGATTTGGGGTTGGTGGGACTGTAAAATCCCCCAATCTGAGTTCTGGTGCTTGAGTGAGTTGGCTTGGCACATTCTGGGAAGAGGCGAATATGGCTGCGCAAGAAGAGATCGTGAATATTCAGGCCGATCTGGAGACCCTCAGGACTGATGTGGCTGAGATCAAGAACATACTGATGGAAACATCATATCTAGCAGTCAGTTCTCCAGAGCAACAGAGCGCATCTGCTTCTGGATTGGAAAATGCTATATTACATTCTGGAGATGAAAACAGGTTTGGGGTTTCACTTTCTCCTATTGGTTTTCAAGTCAATACTATTGGTCAAATAGATACTCGGATGGCAGGGAGTAGTGGACTTCCCATTTACATAACTGCAACTAGAACTTCTGCTTATCCATGCTTGAGAACTGTAGTGAGTAATGGGTCTGGTTTTACTACTCAAGTACAAAATCAAATACCTATTGGGCATCAATCGGGTAACAAGTTGGGTGGACAACCCATTCCGGGTTATTGTCACCAAATTCTTCCGCAGTGCTATGTACCAGGGAATTTATCAAATGGGGTTGGATTAGCTCAACATGCTCAGTATCCTGGGGAAGTAGAAGCAGTGAGAAATGGTTATAACCTAGCTGCGCAGTCATCTCAGCACAAGCGTATGGGCATGCATGTTGGAAATGGGCCTCGCTTATATCATCAGATTCGATCTGGAATAGCTGATTATTATTCGCAAACTCCAATTTATCAGCATCCTGCACTATCTCAAAACTTGGGTTCTAGAGGAATTTATTCTGGAGATATTCCTTTCCAAGCAAATCAGTACCCAGGAATGCACACTGTTGGAAATCATTATTCACCCATTTGCACTTCTGCTATCAGAACAGCTTCAGACCTTTCTTATAGGAGTATGAGTGGAGGAGTTTCGGTAGGGAATGTGGTCTTTGTCGAGCCTCCCTTGTCTCGAGCAGTACAGTCAGGAACTCATGCAGAAAATGTTGGGCCTCAGGTAAATGGATACTTCTGTCCAGCTCTTGCTAAAGCTGTCCCAACTATGAACAAAACAGAGAAGGAATACGGATTTGGTGAGAAGGGTAAACCAGTAGTTGGTCAGGAAGACGCTAGACCACCAAATGACACTCCTCTTGTTGACCTGGAGTCGGTTTCAGACAAGAATGCTACAGAACTAGGAGATGATAAGAAAATCCTAAAGAAAGTTCCTAAGAAGGGAGAAGTAGATGAGCATTCCAATGAAGGAGCAGAAAAAAATGCAGCCCATGCTTTATCAGATTCTAAAGAAGTGAATCCGGAGCATGTTGTGCACTGTAAGGCTCCTGGGGATTTTGGCCATAAACAGCCAGGCAAGGTTAGCAATGCTGTTCACACCTTACCGATGCAAAGGAATGACATGAATGCAAAAGTGGCCAATGAGGGACTACCACTCGATTTAGCTAGTTTGGTCAGTGTTTCTGGCATTCTCAAGAACAGTGGTGGTGCAAATTCCTTGAGGGATCATGAATTTACAATGAGGAAGGGATCCTTGACTGATTCAGAGGAGCCACTTGTACAATTGTCCATTGATGAACCACAGACACATTCCGAGATTGAAGAAGTTCTTCCACGATATGAAGTGGTACTTGCTGAAAGAAAGGGATTTTCACAAACAGGAGACCCTGACCATGCTATCCATTTGAATGTTAGAGCTAAGTCTCCTACATCTCAAGCTATTAGTAATCAGGTGTTTGCAGCACCATTGGAATGGGAGATCAATGCCCTGGACTTGGACTGGCAGGTTTCAGTGCCAGCTTATCTCAAGGAGATAGAAGAAATTCTCAGTAAGTATCATGATGTCTTTACTGTTTCGGTAGGATTTTTCCCAAAACGAGAAGGTGATCACATCGTTTATTTGAAACCTGGAACTGAACCTCATAACCTGAAACCATACAGAGTTCTCCATTGCCAGAAATTAGCACTTGAAGGTATTATCAAAGATATACTGAAACCTGGAGAAATTAGGCTTAGCAATAGCCATTACTTTTCTCCTGTGGTGATGATAAGACAAAAAGTTGAGGGTCAGGAAGGCTTAGCTGAGATGGGATATCCCACTTTTCCAGGGAATCCTTTGCAAGTAGTAACATCTGAGATCGAACAACAACTTATACAATTTCCAGCCCACGCAGTACAAGGAATCTTAGGTACTGCCATTTTTCCATTGGTAGTCGATACTGGGCAAGTGAAGAGGTTGGCTCGAAAAGGAGTGAATGGACTATTGATCCAATTAAAAGTCATGGAATCAGGATTACCAGACACAGTGAATCAACTCGGTCCAGAATTAGAGGCAGTCCTTAATGACTATGTGGATGTTTTTGCTGACATTGAGAGCTTACCATCAAAGCAAGACTGTGACCATGAGATAAATCTGATGGCTGATGCAGAGCTACTTAATTGGAGGTTTTACAGAATGCCATTCCGCCAAAGAACTGTTTTGGAACCTATCATCAAAGAGGTGCAGAAGATTGAAGAGTGTGCTGTCATCATATATATAATTCCAGAATGGGAAAATAATGTTAAAGCTAGTTATGAGCAAGAAGCCAAGGGGTCAAAATTCGTGAGCGATCTGCTGACTGGTGAGGACCCGAATGGCAAAAACAGAATGGAAACTGGAATTCTCAAGTACAAGAACAAGGGCTTATGGTGTACAGAGGACAAGTATGAACTCAAGTCACTGCTATTAGATGCTTTCCACAACCCAATTCTGGGTACTCATTTAGGGGTGAGGCCAACCAACTTCAGACTTCAGAGGGTTTTCTATTGGTGCTTAATGAGAGGAAGTGGGGAATTCCTTATCAGAGAATATCCTGTGTTACACGTTAGCCAATTAACAAAACATGTCAGTAACCATGCAGCTCCTCTTCCTGGATTTCCATTAGTTGACTCAGAATGCAAGATTATGACAGAGCCCATAGTGATACGAGTTCGGCAAATGATACCAATGGAGGATGTAGCTGTGGCCCAATGGCTTATTCTGTGGCTAAATTTACCTCCGGAAGAAGCTACAGGGGAGGTGATTCATATAATCAGAGTGAATTTCCAAGTTTCAGTTCTTGGGAACAAGAACTGTCTTCAGAAAGGGGGTAATGTCAGGAGCGATGTTGCTGAAGACTGGAAAACTGGGAAACGCAGGAAATCAGGGGAAACAGAGGAAGCTGAAGGCGGTGTTTAAAGGTGAATCAACGGCCAGAGAAGAATGCGTAGGGTTTCGATCCATCCGACGGCTATCTTACCGGCAACAGTGATTACTGGGCGTCATTTGCTTGCTGTTTTGTCGTCTTCTTCCTTTTACATGTTTGTTTTACTCTGAACGCTGTTATCTTTCTTTTACCGCGGTGACTGGCTGGATGTATAAATTCAGTTGATGGAATGGAAAACGCATATCCTTCCGCATATGTTTCTAGTCTCTTTAGGTATTGTAGAACCCTAGTTGTAGTTTCTATCTTTGTGTGTGGCGGCGGCTGGTCAGGTTCCTCTGAAATTTCCGATCGCCAGAGTTCGGATTCGGTTGGGGCCTGACAATACCATAATACTCAAAGGCGCATATGGACAAACTGATCATAGCACCGCATATATCCTAAGTCCATCAATTCAACAATGCAATGGGCAATCCAGGACAGATCAGACCACATCACCTCGCGGAAGGTGAACCGCTCGTTGAAGAGCAGCGCGAGCACGAAGGCTGCAGCGACGAGCACCACATGCCGGAAGGTGTCCTGATCCTTGTCGTACGTGCGCCGCACTTGCGGGTGACGCCGCATGCACCACACGATCGCCGCCGAGCTAGCGATGAACACCACCTTCATCACCGAGTTGTAGAGAGAGACGTAGTCCGTGAACAGGTCCAGGTACCTCGCCACGAACACCACCATGTACAGCTCCTGCGTCTTCCTCGAAACCCCTGCGCCACGCACAGATCCGTGAGCGGCGAACCCCCACCCCTAAGCGGCCGAAACCCTAGCGCTCCACGGCTTACCCGAGCAGGACTTGGTCGCGTAGATCTTGAGGAGGAGGACGAGGACCGAGAAGAGGTGGGTCATGTCCCCAAGGAAGCGAAAGGCGTTCATGGTTACGGCGGCGGCGCAGCCAGTGGCTAGGGTTTGGGGTTTGGAATTAGAATTCTCCAGATGCGGAGGGAAATGGCGGAGAGGAGGTGGGCAGGAAGCCAACAACTAGGCAAGGAACGGGAAGGGAGGGAGGTGCGAGCGTTGTGGACCCGTGTGGACTGGTGTCCAGTGGCGGGGCCCAGCTGACAGTGACGGCTGGCCTAGTGAAATGGGCGCAGGACGAGGGGCAGGGGCGTCGTGAGGACCGGGGCGGGGCTCGGGGCCCGCACAGCAGTTCCCGTGGTGGTGCCCTAATGGTAATCGGGTGTGACGGGTACAAGTAGTTCTCGTTTATATGTATACCTGTGAATTAAAATATTCTCTACAAGTATACTCGCGATAGGTCGCGGGGGAAGAATCTCATCTATATCCGTCGCCTGCGATACTTGATACCCGCGGGTATACCTGTTTACCCGCCACTATTAACAATCTTTTTAACCAAATAGCACTAGAAGCTAATGAGTTATGGTACTAATATAATTCTTTTGATAAAATTATGAGTATTAGCTGCATTCTGTGGATTGAAGAATAATTATTCATGATTCAAAATTTTAAATGTAAACAAGAATAAGAATTAAAATAATATATATATAACACAGAGATGCTTAAATTCAATGATTACTGAAATAAGGTCCTATAAATTAAGGATCAGAGGGCCAACTGGACGTCTGTTCTATCTCATACGTTAATAGAAGGTGGTGGATAATCGGACGGAATAGGTATGGGTAAAACTCCTCCATCCCATATCCGTTTACCCGTCGAGTAGAGTTTAATAAAAAGAAATATACCTACTTATTAGGATTTTTATCTGTAGATACACGGATAATCAGAGAAGATTGCCATCCTAGGGCACCCTGGCTACGTGGGCTGTGGCGGGAGGTGACGTGGCGGGACACCTCACCCGCGCGGCGACGTCACCTCACCAGCTTTGCTTTTCTCAGTGGCCTGCACTTCGCAGACTGGCTCGTACTTCCATAACTTACATGCCGCTGGTGCTTCGCGTCTCCTACGAGGCTACGACTCCACTCCACTTATTAATCCACCGTCTTCCCCCACTCCCCCGTCTATCCCCGCCGCGAGATCCGGCTCCGCTTCCAGAAGCTTCTGGAAAAGGCTCGCCCCGTGAGCATCTGATCGGCCGTCGCCATGGGCTGCGCTGGATCCACCCCCAAAGTCGATGGTATTCTTCCTTGGTGCTATCTTTTCTTGCTTGGTTTCCTTTTTTTTTTTTGTTCTTGTTCTTGTTCCTGGTTAGGTGCTAATAAGAACCGAGCTGAATTGTTTCATGGAACTGCAACTAGGAGTAGGATTAACTCGTTTTTTGCTTAGTCTTATCGGTTCTTGATTAAATTCATAGACTGTACTTGTAACCGTTTAAATCCGATAGTTTAAGCTATCGATTCACGCGTCGTGCAATTCAGTGTCAGAACTGTTGATTGGGACGGAATTTAGTGTCACCTGTGCAGGGGCGGAACTAGAGTAAAAATTACCCTGGTTCACCACCCCTACAAGATATATATAGAGAGAGATTATAGATATAGAACAAATATGAAATGTTCAGATACTTTGACCCTAAATCCTAGATACTGATATACACTCAAAATATTCAGATTCGGGAAATATGAAATAAAGGGCACTAAATACAAGCATTTGAAAGAGATGAGAATCGAACCTCATCCCTTGATGCATCTATCGTGAAGTCATACTTTTCGATGACATAGACATGTTTTACAAAGACAGAAAGATGTAGCATATGAATATACGATAGGATTTGGGAGGGTAAACACTACAGTCTACAGATCAACTTTTACTCTATATAAGCTTTGAGAAAAATCACATCGGACCAGTCGAGCAGAGAGATAAAAAATCAAATACGGGTGGCTTAATTGACAATAATGAATGATATCTGTTGCTCTACTTAGTCACACATACAGTTGACAAGAATGGAGTAGACGCTCGGCGCTCCAGAATCCAAACGCCACTGTTAAGGAAGACTGGAAGATAATTAGAGGAAGAAGGACAAGGAGAACGGCATCGTCGGTTGATATTCCTGAGCAGACATGGGTCTAGACGGGTGCATAGATTTCGGGCTGAGAGTGTACATGTGATCATACAAGCTATTCTCTATTAAAAATATTTTTGGACCCTGGTACCCGTGCGCCACCGTGGGCCCACTTAGTTCCGCCCCTGCACCTGTGGAGTACTGTGATGTGGTTTGATATTAGATTTGCTACTGTGCTGCATAATTGTAGGGTGTCCTCATGGAATTCGTCCAGTTGTGGCCATCAGTACAGTGGAGTGAGAAGTGGAAATTCCTGCGTCACGGAGGTAGCATTTGGTTAGTGCGGAGATAACATTATCAGTAGCCTGAAAGGCAAATGACATGATGGTTATATTCTCTAGGAGGACAAAAGCTATTTTGTATCTATCTTGCAAAAGCAAAGATGAGTTTAGGAGAGAAATAAAGTAACAGCTTGTTCTCTCTGTAGGATAAAAGAACGTTTGTTCAGATTAAGCAAATTTGCTTTTCATCAATTGATAACACCTTATGTAGTCCCAGGTACTTTATTAGGTGGAGCATTTCAGAAAGACGCTCTCATTTGTGCAAGTACTTTGTTTACTTACTATTCAATGTGATCAACTTTTTTAGGGATGGCAATTTTACCCATGGATTTGGGTACCCGTAGGTACCCGACCCGATAAGAGTGGATATGGGTAGCACTTTAGACCTATGAGTTTATGGGTTTGGGTACCCGATAAGCTCATAGGATGGGTGTGGGTGTCAATTTGTACCCATGGGTACCCAATGGGTATCCTATGACATGTGGGTCCACTTTTTTAGAGGTATATTAGAAAAACAAACTCATTGTTGCTTTCAATTTGAGTCGGCCTACTCCTTGATTCCCCTCGCCCCCATCACTTCCCTCCCCTTGCCCCATCGCCTGATTGTTTCAACCTCCCTTCCCTCGCCTTTGCCTCCCTCGGCGGTCGACGCCTGCTCCTCCCCTTGCTGCTGACTCCTTCCATCGGCTCCCTCCGGCCGGGCGCGTATAGTGCCCAAAAGAAGAGAGAGAAAGGAGAGGTGAGAAGGAGATAGAAGGAGAGGTGATCCCTACTCACCCGAAAGGCACCGCTCCCTGCGCTACCCCGAGGTCTAGTGTTCCGGCGGACCGAGCCATGGCCTTCGATGTCTGTGAGGGGGGGAGGAGCATGTGGTGGCCGTAGCGCCCCCCACCTCTCCGCCTTCACCCTTCGGTGCTCGCACACAAATCTGTGCCCGTGGGTACCCATTGGGTATTGGGTACCCATTGGGTTTGGGTATGGGTACAGATCTGTACCCGCAAAGTTTAGTGGGTTTGGGTAGACGGGACTTTGTTCGGATTTGGGTTTGGGTTTAAAGCAGTGGTACCCGGAAGTACCCACCCGATTGCCATCCCTAAACTTTTTCCCCTTAAAATATTTGTCTGTTTGCTGATATAGTGCTTCCTAATTTTAGCATTAGTTGTACCTCTTTAGAGAGTTCTATGACCTGGTAATACTGCTCTAAATACAGGCCAAGTTAATGAAGATGAATTTATGCTTGTACTATTCCAAAAATTATAAGACGTCTATTAACAAAAATGCTTGCAGATCTGTGGAGAATGTTGTTTTGTAACAAAATAGGTATTTATTGTGGCAAGTTAATAAAAGAAGGACATCCCGCTCTTATTGACAATTCCTAGAACTAGATTCTTGCTTGTCACACGATATATCCTGGCATGTTGATAGCTTGACACAATAGGTTTTATCCTTTGAGGGGTGTTTTCAGGATTTCTTTTACATGATAACTCCTTTGTGTTTTTGGATTTATTAAATAATTAATGTTGATATTTTCTCTTCAATCTAGAAAACAGCAAGAAGCTGAAAAGGCCAAAGCCTTGGAAGCACACTCAAGCAATAACACCAGCACAACTCAGACAGATGCGTGATGAATTCTGGGACACAGCTCCACACTATGGTGGCCAGAAAGGTATTTAACTATGTGTGCAAAGCTGATTGGAAGTTACCCTTGTAGTGATAATATTTTTATATGATGTAATTGCACTGTTAAACCTGTCATATTTGCTTCATTTTGCTCGAGAAATATTTGTGCTGTTAGTATAGATTTTCATCTCCCTGTTTTAAATGATCACTGTCTTATATGTTTAATTTGACCTGTCCGTGTAAAATCTTTAAAAGAGAAAAAAAATCAGGACCTCTAAAGTGTAAACTAGTATATAACAAGAACTCTGTAGTTTGTTGATAGTGGCCTGTGAATTGGTTGGCACTAGCTAGCACGCACATGAAATTCAAGTCTTTATCAAATGAAACAAAAAGGCTAAATCAAGTGTTAGTAAAACCCAAGTGTTGTTTCGAATCAGATTTCATTGCTCCGTTTATAAGGTCCATCTTTATTTACTTCCCCGTGTGGATGATCTTTGCTCAGTTTTGTCTTACAACAAGCTGTAGGTTTAGAATATGAAAAAGATTCCATGAGTCATTGATATTTATCAAGTGCAGGTTTTTATTGTATAATGTTTACATGTTTTGAACGCCATTCTTTAACTATAACAAAGCACTTTGACAAGTATAGCCTGTGATAAGTTACTGTCTATTTGTACAGAGATTTGGGATGCACTTAGAGCTGCTACAGAAGCTGATTTAACTCTTGCACAAGCCATAGTGGACAGCGCCGGAATCATTGTTTCAAATTCTGACATGACGCTTTGTTATGACGAGAGGGGTGAGCATATCTCCATTGGAAAAATGATGCTTTCTTCTTCGCCATTTGTTACTATTTTGTTCAACGAAATCGAATAAGACTAATAATATGACATTTAAAACTCTGTTGCAGGTGCCAAGTATGAACTTCCTAAGTTTGTTTTGAGTGAGCCAACGAACTTGATCCGTGATGGTTGAATGAAGACTTGCAACATGAACATAGAACAAATCCATGTAAATGATGTCAATCGTTTATTAGATCACTGATTCAGGATTGTATCGCTCAGAACATCAATAAAGTTCCTTTTAGTGCTTTACAGCTATGCTTTTAGGGTGTGTTTGGTTCAAGGGCATAGGGTGGATGGGATGGTCCTATCCAAGTTTTTTACTCATCCATTTGTATGGTTCAAGGGCAAGAGTGGATGGGGATATCTAATAAAAGAGAATATACTTCAAAGATGCTGGATGGATAGATTCAAGAAATGCAGCTACAGTACCATGAATACTGTAGCACCAGCGTGAAAAAAATAAATTTTTTAGAAAAAAAATTCCCCTCTTCTGGTATTTTAGCACCCGCGTGAAAAAAAATTAGATTTTTAAATAAAAAAAAAATTTCCCCTCTTCTGGTATTTTTGTTTATTTTTTAAAAAAATTTAAAGCTATAGTCAGTTTTTTTTTTCATTCCAAAATTTTTAAAAAGATTTTTTTTTCTCTCTGTTAGAATTAACAAACTATCTATCCTCATCATCCATCCAACCAAACAAAAAACTGACTCATCCCATCCATCCTCATCCATCCAACCAAACAAAAAACTGACTCATCCCATCCATCCAACCAAGCAATAGCACCCTGATGACTCATCCCATCTGCACTGGATGGCCATATCCCATCCAATCTCGTCCTCCAACCAAACCCTAGGCTCTGTCGCAGTCCTGTATCTGAACTTCCGTATGCTGAGGACTTAGGAGTATGCACATCATCAAGCCCGAAAAGCAGCTATCCCAACATAGGGGTCGCCTTTTGCTGCGCAATCCATTTGTTGAACTTACAGTGTTACTTAGTAACTACGCAGCTCAGTTGTACTGAAAACCAACGAGTCCAGCAGTGATACAATCGTTCAAACGTGTCATGAAATGTCTCGCTCTCACCTGATTCTGTACAATGAACACATCATTGCTTCAACATTGCTCTGGAAAAGTTTGCAGTGGAACAACAGTAGCAGGAAGCAGCCAATAAAACCAAGCTGGCAGGATAAAGATGAATGAAATGTCATTTTTGTTCAGAAAATCATGCAGGACCATGGTTATATAGGCTTCTTAGGATAGCTGCTAGCTGCTAATGTCGATTCTGAGATCTGATCGGCAAGAATGGGACTGCCAAACTGGCATGGTATAGTTAGCCTAGTGATGATGGATTACGGCAAGGATTAGACAGTACATAGACGCTTCACGGAACGATGCACTACTGATAAATATTGGTTTATTTTAAAATCCAACATTACTAAAAGAGTTAAATATATCTCTTATTAGTGTGAACTGTGAGAAAGCCTTAAAAACAAAAGACCACATCTCGCCCTTTTTCAATAATCCAGCATTTAATTTTTAATGATTAAGTACTTGTTGTTAGAACATTATGATATAGTTCTTAGTTATACTTTTTGACATGTATTAACATGTTTGTTGATTTTGGACTTAACTCATATTGTATTATAAAAATATTAATATCTTCCGAAGTACTATGGTTTAATAATTTATTTGGATGTGACTTGTATTGTATACATATTTAATTGTTCAAATACTAAAAATGCGACGAACTATTGCTTCCGCAATAGCTAGTGATGGCTACTATAGGTTTTTTTTGGAACTTGCCGTGAAACCATGAAAATCATGATTTAAAACGTTGTGTAGTAGTCAAGATACTAAGCAGGAGAATTGATCATTTGCTTTATTTTACTTGATGCAATTGATCATTTTGTCCCGTTTGTCTCACTAATATGAGGCTTCAGGACCCGTATGTCAGTGAGATATCATAGGACAAATGATCAATGCTATAAGTAAATAAAGATATTTTATTAATTATTCCTTCAAAATAGGGTCTAACTTGCTATAACTTGTTGGCCGGAGATATAGCCCTGCAACTAGTGAAAAGATCACTACTGTATATCAAGCTCGATACAGCCACGCGTGGCCAACGACTTGTGAAAACTTAGGGGTTGTTTGGTTGATTGCTCCAACCTCAAATTTTTGGTTGGTCGTGAAGAGTGGAGCCTAATTGCATCACTTTGTTTCATACCATTGTCCGGTGCATTGCCTATACGTGGCACTAAGCCAAACAACCCCTCTCAAATTTCGTGCCTACACACTGGCAAGTCCGGTACTCCGAATGCCCGTGGCTGGATTGCGTGCATTGCCCGTGGCTGGATTGGGAAGTCCGGGCATGATTGCGTGCCCTTGGACGTGAGAGAAGGCACGAGACACGCAACGTGGAGCCAAAGGCACGAAATGTGGTACATATTGATTGATTTTGGGCGTAGACTCCTACTAAACTTTGTTTATGTCAGCATGGGGTTAGGCAAGATTCCATATCCGGCTCCTCCTCCCATCCAGCTCTCGCCTGTGCGGAGCAACCCACATGAATGGAGATGGAGTATTAGGATATGATCTGTCAATTTCTCAGTGCATCCTACAGTAATACCTTGCAAGAGCTCTCTCTACCGACTTTGTTCAGGCACCTTTTTTCCCCCTGAAGAACATGCAGAGTCCGGAGTCCAGACTGGTACCTGGCACAGTACATGTGTCTCCGGAGAGTGAGAAGTCAAATGTGTAAGGGTTAAGAAAACTTAAGGTGTTGATGGTACTACTCTACTGCGTACTCTGATGATCGCCGACAGCTTTCTAACGTAGGAAATCAAAGTGCAGAAGTGTTCGAAGAACGTTCGTGCGTACGCGCTTGCGGTGGAGTGGCAGTCACGACTCACGCCTTCGTAGGTAGGACAGCTGCACCATCACGTACCACGCATTTGATCACTGCAGAGGATTGAGCAATGCACACGCTTGCAATTTTGACTCGGCGCGAACAGAAGCTAGCCAATTTTACGGTACCTGCGCTGTGCACCGTGCAGCGGTACTAGTACGAGTGTCTCATTTTTTTTTAAAAAAAACTTGTATGCTAAATTTAATATAAATCATTTATTTTTTTTCTAACCAATAGATCAGATAGCCCTTGTTTTATGTAAAGAGATGCCAGGCGCTTCTCATCATTTCAGATCTCTTTCTTCCACCTTGCAGCAAATAAGGGTCTGTTTCGTTTGCTTTTAATGGTTATTAAAGTTTGTCTTATCAAACTTTAGTAATATTGATCAAATTTGATAAGCGTTTGATTTACTACTAAATTTTGATAAGATCATCTTCTCCCTTGTTTCTCTAGTAATATTGATCAAATCTGCACGTATGTATGTGCAAGCTTTTTCTAGATCGAAAGGAAGGTACCGACTCCTTGCTTACCATTAAGTCATATGTTGTGTCCATGCAAATTACGAACAAACTGCCGTGTGTTTACTCCATATCTCCAGCCTATATGCCTTTACACATTTCAAGATTTGATGCCTCCTCCCTCTTATTTTCTTCCCCAAGTCCATCTGCATTTCGATTAGAGACGCACATTTTCGTCATCCTAGGAAAGATCCAACGATTATCCGCCCAAGCAAGCCTTTTTGTGGGCCACGGCGGGTGGGCCTAGCGATTCCGCCCCTTCTAGCCGTTCGGGCCGGCACGTGGGGTGCGCCCTCCTCGCCGCTGTCGCCGTCTCCGCCAGCCTCGTTCCAGGCGGCGCACCGTGGGGCCCACTTTGCAGACGCAGTCACCGGCTTCTGGCCCCAGCAAGGTTACAGTGCACGCCGCACGGTACCCACCCGGCTTCTCGCGTGGATGGTATGCGCTAACTCCGAACGTTCGATGAGCCCAATCGGACGGTCCGTGATCGTGCAGCGCGGCACGCGGGACGGAGGGACTAGCCGCCGGCTGGTGGCTGCCGTGTACGGTGTGCCCTGTCGTCTGATGGGAACAAACAGAAAGGCATGGGGTGGGACGTGAATGACCTGACCTGTCGAGCTCCTGCCTTGCTGTCGTGACGTGAGACTGTGGTTTTATCTATGTTTTTGTAATTATATAACAAAATTAATTTTATAAGTTCGCCCGTACATAGCTAAAATCGTAAAAAAAAAGTAACTAGGCTTAGAGAACAACGTGGCGCTTTGGCTACGCAACACATGAGACATGTTGCCGTCGTGAACTCGTACAGCACGTGCACAGTACAGTATACTTGCGCCGAATAATTGATGACGATTTAATCCTACGGTAATACTAGCTGCTACTCCTACGATAGTACTTTGCTCTGCTTGGTTAGGTGCAGACGTGCAGTGATTATCGAAACAGCCGGTACGGTAGTTAATCATCCCTTATTAAGATCGCAAGTTTCCTGTCTAGTGTCTAGGCATCAGCTCCATGTGTCCTCCTTCCGTAAATGCCTCTTAGAAAAAATAGTAATTACATTTAGGTTCTTTTAACGATTTTGTATGAAAAGGGACTTTTTGGTTTAGTAAAATCGTGAATCTTTCATGAAAAAACCCTAAATAAATTAAAAAAAACGTAATTATGTTTAGATCATTCCAGTTTTTTTTTTCATGAAAAGAACTTTTCAATTTAGCGCGATCGCGGATCCTTCGTGAGGGGACCCTAGATAAATGAAAAAAAGAGCGTAATTGCGTTTGTATCATTTCAACCGTTTCACGCGTTTTCTCGATAATTTTAATAAAAAATACCGTTGAAAAAAATGAAATTATCTCTGCGGAAAACAGCTCGTGCGGCGTAAAAACATTCCTAGTTCACATGATAGGAGTAGAGAGTTAGAGACCAAATAGGTAATGCAAGTCAAGAAAGCACAACTTCTAAACAAAAAAGTACTAGTACAGTAGTACTCACCAAAGAGTAAAGATTCTCCCTCGCTGTTTTTTTTTCATCGTTACTCACATAGATAAACTACAATCTCGACCACCCCTATCATGTGAGGGAAAGGAAAGGGCATTCTGAAAGCGTAGCACGAGACAAATTTTCTAATTAGCCAAAACAAACAAAGAAAGAAATCGAGTAGAGGAACAATAAGCACCGTTCCTTTTTACCAACAAGACGGGATAGCAAACTCACGGTTCATGCCATCGCCGCCACACGCATCGTAAAGTATCTCAACTGAAATAGATTCCACCATTCAATCCCTATTCTTCCGACACAATCCACTCCTTTCACTCCGATTGCTCTCTCTGATTAGGGCTCCATAGCCACAACGACCGGCACGCGAGTGCGACGATGAGGACCGGGGTGAGCTGCGGCGACAGACCTATGGGGACGTGGATCATCTGCAATTATTTTTCTCTGCCGTTGAGTCACTGCAGGTGGGCCTTTTGCTGCGTGGGACCCACCTGTCAGTGACTAGCAGCAACTGCAGAGGATCTCCGTCCGACCTCTATAGGTGTTACAACAAGGGCCGATGTGTGAGTCGCTGCGAACGGGCACCGCAATTGAGCTCCTACTCCATAGAGCCCTTGTTTCCCCGCAATCAGCGTGTGAGGGCGACGACGACATCTGCTATGAGGGACTCCGTGATTGAGCAAATAGCTGCAAGAGTTACCCAGTGTGTCTTCTTTTTAGAGCTCCTCCTCGAATCCTCTACTTCCAATCACCGAAATCTAATATTGTCGTCTTCCCAGGTTATGTTACCTAGCACCCTATTCACAGAAGGGTCCAATTGCAATCCACATTGCCTTTCCCAATATAATCAAGGCTCTGTTCAATTGTCTATAAGGATTATGTTAAGAAGATTGGTTTTGAAGATTCTTGTCAATGGTAGTGTGGGGGTAGGGGTGGATATCGAGCTAAATCGGCTCAACTCGACTCATTTTTTTAAACGAGCTGAAAGTTGAACTCAACTTGATTCGTTAAAAACTCAAGTTAGCTCGTATAGTCTGCAGCACATAGCAATAGACTACAAATATTCAAAGCACGGTAACATACAACTGTCACCTATTTCAATTAGCAAAATAAGCACAACATTCATCATGCTTGAATGACATGAGATCATTGAAACATCATACTAAAACTCAAAAGAGACGGTAAAACAAAGATATTCAGACAACTCGCCAAGCCGAGCGGAGCGGATTAGGGTTTTTTCCTTTGGGGAACTGCGGAACAGTCGGCCAATCGGGAGGTTACGGCGATTTTCCTTTTGGCTCGTTTAACTCATTATCTTAACGGGTTCAAAATCCAGCTCGACTCGACTCATTAAATAATAAACTCGTGAGTTTCCCAATACTCATTTAAACTCGTGAATTTCGAGTTTTTTCCACCCTATTGTGGGGGATATCTAAGTGGTAGTGATTGTTTATCATTTAGTGGTGGTGCTAATGAGTTATGGCTTCACCCCCTTAATTAGGTGAGCAGGGGAGGACGTAGCGGTGTTGATGAGTAGCTAGGGTGGGATGGTGGGCACGGGTGAGCACATTAAGATTTTTTTCTCTTTTTTATGTTATTTTTTAATGAAACTTGTAGAAATTTTATTTTGAGTTTGATGGAACCTGTTGAAACGCGCAGAAATTTTTTGAAACTTTTGGGTTGAAACTTATTGCAAGCCCATCAGTTGAAACATGAATTCGAAAACCGAAACTCGTTAAAACTATAGCTTGGAATCTTCTAGAAACTTCTAAAAATATGCGATACTCATTAAAACATAGAACTTTTCAAACGTTGTCTTAGGATATGCTGAAACTGTATAAAACTTATTGCTGTACCGACTGTGTAGTTGCACTCTTTTTAAGCAGCACCAAATTCATTCCTGGCATAAAACACAGGAAGAAAGCATTACAAACAACGGCACTAGTGCCGTTTTCCCCTCTGGCAGTGGAAACCACTACTAAATTCCACACAAAATAAATTCTGGAATGGAATATTGGCGTGTCAAATCCCATTATCTGGAATTTGGAATATTGGTTACGTGTCAGAATCATCCCAAGGTCGACAAAGAGTTATCTGAAAGAAGGTTGTTCAAGGGTTTGCGAGGATGTGGCTAATTTTGTATTAAAATTAAGCCTCATGTAATTTGGATAATCAATTAATGATTAGTGATTAGTGAAAGTGATTCCTGACGGCCCGAACCCTGCAGCGCTGGTTACAGAGTTTTCCATACTATTATCATATTTCTTTTAAAATCAATATAATTTGATATAAAATTATTTTATTTATTATTTAAACGATTATTTTAAATTTGAGTTAACAAGTTATTACGAAGCCAAGGCTTATTATTTTTTTCTCAAAATGAAACCATCATATTTTTAAATTCATTAATTACTGTAATCTAAATAATTTAAATTTGAAGTGGAACTGTTTTTTTTTCAGCCCTGCCCCGGCTTCTACAGCGGCTCCCCGTGCAGCCGCGTGCCCCTATTCCTGCGCCGCTGAGTCGCTGACGCGGCGTCGGACGCACGCACAGCCAGTTTTCGCACGCGGCCCGAGGCCTCGACCACCCACTTGGCCACCACCCTCGGCCGCCTCCGCCGTGAAACACTACACGCACTACTCCCCAAACGAAGCGCGCAAATCTCCTAGCCCAAATGATTTAGCCGAAGCGTTCGGATCATCGCTACCGCAATGCCGGCGCCGGTAGCGCCCGACCGCGCGGCGGCGGCGGCGGCGGCGGTGGGGAGTAGCAGCGGCGAGCACCTCCGCGGGCACGCGCACCTGACCAACTGCATCCACCTGCGCCACCACCACGCGCACGTCTTGGGCAGCGCGTCCGGGCGGAGGCACAGCCCAACGGGGTCGTCCGCGTCGGCGTCGGCCGCGCTGATGCGGGACCTGCTCGTGCTGCAGCGCTCGCGCTCGCTCCGGGACCCATCCACTCGCCGCTCGGTGGACTCCTCGTCCAAGGTCGCCGCCGAGCCCGAGGCTGACCTCCCCGACCACTCCCGCCGCGGCGCGCTCAAGACCCTCCTCGACCAGCTCGCGGAGAACCCGCAGTCCAAGCCCTCTCGCCGCCCGCGGCGCCGCTTCAAGCGCGGCGCGGGCCGTCGCGCGGCGCCCGCAGCTGACGCCGGCGTTCTAGATCGCCCCGCCGCCGGGGCCGCCGTCTCCGTCAACTCCAGCTCCCAGGAGGCCGTCTGCGGCAACAAGTACCTCTTCGGCGCCGGCGCAGTCGACGACGACGGTGGCGACGAGCTGCAGCAGCCGCAAGTGTCGCAGGACTCGCGCAACGTGTGCGGCATCCCCTGGAACTGGTCGCGCATCCACCACCGCGGTAAGTCCTTCCTCGACGTGGCCGGCCGGAGCCTCTCGTGCGGCCTGTCTGACCCCAAGTCGGCGTCGGCGGCGCGGAGGTCCGAAGCCGCCACCTCCGCTGCCTCGTGTGGTCACATGAACGGGTCGCGTTCGCATCCGCATTTCCCGGTTACTGCGAGGCTGACTTCCTCGACCAGTTCAGACTCCGACTCGTTGCCGCTGCTCGTCGACGGCGTGCGCAATGGCATCGGTGGCATTTCCAGAAGCTTCTCTGGGGAGCTCGGGATTTTCTCCAATCAGAGTTGTGAGCTGGACTCCGACCTCATGTCCGAGGCGCGATCAGGGCAGAAGTCGTGGGGCTCACAGCGTGGCCAGCAACGAAGCTTCACTCAGAAGTATGCTCCGAGGACTTTCAAGGACGTCGTTGGACAGTGCTTGGTAGTGCAGGCACTGTCCAATGCCATTCTGAAGAAGAAGATTGGGTTGGTGTATGTCTTCTACGGGCTGCACGGTACAGGCAAGACATCATGTGCTCGGGTGTTTGCGAAGGCGCTGAATTGCCATTCTGCTGAGCACCCAAGGCCCTGCGATTCATGTGCGTCTTGTATCGCACACAATCTGGGCAAGAGTAGGAGTACGGTGGAGATTGGGCCTGTTGGTAACACTGACCTTGACAGCATTGTGGATATCCTTGACAGTGTGATGCTTTCGCCCATGGCAGCCCAGCACAGGGTGTTTATAGTCGATGATTGTAACACGTTGCCACCTGATACATGGAGTGTCATATCAAAGGTCGTTGAACGTGCACCGCGGCGTGTAGTTTTTATTCTCATCAGCACCAGTCTCGATCTCCCACATATAATTGTGTCAATGTGCCAAAAGTTCTTTTCCCCAAACTGAAGGAGTGTGACATTGTAAACACTTTGCAGTGGATTTCTACTAGCGAAGGCCTAGATTTTGATAGAGATGCATTGAAACTTATTGCTTCCCGGTCAGATGGGTCATTGAGGGATGCAGAGATGACCTTGGATCAACTGAGTTTGCTTGGGCAGAGAATTTCACTGTCGCTTGTCCAAGAACTTGTAAGTTATCCAACAATAGTCATCAAAATTGCTTCTTTATTAGATAATATCTGTTATTGAATAACTTCAGGCTAAATAGAAATTTGAAAACATTCTTTAGTCATGGCAATTGTATCATATATAATTCTGAGAAATGTCGTTAAATTAATTAATGATACCATGACATTGCCTCCCACATACTTAATTTCTCTTCAATATGTGAGACTGTTTTGACATATGAACAAACCGGCAAACTGAAAATCTCAATCTTTTCTAAAGAATGTATGGCTTCTGAAGGTTTCAATATGCAATTAACAAGAGAAATAACCAGTATTTCTGTGTTGACTAATTCATTTGAAAATTTACCTGACAGTAACAACAAAAAAATTGTTTGCTTGTGGACAGGTTGGCTTGGTTTCTGACGATTTATTGGTTAATTTGCTTGATTTGGCACTCTCTGCCGATACCGTGAACACAGTGAAAACTTTACGAGATATTATCGAAATAGGTGTTGAGCCTTTGGCCCTGATGTCTCAACTTGCCACAATAATCACTGACATCCTCGCTGGCACCTACACATTCACACGAGAAAGAGTTCAACGAAAATTCTTCAAACGGCCAACATGTGAGCAGCATTACCCCTTTCTTTTTTCCATTGGGATTTTTTTGAGACTCCCTTTAAAGGTATCTATAGTAGGGAATGATTTGTACCTGAGCTATCTGTTGTAGCAAAATTGTACTTACCATTTTCTTTAACAAAAGGGTTGTTCAAGCCTTTTTTTTTTGGTTACAAATCTTCCTATTAGTACTGTTTATTTTATTTACGGCCTTCCTCTATAAAAAGAATACAGTACTAGTGTTGGACTGCTTTTGTGAATACCTGACATTTACTTAGTAGTTAGTTTTTGTACTGTAAATATTGTGCTTCCACACAACATAACGTTTTGATATAAT
Source organism: Guadua angustifolia (assembly GCA_036346375.1). Taxonomy (NCBI): domain Eukaryota; kingdom Viridiplantae; phylum Streptophyta; class Magnoliopsida; order Poales; family Poaceae; genus Guadua; species Guadua angustifolia. Next base: position 1,787,744 of record CM070508.1, read on the forward strand.
AATGGCAGTATCAAAGGATGACATGGAAAAACTACGCCAGGCCTTGAAGACACTCTCTGAAGCTGAAAAACAGTTGAGGGTATCTAATGACAAGATGACCTGGCTTACTGCTGCTCTCCTTCAGCTTGCTCCTGACAAACAGTACGTACTGCCAAGTTCATCCACAAGCACAAGTTTTAACCAGGGTCTACCTACCTGCCCTGAAGGAGATATACCAAAGAACTCTGCTATAGATCATAATGAGATATATGCTGGTCCCCATGGTTTACCAAGAGTATCTGACCAAGGGAATCAGCAGTACAGAAATGCTAATCTGGGAGTTGGTTCCTGCAACAATATGGCAAGCACTTACCATGGTGGAAGGAGACCCGGGGAACATACACCAGACAGCCATGTATTATCAACAAGTGCTACCAAAGTGAATGAAGGATCTCAGTATAGCAAAACTGACAATGAGATGATTTGGCAGGCTGTACTAGAGAATGTTCAGTCAGATTCATTGAGAAAAATGCTGGCTAAAGAGGGAAAACTGATTTCTGTCAGCCTAGGCACAGGCAAGATTCCCTCTTACACACATTCTGTTTTTGTTGTTGCTATATCATGTCAAAATTTTCATTGCAGAATATTTCCAAGGACAATTTATTATTATTGTCAGAAATGAGATAGATAAATATACTTAAAACAGCTGAGTGTGAAAGCGCAGGTAGTACTGTATAAATAGGATAATCAAACAATAGGATAGAAGTGCCTTGCTTTTATATGTTCGCATCGGGTATTCAGGTAATACAGTGGACTTTGTTGATCTTGGTTATGATACTGATGGATAATTTGCGTCTAGTCATAACTAAGGAAAGACTGATTTGGTGACACCAAAACCAATTTTTTAGAAACAACGTGCATCTCCAGAAGGTAACGATTTTTCATGCTTGGGTTGGTGATCTCTTCTGGATTGTGAGCAAATTTGAAACCTTGTTGAAGTTATTTAGAAAAATGTGCAGAAAATTATGATTAACTAAGTATGTTAAATTTTGCTGTTTTAAGGATATTTATTTGGTTGGCAAAAGAATAGTTACTGTTTCTAACATATCTTTCTTCAAATATTGTGCTCCTTTCTTCCTGCAGCACCTACTGTGCAATTATTGTTCACCTCTAGTGTGAATAAGTTCAAAGCTGAAAAGTCTAGGGGACAACTTTTGAAGGCGTTTGAATCTGTTCTTTCTTCTGCTATAATACTTGAAATCAGATATGAATCAAAGGATGATGTGAAAGCAGATCATATTCCAGCTATTTCACCTAACCCTGAGGATAGCTCTTCCAACATGGCATTAAGGAGGTCTTTCATTAAGCATAGTTCAGTTCCTTCTGGAGGTGAGAATTTAATTAGGAGACTTCAAAAAGACAGCGTGGTCCATGGTGCTAGCTCAAATCAGGCACGATGGATGCAATCTGATCCACATATATTGACTGAAGGTGAAATTATTGAAGTGGTGGGACCTTCTCAAATGGAATGGCTTGGTGAACCAAATAATGGCATTCTTGCTACAAATGAAATAAGAAAAGAGAGTGTATGGGAAGAAGTAACTTTGTCATCACAAGACCAAGAAAACATAGCTCCTCTAGGAGGAAAAAATGTGAATAACGAGTATGGTCGACAAAAAAGCATAGTAAGAGGCAAGGTATCTCTTGCTCACGTTATTAATAAGGCCGAAGCTTGTTCTCAACAAGGCGGCTGGTCTAGACAAAAGGCTATGTCGATTGCAGAAAAGCTAGAGAAAGAGAATTTGTAAGTAATGCTATGTCCAATCAATTCGCATTTGTTCAATTCTCTTACACTATCTGAGTATACTTTCAGCACTTCAACTATAGAGGTAAACATATGACCATGCAGTATTTGTAATTCTATTAATGCATGGGGACCAGAAAATAATTGGTTTCTCGATTATACAATATCGTACTTCAATAAATACTCAGAAATCAAAATTGTCACTACTCACTACATTACTGCACACAGTCAGTAGTTTATGATAAGCAAATGCCGTTGGAGCAGCGAGGCCTAATTTTTACCTATTTACTGTGAAATTTTCGCCATGAGTAGAGCTTGTATCCTAGATCAAGTAGTTTGCATCCACATTATTGAAATATGAAAAGTTCCAATTTTCAATCCTAGAATATGATTTTGGAATGTTAATACATTTGCAGGAGATTGGAGCCTAGATCGAGTTTGCTTTGTTGGAAAGCTTCTAGCGCTACTAGACAGAAGGTAATGATTTCATTTCACACTTACCAAAAAACTTCGGGTTTAAGATATTTTTGTCCTTTTCCAGAAAACATAGTACACAGGTGGCATGATAGTTGTCCCCTTGAAAACAAGTCATTTGCATATGAAATATTGTCAGGAACCAGGGTTATATATGTTTGAAACACATCAAGTCTGGACAACTTGAAACTTGTTGGCGGGTCCCTGTTGAACCAACCGTCTTTGAACTTTGAAGGGCACGATTCGTCTTGTTTTATATTGTTCACGTGTGGTCCCACCGTACAACTAGTTTTCTTTAGCTATCACCGTGCATATGGTTGACTTCTTGAAAAGATTAGCATCAACGGAGAGCCAAATAGAAACGACAAGAGCTTCTATTAGAAGGATAATCTTCTGCAAGACTCCTTAGTTTAGTAGTGATTGAAGAGTAGTTGTATATCATGGAATACGACATTTGTTGGTGACTAACTGGTGATAGAATATATGCAAATCCTGTTTACTCGTAACACATGATATTTCATGCTGACCGACATGATATTATTTCACCGCAGCTCTCAGCATTGAAGATCAGGACACGAAGATCACGAGCTCTATCACGGCTCGTCTTGTGTGGAAGGTACATCTCAACAAAATCTCCAAGATAAGACGTTGACGCAGAGGTGCTCCCCCAGATTTTACATATATGTGGCTAACTTAGCATCCACATTCCATAATTTATTCTCTGTAACTGTAGCCATCCGTAGGAATGTAGGTTATCCTTTAACATGTAAAAGAACGAAAAAAAATGCCACAAGTCTCTTCTTTTCCGTCAAATATTTGAAAGCCAACGACACTTGCTCGAGGACACTTCAATTTGAAGCCACTGAAGTGATTGTTTCAAGTGGGGGTCATCGCTGGGACGATCGATCGAGTCCTTAGGCTTTAACTCTGCTTTATCTTACATTGGCGATGGTGATGATGCTGATGTATGCATAATGGAGGATAATTTGGATCCAATTACTGGTATCAGCGTTAATTTGCTCGGTCCTTCGAAACTTATGCAAGCGAAATACTACTACATATGCTACTGCTGCCGGATTTGAAGAGAAGAGACGTGGCGGAAGTACGCCCAGAAGCCGTACAAACTTGTATTGTACGGACAACGGACACCATGTACATGTACGTGTACGTGGGCTTACCAGTCTGGGCTTGGTGTATTAGCGCAGAGCATACTGCAGATGCAGCAGCTCCAAGGGCTTCCCTACGAAGGAGCAGATGGAGCGGAGCCAGGCCGACCCGGCCATGGTGGTCGTCACCTACTTCTCCGACCACAACTACTACGTCAAGGTGCCGCCGAGTACTGGCCACTGCCACCATGTACCGAAGCCCAAGCCCCGGCCTGTCACGCCGGAGCTGGCCGAGCCCGAGGCCGCAGCCGTCGACGTGCACGATGAGTTCCGGTGGTTCTAAGACGGCCTGTCCGTCGCCGTCCGAGGATGAGGGCGCCGATGAGATGCTCTACGGCCGGCGGATATGTTCTTGGACGACGGCATTGTTGGTACCACGGCGCCGGTGCTCCTTCCCGATGAGTGCAAACGTGATAAGGAATAGGATAAATAGGTTAGAAAACATCATACATATATATATATGTATATATATATATATATGAAGCCACTTTTCTACTCCCGGGAGTAATTACTCCCTATGCCGTATCTCACAACGTATGGGGTATCTCGTGCGACGGAGGGTATGTACGCGTAGTATACGAATATATAAGATCACTTAGGTGGTATGTATATTTTTTGGACATACTCTTTTTTATGTGCATATATGAAGGTATTTGCAAAATACGCTAAAAATCATGGACTCTCTTGTAATTTTTTCATGTGGCTCACGTTAGAGTATCTTATAATTAGTGTATGAGTGTACCCAAAGTGACAAAGGAGTATTTCAAGTTCGTTTAGGTAGTATTTCAGAGGTGGGAGTAACTACACCCAGGAGTAAAAGATATTTTTCATATATAGGAAGCCTCTTTTCTACTCCCGGGAGTAATTACTCCCTATGCCGTATCTCACAATGTATGGGGTATCTCGTGCGACGGAGGGTATGTATGCGTAGTATACGAATATATAAGATCACTTAGGTGCTATGTACATTTTTTCAGAGGTGGTATGTATATTTTTTGGACATACTCTTTTTTATGTGCGTATATGAAGGTATTTGCAAAATACGCTAAAAATCATGGACTCTCTTGTAATTTTTTCATGTGGCTCACGTTGGAGTATCTTATAATTAGTGTATGAGTGTACCCAAAGTGACAAAGGAGTATTTCAAGTTCGTTTAGGTAGTATTTGAGAGGTGGTAGTAACTACACCGGGAGTAAAAGATATTTTTCATATATAGGAAGCCTCTTTTCTACTCCCCGAGTAATTACTCCCTATGCCGTATCTCTAGCGTATGGGGTATCTCGTCTGACGAGAGGGTATGTATCGTAGTATCTGAATATATAAGATCACTTAGGTAGTATGTACATTTTTTCAGGTGGTATGTATATTTTTTGGACATACTCTTTTTATGTCGTATATATGAAGGTATTTGCAAAATACGCTAAAAATCATGGACTCTCTTGTAATTTTTTCATGTGGCTCACGTTGGAGTATCTTATAATTAGTGTATGAGTGTACCTAAAGTGACAAAGGAGTATTTCAAGTTCGTTTAGATAGTATTTCAGAGGTGGGAGTAACTACACCCAGGAGTAAAAGATATTTTTCATATATAGGAAGCCTCTTTTCTACTCCCGGGAGTAATTACTCCCTATGCCGTATATATATAAAGCCTTTTTCGTACTTCCGGGAGTACATACTCCCATCTCTAATATACCACTTAAATAAACGCTTTATACTCTTTTATCACTTTTGGTATACTCCAATAATAATTCTAAGATACTCCAATACAACATGATTAAAAAAATTTCATCAGACCCTTTATTTTTTTTTGCTACATACCCTTTTCTATATGTATAAGGAATATGTAAACAAATTATGCTATAAAGGGTGGATTTTAATGAAATTTTTCATGGAACTCACTTTGGAGTATCTTATAATCAGTATTAGAGTATACTCAAAAGGATAAAAGCAATGGCGGATCTAAGATTTTAAGTTAGGGTATCTTAGAGCTAATACTATAATATACAATTCGGTAAAATCCAATGAACAATTAGGTAAACAACTATAAATATTGTCGAGAAATTCAATATACAAGTATAAAATAACTAGAAACATGATAATACAAGTATAAATTACAATATAAATACTTCGAACATTTTAAGTATGAAATATGCATAAAAGAAGCTTACGCACCTATAATAGTTCAAAGAATACAATATTACTTCTTATCCTTCTTGTCTGGCCTCCGCCTTCTAATAGCCATGAAACTCTTGATTATATCATTTTCATCAACTTGGAAGAAAATATCTCGCTCAATAAACGTTTTCGAAAAAGAGATGCAATGTTTCCGGAAAAGAGATAAAGCAGCAGCAGCCTTCTTTGCTTCTCGTTTTGCAATGTTTCCGAAAAAAAGATGAAGCAGCAGCCTTCTTTATTGCGTATTTCCGGAAAAGAGATGCAATGTCTCTGTTCCTCTTCATAATTTAACAACTCTAAAACAAAAAAAGCAATGCATCAACAAGCAACTCTCTAGTCTCTAGCAAAGTAGCAATTATATTTGTTTCTATTCTATAAATCAACTAGCATTCTTACACTCAAATCATATGCAGGATCAATATACACTAATATGACAATCAGAGGGGGTGAATAATTGCACGGAAGCTAAAACAAATTTTTATTGATTGTCAAATCACCCTAAACAAATTATAAAAAAGCGCCGGTTTGATGGCAGATTGACACATGTTAACTAAAATAGTAATTTCTGAAGATCCAACCGTTGGATTGATATGAAATTTTAACTGTAGAAAAGATTCAATTTTGAAACTAACCCAATAAGAATCAGCTCAATCGGATCTACGGATCTAAAGTTATGGCCTTCACAAGCTAACTATATAAGATAATGACGGTATTATGGACTGTATTAGGCCGAATTTACAGGGTATGCCGTGGCCCACCCGGCATACCCTGTAGATCCACCCCTGATAAAGAGGTATAACAACATCATTTAAACGGTATATTAGAGGTGGAAGTACATACACCCAGGAGTATGTAATCATTTGACCATTAATTTAGCGGACCTAAGGTATAATGCCTTAGATTAAAGGAGAGAGCTCATGCCATGTACAAAAAAATAATAATAGAAATTTAAAATAAAAATAAAGAAAATTAACCATTTGATTTACATATGAACTCCAAATTAAAAATGTACTAAATTCGGAATACAAATATTAGTAGTTGGATTTGTATGCAAAATCTAACCTACAACTGAGATTTCAAATTAAATAAAAAATAACAACAAAAATTGGAGTAAAAATAAAAAAGAAATTGCAATATGATATTCATATGAACTCTAAATTAAAACAACTATGTAACTGAAATTTGAAATAAAAATCGAGATGAAAATTAGCGAGTTGGATTTGTATATCAATTCAAACCTAAAACTAAAATTTGAAATTAAATAAAAATATAACAACAAAATATAACATAAATCCAGAATGAAAAACAAAAAGGAAATTAACAATGTGATTTTCACACAAACTCCAAACTAAAACCTCTACATAAATGAAATTCAAAATAAATAATTACATTTAAATAACAATTGAATTTAACATAAAAATAACAACAAAAAAATTTGTATACTAATTAACAATGGATTTGTATGCAAATTCTAACCTAAAACAAAAAATAAATTTAAATAACAACAAAAAAAGAAAATTTGGAATGAAAAATAAAAGAAACTAACAATTTGATTTTCATACAAACTCCAAACCAAAATCCCTACATAGCTATAAAATTTGATGAAAATTAGGATTTGTATTTACATACGAATTATATCCTAAAACTACAAGTTGAAACTAAATAAAAATTTAGATTAAAAAAAGTGTACTTGTCAAGGATAATACAAACATAAATTAGAAATAAAAATTAGCAACCATATTTATGTATGAATTCCAACCTAAAAGTGAAAAAGAAAATCATAATAAGAAACAATGGAAATTGGCGATTGTTTTTCCATTTCCAAACTAAGCTTAAAATATAAATTTTGTTTTTTTTTTCAAAATTCAATTCTAGAAATATGCTAATTCAAGACAATAAAATAAGGTAAGGAATTATATATATATATATATATTTGAAATCAAAATCTATTATATAATAAATTTTCGATAACTGGTGGTTCTCAAAAAAGGAAAGCATCCTTACCCTTTATTTAATGACAAATCTAATCTTTATGAGACTAACATGTTTTATTGAGCATATATTTAGCAGTCTCATATTTGGATGAAAAATGAAAAATCCAAGGTATGTATGCATATTCTTTCTAGTATTAATTGCATACTTTGGATTCAAGTTAAAGTATAAATGTCCTCATTATATTAACCACAAAACGTGCATCATGTTTCCCAATCCATATATTACATGGATGCACATACTTAGGGGGAGTTTGTAATTTAACTTGAAAGTTTCATTGTATTGATCTATTCTTTATTGACACATATAAGGATCAAGACAAAGAAACTAAATCCTTGAGTATATATTTGAATTGCCTAGCTATAGTATACTCATGGTAATATAGGATATACTCAATATGATAAAATTGAATATGTGCATATTATCTTCAAGTCAATTATACTTATGCACATATACATGTGGGGTGTATTCTATAGTCGATGACTTAGAGTAATGATCATTTCCATATAGTTTACACATAATGGATCATTACCTCTCATCAACATGAGTATATGAAAACTTGTGTAGTTAATATATACTCACATCGATTTAAATGATAATTTAAATTGAGTTCATTTGTCTTGTTAATCATTAAAGAACATTTCATCATGTGTTGATGGTGTTCCTTGATTAATTAAGGACAAGTGAATAGCTCTTAAGTATAATAAAGTATGAGTTGCACTATTGTACTTAAGACACACTTAAATCATTCAAATTGATTTAGGTTGTGCTCAATTGATCTAAAGGCATCTATTATGTGTTAATAGAGTGCAAGAGATAATTGAGACAACGGGCATCTTGGACTAACTATTTTATGAGTGGTGATTGAGTTAGGTCCAAAGATGAATGAGATGATTGAGAACGGGATAAAGGCGGCATCATGAGGTGATGGGCGTCAGAGAAGATCCGAAGACAAAGAGAAGAATCAAAGTGATGATCATAAAGAACCCAAAGGGATTGCTTGCGTCTGTGGCGAAGGTATAATTCGATAGGCTAAGGACTTTGTAGTTTTTGAGTCTAAGGTTTTTATCGCCGTACTATTAAGAGGGTTGTCTCTAACTTGAGCTTCATCATGTGTTGATGATCTCAATCCGTGTTCACTCAAGCTCAAATCTTATTTGAATTTGGTGTTTGCATAGAGCTAACCATTTGGCATGTGTTGCGAATGAGTTAAGCTTATGCTTGATTGTTGTTGCATTATGCTCGGATTTGCATGTGTTGTAAAGAAGAAGAGTATATGCATTTGGTTTTGCTTACGCTTTGATTTGCATGTGTTGCAAGTGGGATAAGCGTATACATTGGTTTTTGCATGAAGTTCACTTTTGCATATGTTACAATTGTTGAAGCTTCATGTTTTGTTTTCTCTTTACAAAACAAATCTTTCAAAATCAAAGTGGTTGCTTGGAGCTAAGTTTTGCATGTGTTGCAAATAGTGAGCTCATGCATTTGAGTTTGTTTGGTTTTGATTGGAGCTAGGTTTTGCATGTGTTGCAAAACGAGGATGCTCAAGCTAGTTGGATTTGGAATTTACGTACGGTTCTTTGAAGCATGTGAATAGTATTTACAAATGTGTTTTGCAAATTATTTTGATCATGAGTTGATCATCACATGGTTCAATGTTGTTGACCCTTGCTAGCTTGTAGTCATGTTTTTGATCAAGTCTATGTGAAGTATTTCGAGAAAATCAAATTTTAGACTTGAATGACTACATTAGAGTTTAGTTTTGGTGATATTTAAAAATATCTATGGTTGATTAAATCTTAAAAATGGGTGGAGATTGTAGCCCTCGTGATAAGCTTCGCATAGAATCAAAAATCACCCAAATCGGAGTTCGGAGTAAAAAGTTATGAGCTTTTTAGTGAATGTTCTTCTTGATACTACCGCCCGTAGGGGCAGGTAGTACCGCCCTTATGATAGATTTTTGCCATAGGAGGGTCTTTTGAACTCCTAGGCGGTACTACCGCCCGTGGGGCAGTAATACTAGTAAATCTTAATAACAACGGCTAGTTTCAGCACTTTTAATGCCCGTTTGGCCCCCCAACGGCTAGTTTTCTTTGTGAGGCTATAAAAGGAGATCATGGGGGGGCATATGCTGGTTGATTGAGTATTTTGGATGAGGTGGTGCATGTGTTGCATATTCACATTTGTTTCTTGAGCTAAGAGTGAGACTAATTGCATGTGTTGCAATTAGGAGTGGGTTGAGAGCCTCTTGTGCATGTGTTGCACTTGAGGAGGCCTTGGTGCATGTGTTGCACTAGGTGATCACCGGGGCGCATTCGTTGTGCTCGGTGAAGTTCAAGCAAGCGGCTTGTTACTCTTGGAGGTTGCCGACTCTAGGCAGCGTAAGCGTCGTCTTGCAGGAGCTCTCAAGGTGTGAAAGCCCAGCGGAGTTTGTGAAGGTTCGGGTTGAGCCTCACGAAGCGTGAAAAACCACAACTAGTGGAAACGGCGGGTGCTCGAGCGGGAGCCGGTCCAAGGGTTTGGGCTTGCCTCAACGTGGACTAGGGAGGCCAAGCAAGTCTCCGAACACCACGGAAAAACATCGGTTGTCTCTTGTCTCATTTACATTCAAGCATTTACATTATTTGTTTATTTTAGCAATTCTAGTTTAGAGACATAATTTAGTTAGTGCACTAGTGAGCCTAGTTGATTTAGGCTTTAATTGTCAAAACCTAGTGTATCGCTTCCGCATTATCTTTGATTAGGTTTTGACATAGGGGTTGTTTAGAGCGAAATATTTAGTGAGCGATTAATTTTGTAAAACGCCTATTCACCCCCTCTCTAGGCGCATCCTCGATCCTACAACAGGTGTTCACTCGGCTATACAAGTAAAAGTTATGTGATATGCATTATGAGTATATAGTATAGACAAGCATTGTAATAATGAAAAAAAGAGGGATGACGATGATATAAATGGACAATGTTATGTTATTTTATGTTTAGTTTTTTGCGATGCAAGTATTTGGGTGAAGAAAGTTTTGATCACAGGTGACATATATTGAGAAACAGAGTGAGTATTTTCTCTCTTCTAATATATAATATTAAAACATTACAAATGGAGTTATGTAACAATATATTTTTTAAAAAACAAAATCATATATGTATTGATAACTCATTTAAACATGCTTTAAGGATGATGCCCGCGTACTTGCGCCGACCACCCTGCTAGTTTAAATAATATTTAATGGAATTGGATAATGTTTTCCACTATTAGATAGACAGTACTAATATATATAATAGAGGCAATCATAGTTCAATTCTATTAAGTATTACTTAAATTTTGTGCCTTTTTTTATATGTGCGTCGGACAAATATTGTGAAATGGAAGCAGTAATATTGTTTGTTTGTTGAAAAGGAATGCATTCGTATTGATAAAAGGGAGAAAACTCACTGGCACCGAGGATAGTTTTGCGTAAGTAGGTTAACTTAGGAATGAAAACAGAATGTTTCTTCGGAAACCCGGAAACGGATACAAAAATGGAAAGTGATGGAAATGGATGCAAAATAGAATGAAGTAGATACAGAAATAAAAATGAAAAATTCTATCCAGGTATGTTCCTAGTTGTAACACCCTAAAAATTTGCAAATTCTTTAATTGAACATTCAATTCAGATTTTATGTTTTTTCCTGAATTTTCAACATTTATTTAATGATTTTTGCTATTTTTATATTTTAAAAATAATTTATTTGAGAAAAACAAAACCAAAATCTTGTTGGAAATAATTTTCCTAAGTTCAAAATATTATAAAATACTTTTGAGTTTTTTTGTAGAATTTTGAACTCTATTTGATATTTTCTATAAAGCAATATATTTATGGTATTATTTAAATTAGAAAACAAATTTAAAATCTCAATTTTTCTTACAGAAAGTCTACCAAACGGTATACCGTTGGGAATCACTTCCAACGGTATACCAGGTTTCATTAGGTTTACGGGTAAGTTTCATTACTAGGTTTCACGGGTAAGTTTCATGATGTCTCACGGGTAAGTTTCATGGGTTTCATGAGGTTTCAAGTTTCATAAGGTTCGTGTTTCATTAAAAAAAGTTTAGCATGTCTTTGTCGATGAAACCTTTGGTTGAAACTTATCTATGAGACTTTTTTAATGAAATCTGAACCTTATGAAACTTGAAACCTCATGAAACCCATAAAACCTATCCGTGAAACATCATGAAACTTATCCGTGAAACCTAGTAATGAAACTTACCCGTGAACCTAATGAAACATGCTATACCGTTGGAAGTGATTCCCAACGGTATAGCGTATGGTAGTTGCTCTCTTTTTCTTATGGGCTGAAACCCACTTTTCTTTCTCCTTGGCTCACTCTACTTCCCGACCCACATCTGGCTCTCTCATTTCCGTTAATTTTTTTATTTCCGCTTCCGTATAGGTATTTTCTATTTTCGTTTCTGAAAAAAGTTCCTGTTTTTATTTTTCTCCAGAACAGTCAGGAACTTTCCATTCGGTTTTCAACCCTAGGTTAACTCGAGCAGTCAGGGCGAGCTTCTTTATGCATTCCATAAGTTCTTGAACACTTCCCTAGCTAGACGGTTTAGTCTTCAAGTCTAAATACACCTGCAAAGTAGTACTGTTATCATACTACGCAAATTACGTAGTATGTACGGCACACCGGTTATAGTCACAGATAAAGGCATACATATATAAAGTCTCAAGAACGTATAACATTCATTGGCAGAGCGATCTCACGGCTATATGTGAAGCTGCGACGAACATACTTTGATACCTCCATTGCAGAATCTCCTCGTGCGATGCATTCCATTTCCATAGCTAGCTAGCTTGTGTACGGATAGCTAGCTCGGCTGTTGGTTCGCCATTACAGAGCTGTGCAGGTGAATGGCAGGGCAATTCTCCTTTGGCACGAGTGGCTAGCTGCACCATTTGGGTAGGAGCAGAACTCCACTACATCTTCGTACGTGCATGGCCGCATGCCTCCGTGCCAAAGGAGAACTGCGCTGTGATTCATACGCCGCACATATCGATCGATCTGCTCTCTGCCTGACTCAATTCTCTGAAGTGTTCTGACGCTGGACGACGAACACAGCTCCGCCTTGACCTCGCTTATATAGCGCACGCACGGCACGGCCTCGAGAAATGGATCTGAGATGGCATATGCTCCGAGGCCGAGGACTATTCCGGAGGAGCTACCGTTCTTGCCGGTGGTCTCTCTATCGGGTTTCCCTTTGGAATGTGCTCGAGGAATGGTCCTCCTTGTCGCTCTCTGTCAATCGATCCCCCTCTTAGAGCAACCTGCCTTTCCTTATCTTCAATACAAGTGCCTTTTGGTAAGCTCATCCCATAATGTTACTACTTCAGTACTCACAAGGCCAAGCAAAACTTTTTTTTAAAAGAAACGACAGGAGCTCTGCTATGCATTAAAGACGGTAAAAGTCTGTAACAGCATCGGAAAGATACAGGGACACGAAGCTAGGTGTTAGAAAACGAGCGAATCCACTAACACTAAGAAGAACTTAAAGAGAATCTAAGAGTTTTTCCTAGCGTTAGTGTAATGATACTGCTTCGGAATTACTGGCTAATGTGAGACAAAACTGCTTAAGCGGAAGTTTAGAGTAGGAGTACCACCGAGTATTAATTTACTGCAGCAGCAAAACATCAAGCCAGATATGAATAGATTTTATTCTCGGCTAGCTAGCTTTTAACTGAGCTGTTGCTGTTGTACTCACCGAGGCATTCCACAGGGAACAAAAGAATAACTGATTTATGCTTTCTCTCAGCCCTTGGCGAGCCACAAACTCAGATCTTTGCATGTTTAAGATGGTACTGCTACAGGGTACATTCCATTGGATCTTCTCTTCTCTATTCCTGGCTGAAACAAACACCAGACAGAGAAGTAGACCTCTCCGGGGGGTGTCTAGGGAGCACCTGAGTGTTTTTTTCGCTAAAAACACTCAAATTTTCGGATGTTGCACGCATTGAAAAAAAATGTTACACACATAGGAAAAAAATGTTACACATGCACGTAGGAAAAAAATGTTGCAACGTGTCTGAAATTTGAAAGCCTCTTGCAACATTTTTATTCAACGCTTGCAACATCTGAAATTTGGAAGCCTATTGCAACATTTTTGTTCAACGCTTGCAACATTTTTTCCGACGCGTTGCAACATTTTTTTTTCAACTCGTGCAACAATTGAGTGCTCGCAGATAAAATAACACTCGAGTGTCACTTAGCAATTCTCTTAGAGATATATCCGGATGCCTTAAATCCTAATTTATCATATCTTTGGATACCGTATCTTCTACAATTTTGGAATTCTAATTGGCTATATAATGCTATCCCTGTACTTGTAATCTTGAAGCATTATAGTGGATTGTTTCCTGTGGCTTTTTCCCGCAAGAGTTTTTTCATGTTAAATCTTTGTCTCCAGTTATTTTGCTGTGCATCTATCCCTAACAAGTGGTATCAGAGCATGACAAGTACAAGACAAAATAATGCTCATTTGATCTTGAAGACTGCTTGAAGATGAGGCTAAAACTATTTTTCCGATCTTTCTAGCTGCTTTCTACAGCATATGCTAGAGGTCAGGTATATCCAGGAGGAGTTGATGAAGAACACGGATCAATTAATGATCACCATCTGCACGGACCCATGCAGATCGATTAAGCGCTAATTGACACAGCTCGCAGTCATCGAATGCAAACGTACGTTACTGAAACGATTTGCCGTCAAAAAAAAAGCAATCAAGCCTGATACATCTTCAAATATCCTTAATTTTTTTTATATCAAAAACACATATCTTCAGATATCTTGCTCTGCGTGCGAATAATGCCGATTCGATCTCCTCGGTGCGTGCATGTGTCTCAACATCTATAAATACGTTGAGAAGGCGAAACCTCGGATGTGCAGAGTGGTGAGCTTACAGCAGGCGCAAGCGCCGGCAAGATCAGACGTGGATAAGGGTGTCTGACAGGGCGCATGCATTACTGGGTTGGTCTCCTCTGGCAGTGGCCACCTGATCAAGCAGCTAACCACTGCCAAAGGAGACTTGCCCAGCAATGCAGATTTGCGGCCACAAGATCATGTGTAGTTTGCCATTGCCTAGCTAGTTGGTTCCTGACTGCATTTTTAGTGCGCAGTTGCCCACGACCTTGATCACTTGCAACTTGGAATGTTTGGAAGATAGAAGCCGTGAGCTAGACAGGTAAATTTAACTTGTGGGATGGGATAAATGAATTGGTGTTGCAGGCATGCAGAGCAGCAGCGCACCGGCCGGCGCGCTCGCCGGTTGATATATATTGACTTTTTACTTGGACGGCTGCATGAATGTCCAACTGCGCGTTTATGCATGTAACTTTTCCTACTCATAATTTGGTATTGCATGTAGATGTTGCCATGCTGAATTAAGCACACATGAATAGGGGCATTGATATAAGATAGCGACGAAGTCAATATGAAAACGAAAGGTGAACTCAGAGGATTAAGCTGAATTGAGACAAATATCATAAACATAGTCTTTGTAATCAAAGATGGAAGATACAAGAGATAAATTACCAAAGCAAAGTTCAGTGGCTTCTAATCTCTCCTGCTCTGCTCTCCGGCTCTCCTCAAATTCCCTAACGCTGACGCGCACCTGCTGGCCGCTGCTTGCTGCCTCTATTCCACATATCAACACTCCACAACATAGTTGTCTTCCGGCCACTCTTGAATAGATCATCCGGTGTACCTATAATATAATATATACACATATATATTTATAAATAAAATAACAAAAATTCTAAATAATGCAATGCATCATGCCAGGCTGCTAGCAGACGCTCGATGATGAAGCCTACATCAGTTCGAGTGGAGACAAGTTGAAAATTTTCATGCGTGGGCCCCACTCTTGCTTTTATCCTTAACTAGCAAGGTGGTCCATGCGCATGTGCATTATCTTTAAAGCATGTTTAAATGACTTAAAAATACATATGTGATTTCTTTTTTGAAAATAGATTGCTGCAGAACTTTATTTGTGATATATTGATATATTATAGGAAAATATACTCACTCCGTTTCGCAATACTTGTCATATGCGATCGAAACTTTCTTCCTCAAATACTTACATAGCAAAATAATATTTTTTAATACACATCACATTGCTTATGCTGGTAATCCAAGTGAACATCTGTCGATGTATTACTCTCTTAACCTCTTTATTCCATAGAGGTCCACCAAATATAGAGTCAGAATATTTTCTTTTTTTAGAATTTTAAACTTATTCTATATTTTTCTAGTGACTATAAAAAAACTTGTCATCAACTTTACTACACAATAGTTAATAATTTATATATCTTGAATCAAACTTCTTACCTAATTTTTTCTCAAATTAGCATATTTCTGTCTTTTAATTCTAAATAAAACCAAAATTTATATCTTTCACTTAGTATGGAATTAAAAACAATCCCTAATTTCATTTTATTTTTATCCTTCTATTATTTTTGTTGTTATTTTTATTTAATTTTGAATTCAAGTTTCAATTTAGAGTTAAAATCAAATTGCTAATTTTCTTTTGTTATTTATTCCAAACTTATGTTAATTTTCATTGTTATTTTTTATTTAATTTGGTATATCAGTTTTAAGTTATAATTTGTATACAAATCCAACTGCTATTTTTTATATAATTTTTACTCTAAATTTAGATATGCATAGGTTTTAATTTGAAGTTCATGTGAAAGTTAAATGGTTGATTTCCTTTTATTTTTTATTCTAAATTTCTGCTATTTTTATTGTACTTGGTTTGGACTTTCTTCTAATCTAAGTCATTATTTTTTATTTTTATTTAGTCTTGAATATTATTTTTATGTTAGATTTGATATACAAATTCAAATGCTAATTTTTATTTCAAATTTAGCTATGTACAGTTTTAATTTGGAGTTCATATGAAAATCAAATAGCTAATTTCTTTTTATTTTTTATTTTAAATTTATGTTATTTTTTATTTTGCTTGATATTGACTCTTTCTTTTAATCTAAGTCGTTATAACTAGGGTCTGCTATATGAATAGTTAGATATTTTTCTTTAAATAATTACGTCCAATGACTACTGTAATTTAACTTAGTTACGATCTACGAGATTAAGAGCTAGCTGTTTTTCTTTTTCATGAGAATTTATAGCATATTCCTATTTTGTGTTAGAAAGATCCGATGTCGGTTTTAATTAAGGTCCGTTAGATTAAAGGCTAGATGTGATAATTTGTAGCCTATTTATCCTTTCTCTTAACAACTCTCCGTACGTAATCTTTTAATATGCAATAGATGCCAAAGCCTAAGACCCAACGAGTAACGAGCATGAAGCAGTCGTGTGCTCAAGCAATATGCTCCTCACCCCTTCTTCCCTACCGAGATCTTCCATATGCCTAAATCTTTACTTCCTCAGTTCCACTTGGACACAACATTCATGGCCTCCTGGGGGAGCTACAGGCGCTGGCGGAGGGTGGGCTCGAGCCCAACTAAGCTCCGTTTGATTCGCCCTAATATAAGAGGTTGGACAAATTAACTGCTATACGAAAACTTCATATGTATGGCAAAGACATTATATAAATGTAGAAGGTCTTCAACCTCGGCCTGTGGATAACCGTGAGGGTAAACAATGTTATTCTTGTCTAACAGTAAGGAAGAGAATGTTCATATGGCATGTAAAAGATTGCAGATCCTCTGCCATTAGCCGTAATGGAAGAGTGCCGTTGGGCTCTACGCACAACAGTACTCTTCCGTTACGCCAGAGGATCTATGTGAGAGAGAGTACTCACGGACGACATTCCAAAAGGATTTCTTGTCTTGTGTGTTTTTCTTTAGAACATGTATTCTGCTGTTCATTTACCTTTTTGACATTGCTGCCGATGATGAACAGTGTAATGCATGGGCTAGATTTGCTTTTCTTAATAAAAGTTGGAGGATGTTCCCTCCTGTAATTCTATTTTTTTAACCTTTGAGAGCATCGACCCTCAAACTAAAAAATTTAACAGTATTTTTGTAAAATGCCATATGTCATCTTCTCTGTCCACCTCTTCCCTTCCTCTTTTCTGACTCAATCTAATTTAAGGTTGTCCTTAAACTTAAAAATTTTAGGACACCCACCTAGAGTGCCACTTGTCATCTTCTCCACATCCTCCACCTCCCCCTCCTTCGCATTTCTTCTCCCATATCCTCCCCTGTTCCTCCACCCACTTTAACACAAAAAAAATCAAATTGGGAAGTTTGAAAACACCAAAATTTCAAATAAAAAGTTTCCACTATGAAAAATTCGAACTGAGAAGTTTTAACTCAATAAACTTCAAAAATTTTAAAAATCAACTAGGGAAATTTCAACTAGGAAAATTTTTGATCATTGAATCGAATTTTTTTTCCAAAAAAGTTCATATAACACCTTGAACTTTGTTCAAAAGTCCGTCCAACACCTAAACTTTGAAATCAGTTATTTAGCACCTTGAATTTTTTAATCCCGTTCATTTAACATCCTAAGCTAATTTTATGGGGAAAAAGTCCATATAACACCCTGAACTTTACTCAGAAGTCCATTCGACTCTCCAAACTTTGAAACTGTTTATCTAGCACATCGGACTTTCTAGTGGATTGAAATCTGTTATCAACCACCCGAGCGCTCGCCAAGCGCGACAAGAGACACGTGTTGCCTACCACACCTTCCGTGGTGGGAAACGGACTAAATTAGCAAATACGTGTGTGAGGCTAGATAAAAGGACGAGTTCTAGGGCTTCCTATCCACCTGAAAGAGCCATAGACTCCACACGTCACTAAGATAGAGGCAACACGTGTCAATCTGATGGTGCAACTACTTGTAAATTAGTATTTTCAAAAAAATATTCTAATTAGCTAGAACCCCACGCGTTGCCGTGGGAGAATCATAAAAGAGATCGGAACATACAGAAAAGAGGGGAAGGTACTGTAGCGAGAGAGAGAGAGAGACAGTAAAACATAAAAAAAAGGAAAAAAGAAAACAGAAAATTGTAGCGTTTCTACATCGCCCATGCACCATGTGACCGGCGTGGGTGTTCCTCTCCAACAATATAGATATATCTGTATAGATAGATCTCGGACGAGTACTCAGTTCTGCCGCACCTTGGCAAAAAAAAAAAAAAAAAGAAGAGTCGAAGCTGGCGGTCACAACTCACAACTCACAAACAAGTGTTCGACACAAATTTTATCACCGGTCAAGCCCACGTAGCCCCTCAGCGCCAGCAACACTAGGCAAACTTAACTAGAGTCAAGAGTTTGTCTAAAAAGACTAGTTTAATGCCCGTGCGTTGCTACGAAAAATAAAATTGATAACGAAACATAAAGGTAAGCAATAAAAGAAAAATGTTTTACAAGATCAAACATCTATCTTTCCCGATTACAAAAGTTTTTCTGGAGAATTATGGTAAAAATCGAATGTATTAGTGTATATCAAAATTTACAATCTTGCAACATATTCTTCTTACCTTCACTCTCACCCAAACACTTGTCAGATCTTAACGTCTTCAATTTATTTATTAGTCACTACAAAAAAAAGTCATTCAGTATAAAAAAACTGTACCTGAGGATCACAATAGGTTTCTGCGTGACTTGGTTTGGGTCCATGAGGAAGTATGTTTTCCTTTTCTCTACCTGAATCAAGACATGCATAAGGACAAAAAAAAGCGAGAGACTATTACAGGAATTCTATCAAGGTACTTGTCACTGATCCTAGCAGATTCAGTTTGCCTCCTTTCTGTAAAATAATTCAAGATTCAAACAACATAGGATGAGAAGAACATATTGATGACCAATATGAATAAATACCTCGACAACACAAAGGAATTGACAATAACCGGAACATCGATTTGCAAACATCGAGGAAGGGCGTCTTTGTCTTGTAACCTATGCTCTTCATGTGAAGATAAAAAGCAAACAATAATATACATATGTCATAATCAATGTTTGGATACGGAGATTCTATTTGAAAGAACTAATCTGCAAAAGACAACAAATATTAATCTTTCTTTATTAAGATGTAGCAAAACAAATCCTATGACTCATCATAATTGCATCTAAGATCTTGCAAACAACTTTATTACATTGATCACAACAACATATTATAGCTCGCAAGCTAGATTTAGAGAACTATCATTTTGCATGAAGCTAAAGTTATGGCAGGAGAGCAGTATAAAATGTCCAAATCAAGCAGCATGTGCAAACACACTATTATCAGATAGACATGTGCAAAGAAGAACCTAGAAAATGGAATTCATCTATCTTCTATATCATGAAACAAAGCTTCATAACGCAAAATAAAGTATTCCTAAATATGTACTACCTTTTCCTTTTATTTTACAGAGAAGATAGCATCGATCAAGAACAATGAGACAAAAGTAGTGCAACAAAGCTGACAGAGGATAGTCCTATAAGAAAGATGTTTAGGTCCAACATAAGGATGTGTAGCCTGTATCCATAAAAAAACAAAGAAATCTGCCTCAACTTGTACAATTATCCACGAGAATCATGAATCCTAAATCATACATTGGAGCTATAGCAAGGATAGACTTGGAAGTAAGATGTTTAGCTCCCACATAAAGAGAAAGCGATCCAATAAAAATTTTTTGAGATGTGATCCAATACTCTTTTAGCACAGGAACAATATTCTTGATTAAAAAAAACTACCAAAGCCCTTTGCTCATTTCACCATTTATGCTGTATTTAAATTATTAGCCAGATTAAAAAAAATTGATTCATTTAATTTCATTGCAAATGAAAACCCTTACAAGTGGATACAAAACTAATAAAGTGCGAAGCATCATATATAGGTGGTAAAAAAGGTTCAGGATACAACACCATGAATAACCTAAAAAGCTTAGAAGTAGCGCAACTCAATGCGGGTACATGAGTACAGTCACACAACATAACAAAGAGCAGTCAGGAAATGAGTCTACAAAAAGGTTAGTTAAGAAACTAATGTTGTCAACCGGAAATACCATGACTACAGTGCAAAACATTATGACAGTCGGTGACTCTTCATTTCAACCAAATTACATTCTGATAGTCCATGGACCGAAAGAAATCCCCAATCTTGCCAAAAGGCAAGTTCAACACATAAAATTCTAGGAACATGGTATCTGAAACATAAAACTTGTTAACGAGGAATTAGACATATCGAGAGAATCGAAGGTCGAGATAAGGATACCTACAAGAAGTGGAGCATTAGGAAACAATCCATTAGCTCCTTTGTAGTATATAAAGATCGGATGTCTTCTATTTGGTTCTCAAGTGGAAGGATCGCCATAAAGGTAATGATCAAAGTTGAGCTCTGAAAGTCATCGGAAGAAGAAAAATGCTAAATATTATATTATTTGTAAAAGCAGATTGGAAGAAGCGATGCAAACTGCGATGACAATGCCAATACCAAAGGAACAAATATAGAGGCAATGGCGGTTGTGGAGGACTTCATCTACTTGAAGCGCAACAAAAGCCCTAGTATCATTGAGTTATTTGAATTCAGCGAGGCGTTGCGTTGTGGCGGTCTCCTCGCCACCTCAAGAATCCCATCCCATCCTCCACTTCTCCATCCTGCTTGCTCCTCCTTCGCCTGCCTCCGTTCCGTCGCCTCTCCTCGTCTCCTCCTCCCACTTGGTGTCTCGTCTCCTCCAAGGTATCGCTTCGCCCGTGAATCGCCTTTCTACTTGCTTTCTTGAATCCTTTTTTTGAGTTTGGCTTTTTTATTCTTTGCAAAGATTGGTGTGGTGTGCCTGCCACGTGGAATTCTTGACCTTGGTGTTGCTTCTTAGATTTAGAGGGTTTGGTGGGTGTTTAGCCTATCTGGGGTTTCTTGATTTTTCCCTTTCGTGTTCATGTCTCATATGGGTGAAATTTCTTCCTTCATGGCATTTAGGTAGTGGTTGTAGGAGGGATTTAGGTGCAAAACACGTGCCTTTGATGCGAAATTAATAGGTCTTGATACCGAGCAACAACGACCAATTGTCAAGCAAGCAACAGATGACCTTCGCTGATAACAATAGAATGGGTTCCTGTCAGTTAATTAGATTGGCGAGAATGTTCATGCATATCACAATTCCCAAAAGTATACAATCCAAATCTTTTCTTTTCTTTCTTTTTTTTACCGGGCGCAATCTAAATCTTTGTTGACTTAGGATAGAAGATATATGAACATTCCAAGCACGGTGAAGTTTGAAATAGAAGCGATAATTACCGGTATCCCAACAACCCGAGTTTGGCGGCTGACAACAACAACTTTTCCCACCGTTAAGTCCTTTCGCATCATCTCCAAATCCACCAAGGAGGTAGGCAGCGAGCAACCACCACTGCACAAGACCCGACTCTATGAGTAATCCTTCGTCCAACAGATGAGCATGAGCGAAAAAAAAAGGCGGTGGCATTTTTCGACCAGACAATGAGCAGGTCGGCCGTCTTGAAAGTCTCGATTCAATAGATAAGGGCCTCAAGCACACACCCCGAGGACAGCCCACGCATCAAGGAAGGCCCATATGGAAGTCAAGATGCCAAAAAATCCGGTTGGCCCATCCAGCGAAAGCCAACTTCAAGAGGCATAACTCGGGCTCCTTGACTGCGTAGCAGCGTCCACCACCCGTTTGAAAGCTTAGGAGATAATCTTTCCAATGGATCCAGCCCCACTTCCAAATTCACTCCAGAACGACAGGAAAATGCGGAACAATGTCACGGGCCAGAAATTCAGTGCTCGTCACCTCACTTTTTAGCTGGCCTATGGCCCATGTATCTTAGGGTTTTGGTGGCCACCAATTTTTGGCTGCCCTACACCTCCTGGCCGCCGCTATATATGTGGCCGCCACCGCTTCTTCTGTTAGGTTTTGTTGTGTTTGGTGACCTTGTGCGTCCCTCCTCGCGTGTTGGCGTGTGTATTAGACCACCGACGAGCAACGAAACCTCACCTTTGTATCTTTAAGATTATTAGATTGGAATTGCTCTCACCTTGTTCTTGCTTGTTCTCGGTTGCAGTAGGTACAAGGATCGATCGGGTCTTGATTCGGTTGATGCGCCTCGTGTGGTGCGTTCGCGATTGCTTGGTTGTCGATCTCGTGGTTAGTAGTCGCTCCATCGCCGTGCACCATCGAACCGACTGATCGCTTCTCATCGAAGATCGGGCCGACTTCGCGCGCATCAAGTGGTATCGAGCGACGGTTGCCTGGTGAGAACACCCTTATCTTTGTTTAGTTCATCTTGTTCGCCTTAGAGTCCGTAAAAAAGCCCCAAAAAAATCTGCTCGTCGTAGGTTTGATCTAATCCGAGCCCTTTTGGTTTTTACTATTACCCTAGTTTAATTTTTGTTGAATTTGCGTTGCATCGTCTTGTCGTTGCTGGTCTTAGTGTTTTGATCTTTAGAGTTTCGAGTTCTTGTCACGTTCTTGTCACCGAGTTGAACTCCATCGCGTCGTCGCGTCCACCGGATCCTTCTCTGTCCAGTTCGGTATTTTGGTCATAACTCCCTCATACGAACTCGGATTTTGCTGTTCTTGTACTTTCCTGAAAGCTTGAGAAATTATCTACAACTGTCCATTGTGAAACTTTCCAGAACCTTCCTATCGCGGAGAAGACTAGGAGGCAAAGCAAATCTCCGAT
The DNA here is from genome assembly GCA_036346375.1 of Guadua angustifolia. Classification (NCBI taxonomy): domain Eukaryota; kingdom Viridiplantae; phylum Streptophyta; class Magnoliopsida; order Poales; family Poaceae; genus Guadua; species Guadua angustifolia. The sequence goes on from CM070508.1 coordinate 1,810,969, forward strand.
TGGCCAAAGCCCCACCTTCCTACCAACAAAAGCACCCACGGATTAGCAAAGCGAAATCAAACCAAACCAAACACAACACAAAGGAGAAGATGGTGCGGGAGGGGGGGCATCTGGCGTAGGAAGCGAGCTTGGACTCGATGGCGGCATCGCCGGTCTTCTCAATCTGGATGGCGCCCTCGAGATATATGTGGCGCCTTCGGTCGATGGCCGATGAGGACGGACTCCTCGATGGCGTCGGGGAGCCACACAAACCACCGTGCATTCTTGCATAGATTAGCCACCTCTGTGCATTCTTGCATAGATTAGCGTACACATCTCTACACAATATAGGAAGCGTTCGAATTGTTACCTAATTACAAGCGCGTAAAGATACAGCTAGTGATGAGAGGCTTAGGTGGGGTTGGTGGACCTGGAGCAGGAGAGGAATACGGCGAGGTCGCTTACGGCGCTGGCGGCGACGGCACCGGTGAGCCCCAGCAGCGAGAGCACCGCTGCACGATGGGCCCACACCCCCGCGCCCTCATCAACCGACGGCAAGATCGGGACCTTTCTGATTGCGCTGCGCGGGGGTGGGGAGGTGGATCCGGTATGGCGGCGCTCGGCGAAGATTGTGGGCGTGGGTGGGGACATCGAACCCGGATGGCAAGGTGGGGGAATTGGGGTCTGGCGCGGGTCGGGAGGATTGTGCGGTACGGCGGTAGGTCTGAGGGCCTTATTGGAGAGATGGGGTGGGGAGGCAGTCGCATGGGAGGGGGTGAGGTGGGGGATCACGAGAGAGGGCCGAGGTGGGGAATCAGGAGAGCGGCCTTGTGGGCGGCAAGTGTCTGAGGTTGGAGCGCATGATGGGTGGGGTGTCTTGTGGGCTGCAGGCGACGCAGAGAGAGAGGTGTCGAGGGTCGTGGGTTGGATGTAGAACGAACCGCCACCAACTCAAAATTAGAAGTAGTAGAGATACGGTGTCTATAATGATTGACTATGGTCGAACTGCGCAATAGTCTTTTACTGTTTGTGGTTGGTGGGTACGCCCAAAAGGTGGTTCGGCCCTGCTCACCGCGTCCACCAACCGATTATGGCGACCGCGCGAGGCACCCATACACGCCTGGTAGCGTTGCTTTGCTCCGCTTCCTTCGGCCTTTGCCCTGCTCGTTGCTGTCACCTTTTCTGAGCGGTTCGCGAGTTTTCGCGCCGTCCGCCGTTGTACGTGCACACGGCTCCTCGGCCTCACCGGTGGACAGTGGCGTATCCAGAAACTTAGAAAGGAGGGGGCTAAAATTAAAACCTCTAAACTAACATATATAGCATTTTTTTAGAACATAGAACATGATAGAATGATATATATAATATAAAAATACCAACACTTATCTAACAGTCGCATATAATATAAATACATAACATTACAAAGAAAAAAAATGTACCGACCATTGCTTCTTAAGAGTTGATAGTTGATATTTACGGGTTTTTATGTTTTGAAAACGTTACAAAATATCTTCCATGTCTATCTTGAAAAATATGTCTTGTTCGATGTAGTATACCATGAGATCATTTAACCAGTCATCACTTATCTTATTACACAAATCTGTCTTGATAATCTTCATTGCCGAAAAACCCTTTCAAGCGTAGGCGTACTACACAATAAAACTAATACTAATTCAATAAACCTATAGACTAATGGATAAACAACATACTTTTTTGCTTCAACCATTATCACCGCGAGACTAGCAAGATCATCACAACTTGAAAATTCTTCTCTTCTCAAGTCATTAATGAATAAGTCAAGTTGTGCTTCCAAAACCACTACGATCATATGATGAGAAATCATCTAAATAAATCTCTGAAAGCTGAAAAAACTTACTATGTTCAAAATTTGCAAATGAATCTCTTGGGTCTAGACAAGTAATGCATCTCAAAAGCTCTATCGAAAATTCACTGAACCGATTGTTTAACTCGGTAGTTTCTCTAAAATTGTAGATGAATTTTTTTAAATTTATCTAACTTAAGGGGGAGGGGAGGGGGGCACGGGTAGAGCTCCAGCCCACCTACGCCTCTCCGGTGCATACGCCACTGCCGGTGGAGCAGCACAAGCGCTCTGCTCTCTGTTCGATAAACTTGGCAGATCGACGGGCGCGAGGAATTACGTACGTACGGCATGTTCCATGGGCCATGGTACAGTGGTGCGCAATAGTCAATACTAATGGGAAAACATACGTAGGACGGTAGGAGCAACTACCACGCAGATTCAAGAGCGCAGTCTCCGCGAAATCAATCCGAGCTAAGAGCATCTCCAATAGTGCCTAAAATCCATTTCCAAAACCTGATTTTGGACTTGATTGCAAAAAAAAGTACTCCAACAGTTCCTCTTTCTAGCTCCTCAAATTTTGGCACGTCCAAAAACAGCACCCGACTCCTCATTTTTGTGTTCGTCGCGCTCCCAATCAACATTATTTGGCCCGAGGATGGCCCACGGACCAATTCAAAGGTGTTTTGGGAGAAAATATAGGAACTGTTGGAGAACAAGGTATTTTGTAGACCCAAAATTTTTTGGGAAGGTCCCAATCTAAGAATATTGAGAGTCTAAATATTAGGAACTGTTGGAGATGCTCTAATTAAGTTTCACTGCACCACCGTCATGGCGCCTTGGCATCTATCAATCTCTGCAGCATGCGCAGCGCCAGTAGGGGTGGATATTGAGCTGACTCGATTCGACTCGACTCGGTAGACTCGGTAAGGTAACGAGTCAGCTCGAACTCGACTCGTTATCTTAACGAGCTAGAAGTTCAACTCGACTCGACTCGTTATAAACTCGAGTTAGCTCGAACTCGACTCGTTAAGCTCGTTAGTAATGTGAGCAAGAGAGCATACATATTTGATTCATGTAACTCGATTAACTCGTTAGCTCGCTCGATTAACTCGTTAGGGATTTAGTCATTTAGGGGATTTAGGGTTTTTTTTCTATGTAGCTCGATTAACTCGTTAGCTCACTCGATAACTCGTTAGCTCGGCTCGTTTAACTCGTTTTTTTAACGAGTTCAAAACCCAGCTCGACTCGACTCGTTAAGAAACGAGTTCGAGCCGAGTCGAGTCGAGTTTTTGAATACTCGTTTAACTTGCGAGTTTCGAGTTTTTTTTCCACCCCTAAGCGCCAGTGTAGCATAGCATGCAGGAGGGTCCCAGCCCAGCCACCAAGGACTAGCAGGGAACATGCTCTTGGATATCCCTAGCTATTCCTCTCTTTAGGGCGGGCTCGTTCACCTCTCCTGCTCCTAAGGCCTTTCCATGATTCGATCCTTATTCCAGAATCCAGTGGTCTCAGGGGAATCAATCTGCATAGCCCGTCTTTCTTAATTCTGAGGTACATACCTGCCGTGGCCTTTGCGACGGGCCAGCCACTTGTCCAGCTCTGCTCCTCGTCAAGTTCGCCCATCGCTGCCTCCGGTGCCGCCCACAGGCAAAAGCGTCCACGGGCACCCACCGAATGAAAAATGATTCAAAATATATTAGAATTTTTTTAAAATTTTTGTATTTGGTCCTGATGTATTATAAATATTTTTATAAAATTTTCAGATGATGATAAATCATGTGTAATTTTAAAAAATTCTGGCAGTGCTATTGTCCTTATAAAAGCCCGACGATCAATACATCGATTTGCTTGAGCAACAAAAAAAATGTTTAGAATTTTTAAAACTTTTACAAAAGGATTCTAAGGTAATGCTTTACAAATTTTGGATCACGATCATCTTCTAGTGAATTTATCAAATTTTTACAAAGTACTGCATCATTTATGTTCCTTTTGTTTTTATTTTTGAAAGATATTATATGAAGTTCAATGTTTCTATAGATTTGATTGAACAAATAAAAGAAATTTAAATGTTTTGAAAATTTTATAGAAAGGTTCTCACGAAATGTTTAAAGCTGGCGATTCCGCAAGAAACGAGGCTAAGATCAATAGATGAGATCTAAAGCTTGGAGAGTCATGCGTTGCAATGATATGTCCTATCCAGCCTTTGTTCTTGTATGTGGGCATCATCTAGACTAAGGATGGCAATGGAGAAAATCCCTACGAAGAGCACCCTCCCATCCTTGATCCCGATAAGCAAAATTTTCCCGCTCCCGTCCCCGTCCCCGTACACAGGGCTTAATTCCCTCCGTCCCGATCCCCGACATGGACTAATCCCCAAAAATGCTATATAAAAAATCACATGCTACCTGAATTAATTAATAGAGTAATGATGTATGTGTGATTGAAGTGTAAGTAAATCACTAGAGTAATTCATATTTAGTATATTTATTAATAATGACCTCACGTATATTCTTTTTTCTTTTGAGAATGATTATTTATTCCCACCTATAACTGATAACGCGAGGACGAGGACGGGGACGGGGACGGGGAACAGTGGAACGTCCCTGTCCCCGCGATCCCCGATGGGGGCAATATTTTCCCCGATAAACTCCACAGGGGAGAGATTTCTCTCTATTCCTGTCCCCTAATAGGGGAATTCCCCACGAGGGAAACGGGGATCGGGGCTCTATTGCCATTCCTAATCTAGACCGGGTATTGTCCTACAGTATATACTGAGTCACTCATTGCGCCTTTGCAGCTAGAGCAGTGAAAGGCTATGCATAACTGCACAGGCCTTGCAGCCTTTTGTCATGCATGAGCGAGTATAATAGGCTATTTGGTTGCTTAGTTCTACACAGTCAGACTCGCGGGAGTCAGAGAATCATCGTTTGGTTACTCGTTGTATCGTGTGAGTCTGCATCCACGCATGAAAGATGGCTGTTTGGTTGGCTGCGTGCGATCTTGAGCGAAACGACCACGACACACAAAGCACCCAGACGGTGATGGAAAACGAGCTCCATGACCATTTCTCCGAAGCTAGGCTAGGACAGTGCAGCCTCCCACGGCCAAGTTCGTGTGAGACGGCAACCAAACATACTGTAAATGTCCTATAGAGTGATCGCGTGCTAACCTGTGTGCTCTAAACCTGAAACTAAGTACTATTACACACGGAGTGAGTTGGTTGTGATCAGGAGATGTGCAATTGCATTGCTGGGCAAGCTTTCCTTTGGCAGATGTTGCATTCAACATCGGTGCCGGGGTTACCAGGCTACCGCCAAAGGAAATTTGCCCCTGAATTCATCTGCACAAACATACACGAGAAGAATAAGATGAATCTTTAGGACGAACAATTGCAGCAGGCGAATGTACAAATATACTTGTTTTGCATTTTGGATGTTTTACAATTCGGTGTGTGTATTCTACATGTCATCAACATCAGCTATATCTAGCACACCATTCAAAGAAGACAAATGGGAATCTGGGGGAGAGAGAGCGTACTACATATCAGCTCTCTCTACAAACAATTAAACTATACAGGTAGCGAAGTGAGATCAAATAATATATGCTGGATAAAAAATATTTCTTTGTTCTGTTATTACTCTTTGTTGCTCCTTGCCTCTGGAAGTTTATATCTCGGAGGCTGTCTGCGCCTTTTCTTGAGTATTCTCGCCATCGTCTAGCAGCTGTTGCCGCTCTCTTCGCTCTCTCTGTTGCTTCTTCTTCTGACAGCATTAGCAAACCACAATCAGATTCAGGAACATAAGAATTGACTGGCAGTAAATAGAATATATTTCTTTTGAGGTAGGATTACTGTATCACTTTGTTCGGGTAAAAAGGCACAAATTTATATGGTACCAAGGTATGGCTAAAAAAATTATGTTCTTCACAGTAGGATTACCGTTGCTTTGGTACCGCGTTGGGGATCCCCAGATATCACTCCAAGAGCTACTAGACTTCTTTTGGTTCATCATCCGTGTTCTGACTTTTTCCTGTAAAAACGGACAGGTTTGCATAAAAGTGTTTAGTTCTTGTACAAATCAATGACTCGTTTCAGTCATTTGCAGTTCTGGTCATGGATATGAAAGAGAGAGATGATCATCAAATCCTCAAAAGTGTATTTGGGAATTGGGACACTAAAAAGACGAACAAAGGGGAAGGAATTATGCCAGGACTTTTGCTTGTCTCTTTTCCCAACGTGCACTTGCCTGCCAGAAAGACAATATATCTTAATAACAACGTAGTAAAGTATGCTCATCTACAGACCTGTAGGCCCCTAACAAAACTAATTTGCATTTATACTCTAGTAGCCTCAACATTGGCAGGGAAGAAAGAATCTTGGGAGCATGCCTAGAGAGTAAGTTAGATAAAAACAAATCACATTTACATGAATGAATATATTATTACCATTCGGAACACATCCACTGAAATTCCCATCCCAGCACTCATCAACCCAACCTGCTCAAAATTGAAATCTCCATTATGTACTACAAGGAGAATAAAAGATAATATCAACATGTATTTCTGACTTGATATTACTGAAAATAGCACTTGTGTTAAAAAATCCCAACATAAAGGATAAAAAATCCTAACATAAAGGATGGAGCAGGTTAGAGATTTAGGAAGTTTTCTTGTGCATATTTCGATTTAGGGGTTTTGAGGATAGTAATTATTTTTCCACCAATGTCAACCATAAGGTCCACAACAATAACTGAAGCTTTATACGATCACACATAAAAATGCAAAATTATGTCAGACAGAAGGTCTTCTTACATTCACCCTTTCTGCTCTGCGCATTTCATTCTCGAGGAGTGAAAGTTGTGCAGCGGAACTCCAATGAATACAGTCAACTGGGCTGGTAATGGAAATATGGGATGGTTTAGTGCAAGGACCTTAGCATTTGCAAACTATAACATGAAAATATCAACAACACATTCAGTAATTTGTTCTGAACAACTTGCGAACATAGTGCTGATGTCATTAACTGGCAGGTGCTAAACTCCTAATGATCAAAAAAAATATTATGGAGGGCTTTGGAGTCTCACCAACTATCAATGGCCTCCTGAATTAGATCCGTACTACCTGACTGGGAGTAGACTCTTGACCTCCCAAAATCCTCCTCAATTTTAAAGACATTAGGGCACACATTGGCACAATTTTTGCATCCTGAATCCACATCGACAAGATAAAATAAATCAAATCCCTTATGAAGAACAAAAGAGAAACTTCCGTTCATATGAGCAAAATTATCAATAGTCAATACCTATGCAGGTAAACTCATCAACAAACACTTGATCCTTGGGTGCAGTGTCATCAAAGAAAGGGTTTATTGCCGTTGCTGTGTACCCATGGATCTCGTCATACACTGCACGCTGCACCGGATCGCTCAACACCTGCTCTTCCATGCCTCATGTTAGCTTGTGAATAAAGCATTTCGATACATAAGCAAGCCACTTCCAGAACAATTGTGTACTTGCATCCGTAAGTGATCGAAGGCTTTAGTGAAGGCTCTTACCGTGTAAACCTCGTTGATGAACATGCAGAAGTTCGTCACGTCGGGACCGTCCCCACTAAGGTCCGGGTGGCACTCTTTCATGCAACTATAGTATGCTTTCTTGATTTCCTCAGGGGTTGCATCTGGCACCTGGTGGTGCAAGAATCAGGTATGCTATTAGCAGCGAGCCCATATATCATAAATATCATCTGAGCCTAACTCTACCAAAAAGTACCTCTTTCCCCCCTAATCTTAGCATGTCAACAAAGGTAGAACTTGTTGTGTAACGCAGGAGTAGGGGTGGAAATCGAGCCAAGTACTTGTTTTTTCGAGCTTTTTTCGAAATTGACATAGTTTGATTTAATATCATTTTATCTATAATTTGGATGTATTTTTAGAATTGAGCCAATGAGTCAAGCCGAGCTAGAGCAAAATCTAATTTCATTCGATGGATGGGGTAGAGGCAAATTAATCTAGTGATTTCCTATAGTGTTGCAAGTTCAAAGAAGCAGTTCTTTCCTCTTAGATCAGACATTCAATGTTTCATCCTAAGTAAAATAAAATACTTTCTCTTGGAATTGCAAAGGAATGTTCCAGAACACATACCACGCCAAGAGCAGAGTAGAAATCGTCGGCGACATCCTCCTCCGACCTGCCGTATTCAGCTTTCGCAGTCGAGGCAGAGATCTTCACGCTTCTCCTTCCCCGCGTACTCTGGTTCCGGCGCCGGTCGCTCCGTCCGGCTCTAGCGAACCCAGCATAGGCCAACGGCCGGGTGCGGCGGGGGCAGGGGAAGACAGGACCGGCGAGACGATGAGGAGCGTCGCGAGCGAGTCGGGCAGCAGCGGCCGAGAGAGGAGAGGAGGAGCCATTGATCACCGGATTCAGAATGCGGCGGCCTCCAACCCGATCGAAGTCGAAGAAGGAAGCGGCGGCGTTTTCTTGCCAGACTGTGCCGTTTTAACGCTGCACTCTACCGCCACTAATTCTTCTGGTTCGCGCTTAACGAAGGTACTTTTTACATTTTGGACCTTGCAGATATTCATATTTGACCTTACATCCTGGAAATTCGGCAACACAGGATATACATACATACAGGTGTGTGCAAGTGCTTGGGAGACCATGGAAGAAGTCTTCATCTGTATTTTCTTCTGTTCCCTGTTGCCTTTGCATTGTTACCATATTCGCGCCGGTTGTTTTCCATTGTTGTATGGCTAATATGCAAGATTTATGGCCTTGTTGTAATACCTGATTGGAGAAAGATGGTACTCTACTTCGTTGTGATAAGCCAGACGACTTTGCTTGGTAGGAATTGAGGTCATGGCAGAACTCACTTTTTCTTGAGAAAAGGTGCTTTACACTATGCTGAACTACTGATATTGGATAGGTTGATACTTTGTTCGCATCACTAGTACACGAACATACGTTAAATACCTAGTGCAAAGTTGCAAATTAACCATTAGATAGGTGCTATCAATTCAACAGACTGATCTTTGGGGCAGCAACGCTCTACAAATGTGAAGAGCATGTAACCTTGGAAGCACACAGCGCATGATGTGGAAATAAAATTTGTTTGTTGGAATAGATTCGTTAAAATGGAACTTTGGAAGGTTGCTGGCGCGAAAGTGTCCGGTTGGGCGATTTGTAGCCATTAGAGATCGGTGACACGACAGGGGACGACTGTTTCGGCTAGAGATGAAAACGGATATCCGAATTTCTGAACAAATTCGACATTTTTAAATAGATATATAACGATTTTGGTTTTCATTTTTTAACACTTTAGCAAGCTCATTATAAAAAATAAGATTATAAAATTAGATAAAAAAATTACGCATTATTTGCTTCCATAAATAAAAAGGTGAAAAAATATCCGAATCCGTATCCGATTGATATCCGAATTTTGTTTCTATCATTTAAATAAATATATAATGAATTTGAGGTTCATTTTTTATGAATTTGAATAAGCTCAATACCATAAACAAGAATATGAATTCGGATAGAAAATTCTATATCCTATTTGTTTTAAGATTAAGTTAACAAAGCAAAAAAATTGATATCTAAATTACTATCCATTTTCATCCCTAGTTTCGGCCCCAGGATGTTCGGCGCGTTCATTGGAGGATGACAATTGCGTGAAGCCATGGAGATCTCTCGCCCCCGATGGTGACGCCGTTGTTGCTTTTCCGGTTTTCTCCAAGGTTTGGCACTGTCATTCAGACCGACATGTGGAAGTAGTAGGTACGATACGTACACGATACGAGCGCAACGTGCCTGCCTGCTATATTTACTCGTAGACCCTTCCCTTTTTTAGAAAAAGACCTATAGATTCTTCTATTTTTTTACTATAGAAGCACCAGAAACATATATATATCATTTACTATGCTACTTACCATGGTACTCTATGCTGATCTTGCTTTGCTGAGGCTCGGTTACAACTTAAATTTATTTGTCGCGGTGAATACAATGCCAATTATCTAACGTGAAAGGGCCTAGATTTACGATAGGACCAACAGGCAAAGCTTATCTTTTTCGACATAGAATGACCCGAAACCTCTTGTATCTATACTATAATTCACCAGTTAAAATTTTTCTACATCTACACAGCCTTTTGCCTCCACAGAGAGTGCTTTTCTACATCCACACAGTCTTGTGCACCTAAAAATCTCTCTTCCTCAAAATGAAACGCTAAGATGTTTTATCAGACCACTTCATCAAATCTAATGGTCCAGATTATTACGTTCATCCATCCTCCTTCCTCTAATCTAATCGCGCACAAATTAGGGTTTTGCCTCCCCTGCGCCGCACACCTCGCTACTTGCACCCGTCTCTGCCCTCCCCTCACTCGCCCGGCTCTACCATGCGCCTCCTCATGGCGCCTCTCAAGCAATACGCCCGGCCTTGTGCAGCCTACAACGACAGCGCTCGCACACCAGAAGCGTCAGACCTTGCCGCCGACCTCACGCTGGCAAGGCCCCCGCCGCCTCAGGCTCATCGCCCGCCTCGCTGGCGTCCTCTCCTCCGGCTCCCTCGTCAAGCACCTCCACACGGTATAAGATTTGGTGTCTACTTATATATGTGGAAAGATCCATTAGAGCTATTGCATGAGATGTGGAAGTTGCTAAAGAAGAATGATGAAAAATGATGAGAAGGTTGAAGGCTGCCGATTATGGAGGTTCCCATGTCGGCCACGGTGGCGATGCGGTGGCGGGAGCAAGAACAGCTGAGCTGCGCTCTCAAGTGGGCTCTCGACAAGTTCGTGCCCAAAGGTAGGGTTCTCTTAGAATCTTGCATTTCGATTGACGATCAAGATGGTGCCCTCCAAGTGAGCATTTTTTCCCCTCCATTGCCTCTTCGATTGATTCTACATGTCTATTTGCGGTTCTTGTAGTCTTGAGGAAAAAAATTGAGAACCTTATTGTGAAGTGACTACTTGTGCCTATGATGAGTTTTAAGGGAGAAATTAAGGACATGTGGTTTATGGTTTAGGAAGTTTCAATTGGTGGAGGTAGCATTGGATACACGAGAAAGGTGGATTAAATGAATAGCTTCACTTGGTCGATTACTTGCGATTGTGGAATTTCGCGTCACATAGTTGAATAAACTAAGCGAATACAACTCGATTGGTATCGTATACTAATTGTATAGGATGGTTTAGTGCAAGGACCTTAGCATTTGCAAACTATAACATGAAAATATCAACAACACATTCAGTAATTTGTTCTGAACAACTTGCAAACATAGTACTGATGTCGATAACTGGCAGGTGCTAAACTCCTAATGATCAAACAAATATTATGGAGGGCTTTGGAGTCTCACCAACTATCAATGGCATCCTGAATTAGATCCGTACTACCTGACTGGGAGTAGACTCTTGACCTCCCAAAATCCTCCTCAATTTTAAAGACATTAGGGCACACATTGGCACAATTTTTGCATCCTGAATCCACATCGACAAGATAAAATAAATCAAATCCCTATGAAGAACAAAAGAGAAACTTCCGTTCATATGAGCAAAATTATCAATAGTCAATACCTATGCAGGTAAACTCATCAACAAACACTTGATCCTTGCAGTGTCATCAAAGAAAGGGTTTATTGCCGTTGCTGTGTACCCATGGATCTCGTCATACACTGCACGCTGCACCGGATCGCTCAACACCTGCTCTTCCATGCCTCATGTTAGCTTGTGAATAAAGCATTTCGATACATAAGCAAGCCACTTGCATAACAATTGTGTACTTGCATCCGTAAGGAGGCTTTAGTGCTCTTACTGTGTAAACCTCGTTGATGAACATGCAGAAGTTCGTCACGTCGGGACCGTCCCCACTAAGGTCCGGGTGGCACTCTTTCATGCAACTATAGTATGCTTTCTTGATTTCTCAGGGTTGCATCTGGCACCTGGTGGTGCAAGAATCAGGTATGCTATTAGCAGCGAGCCCATATATCATAAATATCATCTGAGCCTAACTCTACCAAAAAGTACCTCTTTCTCCCCTAATCTTAGCATGTCAACAAAGGTAGAACTTGTTGTGTAACGCAGGAGTAGGGGTGGAAATCGAGCCAAGTACTTATTTTTTCGAGCTTTTTTCGAAATTTACATAGTTTGATTTAATATCATTTTATCTATAATTTGGATGTATTTTTAGAAGTGAGCCAACGAGTCGAGCCGAGTTAGAGCAAAATCTAATTTCATTCGATGGATGGGGTAGAGGCAAATTAATCTAGTGATTTCCTATAGTGTTGCAAGTTCAAAGAAACAGTTCTTTCCTCTTAGATCAGACATTCAATGTTTCATCCTAAGTAAAATAAAATACTTTCTCTTGGAATTGCAAAGGAATGTTCCAGAACACATACCACGCCAAGAGCAGAGTAGAAATCGTCGGCGACATCCTCCTCCGACCTGCCGTATTCAGCTTTCGCAGTCGAGGCAGAGATCTTCACGCTTCTCCTTCCCCGCGTACTCTGGTTCCGGCGCCGGTCGCTCCGTCCGGCTCTAGCGAACCCAGCATAGGCCAACGGCCGGGTGCGGCGGGGGCAGGGGGAAGACGGGACCGGCGAGACGATGAGGAGCGTCGCGAGCGAGTCGGGCAGCAGCGGCCGAGAGAGGAGAGGAGGAGCCATTGATCACCGGATTCAGAATGCGGCGGCCTCCAACCCGATCGAAGTCGAAGAAGGAAGCGGCGGCGTTTTCTTGCCAGACTGTGCCGTTTTAACGCTGCACTCTACCGCCACTAATTCTTCTGGTTCGCGCTTAACGAAGGTAGTTTTTACATTTTGGACCTTGCAGATATTCATATTTGACCTTACATCCTGGAAATTCGGCAACACAGGATATACATACATACAGGTGTGTGCAAGTGCTTGGGAGACCATGGAAGAAGTGTTCATCTGTATTTTCTTCTGTTCCCTGTTGCCTTTGCATTGTTACTATATTCGCGCCGGTTGTTTTCCATTGTTGTATGGCTAATACGCAAGATTTATGGCCTTGTTGTAATACCTGATTGGAGAAAGATGATACTCTACTTCATTGTAATAAGCTAGATGACTTTGTTTGATAGGAATTGAGGTCATGGCAGCACTCACTTTTTCTTGAGAAAAGGCGCTTTACGCTGTGCTGAACTACTGATATTGGATAGGTTGATAGTTTGTTCGACATACGTTAAATACCTAGTGCAAAGTTGCAAACCATTAGATAGGTGCTATCAATTCAACAGACTGATCTTGGGGCAACGCTCTACAGATGTGAAGAGCATGTAACCTTGGAAGCACACAGCGCATGATATGGAAATAAAATTTGTTTGTTGGAATAGATTCGTTAAAATGGAACTTGCGAAGGTTGCTGGCGCGAAAGTGTCCGGTTGGGCGATTTGTAGCCATTAGAGATCGGTGACACGACAGGGGACGACTGTTTCGGCCCCAGGATGTTCGGCGCGTTCATTGGAGGATGACAATTGCGTGAAGCCATGGAGATCTCTCGCCCCCGATGGTGACGCCGTTGTTGCTTTTCCGGTTTTCTCCAAGGTTTGGCACTGTCATTCAGACCGACATGTGGAAGTAGTAGGTACGATACGTACACGATACGAGCGCAACGTGCCTGCCTGCTATATTTACTCGTAGACCCTTCCCCTTTTTTTTTAGAGAAAAAGACCTATAGATTCTTCTATTTTTTTACTATAGAAGCACCAGAAACATATATATATCATTTACTATGCTACTTACCATGGTACTCTATGCTGATCTTGCTTTGCTGAGGCTCGGTTACAACTTAAATTTATTTGTCGCGGTGAATACAATGCCAATTATCTAACGTGAAAGGGCCTAGATTTACGATAGGACCAACAGGCAAAGCTTATCTTTTTCGACAGAGAATGACCCGAAACCTCTTGTATGGTAGTATGGTACAGTAGTGTACTCGGCACGGCGTACCAAGCCAACCTCCAGGTAGCCCTCACCGTGCACGGCCCAGCTTCCTATCTATGCCTGCCTACCTTGCGCAGACCACCTGCCGACCCGCAAAGGAGGCCGTAGGCGCAGCACGTGCTCGCACGGCCCAATGGAAATCGCCTCCAAAGCCCAGGCTCCACACTCTCAGCCTAATACCCCGACCCCCGCAAGCTCAACTGCGCCGCCAGCCGCCGCGACCCGTGCGATGAGTGGTGCCGTCGACTCGGCACCGGCGCACGGCAACGCGCGCCAGGTCTCGACCAGGACGCCGTCCGTCGGACGATCCGCTTGCTTTCCGGTCTCCACTGCCTCGGCTCGCCCGCTTCGCACCGCGGCGTACGCCGTTACGCCTGGAGCCAGGCTCAGGCTCCCCTCGGTGATGCTAATACGGAATCGTGCAGTCTACAGGCAAGTCACGAGTGAAAAAGGATATACAGTACAAACGTGAAATTTCAGAAAATAACACTCAATTCGTACGCCTCTTCAGCTCTGTGTATGGCATGTGGATCTATCTTAGCTACGGACAGTGGACCAGAGTGTCAAATACCGAAAAAACGAATTTTAAAAGTATCAAGAACTGAAATCTCTCCGGTACAAACATCAAGTACCTTGGATTCACTGTGTTGCTTTGGTTAATTGATGGGCAGGAGCATCTCCCAGCAAGATTAGGCGAACTGACGAAGGTTCGCGCGCGCGCGCACACGCAAAGCAAGACTAGACGGAGGTCAAGACCATACAACTCTCGTCCATTATTCCTCTCCAACTGCTCTCATCATGCCTGCCTGTATGTCTCAGGCAGTCAGGCATTAAAATTGGGGGAACAAGAACAAACACCTTGAGCACAAGTGGGGGAAAATTATGCGTCGACGTACGTTCCATTAATTGGCAAATTTTGTGTTCCTGCACAAAGGGGACTTCAGTCTTTCAGTATGGATGATCAGGGCTCTCTTTGTTCCATGATAAGTACGAAGGGTCTCCAAGGGTCCTGAAATTTAAGGAGCAACAACAATGAATTAGCCTCTTCAAAAAAAAAAAATGAATTAAGTTCCTTCAACATATACAGCTTTCTTCAAACTCGCATTCAATTTGGAAAGAATATTTATCACATTATGTGTGAAGCCAAATATGTGATTTCTACATGGTACATATGTGACATACCTCGGCTTAACCACGTAGAGAACTACGAAGCCCATAGCAAGAAAGAGGCATATGCCGCCTATCGCCACATATGCAACTCCAATGAAATTGTTCTTGCCACCTATCCAAGAGGTAGTAGAAAGAACCAACGCTTTAGTTCCTCCAAAACTGTATGTATTGTAGTTGTTCTGTATAACCACGGTTATTTCATCACTTGCCAAAATGTCCGTCTCAATCCTGCCGTAAAGTTTTCTGAATGTTGGTAGGGCAGCAGTTCTCATCCAGACAATGAGATCCTCTTGCTCACTTAACTGAAAATGCAGGTGAAATCCAGGGGGAAGTAAGATGCATGACAAGATTAGTCTAGTGAAATAAATATGGCTATGCGGCATGAGAAAAGGCTATATATTGCACTTGCCGGCAATTTCTCATTTAGCTTAGCACCACCAATAAGCCCCCCTTTCTGGAAATTGCTGGGATAAATATCACTGCCAAACTTATTTCGCTTGTCACTGTCCCAAGCTATGTTCTTCTTATTAACCTCAACAGCCTTCTTATTGACAGAAATTGTGTATGTGTCATTGAACAAGCTCCAAGCAATGAGGCCGCATGGAACTATCGGGGCACCATCCTCACTGGTGCCTTCAGGTTCACAATCTTTTATCACATGTGCAGAATCCTTGTATCGCAATTGCTTATCACTTCGGCTCTTGACATACCTAAGATTATTATTGTTTGACAACCAATCCAACAATAGACTGTTTAAGATCGAAACAAAAGCAATTAACTTGTGTACAGAAGAACCAATTCTAGTGTATACCGTCGATGGTTCTGATAGAAGTTCTCGAGCTGGTAGTAAATATGTATGGGGCCTTTCATAGGCTTCGGCACCTGAAAGAAACAAGTTCAGACATCATGTGTAATGAGCTACCTACATCCATATTTCCATGGCACACTCACAGTTATCGTTCTGGTGCACGCCTTGTCGGTCTTGGAGTCCTGAATGAACCCGACCTTATCGTTCGCGGGTACGCATTCTGCATCATATCGGTCTACCAACTCAACAATCTACATCGCATATCAGGTTAATTAGGAAACAACCAAAATGCGTTAGACATAGTGTTGAATAGGCAACGGACAGGAATGCTGCGTTGCGTTTGCATTTACCTCCTGTGATGCTGACAGCGAAGCGAGCCCTATCGGGACAAAGACGATGCCGATGAGCGAGAAGGCGCCAATGACCTGTCATGTTACATTCAGAGAAGATTGAGAAACTCTAGCCCTTCATGTTTGGAATCAAGATACTTGGTACAGGGCAGTAGGTGGAGGAAATACAATTCCAGGAGTTAGCAGCGGCTTGCATGCTGGAAGCTCCTGCTGTGTAAATTTAGAATCTGCAGAAAAGAAAGGGCCTTGAATTGCAGAAACACGAATGGATTTACCAAGGCATTGGGACATTTCGTATTGAGATGTCAAACATCGAACTAACAACAAAGATTTTAGACTGCAAACTACAGCCTTGCGCAAATTGAAAAAAAAAATCAAACAAGTTCTTAAAATGATCAAAATATAAGACATCAAAAGATCAAACAGAAAGGTGTATCTAAGAATTACGAAAGATCAAAAATACAAGAATGCGGCACATACACTTGGGCTTATTGGACCGCCGCGAGGCCAATGAATCGCTCTCCGATTCGGATAAACTCATCTACAGAAAGCAACCAGAGACAGGTGGTTCATCAAAATTCCATCTAATTAATCCCAAGACACATTGTCCCCCATAATCAGATCCTACATTTTTACCAGATCCCAGAAGAAGAACGAGCGATTGTTCAATTACCGGATCGCAGGCAGAGTGATGCACACACGTACAATCGATCGTGATCCAAGCGCAAGCTAGGTCTCCCGGCCGGATGGTTCGTCTTTAGTTGGCTGGTACATTCATGGGATCTGCATGTCTCTATCCTGGGGCTGGAATGGCGGAACGGAACTTCCCATACACTGCCACGTCGCACGTAACTTTCTGCCCTCGAGTGAGTCCCAACCGTCAGCTGTCTACAAGACTATACCGTATAAGAGATAAAAAAAAAAGATGTCTACCATTTCACCGACGGTCTTATAGGCAGTTTTGTAGTGTGTACTATTACATAGACAATCTATTAATTATATGATATACTATTACAGACAGCTATATAAACAATTTATTTTATAAGCTATCTTTAGCCTTGTCTAAATATAGAATTGTATTACAGATAACCACTACTTGCATCGTGCATTTTGGCCGTTGCCCCTCTAAAATAAGGCGCTTGGAACGAGCGATTGTTATTTTTGTTTGATATAGGTTACTTCACGCTAAACTGTACAGCACTCCCCCTCTAAAATAAGGCACTTGGAACTCCGTGCGAAATGCTTGAACCTTGCTGCACACTTGATCTTAGACGTGCAAGATTTTATAGAATTGGCTCGTGATGTTTATCATCACCATCGTTATTATTTTGCAAAAGCAAAGGGATCTTGAGTCGCTTAAGTGTTCATTCTTTGGCACATTCTTTGCAAAACTGATTAGTCATCCTGGTAAAATAAATGCCCTAATCAACAAGTTTTGAAGGCCTCTCCAAACTCTTGTCTCCGATAGTTTTTTTTTTCCCCTTGCTGATCTCTTCCCTTCTGCAAAACTATATATCATGGTCGGTCATGATAGCTCTAAAAATTTGCAAGTAATTTAAACCTTCTTTCCCAAGAAAAGTGGTCAGCCGGTGAAGCTAGCGACGAATATGCCGTTTTCCACGAGAAGAACAACCTCGATCAATTGGTGGCATGAAGACGTACGCGAGCGGATGGGAACAAAGAGGCCAGATGTAGTAATCCTGGCCGCCTGCGTTGCGTTCTCGAGTCAGAATTGGCTTCTCTTCCCTTTGGCTCTTCACCGTTCGTCGGAATTAAAGGCCCCGTCTCAGGCTAAAGACCGATCGTTTTCGCTCGTGATTCCTTTGGTTTTTCCCCCTTGCTAACCAGTGGCTGCCTGGCTAACATGCCGACATTTCGATGCTAAATTGCTAGGTTAATTCTAATTATCATAGGTCAAGAACACCGTACATGACGCACCATACGAGTTCATACATACATACATACAAATATATAAGAAGACGAAATGGAGTTCGTTTTTAGGGTAAATACCCATCTATATATAACAATTCAAATGAAACACATATCTTTGAAAAAAATATACTCGAATTCAAAGATTTTGAACGAGTTTGGATTACATGCTTTGCTGATTTATATATATAATCAGCACATACCTACAACCAAACAATCATCAAAAAAGAAAACTCTAGTTAAATTTCAATTCAAACTTGTTTGAACTAGTTAGTAAACTAGTTAAAATTAGCATCCTAAAAAGTTAAAAAAATTTGCATGAAAATACATAGAGAAAATACCTTTTTTTATATCATGGTCCCCAGGCACCATAGTGCCCTAATAAATTATACTATGTATGTATGTACGTATATGTATTCAGTTCTAAAGCCTATAACTCAGGAAGTTGTAGGGTGTAGCCTAGCTGAACAAGTGACCTTAACCAAAGGCAAAGCAAAACAAAACATGAAGCTCTACAGTTCAGCAGCAGAACAGTTTCTCCACATGACATATTGACATGGAGGAAAATTCTACATGTAACGTATGACTGCACGTGCCTTTCTCATGCTGTTACTTCTGACAGAGAAAAACCAGGTGCCTGTTTGGTACCAATGCTCTTCTCACTTTGTAAGGTTTGGTTTACTTTCAATGGTTACCAATGCTCTATTTTGCTAACGTAGACTAAATTTGGCAATCATTTAGTTTGCTATCAAAATTTGACAAAATTCTCCTCTCACTTTGTTCTTTAGTTTATTTTCTTGACAATCCTTAACCAAAAGATCGGTGACCAATTTGGTGACTAAATTTTAGTAAGATTTAGTGAAGCAAATTTATCATCAAACAAAATAGACCCAAGACCCGTTTCAGGCCGGCAGCTAGTCGTGAAGAATTCTCCACCGGAAACGAGGAATCGTCTACGCGGCCGCGCTATAAATAGAGCGCTCTGCACGCCTCTCGGCCGCATCAGCTTGAGCAAGTCTTTTGCCAAGGCAGGTAAACTAGTCAAGAGCCCTGCCTCTCCTGACGAACTCCATTTCTTACTTGAGCTCAGCCCAAGCACCTGAGAAGAGTAGCAGAGCAGTATCATCTCACAGTTATTGTCTCCGCGGCTTCCAGGCTAAGGCCATTCCGCTTCTCTTCGGCATGGGGTCGCGTAGTGGCATTGGAAACAAGAAGGGTGCATCGTTGCAGCTCGTGCGGGCTTTTCTCGCCCTGTGCCTGCTCCTGTCTCGTTGTTCGCCGTGCCAAGGGCGCAAGCTGTTGGTGGAGGAACAAGGCAAGGCGATGTACTTCGAAGGTGGCTTGGTGCTCCGAGAATTGCTCGCAGGCGGAGGCGGCGGCGGCGGCGGGGAGACGGCGGCGGTGCCAAGGGGGGTTTCGGTGAGCGGCAGGGCCGAGCGGTTGATGCGGTCCGTGCCGAGTCCTGGTGTTGGGCATTAGCCGAATTTTTTTTTTAATAATATTATTTTAATTCGAAATTGCGATATAAATACACGTATTTTAAAAATTGCAGAAATAATATCCGTCCGCTAAAACCGCTTAGGCGATATATACGGTCAGCCGCCAAACGGTTTGGCGATAATAGGTAGTCGCCAAACCGCTTGGCGACTATAACCGTAATCTCACAAGGTCACCTTTATGGATTGTACCGCTTGTCGCAAGGAGCGTTGCTATTACCGCTTCTACGACTACTAGTAGTCGCCAACCTGCTCGGCGATAACACCGTACATTTTGTAATTTTTAAGTACATTTTGTTGTGAATCGCTTATGCAATAATTGTTTTATTAAACAGGAAAAACTAAAAAACTCCCTGTCATGTAATAGACGGAAGAATTATTTTAGTTCGTTAGTGATACGATGTCACTTTATTTTCATAGCCCCGCGATAGGCGACACGGTTCAAAAAGAGGGAATAATGAAGGCCGCTACGCAGTTGCGGCTACCACTTACATATGGAAGTAGATAGCAAGACGTTCCTCCGCATTTTTTAAAGTCTGAAAAGGCACTTACGGCCATTTAAACCACGGAAATCGTGCACTAAGGTATTCGCTGACCCATGACAGGCCAGACACGTCCAAAAATTACGGAAAAATTCAAGGGCGCTCATTTAATGCGGGCTACCACTTACGGATGGGCGTAGATAGCCGACGTTAATGCCATTTGTTGCGAAAATCGAAAAGGCACTCATGTAGAATCACGGCACGATAAAAAATTAAATTGGACAACCACGATTCGAAAATTTTGAAATTTTTATGGAGGTTCCTGATAAATCAGTGATATTACCATAAAATTTCAAATAATTTGAAGATCTGAATAATGTTTTTAAATTCAAACAATAAAATTTGATTGTTATGAACATTTGAAAATTTCATTTTTATTGTTATGAACATCACAGAGAGAATTTTCAAAATTTTATGGTAGACAACAACTCATGTTATGAACACTTAAATTATTTGTTGAACATATATAAGGGCACATACAAGAAAGTTACGATGATAAAATAAGCGATGATTAGATTATATTACATTACATGGGCATTACAATGATGGCGAGGTTAATAAGGAAAGCACTGTTAGTCGTGGTGGAACAAATGATCGTTCGCCTATCTGGTGACAAGAATGATGTCATACATTTTCGCATATTACGACCGTTCTAGTATTGCGACCGGTCATCGGACACGCTCAATCCCTACTATGAAAAAGAACTCCATGGGGTTCCACAGTGCTCCCACTATCGCCCATTGGGTGGCCTATGCCGTACGTCTCGGTGTATAAGACTTAAATTTTGGTTGTTCTTTATGTGGATTTACGCCTCCCATATGGGCATGTCATCCCGATTCGGCGTCCCTATGTTAATACCACGGGTTCCGGGTGTCCGCACTGCGTCGAGATTTGTTGCGTGGTGCGGACCTCGGCCTGCTTCCCTTGTCCCTTCTTCTTGAGAGGAGGAACCCTCTTGCGCCTCTCTTTGTGTTGGCGTTGGCGGAGACATGCGGAGACGCCTTCTGCTCGCGACTCCACTATATGGTGCGGAGGTGTGTGTTGGGCTTATGCTTGGACAACCGAAGGCGTGCCTCGCAATGCAAGATGCCCGCTTTGGTGGTTGCATAACACCGTAGACGATCTCGGTCCGCTTTTCGGGCGGTAGTGGCACCACGAGAGGGTTGCTCCCCGTTATCCCATGCCTGGTTGCGAGATGTGGGTGATGCGGTCCCGTCCACCCGCTTGAAGTACCAAAGACCTGCTCATCCTCGGCCAAGGGCACGGTAGAATCGCCGGCGCTAGATCACCGTGGCGGTATCAACCACCGCCTCAAGGCCATGTACGCAAACGCTCGGGGCTTTGGTCCGCCCCGGAGGAGGTTCCTCCGCTGACTTGAATGTCCTTTTGAACTCCCCGTAGCGATGAACTGGTTTAGCACTACTACTTTGTGAGTTTAACATGAGTATGTCGATGAAACTCACCGATCGGTTGGCCCCTTGCACACCGCCCTAAGCTCGGTCGATCTAGAAAGGTACATATCCTCGCGCCTCCTCACCGTGAAGTTCTCGCGAAGCGGGTTTGGCGTCGTGGCGCTTGTAGAGAAATTCGAGTCGCGTCGTTCTACCGTCGATCCATTGGAAGAAGCAACACCGGTCCTTGTCCCGAGAAAAGAAAGAACGAAGCATGAGATAGTAGTGTTACCTGTATTGTGTGGACACCGTGGGTTTACCTTGTAAGTGCGACGCACGATGAAGAGTGACGGCCACGCTTCCATGGGTAGATTGCTCAATCTTCACGGTGAGGTTGCAATGATTTTGGTCGGGGCACTCTCGCAGAATCAAGGCCGACGCCATCGCATCCGGATATTCGGGCGGGATGACTTCGCTGTCAAGAGGCTGCCGAGAACGACATTGTGTTCTAATTTTAAGTACATTTTGTTGTGAACTGTTTATGCAATAATTGTTTTATTAAGCAGGAAAAAACTAAAAAACTCTGTCATGTAATAGGCGGGAAGAATTATTTTAGTTAGTTAGTGATCGCATGTCACTTTCGTATTTTCATAGCCCTTGATAGGCGGAACACGGTCTAAAAAAGAGAATAAATGAAGGCCGGCCCTACGCGGTCTTGAATACCACTTACATATGGGCGAGATAGCAAGCGTTCCTCGGCATTTTTTGCGAAAGTCGGAAAAAGGCACTTACGACTCTGAAACCACGAAATCGTGGGCACTAAGGGTATTCGTTGACCCGCGGGACGAGGCGGACCACGGTCCAAAATTACGGAAAAATTCAAGGCGGCCCTACATAATGCGGGCTACCACTTACGTATGGGCGAGATAGCGGGCGTTGGGCGGCCATTTGTTGCGAAAATCGGAAAAAGGCACTTTCATGGGTAGAATCGTGACCGTATAAAAATTAAATTGGACAACCACGACGTCGGAAAATTTTGAAATTTTTATGGAGGTTCCTGATAAATCAGTGATATTACCATAAAATTTCAAATAATTTGAAGATCTGAATAATGTTTTTAAATTCAAACAATAAAATTTGATTGTTATGAACATTTGAAAATTTCATTTTTATTGTTATGAACATCACAGACGGAATTTTCAAAATTTTATGGTTAGACAACAACTCATGTTATGAACACTTAAATTATTTGTTGAACATATATAAGGGCACATACAAGAAAGTTACGATGATAAAATAAGCGATAGATTAGATTATATTACATTACATGGGCATTACAATGATGGTGAGGTTAATAAGGAAAGCCTTTGTTAGTCGTGGTGGAACAAATGATCGTTCCGCCTATCTGCGATGCAAACGAGAATGATGTCATACATTTTGCATATTACGACCCGTTCTAGTATTGCGACCGGTCATCGGACACGCTCAATCCCTACTATGAAAAAGAACTCCATGGGGTTCCACGGTGCTCCCGACTATCGCCCATTGGGTGGCCTATGCCGTCGTCTCGGGTGTATAAGACTTAAATTTTGGTTGTTCTTTATGTGGATTTACGCCCTCCCATATGGGCATGTCATCCGATTCGGCGTCCCTATGTTAATACCACGGGTTCCGGGTAGTCCGCCTGACAGCGTCGAGATTTGTTGCGTGGTGCGGACCTCGGCCATTGCTTCCTTGTCCCTTCTTCTTGAGAGGAGGAACCCTCTTGCGCCTCTCTTGTGTTGGCGTTAGGCGGAGACATGCGGAGCGCTGCTCTGTTCGGCTCGCACTCCACTATATAGTGCGGGAGGTGTGTGTTGGGCTTATGCTTGGACAACGGAGCGTGCCTGCGATCAATGCGTATATGCCGCTTTGGTGGTTGCATAACACCGTAGGCGTACTCGGTCCAGCTTTTCGGGGCGGTAGTGGCACCACGGAGGGTTGCTCCCCGATTATCCCATGCGGTTGCACGAGATGTGGGTGAGTGCGTGTCGGGTCCACCGGTTGAAATACCGGCCAGTTCATCCTCGGCCAAGAACGCGTGTAGAATCGCCGGATGCGCTAGATCACCGTGGCGGTATCAACCCTTTGCCTCAAGGCCATGTCATAAGCGTCGGGGCTTTGGTGGCCACAGAGGAGGTTCCTCCGTTGACTTGAATGTCCTTTTGAACTCACGTGTGCGATGGCGGTTTAGCACTACTACTGTGAGTTTAACATGGTATGTCGCATGAAACTCACCGTCGGTTGGCCCCTTGCACCGGCCCTAAGCTCTGGTCGATCTAGAAAAGGTACATATCTGGCGGCCTCTCCCACCGGGTGAAGTTCTCGGCGAAGCGGGTTTGGCGTCGTGGCGGTTGTAGAAATTCGTGGTCGCGTCGTTCGACCGTCGATCCATTGGAAGAAGCAACACGGTCCTTGTCTGAGAAAAGAAAGAACGAAGCATGAGATAGTAGTGTTACCTGTATTGTGTGGACACGATGGGTTTACCTTGTAAGTCGGGAACAATGATGAGTGGCCTGGTGCCGTCGCTCCATGGGTAGATGCTCAATCTTCGCCGGTAGGTTCTTGATCGCATTTTGGTCGAGGCAACTCCGGCGAGCAGAAGCGTCGGCGCTTGGCATCCGGATATTGAGGCGGGATGACTTCGCTTCTTGAAGAAGCGCTAGTGATAGAACGACATTGTGTTCTAATTTGTGTAGATTCGGTGGCGTTGATTCTTTGGTTTGGTATGTTGGATGTCTACCCTTCGGCCATGTTTTATAGTGGTGGTGAGGGTTACTCGAACGACGTGTCACCCATCATCAAAGCCGCGTGTTGTCGTCTCGATCTGGCGGGGTGCAACGTGTTGTCGTCTCGATCTGGCGGGGTGCGGCGTGTTGTCGTCTCGATCTGGCGGGGTGCAACGTGTTGTCGTCTCGGCCGGGCAATGAAGTGCAGGAGTGTTGTCATTCGATCTGGAAAAGCGGGTGCGGTTGTGTTGTCGTCTCGATCTGGCGGGTTGCAACGTTTTTCGTCTCTGCCGGCAGCGTGGTGCGGCGTGTTGTCGTTTGATCTGGCAAAGAGTGCGGCGTGTTGTCGTCTCGTCTGGCGGGGTGCAGCGTGTTTTCGTCTCTGCCGAGCAGCGTGGTGCGGCGTGTTGTCGTTTGATCACGAAAAAGTGCGGCGTGTTGTCGTCTCGATCTGAAGCGGGGTGCAACGTGTTTTCGTCTCTGCCGCGGCGTGGTGCGGCGTGTTGTCGTTCGATCTGGCGGGTGCGGCGTGTTGTCGTCTCGGTCTGGCGGGGTGCAACGTGTTTTCGTCTGCCCGGCGGCGTGGTGCGGCGTGTTGTCGTTCGATCTGGCGGTGGTGCGGCGTGTTGTCGTCTCATCTGGCGGGGTGCAACGTGTTGTCGTCTCGGCCGAGCGGTGGGTCCGAGTGTTGTCGTTTGATCACGAAAAGCGGGCATGCGGCGTGTTGTCGTCTCGATCACGCGCGAGGTGCAGCGATGTAAATCTGAGATGTTGGTGTGACTAGCTTTGGAACCCGGTTTGGACGACCATATGACACGAAAATATTATAATTAAAGCACGCTTAACATGTAACATCTGAGATACATGAAGATATGATATCTGAAACCACTTGAAGACATCGTGACCAACTCGCCCCCCTTTGCACGAAATTAACTACCGCCAGAATAGAGTACAATACAAGAACGATAGCCACATATACAATCTTCTCTAACCATTTCATATGATCTAAAATGCGCTCCATCTTGAACATCAGCATGTTCAGCCTCTGCTCAAGCATAGGGTCCATCCTCTCCTCCATAGAAGGCTGCTGCATCCTCTGTGGTACAATGGTTGTAGGACGCTCCCTCGAGGTGTCCATGGTGTCCGCCCACTGGAAATATTGGCACCCTGCAGTCTACGTGATGACGTAAATAAGCATTCAGGGCGTGGGAAGAAATGAGATATCGCAGAACAACTACACAACTCGAATAGAACAAATAGTGTGCACAAGAAAGAATCAAACAAGCTTTTCACTTACGGAGAAAAAAGGGGCACTTGTAGAACACTCGCCCATTATTTTCAGAGTGTTAGCGTACAACACATTAGACTTTACGAAGTACCCGCGATGCCGTCGCGACATGCCTTCCAGGATGGCCACAAGTGGTAGCGGACTTGCAGACCTCGATGACCCAATTGTAAACCTCGGCTATATTAGTTGTCATGACACGAACACATTCAAACATATCGATTACCACGATAACTCCAATTGTTCAATCGTCACGGCTATGTTAATTTAGTATACTAACTGGCGCCTCCGGTGTCATGGAGCAATGCCCACTTCTCCAGCAGCTCGCCTCTATCCGGTCGAAAACACTTAATGTTTCTTGACGATCGTCTCCTCAAATTTGGAGGATCGGCGCTCAGGGGTGATAGCCTTTTGGGTGGGCAATCGTTCGGCGTTCTTGGTTGCTTCTTGACTCTTCAATCGTGCGGTAGTGTGCTTGTCCAACTTCGGCCAATATCGCGTTGAACTTCGTGCACAGTTACCTTGCATAACCTCTTAAATAGGTTCATCGACTTCTTACTCTTGAGCGCACGAAAAAATTTGCTCCCAAATGTCTCATGCACCACATTGCATGTCACGCCATGGAAAAAGGCTCATCAAGGTCCTCTGTAGAGTCTTAATTGTGAAATGATACCTTTATGGCGGTCATGGATGATGCACCGTTGGGCGATCACGAACTACCCGAACTTCAAATGTCGAAAAACCACGGCCGACTATCCGGTTCTCACCCTCAACAAATGCAAAGGCCAATGGAAGTATGTGGTTGTTCCCATCAATTGCAATTCTTGGTTAGAATCGCCTTGTATTTCCCGATCAAGAATGTACCATCGGCCTTGCAATGAAATGGGCGGCGATGCACGAATAACGCAATGCAAGGACCGATGAAAAAAGCTCGACGAAATATCGAGACCCGTTACCATCCGCTTCACTTTCTTCAAAAGGTTATGCGTGCGGGTTGGTTTCCTTCAAGACATCAAGCACACGAGGTGAGTTTACAATCTGAAGCCTCATATGTGCCAAACCTCTTCTCTAATGCCTTTTGCTTCATACGCCCGAGCCATCGAGTAACTTATACGGTACTTAAATGTTCTCAAGATTGCTTTACGAATATAAGAACACTCAATGTCCGCTTCTCGATGATCTCATTGAACATCACGCTAGCGATTCAGGCCGCATTCAAGTTGCGGTGTTTCACGAACATTTTCTAGTGCATGTGTGCCCATCTACTCGTGATGCAATCCAAAATGTCTCGCACTTGACATAAGCATGTACTCGAATTCATCGCCTTGTTACGCACTTCGACTTTGTGTATCTATCTCGGTGGACAAAACAACTCGGAACTCTCTCTGCTGCGATAGTGCCCGACCTCACTTCCAACTTCAACTCGGAATTGTTTGCGAAAACTTGATTCAGTTAAGCGGCATTGCTACCATACTCCCCAGCGACTCATGCCCCCACAAAACTTCCATACTAGCTTTGTTTTCTGTTCCACTCGTCGGGGATGGGTACATCCGTTGCCCAGATACTACTATGCATTTCATCATCTCCTCTCTCTTCCTCATCTTCGTCGATGTCATCATCACACTCCAACATTTCGGTTTCATCTTGCCTCGCCATATGGTCCACCAACTCAATTGATCAACAATTTGCTCGATTTTCTCCTTCATCTGCCGACCTTCCGCGTGTCGCATCCTGTTATCATCCTCATTGCTACCTCGGTAAGCACCACTACTGAACTTGACGGTTGTGGCCGAGTCGTCTTGCTTTCATGCGTCGCTAATAATCACCTCTTCTCTAGGGCACTTTGCACCGGCATTACACATTCAAGGCTAGATCCCTTGCACCACCTTAACCATTTACGCCTACAAGTCGTCCGATCTATTTTCTTCAACTCCCACAGGAATCGGTCACCCTTACTACTCTGCGTGAATCGACTTGAATGGTATGAGTAAACACTTGCATCGAGGGAAAAATATTTGGTCAACCAAAGCTTTATATCACGGATGCTAACTATATTAGGACATAAGTGTTCGCTATTGTATTTATAAAGCTGCTCAAATCAACACTATTTTGCCCAATTTTTATTTCACCAAATCATATAATATACCTAAATTTCACTTTGCATCAGAGCATTCTTTGCGACGACATAAACAAAATTAGTTTCTAGATCACCACTAACATTTAATATCACTAACTAAACAAAATTAATTTTTATAACACTCCTAACATTTCATATAAGCTAACCTAAACTAAACAACGCTAATTAACAAGAATATCTAACTACGGTGACAAAATTTTATCACTAATTAACAAGAATATTAACTAATTAACGAGTAATATCATTTTGCGAATATTTCTAACATTGAATATCTAAATCGCTAAAATTCTACGCTAACATTGAATATCTAAATCTCTAATATTCTAGCTAACATTGAATTTCTAAATCTAAATAAGCTAACTAATAGCTAATTCACAAAAATATTAACTACACATCTAATGATTTATAATAGCCACTATCAAATTAACAAAAATTACAAATTGCGAATTTACCTTCTTTTTCTCTTCTTTCTTCTTCCTCTTCCTCCTCCTCTCTCTCCACCTCTCCCCTCCCAAAGCGATCTCCCTCTCTCTCCTCCTTCTCTCTCCTCCCTCTCTCTACCGCGTTCTCTCCCTCTCTCTACAGCTCTCTCTCCCCTTCCCTCTCTCTCCCTCTCCCTCTCCCTCTCCCTCTATTTTTCTGCCGCCCTTGCTTGCTTCTCGCTCTCTCTTCTTCTCAGATCGAGGCCGGCTCGTCGTCAGCTGGGCGAAAGTGCTAGTCACAGTAGTCGCCACACCCGCTCGGCGACTACTAGTAGTCGCCACAACTCGGCGACTACTAGTAGTCGTAAGCAACTAGCTACTACTAAGTAGTCGCCGGCGGTGTGGCGACTCTTGCTGATCTGGCGACAAGCCACAGGCACCGGTGACAGCGGGATTACGGTATAGTCGCCAAGCGGTTTGGCGACTACCCTATTATCGCCAAACCGTTTAGCGGCGACCATAATATCGCCAAGCGGTTTGGCGACGGATATTATTTCTGCAATTTTTTAAAAGCGTGTATTAATGTCGCCATTTTGAATTAAAATAATATTATTTTAAAAAAATTCGGCATTAGCCTCAACCCATGGTTTCGAGAAAAGTTTGCAGGGGAATTCTGCGCAATTTCTTGATTTCTCTGCTTGTAACCTTCTCTCGTTGAGATCAAGAATATCAAAGATCATTCAGATGGAGGAGCATAGTGTATATTTGTACACCAATATTATCTTTGGTAGTATCGTTAGATAGTAGAAATTTAATCTAGCCGTTGATTTATTAAAGGTGTTTCTACTATTGTACTACTAGAGAAAGTATAAATAAACTCTAGCTAATATGATCTATTGGATAGAAAAGAATAAAAGATTTATATTAAATTTAATGTAAGTAAAAAAGCTCGATATGCAAGGAAACATTAGTGAAGCGGAATGGAGAACAATTCGGCGTCAGCGTCACCATTTCCCTGTCATGTCAGTTGCATGCACCAGGTGTTCAGCGTCGTTCAGTTCGATACATGCCATCTTTTCTTTGATGTTTTTTACCAGCTCATATGTTGACTTTTGCCACAATGTTGTAGTGTAAAGTGAGGTCATTTTCAGTAAATAAACACCTTCTTCAGGAAACAGAGTGAGACTGCGAGATTATACTCGCAATGGACACCGTTACTCCCCTCGCCCATTGTCAACCCGGGGGCTTCCCAGGCTAATCAAAGCTCCCGGCCGTCGGCGAGTGGACTGCGGCGCAGCAAGCGTCTGGCTGCCAAACCTTCCGGAATTCCTTCGGCCAAGATGGCACAAGAACTCCTCGCTCGCCGCCTTCCCCGCTCACCGTCGGCAAAGAGGTCCGCCTCAAGCCACAAGCGGTTAAATCGACTTGTTCGACCGCCCGCTCCCTGCTGAATCCATCGAGGCGCTCAAGGTCATCTGCCACCTTGACGACTCCAGTTTGGAGCTTATGCAAGCACTGCACCCGACCCAAGATGAGCGTGCGATCGCTGCACCGATGATCTCCTCACGATGCCTAGCTCCCTGTGCTCTTCTGGCAGTTATTTTGCGTCTCAGATGTATTTTGCGTTTATGGATGCTTCCACGTCCGCCGTTGCTTGCTGCACTACCTTATGTCGCGTGTGCTTTATGTGCCCGCGCATTATCTGTCGTCCTTCCTCCTGGCGTCTTGCTATAGTTCTATAGTGCGCTTTTGTATCAACGACCTTCTTCACAAATGTTAAGGCCTTGTTGGCGCCCCTTGGGACAATTGCGACTAACCTTAGTGCTTCTCTGCGGACCATTCCATCCCCATGGTGAATCTTTGCGTGCTCTCTGGAATGTTCGTGGTCTCAACGCTCTGCCGAGACGCGCACCGTTTATCAAACCTTGCTAAATATCCGGCGGCAATTATGCATCTGCGAGTCAAAACTTCAGCGTTGATCGGTCCATCGTTACGCAAATTGGAGGCGCGGTCTCGCCTCTTTCTGTTGCCCTCTGGGCCCAAGGCACTAGAGGAGGTATTCTGCTTCTTTGGGACTCGGGATTAGTTCGGGTCTCCAACCCTGTGGCCCGTACCTTTTCCCTTTCGGCTTCCGTATCTCTCCTATCCGACGAGTCTTCTTTCTTGCTCACCACGGTATATGGCCCTTCTGCTGATCAGGACAAGCCTCTTTTCTTGGAGGAGATTGCTTCTGCTGCTCCTGCCCCACAGACCCCCTGGCTCCTTCTCGGCGACTTCAACCTCATTTTCGAGGCAAGGGATAAAAACAACCCTAACATCAACCGCCGACTCATGTCGCGTTTCCGTGCCGTCATCGACAGATGTGCGCTTCGGGACATTCCTCTTCAAAACAGAAGGTTCACTTGGAGCAACGACAGACAAAACCCTACGCTCGTCAAGCTCGATCGAGTTTTCTGTAACCATGAATGGGACGTGCTCTTTTCAAACCACCTGCTACAAGCTCTGGCCTCTTCCATGTCGGATCCTTTGCCGCTCATACGGCATGTAACAACGGCTCCGCAAATCCGGTCCTTGATTTGGCTTAACGGACTCGTATTAGGGCTTTCTCCGAGTCGTCCAAAATCGTGGAACATCCTAGCCCTCATCGAGACTCTTGCA
Organism: Guadua angustifolia; assembly: GCA_036346375.1. Lineage (NCBI taxonomy): Eukaryota > Viridiplantae > Streptophyta > Magnoliopsida > Poales > Poaceae > Guadua > Guadua angustifolia. The sequence goes on from CM070508.1 coordinate 1,841,673, forward strand.
AGCGGATTGCGCAAAAGGCTGCGAACAATCGCAAAACTCTTCGTGCTTGGAGCAGTTCCTTTTGATGATGCCTCCATGCAATTCCAGGTAACGCCCCTCGTCCTCTGCTCGATGCCCCGAAATTGAGCGGCTCTCCCGAGAACTAATGCTCGTGAGGGCTCTCAAAATAAGAGTCCTTTTCATTGTGGTCGAAAAACTAGAAGAGACGAGCTTCCATAATTAATTGACTCAGGAGGGCGATGCCAACTTTTGTTTTTCCACTTAAAGGCTACTTGGTGTCGTCGGAAGAACTTCATCTCGTCCCTTCGGCCCCACGGATCGGCCACTCTTCACTCCGACAAAGCGCATCCTCTTGACCACTTCAGCGACTTCTTGGTACGGATCGCTCCCACTGGGACATCAATGGGCGAACTTCAATTTTCAGCGGTCCCCTTGAAGACCTTCAAGCCACCCTCACGGAGGCGAAGTTCTGGGCGATCAAGCCATGCCATCGACAAGGCTCCGGCGGGACGGCTTCTCAATGGCTTTTTTCAAACAATCTTTGGGATCGATCAAAAAGCGATGTCATGGCGATTCTTCACTCACTTCACGCTGCAGGCGAAGCTAACAACTGGCGGACGTGCTTGGCGCCTCAATTGTGCTCATCCCAAGAAGGATGGGGTGGGTGGGCGGAGATTACCGACCCATAAGCCTTATCCACTCTGTTTCTAGATCTGGTCCAAAGTGCTTGCCCGCCGTCCTCCCCACATCGATGCCCTCATATCGGCATCCCAAACCGCGTTCATCAAAGGTCGAAGCATTCATGAAAACTTCCTAACGGTTACGCCAATCGCGTGCGCCCTTCTACAACCAGAGCCTTGACGCCGGTCCTCATGATGAAACTAGACATCACTAAAGCTTTCGACTCGGTATCACAGGAATACCCTTTACTGCTACAAGCCGGGGTTTCGCCCGCAATGGCGCTTTGGATCTCCAACCTCCTTGCGACTTCCTCGTCTTACATTCTCCTAAGCGGAATCCGGGACCATCGATTGCTCATCATCGGACTTGGCGGGGTGACACCTTCGCCTTTCCTTTTCGACTTAGCGATTGACTCCTCCACTACCTCCTCACCATAGCGAATCTGTGGCATCCTCTCCCCAGCGTGGCCGTGCGTCGTCGCATCGTCTCTCTCTTTATCTGAACAGCGCAGATCATTTTCCTAAACCCGATAAAGGAGGAGCTTCAGGCCATCATTTCAATTTTAGATTGCTTCGGGCAAGCATCTGGTCTCCGCGTCAAGCATGCAAAAGTTCCATCGCCGCCATTCAATGCCAAAACATAGACCTACGGGACATCCTCCAACCCTTCTCGCGCAATTGCACACTTCCCGACCAAATACTTGGGTTTGCCTCTGGGCCTCGGTAGGCTTCGCCGCGTTCACCTGCAGCCCATTTTGGACAAGATGGCGGGCGCCTCCTTTGGATGGCGGGCTCAGCACCTAACCATTGGCGGGCGGCTCACCCTCGTCAAATCCGTACTTTCCTCCATCCCGATCTCGTGCTTCGGCCTTAAAGACACCCAAGAAATTCTTTGCAGATATTGACAAGATCAGGTGATCGTTCCTTTGGGCGGGCAACGCCACGGCTCATGGCGGTAATTCAAGGTGCAATGGGCTAAGGTCATCGTCCATCCTCTTGCTTGGTGGCCTTAGGGTGCTTGACCTTGACGGAGTTCGCGAGCATTAAAGGCGTTGGCTATGGCTCAAATACTCAAATCCTCCAAGACCTTGGTGCGGCCTTGCACTCCCTGTGACCGTGCGGACCAGCAACTATTCTTCTCGACCTACCACAATCGGCGCCGAAATGGCCAACTCGCTACCTTACGGACTTCCAGATGGTTAAATGGAAGTCGCCTTGCCAAATCGCCTCTCCTCTTCAACCATGCCCGAGACGGAAACGAGATCGATCTGAGCATGTGCAAAACAACAATTGGATCCGAGGCGTCCGTCATCACCTCGGCTTTCTTCGTTGGAATTCATTAGTCGTGGATGCCATCGGTGTCCCTCTCAACTCACACTTGGAGGATGCGATCACTTGGAGGCCCTCCTCCAGCGGGGTTTACTTCGACTGTGATGCATCTGCATCAATTCAGCGGAAGCATCCCGAGCACTTTCCGGCCACACAATCTGGGCGGCTTGGGCGCCTCAGCGCATTAAAATCTTCTTACGGCTCGCTCAACAAAACCGCATTTGGGCGGTATAGCGTCTTCAAATCGTGAGGTGGCCAAACCGATTTCTATCCCATGTCTTTATGTCGCAACTTGAGCGACCTCTCACCTCTTCCTTCATTGCGGCGAAGTTCGGCGCATATGGGCCTCCATTGCGGATTGGATTAGTCGCCAACTCTTCACCCAAACAAGCTGGTGCCATGAGGTGGATCTTGGCGTTGGTGCCTCCAGCGCGTCTTCTCCTTCTCGGCCTGAAAGGGACTCAAGTCTATTATTATCTAACCTGCGCGCTTTGGTGGAAGGAGCGGAACAACGAGTTTTCCGCCACGAATGGACAAATCATGATCAAATCTTACAGACAAATAAGGGGCGAGGCCACCTCACGGGTTGTTGCGGCGTCCAAGCTTCAAGGCACGCTAAGGTCTCTAGCCTAGGCTTCCCCTTACCCCCCATGCCCTAGGTGCGGCCTTCGCCTTGTAACTCTCCTTCTTTGTAAGGGTTTCTCCTCATCTTAATATATGCCGGCGTCGCCGTTTTCAAAAAAATATACTCACAATGGAGTAATTTACCGTTTATTCCAATGAAATAGATCCAGAGATTCGTGGACAATCATCTGAAACGACGGGAACGTCGTATCGCGTATTCTAGTAGCAGCAGCACTATGTCTGACCTAATCCTACATCAGGTACGACAGGCCCCAGATTTGTCTGCACTGTACAGCTCACTACCTGTACCTGTATACAGTCTGTAAGTTTCAGAGTTGAAAACCGATCAAAATAAGAAGACCGATGAAACATGTTCCGCTTTCATGATCCATGTGAACTTGCGACTGCTCCATGGAATGAGCCGTCTACAGGTGAAAGACGCTCAGCATCTCCTGACTGAACTGCTAATAAATTCTGCATCACATGCACCGGCAGTAGTGACGCTAGTTGAAATGCAATGAACAGCCTTACCAATGATGCAAGGGCTGGGATTAGTTTTGCACGCGATGCACTGCAGACTTTGTTGTCCTTCCCTTGCAAACGAGACAAGGGGGGAATACTTCGGCCGTTAAAGGACCAGAGAGGGAAAACAAAGGTGCATAAACTGTTCAGTGCTGCTATCCAAAGACCGCTCTTCCTGTTTTGCAGACTGCGCTATATTCATGAAGAAAATGCATCGGTACCTTGGCAAAGTATCTTAGTAAATTGCAGCTCACGATCGTTTTAACACTGCCTCTGAGACAAGCAACCGAGTCAGCCAGTTCCAGATAGCTCGCGTAGGGAGCTTCAGGATACTGTGAAACTTCAGGAATCTGGGATAGCAAGTGAGAACCATGCATGTTGTCCAGCGCGATGGGGAAGTACGGGGACACGCTGCGCCAGCGCGTGGGGAGCGCGGCGGTGCGGGCCGCCTCCTTGAGCGGCAGGAGCGCCAGGTTCCGGCCAAGGACGCCGTCCGGGAGCTCGCTGATGCGGTCTCCGCCGCCGCTAACGCCAGCCGCTGATGCTGACGGCGCCGTCCTGGCGGCTTTGGGCGCCCTCTCCTCCATCGTGCGGCAGCGCGAGAGGTGCATTATTTTGTCGTGCTGTGATAGTGTTCAAGGTTCAGTGCATTCATGGATTTTTTTATTTAATATTTATTTTAAATCTTTTTTTCGAAAATAATCAACGAAAAAAAATATTACGAGAATAAGCCCCCATCACCCGGATATAATTCGAGCGATAGGGACCTGATTGTAAAAGATAGGGACCTAATTGTAAAAACCCCTGTATGATTATTACCATACGTGTTTCGTAATATAGGGTGTTTTTTACAATCAGGTCCCTATCGCCTGAATATGGGACGATCGTCCCATATCCGGGCGACGGGGGCCTATTTTCGTAATATTTTTCCTGTTAATTATTTTCGAAAAAAGATTTAAAATAAATATTAAATAAAAAAATTCGTGTATTCTTGTAGGCGGGAGAGGGAGCCAGGGAGGCCTCAGATGCTATTGGGCTGTTTCGTTTTGGTGCAGCCTGCAAGAATCCGATGGGTCAGCACGATACCCAGGCCCTGGCCCTGCAGTTACTGCTTGCCACGAGTGGGCGATCAAGCATGGATTAGACACGTCCAACTGCTGGTCTACATGTGGTTCAAGACTAAAAAAAAAAAAAGCAGGGCTTGTTTGATTCGCGGCTAAATCTTCAGGTTAGACAGGTTTAGATAAGTTTAACTGAGTTAGACATCTATTTGATTCATGTTAGACATCCATTTGGTTCATAGAAATATGATAAGATTATGTTGAAGCTACTAGATCCCACACATCTGTGACTCAAAAAAGTGTGATAAGATTCTTGTTTGCTTGCCAAAATGTGGCTTCAATTTTGATGACATAACCTAGACAAGTCTGACAAAAGTTACTCTGAAATATGATAACTTTAGCACATAAACCAAACAGGGCCTAAATGCACCGGTACAATGCTGATAATCTGGTTTTAAGGAAATACTATTGCGTAAAAGCGCACCAACTTCAGGCCGCTATATAACAAAACCCATTTACTTACTTATAAACAGTGCGGCAACAATGCAGGCTCTTTAATCACCAATTATGACAGAAATGCGGTCCATCGCATTGACCAATGATGGCAGCAGAACCATTTTTATCCATATACCATACACAATTTGCCACGGCAATACAAGTATTAATTCCAGTGACGGTGACAGGTAAATGGGTGTCAAATTATCATGCATAATCATTCCTGCACCAACTTCAGTAGTTTCTTTCCGATCGAATTGAGACTTTGGTGCTGAGCCTAAGGGGGGCAACAAGGAGCTTCAACCCACTTCTGCCAATACACTTCATAGGTAGGGAAGCTATCGCCACAAACATGTTGTATGGACACCGTGCAATATATACAGTGGTATGTACAGCTTACAAGGGAAACGTTAGAACTCAAAACCTCCGTTCAACTGAACAGATACAGATGGCCTTGCCAAACTGTTAAGGGGTGTTTCCAAGGTGATTACTACTCCCGAACTGCCGACTTGGCCATTCCACTTGGATCGCCCAAGCTGCCATAGCACCACACAAGGACATCAATCAGCAGTAAAACGCTTAGAAAAGAAACGCTTACATAACAAGATCTGGTGGGCTTACAGAAAGAGCTGTGAAAGCCGATGGATGTCTTGAGCAAGAGAAACCACACATTACATTGAGTTCCTCCTTCAATGAATGGACAAACTCTGTCCTTACACCAGGATCACTTCCTCCAAAAGTGGGGCAAACACTAGCGCAAGTGGTTCCACGAATGAGATTATTTTTAAAGGTGCACAACAGATTATGCAAATAAAAGAAATTGCGGCCAGGATTTTAACAGAAGTAGCAACCAAAGCAGTTTAAGCACTCGCTAGCTACCATTATTTTCTCCTGACTGCACAAACAGAAAATAACTCAAGCAATACGGACCGTTGTATGGGAATCAACGAACACTATCACGCAGGGTGCAATATGCTTAACAACACATGGAGCATGATTCAATTGACATATTTGGCCATTGTTCCATTCAGCACCATTTACTATTAACAAAATGACAATAACATGCAGAATCTACAGGCAAACTTCCCACCAGATGCCTGCTGCCAAGATGCTTAATGACCAACCCAGATAATCTATTCAACAAATAAACACACACACATGCTTCAGACAACAAATCAATAAGGCCACCGATCCTACAATTAAAACACATTGCATTGTCAATAACAGCAATCCACCCTTTTACCAAGCTGAGACACTAATTATAGCTTTGAGCGAGTGTTTAGATTTACCTACCTGACTTGGATGCTGGGCCTCATCATAAGGCCAGACCTTTTCCATGCTGCGGCTTGGGCAACTCCAAATGAAAGAGAATTGTCAGGCCATCGAAACATAGGGGTAAACCTTGTGCCTTGTTTACTCTTCGAAGGAAAAGTAGTAGTAAATAAAAAAAAAGTGAAAGAGTTAGGAGCAGATTGCAAGAGGATTGAGTAATGTTAAATTGATATAAATCATAAAATAACATGATGCATCTTGTTGCTGGTCCATACTACTTATTTCTAAATTTACAAACACAAACAAAATTACACACATAGCATCAACTAACCTTGAAGGAGAAGCTCAGTTTTGTTTCTCCAGGACATTTTCCATGAGCTTGAAGCAATCCACCAAATAATGGGAAAAAACCACTTGCTGTTACCCCCTCACCAGCAACATATGTTAATTGCCCATTTGGGAATTGCACATCCATGAAGGACTGGGGGAAAAAACAACTAAGTTAAAATCATAACACGATACCAAGTATTATTACTTATCAGTATCAGTAGGATGATGACCTATTGCAAATTTGCTAGCTATACAATGGCCACTGGCCAGTCAATGCACTTCCACAAAAAAAGTCATTAAAAAAATATTGCATTCCTTTTAGGCTTACATGCTCCCAGCAAATTAGAAAATAAGATGATTGCACTAATCATGATTAAGTTCCGTTTTTTCAGTTTCTCTATAAAGTTCCACATCCAAAGTCAAATTATAAAGCTGATTACATTAAAAAAACCAATAATAACCATCGTGAAAACATGTATCCTTTGATCGCATCGTGGCAAAACACAAGGGGCAAAGCACGCTTAACATCTGTATAGCTAGTCCAATTATCCAGCCATTGTTCTTTATACAGAATGATGATCCGCAAACATTGGTCTATAATATTGCCATACAGCTGAGACCTGATAGATAGTAGGAAACAGAAGGAAATGCGAACTGCAAACAGAGAGGGCAAAAAAAAAAACATAAGGGGGGAAAACATGTTTACTTACACAAGCTACAGGGTTGAGGCACATCATTGACATCAGCAACCATTTTCTATGTTTTGACCAGATAGCTGGACATAAGGAGTGCATTCCATTCTACAATAAATAAATAAGTTTTATTAGGGATGTGTAACAAAACATAAACCAGCACATGCACAGGAACAGCTTGAATGGGCAGCAACATTCTAGAAGGTGTTGCACAAATACTGGATGGATGTGCTCAATGATTTAACAGAAATTAGTCTGCAAAATTTTTACCTGCAAATATACAAAATAGTTCTAACGCATAACCATGACCCTGAATTAGTTGAATTCATCATCGTAAATTGTTTTGTATATCTGAATACAAAAATATTGTGATGATTTTTTCACATCTTACACTATAGTACTCAGCAGGATGATAAAACAGGATTACAGGAAGCTTCAGAGATTATCATTAATCAAACAAAATTACCTTGTGATCATAACCATACCAAAGAAGGTGTTGCTTTGACAGATGAACAGGCAAAAGAAGTGTAGAGTCTCGAACAAAAAGTAAGGGTCCCAATTGAACAAGCAAAAGAGGTGCAGTGTCATTTCCCGAAGTTGAACCACCCCGTGATGATTCTAACCTCCAAAGGTCTCCACGTGCAACTACTGAACCATCGAAGTTATGGTGCCTGGTATTGTACGTTGCTGAGATATTTACAGTCCCCTGCATCATCATCAATACAAGGGTTATAATTTGTACTTGAACATACGAATATGTTTCACACTGCACCCCTAGTATAATTAGACACTTCAAAAATCTGTACCAAAATCCATCATACATGTGGAGCAAAAAGGCATAACCTTTGATATAACAAAAACATAAGTACATAACTGAACTACATGTACAACTAAATTACAAGTATATAGCCACAATCTATCTATTGAAATGCAAAACCCATTGTGAACATATTAAATTTAAGATAAGCACAAACAATTAAAGCACCAAAGCCTTCTCAAATCTCAACATTCACACATAATCCACAGTGCTACACCTAAATCAACCATACACCTAAAAGTTTCCTTTTTCAGAATACCATACATCTAAAAAGTTTACATTTAAGAATCATCTAACTGCCCGTGCTTCCCACATGGGCAGATCCAGCATGTGGACATGGGTGTACAAATGTACACCCAAAAGTTTTGACAAAAAACTATTATATAATAAGTATATTATGTGTATATACTAGTAAGTGAGCTCAAAAATACATATTTCAACCTCTAAGTCCGTTTCAACCCATTCCACTCACTCCCTTTCCCAATCTTTCCTACATGGCCTAATCATCCAAAGTCCAATCTTCCTCCATTCTTCAAGCCTAACACCCAACCGTCTCCATTCGCACACCCCATGCTCTCTCACTCTCTCTGTGGCAACCTTGACGACGATGGCCACGGGTAGGTACAAGCCAATGAGGAGTAAGGTAGCGGACGAGCGCCGAGCAGCCACCGGCACCGGCAAACGGACATAGGATGCAGGGTAGGCGACGGAACAAGGAGCGGCGCGTGACAGGGTAGCTCTAGCCCCTTGTGGTCGCAGCGAGCACCGACTTGGGAATGGAGGGTGTGACACTAGTGATGATCGGCAGGTTAGGACGGTAGTGTCCGGCAGGGCAGGGAGCAGCACGTGTTACAGGCAGCCATGTGGGCGCGGCGAGCATGAGCCAAGGATGGAAGGTCGGCCTTGACATCGACTAAGCGGGGCAAGCGGTGCTAAAACAACAAGCAACAGCTGAGCATTTGGCGTTGACAACCTTACGAGTTAATTTCATTCTTGATTCCCTAGTATGAAATCTCCAATTCGTAAACCTATCAACATTATGTTGATTTGTAACTGTAAATCATGATTTGAAATGTAGCATGTAGTGCATTCAAAAATGAAGAGGAAGCATGTAGATTTTAAATCCGCAATTCACAAATCTCTAAATTATTTCTGGTATTATCTCTAGTAAGAAAATTTTGTTCCTTGTATTTTTTATTATCTCTAGTAAGAAAATTTTGTTCTTTGTATTTTTGATATTACGAACCTTTATATTTTATATCGAACAATATTTTTGTAAATCCGAACACCCATTTTGAAAATTCTGGATCCGCCACTGGCTTCCAACGAGAATGGCATAAGTGAGTACGTAATAGAAACAAAGTAATTATGAAGCAAAGTCGATCATATGTACCTTAGCCTTCTTAAAGTTCCCCAAAGTCCCAATCTCGCATCCAAACCCGTCCTCCTCCTCATCCAACCCGTCCGCACCCCCCGACCCAACCCCGCTCGCACTAGCTGCAGTGGCCACCGCCGCGGCCGCGGCCGCAGCCTCGAGGGGGCCTCTGTCTCCGACCCTCTCCGACGCGAGCCCGCTGCCCGCAATTCTCTCCACAATGATCCCCACCTCCCCCTCGTCCGCCGCGGCCGCAGGTTGCGGCGGAGTCGCCTCCCACTTGCGGCGCCGTGCGCGCTCCGCACGAAACGGTACCGGCATCTGCCGCGCGAGCTGCTGCACGGCGCCCCCGACGCATGCGCCGAGCTCGGAGCCCGCCTGCCCGAGCCGCCCACCGATCTCGACGAACGACGCGACGGCCGCTGCCGGGAGGTCGACCCTCCTCCCCGGCCCCCGGTGACGAAGGGAACGACGGGGAGGTCAAGGTCGAAGGGGATGATGAGCTTGGGCGGCAGCGGCGGCGGCAACCACGGGAGCTGCGCGTGGATGAGGCCCGAAGCCCTGCGCGAGGCGGTCGGCTAGGTCCTGCCCGTGCCGCTGCACCCCACCCACGCCTCGAGCGAGATCTCCATGGATCCGAATCCCCTAGGGCTCAGGTGGAGGAAGAGACACAGGAGGATTCGCGAAGCCAAGAAGGAATGTGGAGACGATCGAAGCGGTGGGTTCAGGGGGTGGTGGGGATGCGATAACGGCTTGCTTGTCTGGGACGAGACAACGTGGATGGATGGCTGGATACTAGATTACTGGTTAAGATTCGCGCTCGCGTGACGGGGTTGGGTGGGGTGGGGTGGGACCCGCACGTCCCGTCCCGTTAAGTTCCCGTTGGGCTGTGTTGGACGGAAACGGAACGGCGGGCCATGCAAGCAGTTAAAACGGGCTAATTAGGGCATATCAGCATCTATCATATGTGGCAAACAATTAAATGAAGAAAAAGAGCGTTGCTATCTATAGACCGTTTTAACTGCTATCTATCATATCAGCCTAGTCAGCTATCTATAATAAGTCCATATCAGCATCTATCATATGTGGCAAACAATTAAATGAAAAAAGAGAGCGCTGCTATCTATAGATCTGTAGATTATCTATTAATTAAATGAAGAAAGAGAGAGAGCACTCTATTAATTAAAAATAGCTAGACATCTATATAGATTCATCATTGCAAGGGTTTACTATAACATGGTATATGAATGACATGGATCTTACTATAGAGAGCAGTTATCTTTAACCATTGCGAATGCCCTTACTTATCTCTATTGTATAAAGTAAGAGTTTCTTTCCGCGCCACTTTATCAAAATTATCCATCTTTGCCATTACTCTTTAATTACCCACCTTTGCTACTGCTCTTTAATTACTCACATTTGGCACTGTTAATGCTTTTTGCAAATAAACTTTTTATCGTAAATTGAGTTTCCGTTGCAACGCACGGGTACATGACTAGTTATTACTTATATTATAGCGGGAGAGAATGTTGGCCAAAGAGGCGAGACACGTCACCCCCTTGCGAAAAGGCCCTTAAAAAAAATAGAAATTATGTTTGGATCCTTCCATCGGTTTTTTAACAAAATAGATAAAAAAAATCAAAATTACGTTTAGGTCTTTATGTGGTTTACGTTCAGTCCTCATGTCAGTTTTTAACGGAATAGACCCTAGAAAAACGAGATTACGTTTTGGTTACGAAAAAAGTTTTTTAGCTGAATTAATCTAAAAAACGAAATTATGTTTATGTGTCTCCGTGTTTTTTTAAAAAAAACACTAACTCACCGACGGCTCATAGTAATCCACAGATTCAACAACGCCTCCTAGCAACCTATTTTTTTAAGAAAAAGTAAGAAAACCGAAATTATGTGAAAAAATCTGCCATTTTTTAAGGAAAAAACTGAGAAAACTGTGATCACGCAAAAAAACACACGTTTTCGTAGATTCGATGATGACTCTTAACGGTTTTGCACCACACAAAGATGACCCGTGGTGCCACAAATTCATCGATGACTCCTAACTAGCGCATTTTTTTAGAAAATTTTAGAGAAAAAACGATTTCGCTTTTACATCCTCACACCTATTTTTTCAGAAATAATCATCAGACTAAATTTTACATGGTACAGCGTCACACAACTAAATTTTGTATGACACCGCATAGCGCACAAACCTTTGCTAGCATGAGATGATCAGCTAGGATTATCCGCTCCATGATGGAATTTTTTTTTAATAATACATTTTTATTGAAATTTCAAAAATATTCCACAAAATTTTTTTTAAAATATACCTCATCATGCGTATTCAACTTTGAACACACGAAACTACCGTCTACATGGGTGACACTCTATCTTAGGAAACACGACTTCCACACATGAGTCTCAAGCGGCTACTTGAAGTATTGAGTCTTAGGCTCTTGATATACTTCATTTATCTACTTTTCCATGAGCTTGATGATTCCTTCTGTTATGATGATGGTAGCAGCAGGCGCTTGATGTCATCTCTTAAAGTGTGGTATATCGTTTCTACTCAAGATAACTCAGGTAAGATTTTTAACTCAATTAATGCAGAGGTAAGAGAAAGAGATTTCAAAGAAAGGACAAGAAAGAATTTTGGGTAAGGACGAAATAGAAGAATGAGATAAGTCAAGAATACATTATTCTTCTAAGTTAGGTCTTTTAATTTAGAAAATAATTTTGAAAGACCTATAGAGACGACCAACTATCTAGGGGCAAGACCTACAGTCAGTATGGCTCTGATACCACCTTTGTCGGGACCCGAATATGCAAATCCGGACCCTCTGTGTATACTGCACTAGTCCAGGATCACGCTAGTGCACACAGGCTCAACATTAGTGAATATCACAATCATACATAGCGGAATATGATAAAAACATAATATACTCAATATTAGTAGTTGTATGACCTTATGGTCAACTTACTTAGCAATGCCTCACAAGGTTTGAACAACAAATTGAACTGCTGACGGAATGAAGACGTAGATAACCCTCGGTATACCACAGTAACCGACAAGGCTCGCACCCTAAACATTCGTCTCTTCATGGTACTCCTTCTTTATATCGATGATTTTTGTAGGCAAGGGTGAGTACACCAACACGTACTCAACAAGTTGTGCATGTAATGCAATTCTATTATATCTATATGCGAGGCTTATTCCAAAGGAAGGCTTATGGTTCATAAGCAATAAGCGACATTGAAAACATATCTGATAATAGATTGAAAAGACAAGAAATAAATAGTAACAAGTAATAGATTCAGATTTCTCAAGTAAACCAAGTTTTCTCATCCTAAGTCAAGATTCCACCTTTCATGACAACTCGCAATCCATCCCAAGTTTTCAAAAAGAAATCTAAACCCTTGATTGTAATCCCGAGCTTGCTCAATACGTGAAACACGGCTATCCTAATAGATTGTACACTCTGCGAGAGGTTTGCACTTTACCCACACGACATGATCATCTTTTGTTGCCACGCGATTAACACACTTCCTTTGGTATGTCGGCGAAGAGATCACGACAAAGCCTTTACAATGCATCATCTTAACCCAGTACTACCCGCTAAGGTTTCAACACCGAAGGGTCTGAAAACCTATGAGGCCCCCCTCTTGCGCCATCTGGGTTCATTTAAAAGGATGAACCACTCCACCACGATAGTACTCAAGCTAAGACTTTGCAAATTAGTCACTAGGTTGCCCCATAACAACATGTGGTTGCATGATTGACTCAGGTCAAAGACTGCAAAGGTGTCCTTATGGTTTGATCAAAGCAAGACATACACATATCCTTTGCCCATCGGGCCCACCGAGCATCTGCCCTTGCCACTTGCTCAGACCCAAAATCATAACCACCCGGTTGATTACCAAGCACCACGTGCCATCAACAATTCAATATCGTTATGTGACATCCATTGTCACCACAACTCAATCTCATCGTGTGACCACACATGACACACAAATTCATAACATTGTTCCATATTCCATTAGTCAAAGTTATTTCTCAAAGATTCATGTACATGTGATGACGTGGCATGGCTAAGCATTCTAGTCCGATCTAATCCTCCATGTTGATTTCATTATTAACCAACTATAGTAAACCAACCTAGGGTGACAAGTGGATCATGGCATACAACTAACAAGGTAGGGTGTAATTCAAAGAATGCGATAGCTAATCCCAAACTTATGTTGAAATCATTTATACACATCAAATAACAAGTGATAAGGTAAATCAAAATAGCATGCAATCTAGTCTATGGGTGCAACATGATCAAAGCACAACTTGCCTTCGTTAAGATCCTGGTCTTGTTCTGAAAATAATTCTTGAGCTGTAAAATCCCCTTCCGAAGCCTCGCACAATTCAACGTCTACGCGAATCGAGAGAGAAACAAATAAACACCAAAACCAAATAGCAAACAAGCTCAAAAATCCAGGTAAAAACCATCATTGGAGATATCTCAATTTTATAAATCTTTCGGAATTCGAATCACCCAAATCAGAGTTTATATGCGAAAGTTATAAGGTTTTGAAGTTTGAAAATTCCTAAAAATAATCCTAATTCATAAATCCCGAATTCTTATATAGAAAAATCCGAATTTTCCCGGTCTAATGTACGAACGCTTGCGTGACTAAATATGGATCGTTGATCTTGTAATCAACGGCTAATGCAACCAATTTTACTTCTACTCATTTAAATAACATGACGACATCGGAACCCTACGATCTAAATCTAATGGTGGAAATCTTATCGTGCGGTTACCTGTTCACCCGTGTGGCGTAATCGTGTTTGTCTGTAGATGATCCAGCGGCTAGAAAAATCCCGAGCGGCAATGAACGAGCAACGGTGAATACTCGGCGATTTTCTTGGAAACTCCGATCGGCACGTCGTCGACGAAGAATCCTTCAATCGGTGACCGCAGCGAAATTTTCCGTCGATTCGACGGCGTGACCTCCGGACGACTTTTCCGAGTCGGTAACCTGCGATCCGACCCTTCTTCGTGTCCGCGTGGCGATCGTCTCGCCAAGAATTCGCGCCTACCAATCGTTTTCCGCGCTCCTTCGATCGGCTTCTGGCGTCGACCGCGAGAGCAACCGTGCGTGGATTCGCCGATCATCAGCAGCGTCGCGATGGCGATAACAATGGCGCGTCGACCTAACGAAAAAATTATTTGGCGCTTCGACTCTGGCGACCTTGCTGCTGGAGGACTCGCTGGCGTTTTGACGCAATGCCTCGGCGACGGCTGCTTTTATAGCTTCCTCTCGCGTACGCAAAAGGCAAGTGATAGGCGGCGTCGAACGGGATTTGGAATCGGCAACGTGATGCTACGGTCAGTACTTTCTAAACTGGTGCACGATTTCTTTCTTTTCTTTTTCTTTCTTCTTATTCATACTTTCTTAAAATACCCAACCACATTTGATTTATTTAAACATCCCTAAACACTAGGAAAAATTCCCAAAGAATACTTTGATACCTTATGAGTTTTATAAAACATTTTTGATACAACTTTATTCTGAATTTACTTATTTATAAATAACCTTTTAACCAAAAGATAATATACTTTTAGATTAACATAATTCAGCAAATCTCCGAAAGTTCGAGTTAAATCCAGAAAATCCAAATCGAATCCAGAAAATTCACAAAAACATATTTAGCTACAAAAACTTTATTTCAAATTTCCTTTTTATAAATATACTAATTCAAAATGATTTAAATAAATCTTAGAAAATCCAATAAATTCCAGAAAATTCATAAAAATCATAAATTGCAAGTACATAATATTTAATCATTAAAAATTTTAAAAATTGGGATGTTACAAACCTCCCCCCCTTAACAGAATCTCGACCCCGAGATTCAGGGCTAACTAGAGAATAGGTTTGGAAATTCTGCTTTCAGGTCATCTTCATTCTCCCAGGTTGCTTCATTTTCCGAATGGTTACTCCACTGAACTCTACAATGGCGAGTAGACTTATTTCTAGTCCTGTGCTCCATTATATCTAAAAAATATCTTAACTGGCTGCTCTTTGTAAGTCAAATCTGCCTGCAACTTGATAGCTTCTAACGACGTCTCCTCTGCTGGCACTCGGAGACATTCCTTAAGATGAGACACATGAAACACACCGCAGACTTCTGCTAATGACTGGGGTAACTCCAACTAATAAGCAACCTCTCCTCAGCGGCTTAAGATCTTAAATGGTCCAACCTACCTAGGTGCGAGTTTTTCCCTCGACTGGAAACCTTTTTACATTTTTTAAGGGAAGTAACTTTAAGATACACGGAATCGTTAGGTTCGAAATTCAATTCTCGTGATGGTCGAGATAACTCTTACGCCTCATGTTAAGATCATTGCGTAAATATATACTTCAAGCTCTTATGATCCATACATATCTCACATCTATTCCCAATGAGATAATGGCGCCATATCTTCAAAGCATGCACTACATTGCTAACTCCAAATCATGTGTTGGGTAATTCCTTCATGCGGCCTTAAGCGCTTTGGCCGCATAAGCTACAACCTTGCCCTCTTGCATCGACACACAACCAAGATCTGTCTTGATGCGTCCACAAGAAGATCGCACTGCCTTTACAGACATTTGGCAAGATAACACAGTGCGAGATGTTAATTGTTTCTTCAACTCACGAAAACTTTATTCATCATATCTATGACTCACGCTAGATCGTACAACTCTTGATAGTTTGAACCATAACTAAGCAGTAACCTAAAACTTTAAAGTACTATCTGACATATCTCCTTTATTACAGAAACTGGACCCATGGATCATACGGCCATATGAACATCAATTGACGACTAAACGACAAAAGACTGGAAAACACAACCCTAAACGTTCGACTAATCCTCCTCTTCACCACCTCCACTACAGATATCAAATGGAGGGTTGCAGGCTCTTGGATAGCTATCTTCATCTTCCTGATTCTGATTAGTGACGAGAGAGTCATCTCCTTGCGGATCAGCGGCGGGGTTGACGTCAGGTATTTCCAGCACAACTTCTACGGTGTCCTGGGCCTCATCTGTTGTGATATGATTGAGTCTTCCGCGTATTCTTTGTCCGAGGCGATACTCTCGATTATCTTGGTACTCGGTTACTTCTATTCTTGAGGGATTTAGTTGGGTAGTTCCTAAGTTGAAAGGAACTGGAGTAACATTTCCCTTCTTCGGACACTTGTTAGCGAAATGTCCCGGTTCATTGCAAGAGTAGCATTTCTTGATAGCGGGCTGCTGACTTCCTGTTGCTGCATTACCTACTGGTGACGGTGTTTGAAAGTTCTGAGTGGTTGGGTGAGATGACGGGGCTGATGTCTTGTTGGTCCACTGGGGTTGAATTCTGGCAAACTGTTGCGGTGTCATCCTTAACTTGATTTGGGTAGGTTTTCCTGTTTGACTAGCCATTCTACGCTTACGATCCTCTCCCAATTCTTTACGCTTATCCTCAAGGATCAAGGCCTTATTGACTAACTCTTGGAAATCAGGAAAATTATGGGTGATTAATCCCACCTGCAGTCCAGAGTTTAAACCCTTCAAGAAATGAGATTGCCTAGCCTTATCTGTAGCCACATCCTCAGGTGCATAACGTGCTAACTGTGTGAACCTATTCAGATATTCCGCCACTGGTTGGCCTTCTTGCTTTAAAGCCCTGAACTCTTCCTTCTTGAGCTCCATCATCCCTTCCGGCACATGGTATTGACGGAAAGCCATTGTAAACTCTTCCCAGGTAATTCCCTGGGGTGCTTCATGTGCTGTGCAGTAATTCTCCCACCATTCTGCGGCAGTTCCTTCCAGCTGGTGTGAAGCATACAATACCTTCTCGTTTCCTTCACACTGGGTAATGTGTAACTTCCTCTCGATGGTCCTTAGCCAATCATCGGCCTCAAGGGGGTTAGCATTGCCTGAAAAGGTTGGGGGACGTGTCCTCATGAAATCTGACAGCTTAGAATGAGAGCGCTGTCCATTATTGCCTTGAGGTACGTTGTTGTTTCCTCTGACTTGATTGTTCATATTTTGCATTTCTTTGCATCATTATGCTGCATAAGTCAGTGCTCTGTCTTGACTATAAGCTCCTAAGTTCGCACATCTACTGGTGGTCTTTGGTGGTGTTAGGGTCCCTCATTAAAGTTATCATTCTGTGAAGACCACTTCCTTGACTCGTTGTTTCCACAGGTGTTCACCATCTGCTTGATTTGTTTTTAGGAAGGATAGAATTAGCATAAGCAAGATGTAGAGATCCTAATATAGAGAAGATAGGTTTAACCCAAATAGCTTCAAAGAATCAATATTAGTAACTTGGTATGGTTGCTTATATAAGCCTAAAAGCTTTGCAACACATACTGCACACTCAGCAATCAAGAAGAACCAATTCAACCTGAACACACGAAACTACCGTCTACATGGGTGACACTCCTATCTTAGGAAACACGACTTCCACACATGAGTCTCAACTGGCTACTTGAAGTATTGAGTCTTCCGGCTCTTGATATACTTCATTTATCTACTTTTCCATGAGCTTGATGATTCCTTCTGTTATGATGATGGTAGCAGCAGGCGCTTGATGTCATCTCTTAAAGTGTGGTATATCGTTTCTACTCAAGATAACTCGGTAAGATTTTTAACTCAATTCAAGAGGTAAGAAAGAGATTTCAGCAAAGGACAAGAAAGAATTTTGGGTAAGGACAGAAATAGAAGAATGAGATAAGTCAAGAATACATTATTCTTCTAAGTTAGGTCTTTTAATTTAGAAAATAATTTTGAAAGACCTATAGAGACGACCAACTATCTAGGGGCAAGACCTACAGTCAGTATGGCTCTGATACCACCTTTGTCGGGACCCGAATATGCAAATCCGGACCCTCTGTGTATACTGCACTAGTCCAGGATCACGCTAGTGCACACAGGCTCAACATTAGTGAATATCACAATCATACATAGCGGAATATGATAAAAACATAATATACTCAATATTAGTAGTTGTATGACCTTATGGTCAACTTACTTAGCAATGCCTCACAAGGCTGAACAACAAATTGAACTGCAGCGGAATGAAGACGTAGATAACCCCTCAGTATACCACAGGCAACTGACAAGGCTCGCACCCTAAACATTCGTCTCTTCATGGTACTCCTTCTTTAGCACTGATGATTTTTGTAGGCAAGGGTGAGTACACCAACACGTACTCAACAAGTTGTGCACAGAATGCAATTCTATTATATCTATATGCAGGCTTATTCCAAAGGAAGGCTTATGGTTCATAAGCAATAAGCAGCATTTGAAAACATATACAGTAATAGATTGAAAAGACAGTAAAATAAATAGTAACAAGTAATAGATTCAGTATTTCTCAAGTAAACCAAGTTTTCTCATCCTAAGTCAAGATTCCACCTTTCATGACAACCTGCAATCCATCCCAAGTTTTCAAAAAGAAATCTAAACCCTTGATTGTAATCCCAAGCTTGCTCAATACCGTGAAACACGGCTATCCGAATAGATTGTACACTCTGCGAGAGGTTTGCACTTTACCCACACGACATGATCATCTTTTGTTGCCACGCGATTAACACACTTCCTTTGGTATGTCGGCGAAGAGATCACGACAAAGCCTTTACAATGCATCATCTTAACCCGGTACTACCGCTAAGGTTTCAACATCAGAATGTCGAAAACCTACAGGGCCCCCTCTTGCGCCATCTCGGGTTCATTTAAAAGGATGAACCACTCCACCACGATAGTACTCAAGCTAAGACTTTGCAAATTAGTCAGCTAGGTTGCCCCATAACAACATGTGGTTGCATGATTGACTCAGGTCAAAGACTCGCAAGGTGTCCTTATGGTTTGATCAAAGCAAGACATACACATATCCTTTGCCCATCGGGCCCACCCAGGCATCCTGCCCTTGCCACTTGCTCCGACCCAAAATCATAACCACCCCAGTTGATTACCAAGCACCACGTGCCATCAACAATTCAATATCGTTGCGTGACATCCATTGTCACCACAACTCAATCTCATCGTGTGACCACACATGACACACAAATTCATAACATTGTTCCATATTCCATTAGTCAAAGTTATTTCTCAAAGATTCATGTACATGTGATGACGTGGCATGGCTAAGCATTCTAGTCCGATCTAATCCTCCATGTTGATTTCATTATTAACCAACTATAGTAAACCAACCTAGGGTGACAAGTGGATCATGGCATACAACTAACAAGGTAGGGTGTAATTCAAAGTGCGATAGCTAATCCCAAACTTATGTTGAAATCATTTATACACATCAAATAACAAGTGATAAGGTAAATCAAAATAGCATGCAATCTAGTCTATGGGTGCAACATGATCAAAGCACAACTTGCCTTCGTTAAGATCTGGTCTTGTTCGAAAATAATTCTTGAGTCAGAAATCCTTCCGAAGCCTCGCACAATTCAACGTCTACGCGAATCGAGAGAGAAACAAATAAACACCAAAACCAAATAGCAAACAAGCTCAAAAATCTAGGTAAAAACCATCATTGGAGATATCTCAATTTTATAAATCTTTCGAATTCGAATCACCCAAATCGAGTTTATATGCACGAAAGTTATAAGGTTTTGAAGTTTGAAAATTCCTAAAATAATCCTAATTCATAAATCGAATTCTTATATAGAAAAATCCGAATTTTCCCGGTCTAATGTACGAACGCTTGCGTGACTAAATATGGATCGTTGATCTTGTAATCAACGGCTAATGCAACCAATTTTACTTCTACTCATTTAAATAACATGACGACATCGGAACCCTACGATCTAAATCTAATGGTGGAAATCTTATCGTGCGGTTACCTGTTCACCCGTGTGGCGTAATCGTGTTTGTCTGTAGATGATCCAGCGGCTAGAAAAATCCCGAGCGGCAATGAACGAGCAACGGCTGAATACTCGGCGATTTTCTTCGGAAACTCCAGTCGACGGCACGTCGCACGAAGAGTCCTTCAATCGGTGACACGCGCCGAAATTTTCCGTCGATTCGACGGCGTGACCTCCGCGACGACTTTTCCGAGTCCCAGCGCTTCTGCGATCACGACCCTTCTTCGTGTCACGTGACGATGCGTCTCGCCAAGAATTCCAGCGCCTACCAATCGTTTTCCCGCGCTCCTTCGATCGGCTTCCTGGCGTCGACACGCGAGAGCAACCGTACGTGGATTCTTTCGATCATCAACGCGCGTCCGCGATGGCGATGGCAATGGCGCGTCGACCCAACGAGAAAAATTCGCTGGCGCTCGACTCTGGCGACGCGCTGCTCTGGAGGACTCGCTGGCGTTTTGACGCAATGCCTCGGCGATGGCTGCTTTTATAGCTTCCTCTCGCGTACGCAAAAGGCAAGTGATAGGCGACGTCGAACGGGATTTGGAATCGGCAACGTGATGCTACGGTCAGTACTTTCTAAACGGTGCCGCGATTTCTTTCTTTTCTTTTCTTTCTTCTTATTCATACTTTCTTAAAATACCCACCACATTTGATTTATTTAAACATCCCTAAACACTAGGAAAAATTCCCAAAGAATACTTTGATACCTTATGAGTTTTATAAAACATTTTTGATACAACTTTATTCTGAATTTACTTATTTATAAATAACCTTTTAACCAAAAGATAATATACTTTTAGATTAACATAATTCAGCAAATCTCCGAAAGTTCGAGTTAAATCCAGAAAATCCAAATCGAATCCAGAAAATTCACAAAAACATATTTAGCTACAAAAACTTTATTTCAAATTTCCTTTTTATAAATATACTAATTCGAAATGATTTAAATAAATCTTAGAAAATCCAATAAATTCGAGAAAATTCATAAAAATCATAAATTGCAAGTACATAATATTTAATCATTAAAATTTTTAAAATTGGGATGTTACATGAAGTATGCATGTAATTTTGAGAGAAGAGTGTGTGTTATATAGCTACCGAAAATTTGATTTGTTTTTCAAAATATGACAAATTCGAGAGGAACTATCAAAACTTTGGGGAATCGAAAGTTCTTACGTTGACTAATTACATTGCCAACCAAGTACCACGTGGGTATGAAGTTTAGAGGAATATAATGTGACCATTCAAGATTAAGAGTAATCCTCTTGACAAAATGTATAACAACCATACTCGATGTCACTAATTTATCTTTCCAACTGGGCTCATTTTGAGTTTTTAACGATGTCAAGGAAATCATTATCTCGATCCATAAGACCATAACAAGTTTTCTCAAATTTTTTAGTATATTACACTTAATCATCTAACTGGGCAAATAGGGGTTCATATATCAACATGTATAAAAATAATATCATGACCGCATCACCTTCAATACAATCAAGCCAATTAAAGACCAGCTTGCACAAAAGCTGAAATAAGATATGAGAAATATCACCGATACCTTGGAGAAACGATATATCGGGCTTGCCACTACTAAAACTAGAAACATCACCTAATGCCCCACCAGGACTAACAATGGTTTCTAATCATACCACATTCACACACACACATATGCATTGGATTTATACAACATAAATAGCAAAAGAGGATAAACTGGAGGCACAAGCTGTTAGTCATTGGTTTGTGTCCTTTGGGAGTTCGATATGCAGACCTCGAGGATTGTCTTTGAGGAGTTTCTTCAGATCCTTGATGAGTTCAAAGCTCACCATTACCACATCGAAAATGACACATCCGGATGCCAAACCTTAAAGGAAGGGTCATCACCTTCACTTGCGTGCGAGACCTGGGCGGCGGCGGCAGGGCTGGCGTCGGCAATGGGGGCCTCAGGGAGAGCGGCAAGGCGAAGCGGGGGCCGGGCCTCGAGGATGGAGCGCGACAGCTCGAGGCGGGCGGGGACTGAGGCGGAGGAGCCCGAGGCGGAGTGGCGCAGGGCTCAGGTGCAGCGAGAGGCTGAGGAGGGCTGCTGCGGCCTCTTGGGGAAGAGGCGGCAGGGCCCAGAGGCGGAGGCGCACGTGCCGCCGAGGTGGCGATGCACCGAGGAGCCGGTTGGGGGCATGAGGGTCGAGGATGCGCTAGAGGGGGTGAATAGGCGTTTTACAAAATTGATCGCTTAATTCAATTCGCTCTAATCAACCCCTATGTCAAAACCTACACAATTATAATGCGAAGCGATAAATAGGTTTTGACAATTAAAGCCTAAATCAACTAGGCTCACTAGTGCACTAACTAAATTATGTCTCTACACAAGAATTGCTAAATTGATCAACTAAATAATACTAGCAATTCTAATTCAAGCAATTGATAAATACTCAATAATGTAAATGCTTGAAAGAAAGGAGACAAGGGACAACCGATGTTTTTTCGTGGTGTTCTGGAGACTTGCGGTCTCCCTAGTCCACGTTGAGGCTAGCCCACACTTGGACCGGCTCCGCTCGAGCACCGCCTCTTTCCACTAGTCGTGGTTTTTCACGCTGCCACGTAGGCTCAACCCGAACCTTCACAAACTTCGTGGCTTCTCACACTCGAGCTCCGCGCCGACGCCTCGCCCGTCTAGGAGTCGGCAACCTCCAAGAGTAATAAGCCGCTCCTCCGCTTGAACTTCACCGAGCACAACACATGCGCTCCGGCGATCACCAAGTGCAACACATGCACAAGGACCTCACTCAAGTGCAACACATGCACAAGAGCTCACTCAAACCACTCCTAATTGCAACACATGCAATTAGCTCACTCTTAAGCTCAAGAATCAAATGGGAGTATACAACACATGCAACACCTCACCCAAAACCTCAACCAAGCCAGCAACACTTGCCCCAAGCCCCCCAAGGGGGTATTTATAGCCCCCCACAAGAAAACTAGCCATTTTGGGGGCAAAATGGTAATCGACCTTTTATGGTACTACAGCCCTCTAAGGGCAGTGTAGTACGCCCTAACTGCGATCGGCTAACGGCTACAATCCCGGTACTACCGCCCTCTGAGGCGCGGTAGTACCGCACTTGCGGTACTACCGCTCCCACCGAGCGGTAGTGCCGGCCTTGCCAGCCAGAAAATCACGCGCACTGGAATAAAGCTACCGGCAACCAAAAGCCGGTAGTACCGCCCTTGCGGTACTACCGCCCATACCCAGCGGTAGTGCCGGCCTCAGGAGAAAATCCAGATTTAACTCGAAAAACATTTCTCCGAAAACCGAAACCCATTCTTTGAGCCTCTAGATGATCAACACATGATCAAACACACGTGCAAAACACATTTGCACCAACTTAGCTCATGCTCAAAGAATTTCAACCAAATTGCAAAAACGCATTTCGCAATCAACTCAAAGACTATTTGCAAAACGTATTAAGCAAATCAAACTCGAGTTTATGAGATTAATTCCCCTAGCCATGTGAAGGTCAACACGAGACCCGGTCAACTTGCCAACACCCGTTGCAAGCCCTACTCACATGCTCTCGAATTCCAGACTCATAAACCTCGGTTTGTTCGCTACTAACTTGCAAATAACACAATAAACACATTTCATGCTTGAGCACTACTCTTTGCAACACATGCAAAAGTCTAGCTCCAAGCAACATCAAATCAAGATGTATGAACTCTCTAATTGCAACACATGCAATTCTCTAGTTCCATGCAACACCAAATCGAACTAACACCAAAACAAAATCTCATATATGAGCTCTTTACTGCAAACACATGCAAGCCAGTATGTGGTTGTTCCCATCAATTGCAATTGCCGTTAGAATCGCCTTGTATTTCCACAAGAATGTACCATCGACGACAAAGAATGGACGGCAAGACGAATGACGCAATGCAAGGACCAGATGAAAAGAAAGCTCGACGAAATATCGAGACCCTGTTACCATCCGCTTCACTTTCTTCAAAAGCGTGTACGCGTTCGGGTTGGTTTCCTTCAAGACATCAAGCACACGAGGTAGGTTACACACGAAGCCTCATATGTGCCAAACCTCTTCTCTAATGCCTTTGCTTCGCACGCCAGCCATCGAGTAACTTATCCGGTACTTAAATGTTCTCAAGATTGCTTTCAATATAAGAACACTCAATGTCCGCTTCGATGATCTCATTGAACATCACGCTAGCGATTAGACCTGCATTCAAGTTGGTGTTTCACCGAACATTTTCTAGTCGCATGTGTGCCCATCTACCGTGATGCAATCCAAAATGTCTCGCACTTCGCTGTAAGCATGTACTGAATTCACATCCTCGTTCGCACTTCACTCGTATCTATCGGATGACAAAACAACTCGAACTCTCTCCGCGATAGTGCCCACCTCACCGCCAACTTCAACTCGGAATTGTTTGAAAACTTGATTCAAATTAACGGCATTGCTACCATACTCCCAACGCGACTCATGCCCCCACAAAACTTCCATACTAGCTTTGTTTTTCTGCTCCACTCGTCAGTGATGGGTACATCCGCTCCCAAAGATACTATGCATTTCATCATCTCTCTCTCTTCCTCATCTTCGTCGATGTCATCATCACACTCCAACATTTCGTTTCATCTTGCCTCGCCATATGGTCCACCAACTCCAATTGATCAACAATTTGCTCGATTTTCTCCCTTCATCTGCCCGACCTTCGCGTGTCTGCATCCTGTTATCATCCTCATTGCTACCTCGGTAGGCACCACTACTGAACTTGACGGTTGTGGCCAGCGTCTTGCTTTGCCACGTCGCTAATAATCACCTCTTCTCTAGGAGCACTTTGCACCAGCATTACACATTCAAGGCTAGATCCCTTGCACCACCTTAACCATTTACGCCACAAGTCGTCCGATCTATTTTCTTCAACTCCCACAGATGGTCACCCTTACTACTGCGTGAATCGACTTGAATGGTACAGTAAACACTTGCATCCGAGGAAAAATATTTGGTCAACCAAAGCTTTATATCACGGATGCTAACTATATTAGGACATAAGTGTTCGCTATTGTATTTAAAACTGCTCAAATCAACACTATTTTGCCCAATTTTTATTTCACCGTCCATAATATACCTAAATTTCATTTGCATCAGGCATTCTTTGCGACGACATAAACAAAATTAGTTTCTAGATCACCACTAACATTTAATATCACTAACTAAACAAAATTAATTTTTATAACACTCCTAACATTTCATATCGCTAACCTAAACTAAACAACGCTAATTAACAAGAATATCTAACTACAGTGACAAAATTTTATCACTAATTAACAAGAATATTAACTAATTAACGAGTAATATCATTCGAATATTTCTAACATTGAATATCTAAATCGCTAAAATTCTCGCTAACATTGAATATCTAAATCTCTAATATTCTCGCTAACATTGAATTTCTAAATCTAAATCGCTAACTAATAGCTAATTCACAAAAATATTAACTACACATCTAATGATTTATAATAGCCACTATCAAATTAACAAAAATTACAAATTGCGAATTTACCTTCTTTTTCTCTTCTTTCTTCTTCCTCTTCCTCCTCCTCTCTCTCCACTCTCTCCTCCCGGCGATCTCCTCTCTCTCCTCCTTCTCTCTCCTCTCCTCTCTCTCTACCGCGTTCTCTCCTCTCTCTACGCGCTCTCTCTCCCCTTCCCTCTCTCTCCCTCTCCCTCTCCCTCTCCTCTATTTTTCTCTTGCCTTGCCTTCTCTCTCTCTTCTTCTCGAGATCGAGCGCTCGATCGATCATGGC
This sequence comes from Guadua angustifolia, assembly GCA_036346375.1. NCBI lineage: Eukaryota > Viridiplantae > Streptophyta > Magnoliopsida > Poales > Poaceae > Guadua > Guadua angustifolia. The sequence goes on from CM070508.1 coordinate 1,867,573, forward strand.
GAGTATTAATCACGAGTAGTCGCCACACGCTCGGCGACTACTAGTAATCTCCTACACTCGGCGACTACTAGTAGTCGCTAAGCAACTAGCTACTACTAAGTAGTCGCCAGCGGTGTGGCGACTCTTCTGATCTGGCGACAAGCCGGCATCACCGGTGACCGCGGGATTACGGTATAGTCGCCAAGCGGTTTGGCGACTACCTATTATCGCCAAACCGTTTGGCGACATAATATCGCCAAGCGGTTTGGCGACGGATATTATTTCTGCAATTTTTTAAAAGCGTGTATTAATGTCGCCATTTTGAATTAAAATAATATTATTTTAAAAAAATTCGGCATTAGCCTCAACCCCATGGTTTCCGAGAAAAGTTTGCAGGGGAATTCTGCGCAATTTCTTGATTTCTCTGCTTGTAACCTTCTCTCGTTGAGATCAAGAATATCAAAGATCATTCAGATGGAGGAGCATAGTGTATATTTGTACACCAATATTATACTGGTAGTATACAGTAGATAGTAGAAATTTAATCTAGCCGTTGATTTATTAAAGGTGTTTCTACTATTGTACTACTAGAGAAAGTATAAATAAACTCTAGCTAATATGATCTATTGGATAGAAAAGAATAAAAGATTCATATTAAATTTAATGTACCGTAAAAGAGCTCAATATGCAAGGAAACATTAGTGCTGTGAAATGGAGAACAATTCGGTGTCAGCGTCACCATTTCCCTGTCATGTCAGTTGCCTGCACCAGGTGTTCAGCGTCGTTCAGTTCGATACATGCCATCTTTTCTTTGATGTTTTTTACCAGCTCATATGTTGACTTTTGCCACAATGTTGTAGTGTAAAGTGAGGTCATTTTCAGTAAATAAACACCTTCTTCAGGAAACAGAGTGAGACTGCGAGATTATACTCGCAATGGACACCGTTACTCCCTCGCCCATTGTCAACCCGGGGCTTCCCAGGCTAATCAAAGCTCCCGCGCCGGGCGTAGTGGATGGGCGAGCAAGCGCCCTGTGCCAAACCTTCCGAATTCCTTCGCCAAGATGGCACAGAACTCCTGCTGCCGCTTGGCTCGCCACCGTCGCAAAGAAGGTCCGCCTCAAGCCTCAAGCGGTTAAATCGACTTGTTCGACCGCTCGCCTGCTGAATCCATCGAGGCGCTCAAGGTCATCGCCACCTTGACGACTCGCTTTGAGCTTATGCAAGCACTTCGCACCACCCAAGATGACGTCGCGATCGCCGCACGCCGATGATCTCCTCATCGATGCCTAGCTCCGTGCTCTTCCGCGCTTATTTTGCGCTCGGATGTATTTTGCGTTTATGGATGCTTCTGTCTGCCGGCCGCTCCTGGCGCTACCTTATGTGCGGTGCTTTATGCCCGCGCTATGTCTGTCTGTCCTTCCTCCGGCGTCTTGCTATAGTTCTATGTCGCTTTTGTATCAACGACGCTTCTTCACAAATGTTAAGGCCCTTGTTGGCGCCCTTCCGGACAATTGCGACCAACCTGCTTCTCTCGGACCATTCCATCCCCATGATGAATGCTGCGTGCTCTCGAATGTTCAGTGGTCTCAACGCCTCGCCAGACGCCACCGTTATCAAACCTTGCTAAATATCCGGCCGGCAATTGTCTGTCTGCAGGAGTCAAAACTTCAAAGCGTTGATCAGTCCATCGTTCTGCAAATTGGAGGGCAGCGTCTCGCCTCTTTCTATTGCCTACCGGCCCAAGGCACTAGAGGAGGTATTCTGCTTCTTTGGGACTCGGGATTAGTTCGGGTCTCCAACCCTGTGGCCCGTACCTTTTCCCTTTCGGCTTCCGTATCTCTCCTATCCGACGAGTCTTCTTTCTTGCTCACCACGGTATATGGCCCTTCTGCTGATCAGGACAAGCCTCTTTTCTTGGAGGAGATTGCTTCTGCTCCTGCCCCACAGACCCCCTGGCTCCTTCTCGGCGACTTCAACCTCATTTTCGAGGCAAGGGATAAAAACAACCCTAACATCAACGCCGACTCATGTCGCGTTCCGTCTCATCGACAAATGTGCGCCGACATTCCTCTTCAAAAGAAGGTTCACTTGGAGCAACGACAGACAAAACCCTCGCCGCAAGCTCGATCGAGTTTTCGAACCATGAATGGGGCGTGCTCTTTTCAAACCACCTACAAGCTCGGCCTCTTCCATGTCCGGATCCCGCGCCCTTCGGCATGTAACAACGGCTCCCAAAATCCTGGTCCTTTGTTCTCACTTGCGTGCATTGGACCGGACCTAACAGGGCTAACAGGCTGAAATCAAAGCATCAATGGGCCGTGGGCTCAACTGTATTTGATACTCTCGGGTACCCGTATCCGCCCAAGATCTTCGGGTATTTTCCGGGTAGTGCTCGCTCTGAATCCGACGCTCAGCTATCCGGGTATTATCCGTATCCGATCCGAGAAAAAATTACCCATATCCGTATCCGAAAAAATGGGTAAAAACACTACCCGTATCCGATACCCGACGGGTAATACCCGACCCGTTTTCACCCCTACATATCACCCCACCTAGGTCCGTCTATGATCCGAGGGACCCATAGTAAATATATGATATGTGAACTTTTTAGCCACGGGTTAACCCAAAAGAAGATATCGTATGTGCTTGTCTCACTACAAAATCAAGCTAAATAAACTACATGATCAAAACGAGAAGCCCATAACATAATATAAACTAACTAGAAAAAGACACAAGCTCATAGCCAGTTTAATTTCTATGCATGCGGGCATCCTCGGGCCGTCTCGTGCGTGAGCAGCGCAAGCATTGCAAGGGCTCGGTGCTTCGGATCCACGGCGGTGGTCAGCGCAGAGGTGCAGCGACCATCGTGGAGGCGTGGTGGCCAATTTCTTCATTGATTTTGAAAGTTTGGATCGGTGATTGGTTTCTTGCTTGGATCGGTGATCGCTTGGATTGGCGGCGCTCGCTTGGTTTCTCGCTTGGATCGGTGATCGTTTGGATCGGCGGCGCTCGCTTGGATCGCTGCGGATTCCATCTTGATTAGATGAGATTGCCAATTTCTTCAGTGAATTTGAGCGAAGAGTGAAGGGTGATTCGTCCCTGGTTGAGGCGACGCTATGGCGGTCGTGCTCGTTCCTTTCGGATGGCCTTCCTTGCGAAATCTATTTCGGATGAAAGGAGGTGCAATTTGCAGGGTGAGTTGGATTGTGCAAGGTATCGTCTTTCTTTTTCAAATTTGGAGAAGATGCATTTGTCGCGGAGATTTTCGGCTCCTTTTGCCGGAGGCAAATTCCAGTCCTCTTGCAGCAATGCTGGCCTTGTTCCTGAGTCCAATCTCGGCGATGTGCAACCGGATGTGCAGGATATTGGGCGATGATGCTTTAAGAATCAATTTAAAGCAGTCATGGCAGGCGGAACGGCGGCTGCTGGTGGCGATCGATTTAATGGTTGCACTATGGTGGTCCACTTTGTCCGCTTCGTGGTGGTCTTCGTCCCCAAGATTTCAAGTTGGTGGTCATGGACGGTATGGAGTTCGTGATCGCGTTCAAGATTTTGGGGCGCAATGATTCAAATAGCGGTGTTCTTGGTGGTGGCGCCGAATGTTGGAAATCAGTGTCCGGATTGCTTACGCGAGAAGATTTCGATGATGTTTTCGCTAAGCAATACAATGAAAAGGGGAGCTCTGCGATCCAGCTGTAGCAATCAAGGCTTCTCTTTTTCCTTTTTGTTTTGTTTAAAGGTGTGTGCTTCTTGTTAGCGAGGGAGAAATTTTAAGGACTTGTATCATCTTGATGTAATGTTCTTGAAATTAATAAAATATTCCTTCATCTAAAAACAGTAGCTACGAGAGGTGCACGTAGCTCATAAAAGATACTCTAATTATAGGTGAAAAATAATACAGATGATCCATCACACATGACATCTAGGCAAAGAAATTAGCAAAAGGCCAAGAGATTCTCTGAAAACAAGCAGAATAGAGACTTTTTAAAGAAGATAAAAAATTTACGTTCAGATAGTACTTTTAATACATCCATTAATTTTTTCTTACCTCTTGGTACTATTCAATGTAAATATTGGCACATCCTAAAGATTGTAAAAAATCTCTACAGAATTCTAAAAAACAAAGCAGAATAGAGACTTTAACATCATTGGGAGATACAAACATTGTTGGAAAATTAGGTATATTAATAATAAATCTATTTCGAAAATAAGATATAACGATCATTGAAGATAGAACAGATAAAACAAGTAAACTAGATAGAAGCAATATGCCAATTGCAATATCTATCTCATCCATATTATTAGATAAACAAAATATAGATGCGGTTCATGTGCGTTACCTAGATAACGCGAAGACGTAGCTGAACCAGTAGTAGATGTCGATGAAGATCAGAAGGCGATGTAGGTGAAACTGATCGTCGGTGAAGAAACCAGCGAGCAGTCGCATAAAAACGCTTTCTAAAAATGTGATTCGCCCTCTTCCGGTGCAGGATCTCAAGGGCGAACGTTTCGAAGACATGCTCTCCCAACAGCCAGTGCACACCGGTGAAGGGACAGGAAAGACGGAGGCAACGTAGTACTGAGGGAAAATAAAAGATTCGAGAAATAGATCTGATCTCTGTTCTGCGTATATATATAACAGAGACACAATATGAGTCAGTGATTCGTTCGTGCAGTTAATACCACGTTAACGTAATCGTGTTGACTACTTAGTCCGACACTGCAAAAACTGTAAAAGAGAACTGCACCTGTGCAAGCCATCGGATCCAATTTCACTGCACCATTCACGCGCATGTCATGTACGCACCCTGCCTGGCGTGGCAAGGTGAGCGAGCGCATGTGTTCTCTTCTTTCTCTCTTGATGCTCTAGCATGGTGGAGGGAACCTCACCTTATAAGGTGGTCTTCATCCATCTCCACTAGTAATATAGGACTATTATATTTTCATCTCTCTTCCACCTAATGAGCCTTTTGGGATTTTTCAAGAATTATTTGTGAATTTAATAGGCCTAGCCTAAATAATTCCAACAATTCCCCACCAGATCCCATAGGTCCCATAAGTCTTTGCATGTTCCCAAGTATTATTTTTATACCAGCTTTCGATGACAATGGACTATGCCTTGAATTGCACCTAGACTTTAAGCTACATTCATTTGCAACTTGAACAATGGATTATACCTTGAATTACAAGTTTTACGTGAACAAGTTTCACTTAAAGCCTCGATTGATATTAGGCTGTTGACAGTCCACCCCTCGGGTGGAGCGTGTAAGTCATACTTCTTGGCCTCTTCATGAGTTTCTTAGAGAGTACCCACGTCTCACGAACTGCGTCCAACAGTCAGACTCATATAGGTGTGTTCTTTCAACAATGCTCTGTGGGACAAGATCTTTATTTGTGTAAAAACCAACAGAACACATTAAGACCATAGTCAACCTACCTCACAGTTCTTTAGAGTACAATATCCTTCATGGAGTGGGATGTAGAATATACCCTTCTTCAGTTAATCCAACAGCTTGTTATTACCCAGGTGCTAATTTATAGGATCTCCAATCACATAGCTTGGGTTATCTCTGTGGTTAACTATTTGGTAGGTCTCATTCCCATCTCCCTAGATGTACTATCTACCACATTTCATGATAGACCATTTGTAAATGGATCTACCAGATTTTTAACGGTTTGGATGTAATCCAAAGCTATCACCCCGGAGTTTCTAAATTTCCTGATAGATTTCAATCGTCTTTTAACGTGTCTTGAGGACTTCATGTTATCCTTCGTACTGCTTCACTTTCACGATAACCGCTTGATTATCACAGTTCATAAGGATAACCGTGATCGTTTTTCAACCGCCGGTAAGTCCATCAAGAGCTCACGAAGCCATTCGCTTGACAAAGGATCGTATCCAAAGTGAAGAAACTAGCGAGCAGTCGCGTGAAAACGCTTCCCAAAAATGTGATTCGCCCTCTTCCGGTGCAGGATCTCAAAGGAGGACGTTTCGAAGACCTGCTCTCCCAATAGTCGTGCGCGATACTGAGAGAAGGTAAAAGGTTCGAGACATAGATCTGATCTCTGTTTTGCGTATATATATATATAACAAAAACACGATATAAGTCAGTTACGGATTCCGTGTAGAATCCGCTCCACGATTCAAGTCGCACGTATTCGATGCGATCACTTGAGGCCCTCCTCCAACGGGTTTACTTTCGCCGTGATGCATACCGCATCCAATTCAACGGAAGCATCCCGAGCACTTTCCAGCACACAATCTGGACGGCTTGGGCGCCTCAACGCATTAAAATCTTCTTCTGGCTCGCTCAACAAAACCGCATTTGGACGGCGCAACGTCTTCAAATCAGAGGCTGGCCAAACCAGTATTTCTGTCTCATGTGCTGTCGCAACTTGGAGACGACCTCTCACCTCTTCCTTCATTGCGACGAAGTTCGACGCATATGGGCCTCCATTGCGGATTGGATTCGTGCGCCAACTCTTCACCCAAACAACTGGTGCCATGAGGTGGATCTTCAGCGTTGGTGCCTCCAACGCGTCTTCTCCTTCTCGGCCCACGAAAGGGACTCAAGTCTATTATTATCCTAACCTGCTGGCACTGGTGGAAGGAGCGGAACAACAGAGTTTTCCGCCACGAATGGACAAATCATGATCAAATCTTACAGCAAATAAAGGACGAGGCCACCTCCTGGGTTGTTGCGGGAGCGTCGAAGCTTCAAGGCCTGCTAAGGAGTCTCTAGCCTAGGCTTCCCCTTACCCCCCCCATGCCCTAGGTGCGGCCTTCGCACCTTGTAACTCTCCTTCTTTGTAAGGGTTTCTCCTCATCTTAATATATGCACGGCGTCCGCCGTTTTCAAAAAAAAATATACTCGCAATGGAGTAATTTACCGTTTATTCCAATGAAATAGATCCAGAGATTCGTGGACAATCATCTGAAACGACGGGGACATCGTATCACGTATTCTAGTAGCAGCAGCACTATGTCTGACCTAATCCTACATCAGGTACGACAGGCCCCAGATTTGTCTGCACTGTACAGCTCACTACCTGTACCTGTATACAGTCTGTAAGTTTCAGAGTTGAACACCGATCAAAATAAGAAGACCGATGAAACATGTTCCGCTTTCATGATCCATGTGAACTTGCGACTGCTCCATGGAATGAGCCGTCTACAGGTGAAAGATGCTCAGCATCTCCTGGCTGAACTGCTAAGAAATTCTGCATCACATGCACCGGCAGTAGTGACGCTAGTTGAAATGCAATGAACAGCCTAACCAATGATGCAAGGGCTGGGATTAGTTTTGCACGCGATGCACTGAAGACTTTGTTGTCCTTCCCTTGCAAACGAGACCAGGGGGGGGATACCGTTAAAGCACCAGAGCGGGAAAACAAAGGTGCATAAACTGTTCAGTGCTGCTATCCAAAGACCGCTCTTCCTGTTTTGCAGACTGCGCTATATTCGTGAAGAAAATGCATCGGTACCTTGGCAATCCCAAGAAGTATCTTAGTAAATTGCAGCTCACGATCGTTTTAACACTGCCTCTGAGACAAGCAACCGAGTCAGCCAGTTCCAGATAGCTCGCGTAGGGAGCTTCAGGATACTGTGAAACTTCAGGAATCTGGGATAGCAAGTGAGAACCATGCATGTTGTCCAGCGCGATGGGGAAGTACGGGGACACGCTGCGCCAGCGCGTGGGGAGCGCCAGGTTCCGGCCAGGGACGCCGTCCGGGAGCTCGCTGATGCTGACGGCGCCGTCCTGGCGGCTTTGGGCGCCCTCTCCTCCATCGTGCCGTCGTGCGGCAGCGCGAGAGAGAGGTGCATTGCGTCGTGCTGTGATCGTATTCAAGGTGCAGTGCATTCTTGGAATTCTTTTAATTTAATATTTATTTTAAATCTTTTTTTCAACAAAAATATGCCCCCGTCGCCGGAATACAGGGCGATCGCCCCATATTCAGGCGATAGGGACCTGATTGTAAAAAACGCCCATATTACGAAACATGTATGATAATAATTATACGGGAATTTTTACAATCAGATCCCTATCGCCCGAATGTGGGGCGATCGCCCCATATCCGGGCGACGGGGACCTATTTTCGTAATATTTTTTTCCGTTGATTATTTTTGAAAAAAGATCTAAAATAAATATTAAATAAAAAAATTCGTGTATTCTTGTAGGCGGGAGAGGGAGCCAGGGAGGCCTCAGATGCTATTGGGCTGTTTCGTTTTGGTGCAGCCTGCAAGAATCCGATGGGTCAGCACGATACCCAGGCCCTGGCCCTGCAGTTACTGCTTGCCACGAGTGGGCGATCAAGCATGGATTAGACACGTCCAACTGCTGGTCTACATGTGGTTCAAGACTAAAAAAAAAAAAGCTTAAGGGCTTGTTTGATTCGCGGCTAAATCTTCAGGTTAGACAGGTTTAGATAAGTTTAACTGAGTTAGACATCCATTTGATTCATGTTAGACATCCATTTGGTTCATAGAAATATGATAAGATTATGTTGAAGCTACTAGATCCCACACATCTGTGACTCAAAAAAGTGTGATAAGATTCTTGTTTGCTTGCCAAAATGTGGCTTCAATTTTGATGACATAACCTAGACAAGTCTGACAAAAGTTACTCTGAAATATGATAACTTTAGCATATAAACCAAACAGGGCCTAAATGCACCGGTACAATGCTGATAATCTGGTTTTAAGGGAATACTATTGCGTAAAAGCGCACCAACTTCAGGCCGCTATATAACAAAACCCATTTACTTACTTATAAACAGTGCGGCAACAATGCAGGCTCTTTAATCACCAATTATGACAGAAATGCGGTCCATCGCATTGACCAATGACGGCAGCAGAACCATTTTTATCCATATACCATACACAATTTGCCACGGCAATACAAGTATTAATTCCAGTGACGGTGACAGGTAAATGGGTGTCAAATTATCTTGCATAATCATTCCTGCACCAACTTCAGTAGTTTCTTTCCGATCGAATTGAGACTTTGGTGCTGAGCCTAAGGGGGGCAAAAAGGAGCTTCAACCCACTTCTGCCAATACACTTCATAGGTAGGGAAGCTATCGCCACAAACATGTTGTATGGACACCGTGCAATATATACAGTGGTATGTACAGCTTACAAGGGAAACGTTAGAACTCAAAACCTCCGTTCAACTGAACAGATACAGATGGCCTTGCCAAACTGTTAAGGGGTGTTTCCAAGGTGATTACTACTCCCGAACTGCCGACTTGGCCATTCCACTTGGATCGCCCAAGCTGCCATAGCACCACACAAGGACATCAATCAGCAGTAAAACGCTTAGAAAAGAAACGCTTACATAACAAGATCTGGTGGGCTTACAGAAAGAGCTGTGAAAGCCGATGGATGTCTTGAGCAAGAGAAACCACACATTACATTGAGTTCCTCCTTCAACGAATGGACAAACTCTGTCCTTACTCCAGGATCACTTCCTCCAAAAGTGGGGCAAACACTAGCGCAAGTGGTTCCACGAATGAGATTATTTTTAAAGGTGCACAACAGATTATGCAAATAAAAGAAATTGCGGCCAGGATTTTAACAGAAGTAGCAACCAAAGCAGTTTAAGCACTCGCTAGCTACCATTGTTTTCTCCTGATTGTAAAAACAGAAAACAACTTAAGCAATATGGACTGTCAAATGGGAACCAATGAACACGATCATGCTGGGTGCAATATACTTAACAACACATGGAGCATGATTCAATTGACATATTTGGCCATTGTTCCATTCAGCACCATTTACTATTAACAAAATGACAATAACATGCAGAATCTACAGGCAAACTTCCCACCAGATGCCTGCTGCCAAGATGCTTAATGACCAACCCAGATAATCTATTCAACAAATAAACACACACACATGCTTCAGACAACAAATCAATAAGGCCACCGATCCTACAATTAAAACACATTGCATTGTCAATAACAGCAATCCACCCTTTTACCAAGCTGAGACACTAACTATGGCTTTGAGCGAGTGTTTAGATTTACCTACCTGACTTGGATGCTGGGCCTCACCATAAGGCCAGACCTTTTCCATGCTGCGGCTTGGGCAACTCCAAATGAAAGAGAATTGTCAGGCCATCGAAACATAGGGGTAAACCTTGTGCCTTGTTTACTCTTCAAAGGAAAAGTAGTAGTAAATAAAAAAAAGTGAAAGAGTTAGGAGCAGATTGCAAGAGGATTGAGTAATGTTAAATTGATATAAATCATAAAATAACATGATGCATCTTGTTGCTGTTCCATACTATTTATTTCTAAATTTACAAACACAAACAAAATTACACACATAGCATCAACTAACCTTGAAGGAGAAGCTCAGTTTTGTTTCTCCAGGACATTTTCCATGAGCTTGAAGCAATCCACCAAATAATGGGAAAAAACCACTTGCTGTTACCCCCTCACCAGCAACATATGTTAATTGCCCATTTGGGAATTGCACATCCATGAAGGACTGGGGGAAAAAACAACTAAGTTAAAATCATAACACGATAGCAAGTATTATTACTTATCAGTATCAGTAGGGTGATGACCTATTGCAAATTTGCTAGCTATACAATGGCCACTGGCCAGTCAATGCACTTCCACAAAAAAGTCATTAAAAAAATATTGCATTCCTTTTAGGCTTACATGCTCCCAGCAAATTAGAAAATAAGATGATTGCACTAATCATGATTGAGTTCCATTTTTTTTCAGTTTCTCTATAACGCTCCACATCCAAAGTCAATTATAAAGCTGATTACATTAAAAAAAACCAATAATAACCATTGTGAAAACATGTATCCTTTGATCACATCGTGGCAAAACACATGGGGCAAAGCATGCTTAACATCTGTATAGCTGGTCCAATTATCCAGCCATTGTTCTTTATACAGAATGATGATCCTCAAACATTGGTCTATAATATTGCCATACAGCTGAGACCCGATAGATAGTAGGAAACAGAAGGGAACGCGATCTGCAAACAGAGAGAGCAAAAAAAAAAGAGAGATTAGGGGGAAAAAACATGTGTACTTACACAAGCTACAGGGTTGAGGCACATCATCGACATCAGCAACCATTTTCTATGTTTTGACCAGATTGCTGGACATAAGGAGTGCATTCCATTCTACAATAAATAAATAAGTTTTATTACAGATGTGTAACAAAACATAAACCAGCACATGCACAGGAACAGCTTGTATGGGCAGCAACATTCTAGCAAATACTGGATGGATGTGCTCAATGATTTAACAGAAATAAGTCTGCATAATATTTACCTGCAAATATGCAAAATAGTTCTAACGCATAACCATGACCATGAATTAGTTGAATTCATCATCGTAAATCGTTTTGTATATCTGAATACAAAAATATTGTGATGATTTTTTCACATCTTACACTATAGTGCTCAGCAGGACCATAAAACAGGATTACAGGAAGCTTCAGAGATTATCATTAATCAAACAAAATTACCTTGTGATCATAACCATACCAAAGAAGGTGTTGCTTTGACAGATGAACAGGTAAAAGAAGTGTAGAGTCTCGAACAAAAAGTAAGGGTCCCAATTGAACAAGCAAAAGAGGTGCAGTGTCATTTCCCGAAGTTGAACCACCCCGTGATGATTCTAACCTCCAAAGGTCTCCACGTGCAACTACTGAACCGTCAAAGTTATGGTGCCTGGTATTGTACGTTGCTGAGATATTTACAGTTCCCTGCATCAACATCAATACAAGGGTTATGATTTGTACTTGAACATACGAATATGTTTCACATTGCACCCCTAGTATAATTAGACACTTCAAAAATCTGTACCAATATCCATCATACATGTGGAGCAAAAAGGCATAACCTTTGATATAACAAAAACATAAGTACATAACTGAACTACATGTACAACTAAATTACGAGTATATAGAGACAATCTATCTATTGAAATGCAAAACCCATTGTGAACATATTAAATTTAAGATAAGCACAAACAATTAAAGCACCAAAGCCTTCTCAAATCTCAACATTCACACATAATCCACAGTGCTACACCTAAATCAACCATACACCTAAAAGTTTCCTTTTTCAGAATACCATACATCTAAAAAGTTTACATTTAAGAATCATCTAACTGCCCGTGCTTCCAACATGGGCAGATCCAGCATGTGGACATGGGTGTACAAATGTACACCCAAAAATTTTGACAAAAAACTATTATATAATAAGTATATTATGTGTATATACTAGTAAGTGAGCTCAAAAATACATATTTCAACCTCTAAGTCCGTTTCAACCCATTCCACTCACTCCCTTTCCCAATCTTTCCTACATGGCCTAATCATCCAAAGTCCAGTCTTCCTCCATTCCTCAAGCCTAACACCCAACTTCGTCTCCATTCTGCACACCCCATGCTCTCTCACTCTCTCTGTGACGGCAACGACGGACGATGGCCACGGGGTAGGTACAAGCCGTGAGGAGTAAGGCAGCGGACGAGCGCCGAGCAGCCACCGGCACCGGCAAACGGACATATGATGTAGGGTAGGCAATGGAACAAGGAGCGGCGCGTGACAGGGTAGCTCTAGCCCCTTGTGGTCGCAGCGAGCACCGACTTGGGAATGGAGGGTGTGACACTAGTGACGATCGACAGGTTAGGACGGTAGTGTCCGGTAGGGCAAGGAGCAGCACGTGTTGCAGGTAGCCATGTGGGCGCGGCGAGCATGAGCCAGGGATGGAAGGTGCGACGCCAGCATCGACTAGCGGTGGCAAGAAGCAGTGCGAAAACAACAAGCAACAACTGAGCATTTGGCGTCGACAACCCTACGAGTTAATTTCATTCTTGATTCCCTAGTATGAAATCTCCAATTCGCAAACCTATCAACATTATGTTGATTTGTAACTGTAAATCGTGATTTTTGAAATGTACCATGTAGTGCATTCAAAAATGAAGAGGAAGCATGTAGATTTTAAATCCGCAATTCACAAATCTCTAAATTATTTCTGGTATTATCTCTAGTAAGAAAATTTTGTTCCTTGTATTTTTTATTATCTCTAGTAAGAAAATTTTGTTCTTTGTATTTTTGATATTACGAACCTTTATATTTTATATCGAACAGTATTTTTGTAAATCCGAACGCCCATTTTGAAAATTCTGGATCCGCCACTGGCTTCCAACGAGAATGGCATAGGTGAGTACGTAATAGAAACAAAGTAATTATGAAGCAAAGTCGATCATATGTACCTTAGCCTTCTTAAAGTTCCCCAAAGTCCCAATCTCGCATCCAAACCCGTCCTCCTCCTCATCCAACCCGTCCGCACCCCCCGACCCAACCCCGCTCGCACTAGCTGCAGTGGCCACCGCCGCGGCCGCGGCCGCAGCCTCGAGGGGGCCTCTGTCTCCGACCCTCTCCGACGCGAGCCCGCTGCCCGCAATTCTCTCCACAACGATCCCCACCTCCCCCTCGTCCGCCGCGGCCGCAGGTTGCAGCGGGGTCGCCTCCCACTTGCGGCGCCGTGCGCGCTCCGCACGAAACGGTACCGGCATCTGCCGCGCGAGCTGCTGCACGGCGCCCCCGACGCATGCGCCGAGCTCGGAGCCCGCCTGCCCGAGCCGCCCACCGATCTCGACGAACGACGCGACGGCCGCTGCCGGGAGGTCGACCCTCCCTCCCCGGCCCCCGGTGACGAAGGGAACGACGGGGAGGTCAAGGTCGAAGGGGATGATGAGCTTGGGCGGCAGCGGCGGCGGCAACCACGGGAGCTGCGCGTGGATGAGGCCCGAGAAGCCCTGCGCGAGGCGGTCGGCTAGGTCCTGCCCGTGCCGCTGCACGCCCACCCACGCCTCGAGCGAGATCTCCATGGATCCGAATCCCCCCTAGGGCTCGGAGTGGAGGAAGAGACACAGGAGGATTCGCGAAGCCAAGAAGGAATGTGGAGACGATCGAAGCGGTGGGTTCAGGGGGTGGTGGGGATGCGATAACGGCTTGCTTGTCCGGGACGAGACGACGTGGATGGATGGCTGGATATTCACCAATATATGGCGCCTGGGCTAGCCGGATGGAGAGGCTGTCCAGGTGTAACCCTTGCCTTTTTTGCGAAAAACCTCCTACTTTTCACCAAATTACGGATAGGTCCCTCGAAATTATGAATAGGTCCTTCACGATTTTTTGTGAGGGGAAGATTTTTTAAAAATGATCGCGTTTGGGTCCCTCGTGTGCTACTTTACGGAAAAAACCCCCGTTAAATTCAAATCGCGGACATGCCCTTTTCTAATTTTTCAGGATAGCGGACAGGTCCAAAAACGTAACAAATAGGTCCTTGCTCCTTACGTCTAGGTCCTTTCTCCGTTTTTCACGGAAAAAATGTTTTCATCACCAGAAATATGTGTGCAGCTCTAAGAAGGTTGTTATCACGTCTAGATCCTAATTTCTCCGTTTTGCCCGGAAAAGATGTTTTCGTCACCAGAAATATGTGTGCAACTCAAAAAAAGTTATCGTCACTAATAATTTTTCGCCCTTTTCCCTCTAGACTATTTTTCCACCTCGTTTTTTCACCTCGGTCTCCGATATTTCTCAAACAATTCGTCGAAAGATATATTTCTACAACTCTAACTCTTTATTTTTTCCCCCATAACTCGATTTCTGCTGTTTTCCGGTGTAAGAAATATGTTGAAAATCGTGTTTGCGTCATTTTATCGATTTTTTCCCCACATCCACACAACACGGCGTGCAGTAGCACGCTACCATGCCTAGTACTATACTACTGGTTAAGATTCGCGCTCGCGTGACGGGGTTGGGTGGGACCCACACGTCCCGTCCCGTTCCTTCCCGTTGGGCTGTGTTGGACGGAAACGGAACGGCGGGCCGTGTAAGCACTTAAAACGGGCTAATTATTTATCTCTACTATATAAAGCAAGAGTTTTTTCTCGTGTCACTTTATTAAAATTATTTACCTTTTCTACTACTCTTTAATTACCCACCTTTAGCACTACTCTTTAATTACCCACATTTGGCACTGTTAGTACTCTTTGCAAATAAACTTTTTATCGCAAATTGAATTTCCGTTGTAACATACGGGTACATGACTAGTTATTACTTATATTATAGCAGGAAAGAATGCGGGCCAAAGAGGTGAGCCACGTCACCCCTCACGAAAAGGCCCTTCAAAAAATTAGAAATTACGTTCGGATCCTTCTCTCGATTTTTTTAACAAAATAGATAAAAAAATCAAAATTACGTTCAAATCTCTGTGTGGTTTACGTTCAATCCTTACGTCAGTTTTTAACGGAATAGACCCTAAAAAAATAAAATTACTTTTTGACTCCAAAAAGGTTTTTTAGCTGAATTAATCTGAAAAACGAAATTATGTTTATATCTCTCTGTGTTTTTTTTTTAAAAAAAAACCACTTACTCACTAATGGCTCATAGTAATCCACAGATTCAACAACGACTCCTAGCAACCCATTTGTTAAAGAAAAATCAAGAAAACAGAAATTACATGAAAAAATCCGCCATTTTTTAAGAAAAGAATCCGAGAAAAATGAGATCACGCAAAAAAAACACTTTTTCACATATTCGACGACGACTCTTAGCGGTTCTACACCACACAAAGATGATTCATGATGCCACAAATTCGTCGATGGCTCTTAACTAGCTTATTTTTTTTAGAAAAATCCAGAGAAAAAACGATTTCGCTTTTACATCCTCACACCTATTTTTTCAGAAATAATCATCAGACCAAGTTTCACGCCGTACAGCATCACACAACTAAATTTCGCACGATGCCATGTAGCGCACAAACCCTTGCTATAATGAGATGATCAGCTAGGATTATCCGCTCCATGATGTTTGTGCTTCAATAGTGCCCGGTACATGCATGTGAAGTGTGGACGTGCATGCCTACGAACAATTAAGCAGCATATATACGCTACAAAATATTCTTCTCTTGGGTCTTGAATTTCCGGAGAGTTTCTCCTGAACATAGTCATCTTTTGTTTTCCATGACTTCTGATTATGTGTTAAACAATCATCACAGGTAATGGTGGAACTAGAAAACTTTTAATAGGGGTATACACTTTACACACATAACTATAATAGTTTCGTAACATCATAAATCTTACATATATATTCGAAATTTATTAAAAGTACAGTACAAATAGCATAAGTTTTTATAAATCCTAAACCACTAAAATCAAGATCAATTTAATCAATAAATTTACCGGCACATATCACCCCACCTAGATCCGTCTATGATCTAAGGGATCCATAGTAAATATATGATATGTGAACTTTTTAGCCACGGGTTAACCCAAAATAAGATATCGTATGTGCTTGTCTCACTACAAACTCAAGCTAAATAAACTACATGATCAAAGCGAGAAGCCCATAGCATAATATAAATTAACTAACTAGAAAAAGACACAAGCTCGTAGCCAGTTTTAATTTCTATGCTTGTACTTAGAACACGAGTGCAGTGCACAGTAGCTCATAAAAGATACTCTGAATTATAGGCGAAAAATAATACAGCATGATCCCAGTCACGCATGACATCTAGGCAAAGAAATTAGCAAAAGGCCAAGAGATTCTACGAAAACAAGACAGAATAGAGACTTTTTAAAGAAGATAAAAAATTTACCTTCAGATAGTACTTTTAGTACATCCATTAATTTTTTTCTTACCTCTTGGTATTACTCAATGTAAATATTGGCACATCCTAAAAATTGTAAAAAATATGTACAGAATTCTAAAAAACAAAGCAGAATAGAGACTTTAACATCATTGGGAGATACAAACTTTGTTGGAAAATTAGGCATATTAATAATGAATCTATTTCGAAAATAAGATATGACGATACGTAAAGATAGAACAGAACAGATGAAACATGTAAACTAGATAAAAGCAATATGCCAATTGCAATACCTATCTCATCTATATTATTAGATAAACAAAACTTAGATGCAGTTCGTGTGTGTTACCGAGATAGCATGGAGACATAGCCGAACCAATAGTAGATGTCGATGAAGATCAGAAAACGATGTAGGCGAAGTTGATTGTCGGTGAAGAAACCAGCGAGCAATCGCGTGAAAATGCTTTCTAAAAACGTGATTCGCCCTTTTCCGGTGCAGGATCTTAAGGGCAGACGTTTCGGAGACCTGCTCTCTCAACAGTTAGTGCACACCGGTGAAGGGCCAGGGAAGACGGAGGTAGCACAGTATTGAGAGAAGGCAAAAGGTTCAAGAGACAGATCTGATCTCTGTTTTGCGTATATATATATACTCCTGGGAGTACATACTCCCACCTCTAGTATACCGTTTAAATGGTATTATTATACCTCTTTATCTTTTTGAGTATATTCTAGTACTGATTATAAGATACTCCAAAGTGAGTTTCACGAAAAATTTCATCAAAGTCCACCCTTTATAGTATAATTTGTTTATATATTCCTTTTACATATGTAAAATGGTATATAGAAAAAAATAAATGGCTCCGATGAAGTTTTTTCAACTATATCGTATTGGAGTATCTTAGAATTATTATTGAAGTATATCGAAAGTGATAAAGAAGTATAACACTTTCATTTAGGTGGTATATTGAATGTGGGAGTATGTACTCCCGAGAGTATAGAAAAGGCTTCCTATATATATATATATAACAAAGACACGATATAAGTCGGTTACAGATTCCGTGTAGAATCCGTTCCACGATTCGAGTCAGTTACGGATTCGTTCGGGCAGTTAATATCGCATTAACGTAACCATGTTGACTATTTAGTCTCACACTGAAAAAAGAACTACGCCTACACAAGCCGTTGGACCTGATTTCATTGCATCATTCACGTGCATGTCGTGTACGTGCATTGTGCATGGCGAGGTAAGTGAGCGCACGTGTTATCTCCTTTCTCTCCTCATGCTCTAGTATGATAAAGGGAACCTCACCTTATAAGGTAATCTTTATCTAACTCCACTAACAATATGGTACTATTGCATTTTCACCTCTCTTCTAACTAATGGACCTTTAGAATTTTTCAAGAATCATTTGTGAATTTAATGGACCTAGCCCAAATAGTTCCAACAAAATTTACATTGAGACAGTCCTTTTGGTAACTCTACCCTTAATTAATTATTGTTTATCTCTTGGTACTAGCTCAATATAAGGTCCTGTTTAGTAGAATTTCATATCCCCAGTTTCACCTCAGATCTGAAACTTATAGGCTAAAATAAAGTGAATTAAGTTTATATTTTTAGTCTAAAATGTAAACAAGATAACTCACCTAAACACTCTTAATATACTCCACAGCTCCAGCTATCTACGGATTTAGTGAAGTTAGGAATACCAAACACACACAACCTAAATATTGGCACATCGTATTATAAAAAGTCTGTACAGAATAATACTAGTATTTGCAGATAACTACGTTTAAGTAATATTCTGCACGCACCAGATTCAGTTGAATAAAACCCTCCGTGATTCTTCACGGACACATAGTTTCCCTTAGAAAGTACTAGCGCCCTTCCGTTCTTTTCAACCAAACAATAATTAAACCTGTACAAAGTAGGCCACCGTTTGCTCCACAAAATAATACAATAACAACAACAACGTCGCGTCGTTTCGAAGTCCAAGTAAAATCGCGTATAACATAGTACATATTAACACGTGGTTTTGAATCTATTCACCCTTATCCGATACCGTGGTAACTTTGTCTCAATCTAACAGTAAGTTCTTTACAAGGACCACCTTGCTTTTACCCTGTATTTAGCTGCAGAGAAACATTTGTGCCTTATTAACGGAAACGGTTCGGAAGTAGTCTTCTGTATGCTGCAACTTAAGCAGTCCTCGCAGAACCGTCTCATCAAAAACATCAATCAGATTGGCGAGAAAACACTGTAGCAAATTATTATAGCAATTGTTTGAACGGATCCGAACCGTCCGTTGTCTCGATCGGATAGAACACGCTCACATGGACTACTTTAGTTACATCCCACGGGGACTACACGTTTTCCTTGTTAGCTCACTACTCGTACATCTGAAAACAAAATGGTTACCTGCAGAGAAAAGCTTTTTTCTGAGAAGACGATGGTTAGTTTCTTATCAGCAGATTGACTAATTAAACAAGTCAACAACAGAATTATCTGAATTCCGGCATGTTAATTATTTTGTTGTCACTTTCTTCTAGAAGAAGTGCTATAGACATATACTTACGTGAACACCACTGACAAAGCGGCCCACCAGGATTACACCTATCACATGTTCGACTTTTCAACAAACTTCCGTGAAACCAATCGTTAATAGTTCATACGATGTCGCATACTACTCCTCCCCCTTCTAGATTCGATGCACTCACAATCTAGAAGCTAAGTGTCCCTCGTGGACCGGACAGGGGTACAACTGCCAAGGATTTTGCACCGAAGTCCATGCTCTCTAGAACGCATGCAATGATATTTGGGTAGGATCACAAGAAACTTGACAATCTGTAAACTGGTAAGACACCGGCCACAGAGATACCAAAAAATAGAACAAGTGTTCATATTCAAACATAACATTTCAATTAACATTTTTGACTTACTTACGTAAAAAAAAGTACATATTGAGGTCCTGTTTGGGAGAGCTTTAGATCTCAGCTCTGGCTCAGATCTGAAATTTATAGCCTAAAACAAAGTGAATTAAGTTTATATTTTTAGTCTAAAATGTAAACAAGATGATCTACCTAAACACTCTTAATATACCCATACTTCATTTCATAAATTTCTGAATTTAAATATATCTCGCTTCCACCAACTCCACAGATTTTGGTGGAGCTGGAGCTGTCCCAAACACCCCCTGAATCTAAATCTAGATTGTTGGATAATCTGCCGAAAGTACAGGAAAGTACAATATCCTTAGTGTCAAATTGGTAGCGCTCAAATCCCTGAATACAACTTGAGAAATTAATTAACCTGAATCTTCAGAAACAGGTAGCATCATCCTGCATCCGCTAGCTTCTGCATGGCGACGGCGCCATAGCTCACACGCAAGCGTACAGGCAGGGCTCGTGTCCCTGTGAAAGTTGAAGTGATTCTTGGGGGCGAAGAAGGCAAGCCCCCTGCGGCGTAGAAGGTTCTGAACATCGCTGTCGTTCGGCGTACTGCGAAATTATGCGTTTGTTTGTAACCACATGCTGCAATGATTTTTCCACGGCCCCGGTGAAATTTCTCGCCTGGAGCGCTAGCCGAGTTCACACGCTGCGAAGACTACTGACCACTTGGTTTTTTTTGGTGGGGGTCAAACCGTTCAGTTTCCTGCCAGTGAGATGCAGGCTGCAGAATGCCCTTTGCCTGATTGATCGGTTCAGCTGATGAGTAGCTGAAACTTCGTTCCGGGAAGTGACAGAAACATTCCTGGCTGGCTGGCCCGTTAGCTTCTGGGCTGCTTCTGTTTGCAATGGTGTTCAAAGATTCCTTGGCTTCCGGACAGGCGGCTAGCTTACTGACGGATGATTATGCATGGGTTCAAACAGTCAATCTGACACGGCCGGGTATCCAGAGAAATGTCATTGGATCTTTCAGGGCTTTGAGGAAAGAGAAAAGAAAGGCGTTTGTATGCCAGTCGTCGGGTCGGCGGACGTAAGCTGTAACTGCTGGTCGGGGCAATGGGAGGCGTCGGAGCGCTAGCGGTGCGGCGGGGTAGGCAGCCGGAGGGGCTGTGGAGCTAGGAAGATGGAGAGGGAGTCAAGATAAATGCGACTACCGTTTCGTACAATACATTGAAAAGAAAAAAAAAACCACACACACAATGTGCACGCCCGGCGAATGTAACTCAGGGTGTGTTGGATTTAGCTTCTGGGAATCTGGTGAAGTTAAAAATTCTAGCTTCTCTAGATTCGTGAAGCTAAAGCTGTGAGTACATTAAGAGTGTTTAGATAGATCATCTTGCTTACATTTTAGACTAAAAATATAAACTTAATTCACTTTATTTTAACCTACAAGTTTCAGATTTCAAGAGAAGCTGGAATCTAAAGCTCTACCAAACAGGCCCTCATATACATGCTTAAGAGTTCCAAACACATGTACCTTTGAGGGGGTCATCATACGCATGCTTGAAGAATTCTTAGCATAGAAGACGGGGAGTACCAAAATTTTGGCAGGGCGAAGAACATCAATTGCTACAAATTAAGAGAGCAATTAATACAGGGCCTATACGATCCTTTATTTCCACTTGCAAGTGGAGTGATAACATTGCCTATACGATCATTCCAAAAACATGCGGCAAATTAACCATACAGCAAGTACTAGCAGTGGCGGACTCAGAAAGAAATTATAGGTAGGGCAAGTTTGAAGTATATATACATCTGGATATAAATTTGTTGAGCTATGCCTTACTTCTGGGTCAAATTTGTTGGGCTATGCAGTATATACACACTTAGGTATAAGAGGTTTTGTAAATTGTAGGTGGGGCAGCAGTCCAACCTGCCATACTGTTGAGTCCGCCCCTGAGTACTAGTACTACGTTATCAGAAGATTTCGCCCATATAATTAAATTAACCGGTTGCGCGTGGTGTCCTGCACCCGCTGTGACCTAGCTAGCTAGCTTGGACCTGCACTCGACCAATTCCGGTCGGACGGGCGCTGGCCCGCTGACTGAACTGTCCGTCCGCGCGGCGGCCGGCGATGGAGCTGCTGACGGTTCGTATGATATCTAGAAGCAAGGATGCGTTGGTCAGTCAAACGTCTAATGCAACGACCAAACGAATATGCGTGCGTACGTGCGTAACCACATCCACATGCATCCACCACATGGCGACGGGCCCGCCGCCTCCCCGGTCTCCTCCTTATAAGACCACCGCGCGCCACCTGCACCGGTGGCGCCACCACCCGCCTTCCCCTCCGATCCCTTCGTCTGCCGCCACCACCACCTACACGACGCCCCGTTGCAGCAAAGGCCAATTCGACGCTGATTAACTAGGTGAGGTTTCGGATGCTGCATCTCTCCTCGATCCGACTCTTCCCTTCCTTTGCTTGGAAACTTGTCTGCTTGATTCGATCGCAGCGCCTTCGCCTTCGCAGGCCAAACTGCCAAAACGGGTTTAACAAGCTAGTGTTACCCGTGTCTTTGATTAGGACTGGAGCCAATCCGATCGCTGTGCTTAATTGATTAGTTACTGCAATTTCCATTCTTTACTCAGCCCTACGTACGGCTACGGCGGCTGCTTAACTAATACCCATACGTACGGCTACGTGCCTGTATTTAATTTCTCCGTTCTTGCAGAACAAGTTGATTGATGGACAAGTCGCTGTCTTTCGCAGCTTGGTGAGAATTTCCGCCGCAGTTCGGTGTTAACTTGCCGTGGGATGAACTGGTGCCGAGTTCATTCGGGTGGTTAAGACTTCGTGGGGTGGGAAGCGGCGTGAAGACCGAGTTAATACATACCTGCGTTCTACCGGCAGCTGGTTAGTTGGTTTGAGTCTTGGGTTGAGTTGATTGGCGGGCACCTGGCTGCGCGCACTTGGTTGGGATCGAGACATGGAGAGCTCCCACGGCGGCTGCGGAGGCGGCTCGCCGCCGCCGTTTCTGATCAAGACCTACGAGATGGTGGAGGACCCCGCGACCAACCACGTCGTGTCGTGGGGCTACGGCGGCGCCAGCTTCGTCGTGTGGAACCCGCCGGACTTCTCGAGGGACCTGCTGCCCAAGTACTTCAAGCACAACAACTTCTCCAGCTTCATCAGGCAGCTCAACACCTATGTGTGTTTCCAGTTTCATCGCTATCTGCTTCGTTTCATTTTTCTTTTTTTTTCTTCTTTGGAATTAATTTTTACTTGCTACTGTTGTGGGTGCCAAACAAGGAAGATTAAGGTGGATTGCATTGCATGTTTTTTTTCCCCACCATTCCCATGGCCTTCAGATGGTTGGCTACCTCTGTTCGCATAGTAACTTAGAAAGGACTCATAATTCCAAGTCTCAGTTTTAGGAGCAGAGACATAACCATACTGCAAACAATTTTCCAACATGATTAATGATTTCCACCCATGGTTGCACTCTGCTGTATGCAAGTTAACGTGCATTTTGCATGCTTTGCCTAAACAAAATGCCTTCTTTTCCATCCTTGGTGTATGTGTTGGCTATTTTTGTTGCTGTTTTTGTTTAAATAAAACAAACACTGGCCGTTTCAAAAAAACAAACACACACCGAAACAATTGTCTATTTGCAGGAAGTGCAACACATGTTTGAGCAAATTAGAGAATTTAATCGGCCCATAAAAGCGCTCATTTGTAGTTTTTTTTCAAAGTTGGTTGGATGGTTTGACTATTAAACATCGAGTGAGCACTATGCATTTCTCTCGTTCAGATTGCTGACTTCATTTGTCATCTGTTAGGGTTTCCGAAAAATTGACCCCGAGCGATGGGAGTTTGCCAACGAGGACTTCGTAAGGGGGCGTACGCACCTTCTGAAAAATATCCACCGACGCAAACCTGTGCACAGCCATTCGTTGCAGAACCAAATCAATGGACCACTCGCAGAGTCAGAAAGACGTGAGCTTGAGGACGAGATCAACAGGCTCAAGTACGAGAAAAGTGTGCTGATAGCAGACCTTGAGAGGCAGACACAACAAGTGTGTGGGATCAACTTGCAAATGCAGGGATTAGAGCACAGGCTGATGCTGATGGAGCAGCGTCAGCAGAATATCGTGGCTTCCTTGTGCGGCATCTTGCAGAGAAGTGGTGCTGTTCCAAGCCCCCTGATGGAAACGGACCATTTCAGCAAGAAGAGGAGAGCCCCAAAGATCGATTTCTTCGTCGAGGAACCCACAGTCGAAGAACAGCAGTTGCCGTATTCGCGCACAATGGTTGCAGAAACACCAAGCATGTTCCCAGTGCACCCTGCAAATGCTGAGCCTTTTGACAAGATGGAGCTGACCTTGGCTTCCTTGGAGAAATTCTTCCAGAGGGCAAACTATGCATCCTTTGAAGACATGTGCAATGGTTTTACTGCACCCAGCCCTGCTCTAACTCTCCGAGAGGTGCAGGCAGAATCAATGGAGACCAACATCAATCTGCAGCCATCAGCAACCCTGCGGCCCTCTTCGCCGAACGCAGGGCTTGTCCATTCATCTCCCGAGCTAGCAGAATCCCCGAGTTATGTGCAGAACCCAATGCTACCATTAACAGATATTCATGGAGATGCCCATAAGATGACTGAAGTTGACACGAACTCCGAGACTAGCACCACTGATACTTCCCAAGATGAGACCGCTGAAACTGGAGTTTCCCATGAGCCGGCTAAGGTGAACGATCTATTCTGGGAGCGGTTTCTCACAGAAACTCCACAACCTTGTCATGCCTGCGGGGCTGAGTCAGAGATACAGGATTCTGATGATAAAAGCGTGGCCGTAAGCAATTGCCTTAAACACCGGGACAATGTTTATCAGATCACTGAGCAAATGGGGCACCTTGCTTCAGCTGAGAAAAACTGATGGCATAACATTTCCACTTATTCATAATCAGTATGACCGTATATAAAGTCACAGCACATTTCCAGTTATTCATAATCAGTATCACCGTATGTAAAAGTCACAGCGATGTACATTATAGTTTAGGCTGTCTTAGATGCCTTGATACTTTAGCTTAGTCTTTAGTACAGCATTTCCCTTTTTTTCTTTTTATTTTAGAGAGAGGGGTCTTCATAGCATTTCCTAATCAGAGGTTATCACTGACTTATGTGTATTGTCCTTGTGACACAGTCTGTACAGCTAGAATAGCACAGATAAATTTTTCTAGTCCATTGTCCTGCTTTGTTATGTGTATACCATCCTTTCTGCTAACACCTTCTCTCTGCTTTCTTGAGCCTATCTCATGATCTGACTCCTGAGTCCTGACCTAATTAATCAACTCATACGAGGGGTGACAAATCATACACTTTGAATTTCCCCCCTTCTTAAGAAAAATAAATAAATTTTGACTTTTCTCAAATGTACTATGGTGCGGTCTCAAGATTCTAGAATGTTAGAGTCGCCTTTCAGACTACTATAAGATGAATGCTACTCCATTTTACCATTTGGTCCCACCGATTGGCTTGGTCAAGGTGCTAGGTTTTGTAGTCTAACCAGCTAGAACTCCAAACTAAGACAAACTCACATACAGAAGTGATTGTTTTAATAACCAAACTAATTATGATGCCACTAGGGGCAAACAACAGCTTGTCTTAAAGCATATGCATCCTGCTAACTATCAGCATTCACGAAGTGCAGGTCAGGGTCAACAGTGGCAACGCCAACAGCTCAACTTTCATTATAACGACAGAAGTTTTTCTCAGGCTGGGCATTATGCTAGTGAAGATCATTAACAGGCAAGTACGTTCAATGACTAAAGATAGGACTACAGAAGTCATATAGCACCCTTAATGGCAAACAGAAAAACAAAGGAAGATTGCCTCTTGCCTGCCACCTCTGGTTTAGACGATAAGCCAATAACCGTCGAAATGAATCACGACGGCCTCTAGCCTCTACATACTCCAGGAGTATAATCTACTAAAGGATTATAATCATCTTGTACATCTCGAATGTAACTTGTCACTCCGCAAGGTGCTACAGGGATTGCAGTTGGGAAGCCACCGTCATGAGAATCAAAGAACTCTCAGCTGAGTTAGAAAGGCAGAACACAGGTCCAGAAACAGGAGCTGTGGTCCACTAACCCTTTGCAGGTCAAGAAGGTACTTCTCATCCCTTGTTTTGTAAAGCTGCAGAGAGCAGAAGTGTATCAACACCACACACATCTTCCGAGGAGCAAGCTTTACACAAACAAAAAAGCATGCATGTGGTATGATGAAGGTATATGCCCTTCCGGTAATGAAAACTCTGCTCAAGGGAATCTGAATATGATGACAGTTCACAATAATCTCACATGCAAAATGCAAACCTAACAAAATTAATTCAGTTAATTCTGCTGCTTAGTCACCACACATAGAGGAGTAAATGGCATTTCAACATTGAGGCTTATGCATTGGATTGCTCACGGGTCTATACGGCAAATTTTCCAATCGGACCTGGCCACAGATTAATTAAGGGCAGATGGTTAAGATTCAGAATGTTACCTGAATTTCAAACTTCACGGTGTGGGTTGATTTCTCACTGAGGTCATCAGTTTCAATTATAGCAGACTCCACACCAAAGCCATGGTTGTGACGCATCATACTGTCCGGAAAGCCAGGACTCCATCTGCATTTCATGTTATAGTGACCAATCTTCTTCCAGTAAACATTTAGCTCTTGCAGAGCTTTAAGCACTTCGGTTATTATTTCCCGTGGATGTGCTCGAGACTGTTAAATAAATACAAACAAATGAATTACGAGAATTTAGGAAAAAAACAAAATGGCAAGAACTTGAAATAAAAATTGCCTGAAGACCAAGAGCCCATTTCCTCTCAGCTGCGAAATGTTGCCTCAAGCCAAACCCTGGAGATTCCATAGACCCGTACTGCCGTGATTCAGATGCAGAACTTGGTGTTTCAGCTGAAGTTTGAGAGAAAGAGTCCTACGGATCACAGAAAGCAAGAAAGTAAATCAGCAGCAGCACAAGTACAAGAACATTCAGCAGTCAACAAGCAATACAAAAGAGATAGAAATTCCAACACACCATAGATTCTTGGTACTCAGCACCAAGGTAGCCACTGGTTGTCCGAAGCTTATTGTCCAAGAGTAAATAATATGCAACTGTCGCCTACACAGGCATAATAGTCATGGTTTCATTGAGCAGCAGCCAAAAAGCGCAACAGACTAAAGCAAATACCTCATTTTGCAATCTATTTTGAATAGATTCAATTAGCTGATTCTTGTCAAATCCCATCTTCATAACATCATTAAGAGTTTCATCGTCGAGCTACAAAACTCACAGTGAAGTCATATCATTTGCTAAGTATCAAAAAGCATAATAATGCAGACAAGGGCTCTCATTATATGTCCCAACAATTCCTTGCCACAAATACAGTTGGTCAACATAACCTCATCCGCACGAACACACATAGAGCACACAAAATGTGAGAAAAATAGATAGATCCAACACTATTATAGAATGCTTACAAAGAGCAAAAGTTGCCAAAGGTATTACGATAACAAATAAAATATTCGTGTTGATACACAATAGCATCAGCGTACCTTTTTAACTTGTTGTGCAGTGTCTGGAGGAGGCACAGCCAAATAGCGTGGAAGTCGAGCCTTGAACCACGAATGTTCACGGATTTCACGTATGGTGATCCTCTTCATAGGATCAACAACCAGCATTCTGGGAATCAAATCCCTTGCTAAAGGTGATAAATGACTAGGAAGGGTATATATCCCACCCTAGAATGTCACTCAAAATAGATAACAGTTTTACTGAATATATAAGAAGAAACGAGATAGCACATTTTTCAGGTAATTATACACAGCAGATGTTTGCTAACCTTTATTTTCTTAAAAAGGTTTGGAATATTCTCATCATCAAATGGAAGAGTACCGCAAAGAAGAGCATAAAGAATAACACCACAGCTCCAAGCATCAACTTCAGGACCAGCATATAGTTTACCTGATATCACCTAAAGAAATGGAGAAGAAATTGTATGGTGTGGCACATTAGCAAGGCATCTACATTTATGTAACCATGAAGAAGGCCTGTAAATAGTAAACGCAAATGGTTCTAGATGTAGACCTCGGGTGCTGCATAATTTGGGCTACCACAACTTGTCTTCAAAAAGTGACCATCCCGCATAACATTACTTAAGCCAAAATCTGCAATCTTAACATTGCATTTCGAATCCAACAGAAGGTTCTCTGGCTTTAGGTCACGGTGAACCACCATGTTTCTATGGCAGTATTCAACACCGGATATGATCTGTATAAAAGATCAACAAAAGGAAAATTACCCTACCATGGACAATGAACCATAAATAGAATACGCATAAATACTTTTGTCTATCTCCAATATGATAGCGGCAGAAAAAATGAAATATAAATGCTGAAATGCACGGTTAACAAACATAAATGATGTACATGTCTGCAGAATAGCTTATGGTAAGTAATCATATTACATTTAAAACCAGATATTAAGATGCTGAGTGGAATCTTTAGAATGGATGCAGGAAAATGGAAGAAAGCTTACCTGCTGAAAAAAGCGACGAGCTTCATCCTCTTGTAGCCTTCCCTTCTCAACAATGTAATCAAACAACTCACCAGATTTAACATACTCCATAACAACACAAATATCAGCCGGTGTATCTATCACCTCATAAAGGCGTATGATATGAGGATGCATAAATAATCTTAGTATCTTGATTTCTCTTTTCACTGTATGAAGAAAGCAACACATTAAAGACGAGCACTTCAGCAAAGGACAAAAGGGGCAAGCGCCAGAGAACATGTTGACTACCAAAGTTACAAACAATAACTTTTAACATAAGAAACTATGGCTAATCAATTATAATTACTCATATTAGAGCCAAAGGTCAAAAAATGTGCGTGTTGGTTACCCAAAGCATTATACCACAAATAAGAATGAATAATTTCTATCTTTTACTAGAAATAAGAGGGCATGCAACCACGCATACTAAATGTGCATGTGTGCATGCGTGACAAACACAAACCAATTTTCTGAACAAAGCAAATGAACAGCAACCTTTCTCTTCCATCTCCATGCTTTTGATCTTACGGCGATTGAGGATCTTGATCGCCACCTTGTGACCTGTCAATATATGCTCTGCAATCTTCACTTTACCGAATGACCCAATCCCCAGGGTTTTGCCAATTCGGTAGCCGGCCAATGGGTTCGCATCTCGGCCAGCTCCCTCCATCTTCTACCTAAATCAAAACCAAATCATATTATACTAGTTGGGGGGCAAAATAGAGTTAAAGCTACTATGAACACGCGAGTAGTAAAAACTACAATTTTAAGCTGTATCGCTGGTTGGATCTAGACGATTTATACTTGGGGGTATAATTGTATGATTACACTTGATGCGACACGGACACGAAATACGCATCAATTTATTCGCGACGAGAAGAACTGGAACTCGCTTGCTGATTCCTCATGTTAACTCCCCCAAAAAAATCCCACATATTTGGCCTACACAAAGCGAAATCTTATTGTCACCGCACTGTGTCGCGGGCAGGCACACGGCACCCCTCGGACACGAGCTCCCGGATCTGGCCGCGCGGGGAGGCGGCCAGCAAAATCTCCCTCCGCGGGCACTAGGTACAGAATAGAGCCAAGCTTCCGTGCTTCACCGACTCAAAACCCAAACGCATAGCCCAATTCGCCAGCAGGGCGGCAGAGGAGGAGAGGCTTTGGGGGGGGGGGGCTACCTGACCGCGGCGGTAGACGGCGAGTGGGAGCTCTCGTCCCAGAGAGCGGCCAGGGGCAGAGCCGCGGCGGTGGGAGGCGAGGCCAGGGGAGAGAGGGGCGTGTCACGGGAGAGGGCCCGTAGGGGGGAGGAAACAAGGGAGCGAGACGTGGGGTGGGGGTGGGGGTGGGGGTGCGGAACGTCGCGGCCGCTCGTGGGGCGCGGGAGATTCGCGTGAGCCGTCGTCGTCTAGCCGTGGGTAGAGGGAGCCGGATCCGGTTGGGTGGGACGGTGGCGTTTTGGTAGTTATGGTCTGGGTAGAACTTAGACTCTAATTTCACTTGAAATAAGAAATTTATAAGTTAAAATAAAATAAATTAAGTTTATATTTTTTGTCTAAAATAAAACAAGATAATTCATCTAAACACTCTTATACCCTGTTTGGTAGAGTTTCGGATCCCAGCTCCACCTAAGATCTGAAACTTGTAGACTGAAATAAAGTGAATTAAGGTTATAATTTTAGTTTAAAATGTAAACAAGATAACCCATCTAAACACTTTTAGACCCTGTTTGGAAGAGCTCCAGCTCCAAACTCCAGTTCAGAGCTGAAACTTATAGGCTAAAATAAAGTGAATTAAGTTTATATTTTTAGTTTAAAATGTAAACAAGATGATCTACCTAAACACTCTTAATGTACCTACAGCTCCAGCTCCATAAATTTCTGGAGCTAGAAATACCTTGCTCCACCAACTCCACAGATTTTGGTGGAGCTGGAGTTGTCCCAAACGGGCCCTTAATGTACTAACAGCTTCAACTTCACAGATCTGATGAAATTAAGAATATCTAGCTCCACCAGATCCACGGATCTGGTAAAGCTGAAGCTTTATCAAACATACCCTTAATGTACTCACAGCTCCAACTTCACAGATCTGGTGGAGCTGGAATTCTACTAAACACACCCTTAGTGCGTACGTCTGGTGCCACACGGGCGTGACGCACAGCACGGCAATACTCTCTACTCTATAGACACATATACTAAAAATATATTTAAAACAATTAGATTTTACATAATTATTATTGTAGGCATTATATTTAATAAAGTAAATTTAGATATTTATCAAGCGTATAAAAAACCTCTATCTCTACTACTTCTAATTACGAGTTGGTGGCGGTGGTCTGTTCTCTTCTCCTCTAAAACCGTCATTGTCCCGACTTCTATATATTGGCGAACGGAGAAAGTTTTAATTCAGTTGGATATACGTGATCTACGGCGTATCAGACTTTTATCTCAATCAGTTGATTCTATTTCCAAATACTGCATGACCGATTTTTTTTTCATATACCGCGCGTGTACAGCTTCTGAATTACCATGTGCCTTTGAGTTGCCATATGCATCATTTACATTAAATATTTACTTGCATGTATAGATAAGATCATCTTTTCTTTTTATCTAATCACGTATGGAATTGATTCCGGCTGGCCAGCAGCATGCGTACGGCTATGCATGATACGACTAGATAAATTTGTTATATTTATCTCTACTAATTCTAATTAGGTGTTGGTGGTGGTACGTCCATTCTCCACCCTCACCCTGACACGTGTATGCACTCACGTGGCTGAGTGGGAAGCAGGCAGTGCCCACCCCGGTAGATTAGATTGGGTCATCCTATCGCGGGAGGTAAATAAATATGCATGACTTATTTATTTCTTTCCTTTCTCCTATTGATCGAACGTTCGAATCAGCGGCGATTGCTCCTAGTACTTTTCAGATGATTGGATTGATTGATTCCCTTCCAAAGAAAGCAGAGCTCCGATTCATAGAGTTGGGTCTCTTCTCACCTCTTTCCTTTTTGTTACCTTCCTTATTCGACGATTTCTTAATCTGGATTCCATAAATATCTCCTCGGTTGCTGAATCTATATAACCCTACTGCTTTTTGCCCTTCGGGTATACCCACGAAACCGTCATTGTCCCGATTTTCTATACATTAGCAAATGGAGAAAGTTTTAATTCGGTTGGATATGCGTGATCTACGGCATATCAAACTCTTATCTCAATCAACCGATTCTATTTTCAAATACTGCACGGCCGATTCCTTTTCCATACACTGCACGGCCGATTCCTTTTCCATATACTGCACGTATACAGTTTCTAAGTTACCATGTGCTTTTGAGTTACCATATACATCCTTTCCATTAAATATTTACTTGCATGTGTAGACAAGATCTTTTATTTTTATCTACTTACATATGGTCATGATTCTGGTCGGCTAGCAGCATGTGCACCTTTGCAAATAAATTTTTTATCATAAATTGAGTTTTCGTTGTATCGCACGGGTACATAGCTAGCAACATACTAATTTTTACATTAAAAATAAAACACGCTCTAATATAGATAAGATTGTTACGTCTGATAAAACAAAACAATTCACTCGGTTATCATCCTGTCCTCATTAGTGACGTGAGGACTCGTGCCCCACTTAGGGTGGACTCTGTTGGTGGGTTTCACCTGGCGTGCCACGTTACAATCCTCTGTTGGTTGGTGGCGGGATGTTAACACCTGACAACATATAAGGGCATCCGCAATGGTTAAAGATAATAGAAAAATATCCTGTGTAATCAGACAGGCTGGTGAAACCACGGTGCAACCCAACTAGAAAAAGTTTCAAAAAATTCTGGAAAAAATCATGGATGTACATCTCAGCTTACCCCATCTACATATAAAATTTCATGATCAAATTCGTCCTGTGCTAAGAGTTACAAAAAAGACAAAGTTGATCATGAACAGTAATAGTACTGTTCATGATCATGTTTGTCTTTTTTGTAACTTCTAGCACAGGATGAATTTGATCATGAAATTTTATACGTAGATGGGGTAAGCTGAGATGTACATCCATGATTTTTTTCAAAATTTTTTGAAACTTTTTCTAGTTGGGTTGCACCGTGATTTCACCAACTCTCTGGTTGCACAGGATATGTTCCCAAAGATAATTGCTCTCTATAGTAAGATCCATGTCATCTATATACCATGTTATAGTAAGCACTTGCAATGGTGAATTTATATAGATGTCTATAGCTATTTTTAATTAATAGAGTGCTCTCTCTCTTTCTTCATTTAATTAATAGACAATCTACAGGTCTATAGATAGCAGCGCTCTCTCTCTTCATTTAATTGCTTGTCATATAGGATAAATGTTGATATGGATTTATTATAGATAGCTGACTAGGCACCATTGTGGATACCCTAATAAGTTGCAACTTGCAGTAGGGAGCGGCTTACATCACCGTGGGTTCGGCACAAAAACTCCACGCGAAGCTTTGCCTTGTTCCGCGGGTGGGGAGCAAAGTTAATATACTATTTTGAACTCGAATTTCGATGACCTAGTAGTATAAAAAATCGTAAAAAACCACTTGTAATTCGCTCAAAACTGAATGGCATGGAAAGATAAATGAGTTTGAAATCAGGTCAAATCAGTGAGCAAATTTCAGACAAAAATCGCTTAAAAAAGCTCAAATTTTGAACTATTTTTGTGATAACCGGCGAGAGTGGGAAAAAAAGGAAAACTTGCAAAAAAAAAGCGTAAAATTTGTAAAAATCCATCAAAGACCCAAAAATAGAAAAAAAATGTTAAAAAAATATAAAAAAATATGGAAAAACACAAAAAAAAAATTGGCATGGATTTTCCTAAATATGAAAATATTTTGACATGACCTTTACTATATCTCTACTAATATAAATTTGCAGTTGGTGGCAGCGGTCCGTCATTCTTCCTAGCCTCCCTCCCGGTCATATCTCCAATAATAGCAGGTCATTATAGCTAATTATTCTTTCCTGATTTACAGCCAGTCATATCTATCTAAATATGGCTAATTATTATAGCAAAATTCCTGATTATTGCTGGCAATTAATAGTCGGGCAATCATTTTTTTTGTACTCTATATATGTTGTACAGTTGCGGGTATGGCGAGAGGAAGAGGAACACGATCTGATAATATAAATTGCAAAAAGGGATAAAAATGATTGATTGATTTTTGAGATTGGTAATATATAGTGCTACGTATAATATATTTGGTTTTAATTCGTACCGAAGAAAAAACCATAAAAACTTTTGTAATTGGGAGAAATAGATGTTTGATCTTGTAGCACAATTTTCTTTTATTGCTTGATCTTTATGTTTCGTTACCAATTTTATTTTTCGTAGCAACGTACGGGCATTGATCTAGTTTTAGACAATTGCAAGTTGTACAGTTGGCTTTTAACAATAATATATCAACAAATAATCTTTCATTTTAATACTACTCACATATCAATCTAACAAATGCAAAAATAAGCATTCACAAAATGATATTCACATATCAACACCATTTACATTTCAACACCTTCCATTGCTGCTAAATATATTTCAATAAATATTGCTAATAAATATAACTGAACAAATATTAGTAAATATATTTCAATAAATATTGCTAATAACTGAACAAATATTAGTACTAAATTATCCCTTTTAATCCAAAGAAACATAGGATCACTGCAAACGAACAACAAAAAAGCAGCACGCACCGCGGAGACAGTTACGATAACCACGACATGCTCTCTTTCTTTCCTGGATAGAGATAACACAACTTACATCACTAAGACATGTCAATTTACTTAGAAACAACATCAACCTCGCACTTCAATGGAAGATATCAAAACTACAGTGGCGGTCAAAACTGCTCACCGGTAGTAATAATAATCAGATTAAAAGACAAGTTGCCCTGAGCGAGCTTACAAGTAGGGCATTCGAGCTACAAATCCGCAAAGAAGTCTGCTGTCGGTCTACTTGAGCTCTGGCTCTTGCCTGTCGTCTTACTCTTGTTCCTTGATCCTGAATTACACCCAGAATAGAGAAAACAATAAACAGCCTTCGGAGAAGAAAAGGCTAATAGGTCTAGCAGAAAATAGCGCAGTGCATACTAGAATACAAGACAAATTTAGTGTTTACCTTTCGAAGAGCTTGGATCCACGTCTACATCCATATCGTCGCCGTCACTATCACCACAATCAGATTCAACCAATTCATTGTCATGAACTAACTGTGCACCACTTAAGAGTTCTTGCAAGTCCCACAGCTGTATAAATCCGGACGCCTGGTTAGATCACAACATGGATAACTGCACGCACACACACATGCAAGCGCGTGCGTGCACGCACACACACAGAGATTACCTTCAGCAGTTTGTCATGTGAAATGCTGCCTAGATATTTCCTATCGTGTGAGAAAGCTGCATAGCAAAGGTAACAACTGAAAACATGTAATTTCTTGGGCCTACTTTTACAAACAAATGGACAGAACATACCAAGGGCCTCAATTGGATATTCTGAATGCTCAGCAAGTGGCTGAATTATCCTATTAGGTAATATACCCACTAATCTACATGGAAGGCATGGATATCAAGTTAAAAAAAAAAAGATTATTAGGCAGGCGTCAGAGTAGTTAATGCAAGGTTCCGTACTAAATTTCCAACCTGAGTACACCATCTGATGCCCCAGATATCAAGGTTTCTTCATCCAGCTAAAACACAAAATACACTCGTCTTAATGAGTACATAAACAAAAAAGATGGCAATAAAAATTATAGGAAGGTTTTGATCCTTCTAACCTTCAGCATTGTATCAAGAGACTGTGTGTGTCCCAGAAAGCGGTCACTAGCCACAAAAGTATATGTCAGTACATCACTACAGACCATATCAATCAATAACAGTGAGATGAGCAGCTGAGTTCAGTAAAGTTAATGTTAAAGGAAGCAAATTACACATGAGACAAGAAAGCCTAACCTTTATCATTAAATAGGCCAAAGCTCGTATTATTTAATCAGGAGAACATAATGAGGCTCACCATTCACAAAGATAATGATGATTAATCCAGATATTTGTAAGAAACATATAGGTACTATTTCATCATCACGACTAAAGAAATGGTAATACAACATCTGTATGACTAGCAAATTTCAAAGAAAACATTGAACCAGAAAAAGTCAAGCGTGTTTTCATGGATTATCACCAACAATAGCCCTTTTTTCTATAAAAAAAGGAGAACCGCACCGCCAGGGGGGAGGGTGCTAACAGAAAATAACATTCGACAAAAATGAATTCCAGTTGATGAAGTTAATCAAAGGTCACATTTAAATTCTGCTGCTAGTGAAGTAATGAAAACACGGTTACCTGCAATCCTTAAAATATCCCCACGAATATAACAACAAAGCTCCACTTGAAGTACCACAAACGACCTTTTGACCATTCTGAGAATCATAAACAATCAATTAAAGTTCTATTATTATTAAGTTATAGATGACGAACGATGTCGATCAGAAAAGTTTTTTTACACATAAATAGTTACCTTCATTACAACCAAAGATAGCAGCTCATCTTCTGAAAATTCAGACTGTGACTTTACCTGTCAGAGAATTAGGTACGACTAAAGAGTATCAGAGTACGCAAGTTAACTTACAATAGTATATCTATAAAATCTTAGAACTGAACTCGAAAACAAGGGTTTAATACACTGGAGTGAGATGTTATCTATTGCAAAGGCAACTCACTTTGTTCCTACGAAGATTGTTGACAGATAAAGTCCCATCGCCACTGCAAATAACCAGAGCAATTTAAGTTTCCGTAATTTTGAACAGGCAGAACTGCCGCAAAGAGATATAACTTCAGTGGCTCATATACATTAGCATAATTAATTTAACATCAGTTAACTAATTAACAGAAAAAGAGTTATTTCTGCATCAGAATGAAGTAAACTTAAAAAAAAAACAGAAGTGGTTGCAGCTGCTGCATGATATAAATGACTATTAAGAAAAGAGATTAGCAACACTAATTACCAAGGAAACCATAAAATAGGCCGCTCCCACGGTATATGAAAATGATGCTAAAGTATAAGAAAATCATGTAATTCATTGATCTGGATTGCAGGAAAACACAGATTATGAACCTCGTAGCCAATATTTGATTTGTGTCAGATACATAGATCATATCT
The DNA here is from genome assembly GCA_036346375.1 of Guadua angustifolia. Lineage (NCBI taxonomy): Eukaryota > Viridiplantae > Streptophyta > Magnoliopsida > Poales > Poaceae > Guadua > Guadua angustifolia. The sequence continues at coordinate 1,903,859 of CM070508.1, forward strand.
GATATGTAGTCTTCATGGCAATGAAAAGTGTTACAGCAGGAACGCTCCCGGGTATCCCATACCTAAAATTGCAGAAGTGTTTTACAGTAAACTGACTCTATCAAAGATAGATATTAATATACTAAAAAAGATAAATTACAGATAAATCAATATATCTATATATCAAGCGCTAAGTGTCAGTCCAAACACAGATTTTGAAATTTAATAATTATAGTTATTCTGCTTACTATCCACTTACATATAGATGGTTAGACAACTAGAACATGTGTCATTCGACAAATAAGCTGATGCACGATTATATTTTACATTCTCCTAAATGAGAATCAAAGGTGAAATTGGCCTACATTTGACAGCTATACACCATTAGAATCAATATTTTTAATACCTTAATGCAGCCTTCATCATCACCTGAAGCAATTGTAGTTTCGGTAAGACAGACAAGGCGATTTATGCCATTCCTAAAATATTAACAAAAAAGGAAACAAAACGTAAATCCTTAATTCCACAAGCAAAATCAATAATAGCACTGCAAACTAACAAAACTCACTCATGTGCATCCTCCAAGCGGGCAATGGCTGTGCTTGTTTCCACATCAGAAGCAAGAATTGAGCAATCAGCAGATCCCGTCAAAATCACTGAAACAGGCCACAACATCAAGACAGCCCATAGGACTTAGAATCATTCATAATATGCAGAGCAGCTGAGTTGGCAAGCAGGGAGGTACTGGGATTAAGTTACAAAAGGCAACGAGGCATTACCGTTTCCTGAGTCAACAAATCGAACAGCTCTACACGACTCCTTGTGAGCTTTTGCCGCAAACAACCTTAAGATTAAACGAAAATGCACTTCGCATCAATACCTAATATATATGAATTGTGACAACAAATCAATAATAAACTCTGGAATCATAAAAAACTAAGAACAAGTGAGGACCTTATACATCACCAAACACTGATATCAAACTTTTCTGCTCCTACTATCGTAAATTGCAAAACAAGGCGAGGCATGCAACTCCGAGGAAAAGCCAAAAGAGGAGTTGAGCACTACATAAAACTCCTAGAAAATCTTAAATATGCACTAACCACATGAACCTAAAAACTAAAAAAAGAACTAAAAAAGAAGCCTTAAAAACTAAAAAAAGAACTTAAAGAGCCTAAAACTAACAACTAAAAAAGAAGCCTTAAGAACACCGATCCTATGCTAGAAGATGGCTACCTCTCGGGCTGAGACTCGGGGGCGTAGCGGAACCTGCGATACCAGTTAAGAATTAGAATCGACTACTTCATCGACGGGAAAGCAAGAAAAAATTACTCAGGGTTTAAGGTGGGATGGTTTGGTGGTGAGTACAGGTAGAGCTCGCCGGTGATGAGGGAGGTGGCAACGAGGGGGGAGGAAGGGTGGAAGGCGAGGTCGAAGGGCATCTCCTCGTGGAGGGCCTCCATCGCGGCGGCGGCGGACCGAGAGGGAGCCGGCGACGCGGCTGGGAGAGTCGAGCAGAGGACGAATGGGACTCCAGGTCCAGGGCCGGCAGATATCGCGTGAAGCTTTCGCGGTTGGGCCGGACACGCGTAAAAAGGCTCCAAAATGGGCCTAATTTTCTGTCGCGTCTCGGCGTGCCGGGACCCTTAACGGCCTAATTAGCTTAGAGAAGATGATGGCCTGCAAGGCTGCAAGCCTGCAAGGCTGCAACACTTCGCAGCTGACTGTTAATAATGAGATACTAGCTCAATGCCGTATGATGCTACGAAAAATATAATTAGTAATAAAATATAAAGATTAAGCAATAAAAAATATTGTGCAACAAGATCAAGCATCTATATTTCTAAATATACTGTACATCTATATCTCTAAACAAGATATAGGTAATTAAAAAGCAATGGTAAAGATAGGTAATTAAAGAGCAGTAACAGAAGTGTTAATTTTGATAAAGTGACATATAAAGAAACTCTTGCTTTATTCTTGCTTTATATTAGTAGAGATTATGTGTGGTCATTAACTGTGACTCATATGCAGGGATAAACTTTTCGTTTACTGAAAAATTTCGCCAACCTCCGAAATCCGAAATTTCGCCCGAAATTTCGGTTTTTCGGCCGGAGGACATTCAAAATTCAAATTTCAAATCCGGTTTGATTTCCACCGAAATTTCCGAAATTTCGCCGAAAATACCCGAAATTTCGGTCAAAATGAGCTGACTAAAAATTGGTTCAAACGATGTCAAAAAATTTTGAAATTTTTTTTGTAGGTTTCTGACACATTAGAGATGTTCTCATAAAATTTTCAGATGATTATCAGTTCTGTGGATTTTTAAAAAATTTAAACATTGGTACTGTCCCGATGAAACGTTGATCGGCAAGTTTGAACCGGATGAAAAATAGTACAAACGACGTTAGAAAATTTTGAAATTTTTTTTGAAGATTCCTGAAATACTTATTATATTTCTATAAAAATTTCAGATGATGATCAAATGTGAGGAATTTTTAAAAATTCAAAAACAGAGAGAGTTGAAAACTAGTACTTTCAATGTTAGAATTTTTATAAATTCTGGAGAAATATTTTGAGACAAAAATTTTATATAAGAATTCTTAGCTCAAATGAATTTGAAAAACAAAATTTCAATAAGTTATAAAAATATTTGAATTGCCTGATAAATCCTTAGCTCAAATGAATTGATTTTTGAAATATAATACAACAAATTAAGTTTAGTGCTTACTGTATTCATAGATTTTATTGAGCAACCAAATAAGGTTGAAATTTTTTGAAAATTTTGTATAATGGTACTGAGGAAGTTATTAATATTTCATAAAATTTTTAGATGATGATCACACTCGAGAAAATTTGCAAAAATCTAACAAGTTTACTGTCCCAATTATATCCATTCTGTTTTTGATTTTTTAAAGATAACAAATGATGTTAAATTATTTTGAAACTTTTTTTCTATGATCCCAAACAACAAAGGATGGTACCATAATTTTTTTAGATGATCATCAGGCTTGTAAAATTTTTTAAAAATCTGACAGTGTTTCTGCCTAAATTTTAAAAAATCTCAAAAAAATAGTTTTTCCATCAAAATTTCATGGAACAAGACTTTCTTAAGGGTTATTGGACCCATTCCGTTCAAATCCGGCCAAAAAAAATGAAAATCCGGGCTTCAAACCCGAAATTACTGTAGCAGTTACTGTAGCAAAATCAAATTTTTTAAATTTCGAATTCGGCCCGGATATATAAATTCGGGGGAGGCGAAAACCAAAATTTCGCTGAAATTCGGCGAAAATTTGAACCCTGCTCATTTGTTTGGCACGTATCATCAGCTCACCGCTCCAGCCAATGTTGCTGGAATACTAGTACAGTTTTTTTTTTTAAAGGATAGTGCAGCTAATTTTGTTCGGGAAGTGGAGTACGAACAGTAGCAGAGGTGGGGTCTCAGCCTCTCAGGTGCCGTCCATTTCCCTGCAAAGAGCCCGGGCCAAAGTCCTGGAACCACCGCATGAATAAAGCGCAAGAGTGCAAGACAAGACGCCGACCCATCCCATCGTCGGTCGGTCCAACCACCCTCCTCCGTCATCCAGAGCCCTGACCACTCCTGGCCAACGCCACACTGCCACACGGCGCGCCGCTCCACGCCACCCCAGTACACCGCCACCCCAGTCGCTGCGCTCCCCCACGTGAGCACGAGCAGTTCGCGCAGGCGAAGTACGCAGCTGTCCCGCCTTTTTTTTGCTTTTCCGCGCCCGTGCGCGCGCCGGCTACAGGGCCGCGAGCCGTACGCGCACGCGGCTCGCCACTGTGCCGCTCGGTCCCCCGTTTTTTCTCAATGCCTACGGTCTTTTCCGCGCGCTCGGCGCCCCCTCGCCGCACCGTGCGCGTCCGCACGCACGCGACGCGCTCTGCTATGCCGGTGCGCGCACGCCGAGACCGAGCAAGCCGGTGCGGCCCGTTTTTGACCGCCCCTCGCCCACGCCCGCCGCGCGCGCAGAAGTAGGGCTGGAAAAAGCAAAAATCTCCAGCCTCGCGGGGCCCTTCAAGCTCGATTAGCTATAGACTCGGTTCAAGATCGGCAGAAGCTTCAAATAATTCATACTTAAGTATGATCCTAAGCTCACGAGGTTTAACAAGCTGAGCTCAAATAAAGCCGGAAGGATTCAATAAATTTATTATATATTATGAATTACTTGTTGAATGCTACCATATTAAATCGAGCTTAAGCTTAGGCTTTTCCTATTATTAAAAATCGAGACAGGTTGAATTGCTAATTGTTATCGATCCTAAACTCGAGTACTTGAATCCTATCTCAAACTTACTTGAGAGTTGAGGCTCTGTCAGACTCGCTCGGTCGAGGTCGGCTTGTTTGCACCCAACCTCTGCAGTAACGGAGGCAACAGTGGCGAGATCGCAAGTGCGTGCAACAGTGCGGCCCTGTGCGCGCTTTATTTTCTTGCTCCTCCAGCGGCCCGCACCAGGTGTGCTGCGCCAGGGCGTCGCTTTTTCGTCAAAGCGTAATGTGGGGCCACGCGCGCATGCCTGAACCGCTCATGGTATCATATGCAGTAGTAGATTGATTGTTCCGTCGACGTCCGAGTAGCACACGTTAATGTATAAAAACTGAAGAGAGATTTCATGGCCTCAATGCATGCATGGTTTCCTGATGTAGAGCATGCGATTTCTCTATGAAAATGGGATGGTTTGCCTGCACGCAATTTCTAGGAGATAGAGCTTTTTAACTTTGCTTGATCTATAGTTTGTTTGGTTTACTTTTAATGATTACTTATATTTATCTTATCAAATTTTTACAGCGTTAATAAGATTTTTTTCTCGTTTAGTTCTCTACTTTGTTTTTTTTAATCAATTTTTAATCCAGGCCAAACAGCATATCACGCACATCAGCACCTCGCAGAGCAACAAGACTTATGATTTGTCCATTACGTGTCCGGTGACAAATGAACGCTCTAGATAAGTTGCAATTGCGAAGACACTGACAACGATTCGGTACTTTAAGGTTTAAAATTTTGCTGCGCCTAGCTAGCTAGGGCATCCAGCCGGCAGCTGCACGTACTGGGATTGTCGGGAGTCGGGACTCAGGAGAGACCATACTGAAAAGAACCATTTTCGCTAGCTTTCTTGTTCCTTCTCTCGGATTTTACTTTTTAATCACAGTCCTCCAATGTGCGCCAAGCCCCTAGAGTATAGCTTATAATAGGCCCAGTAGGCTAGTACACTAATCATGTCAGTCTCTTGTCCTTTCATTTTTCTTGTCAATAGTTCACGTCGATCCCGGATGAACAAAGACTTTAGCGAAAAATAAAATATTTTTTTATACAAATCCTATAAAATTCTCACGTCCACCGGTTGTACACGCAGGCATTTTCATATTCTCTTCTTCATTAGTAACTTAGTTCATTTTCTTGTCAATTATTGACTAAATATTGACAACCAATTTGGTGACTAAATTTTTTATATGTCAAATTTTGGTAAGGTTTGATTTGACAAATTTGATCTCAAACCAAACAGCACCAAATAACCAAAATGCTACAAACCAACTCATCTAAAGCAAAATACACACGAAAAAATTAGAGACTAGGTTACCTTTTAACACTAGATTCTTATATACTGCAAGAATCCGAGAGTTTTAAAAAGTTCAAGAGATTGTGAAAGAGTAACAATCTCTTGTACTCTTTCGATGCTGCGCTTAAAGAATTTACGATTGGATTCGCCAAATTTTTCTCACGTTGTGATTGCTTCAACGTCATTATTTTACTTCTCTCTGCGGGATTCATCTACTTTGTTCATTAGACTGTGCACACTTGTGCTATACCTTACAAAACTCTAATCCGATGCGTGGGTTGTTGCGCTTGCGCATAAGAAGGGGTATCAGAGTATAACCAAGACCGGATTAATCAGATTTTTGAGAAAGTTGATAGAGCATTGTATGTGGTAGTCGTCGACAAACCAGAGGATACTGAAGCAACAACTATACAGGTTGTGCATGGAGGATAGTACACAGTTTGTTGACTATCCCATTATCTTTAACAACTTATCACACAACTTATTAGTGTGGATGAGAAAATTAAGAATAACGATGAAGTCTTCATACTAGCATCATCTCTACCACCATCATAGGAAGAATTAATGATAAATATTCTCATCGAAAAAAGCACTCTCAACATCAACAAGGCAATTTCATATCTATTGGAGGCAAAGTTCTTGAAAACACTATCCAAATCTTCATCCTCGCGTGATCAAGCATTAACTGCAGTAGGTGTTGCAGGCAAAAGTAAGAGTAATAGGAAGAATAAGGGCAAGAGTAAAGGCACATGTTTGTGTTGTCTATGTGACGAGAAATGTTACATGATAAGCTGTCCGAGTTTGAAATAAATAAATGGTGCATACTCAATGGCGGTAGCAAAAGATGATTCGGATGTATTTGTCAACAGTCAATCAGGTATTTCTCATGGATAGGTATTAGATTAAAATTGTTGTTTCCATTTGTTCAACGAGGGAGATGTTTGACAAAAGATCTCTATACCTGGCACATAGAACTATTCACTTGGTTGATTGTAAGGAGTTTGCAATTACTGAAGTGAGAACAGTTACAATAGAGATGAATGATGGAGCACAATACATATCGAGGAGAGTTCGGTATGTTCACGGTATAAAGAAGAATCTAATATCTGTGAGGTCGTTTGAACTCGAAAGTTGTAAGGTATTACTTTGAGATGAGGTCATGCGAGTTAATTATTTGCGTAGGGCAGGTGATCATGAAAAGTATCCGAAGCAATAGAGGATACCGATTGATGGATAAACCTAAAAGAAGGGCAACCAATAGGAGGTCTGAAAAAATCCCGATCAAAAGAAGGAAACCGTGTTGTCAACGGTAGGTAATTAGATCTCAACTGCAATTATATGTAAAAGTGTAAAGTCAATTGCAAAATCTAACAGACGTAAAAGGTGAAAGTGCGAGCTTTTGGAAGGAGGACGTGGTGGGACCAATCACGCAGTATCGTCGAGAAGGTGGAGTTTGAAAGCGGTATAAACCCGTGACAGGGAAGCCTATAAAAACATGATGTGTGTTTAAGCAAACTGCACAAAGAAATGGATTTCAAGTTGAGGGTTCGGAAGGGCAAGCCCGAACACTAATACGCATATTGCGGTAATGTGCATGAGCTACTGTGGTGAAGGAACTCCCAATTGTGAAAAGAAAAAAATACGAGGCCGACTTCGAGCAAGTTATTGGAGGAACATGGTGACTTGAATGGATAAGTGTAAGGCGAAGATTGTTAAATAAATTAACTCAAACATAGCCTTTTACGATTTTGAAAGGTATGCTAGATGAATCTTAATTGGATTAGGATTTCTAATAGGAGAGGGATTCCTAATCTTAATAGGAGTAAGATTCCTATTTACTTTAGAAGAGAACTAGGAAAGCTACATAAAACTAGGGGATTATAGAAAATCCAAGCAACCAAGAAACTACATGTCAAGTCATCTAGAGTAAAATGTGCACGAGAAAATTAAAGACTAGTTATTCTTTAGCATCAGATTCTTGTATAGGGTAAGGATACGAGTGTCTAAAAGGTTCAAGAAATTGTAAGATAGCAACAATTTTCTGTATTCTTTTGAAGATGTGCTTAAAGAATCTACGGTCGGCTTCGCCGAATCTTTCTCTCAGTGTGATTGCTTTAATATCGTTATTTTAATTATTTTTATAGGATTCATCTATTTTATTTTTAAAACCATATACGCTCGTACTATATCTTATAAAATTTTGATTCGATTCGAGAGCTACTAAACATAAGAAAAAGTATCAAAATATAAAATGTTATTTTCTGTCTCTTTTTCCTGAAACCCTCGGACTGTACCCTTGAGTGGCGAGCACGAAGCAGGAATGAGTGAGTACAGACTACAGAGCGCGACTGAAAAACTGATGCAAACTGCAGGCAGAATTATGACCAGCTCAGCTGCGCACAGATCGCAGTTCGCAAGCAGGGTAGGATGAAAAAAAAGAGAAGGAAATGTGATTAAGACACGCCCAGCCCCAGGTGCTTTCGTTGACCGCTGGGGCCCAGATTAGCAGGTGATGAGACAAAACCTATGTGCCAATCGCCACCAATACGATCGGGGAACATATCAATCTATCAAAAGTTCACTTGGAATTCTTGCCACAAAGCCACGACATGGCTTGCACAATTGACAATTTGATATCACAAGTTACAACAACGCAATTACATACAGAGAATGAGAGAATCAGCGATCAACCAATGCAATTACATACAGAGATTGACAATTGCACGCATGCGAGCTCAGAGCAAGATGCAGCACAGCGCTACAGAGGCAGGCCCGAGCAGCCCAGACCAGAGGACCCTCATTACCTCTCCCCTGATCACTATACCAACCGGGCTCTCGGCGGCGTCGGAGCTGTCGCCGCGGCGGCAGAAGCCGACACCCACGTCCGGCGCGACGGTCCGGTCGTCGATGCACAGCCCCGGGTTGCCGCTCAGGTCGAGGTTCCGCCCGAGCCGCCGCAGGAACTCGCCGTCGAATGGCACGACGCCGTCCAGCCCGTTCTTGCTCAGGTTCAGGTGGTACATCCTCTTGAGCCGGGTCAGTCCCGCAGGGATCTTTCCCGTGAGATTGTTGTTCTCCAGCGACAGCGTCGTCAGGCTTGCCAGGAGCCCGAACGTCTCCGGTATCGAGCCCGAGTAGCGCGAGTTGGCCAGCCGGAGCTCCTGGAGCCGCGCGATGTTGCCCAGCTCGGACGGCAAGGGGACACCCATCGGATTGTTCTCCATCATCAGGTACTGCAGGTCGCGGAGGCCGGAGATACCGGCGGGTAGTCGCCCGCTCAGCCCGTTGTTGCTCAATGCCAAGAAGGTGAGAGACGTGAGACTGGTGATGCTGCCCGGGATGCCACCAGTGAGGTTGTTCGAGCTCAAGTCCAGCTTCTGCAGCTGGACGAGCTTGCCGAGCTCGCTCGGGATTGGGCCCGAGAAGGAGTTGTTGCTGAGGTCGAGTCCGGCCAAGCTTCGCAGCTCGCCAATGCGGCTCGGGATCGGCCCGGTGAGCGAGTTGTAGCTGAGGTCGAGGTGCACCAGGTTATTGAGCTCGCCGATGCCCTGCGGGACCTCACCGCGGATCAGCGCGTTCTGGGAGACGGTGAGCACCTGGAGGGACCTGAGGCTGGTCAGCTGCGGCGGCAGCGTGCCGGACAGAGACGGGTTGGAGCGGATGCTGAGCTGCTGCAGGCGGGAGGCGGAGAGGTTGGCGGAGGGCTGCAAGGTGAGGGCGGTGGTGGCGGCCGGGTTCTTGAAGCAGTCGACGAAGAAGAGGGACTGGAGGTGGGGCAGCGCGAAGGCGTGGTGCGGGAAGGCGGCCGCGTCCTTGCACGTCGGGTTGGGCGCCACGCCGAAGTCGAGCCGCGTGACGTGAAGCCGCGGCTCGGCCTGCGAGGCGCCGCCGCTGGGCGCCGGCTTGCACTCGAGCCCCGGCCACGGCGCGCTGCACGGGTCGGGGCTGGCCGAGCGCCAGTCGCGGTCGGAGGAGACGGCCTCCATGACACGGAGCAGCGTCTCCCTCTCGGCGGGGTCCATGGCCGCGGCCATGGAAAGCAGGGGCAGGAAGAGGAGGACGACAACGGAGGCTGGCATGATGGCCTTTGTGCTCGTGCGCGCGCGCGCGAGTGTGGAACCGTGGCCGCGGCCGCTTGGGGCTCGCCGCGGGTTTCGCTTTTTGGGGCCGTCGATGTTTTTAGAGGGGACGGAGGGGAGCGAGGCGGAGGTGTTTACGTCGAGCGGGGTGGTGGGGACGGGTTATCTGATGTGACGAGACTGGGGCCCACCTGTCCGTCCAAAAAGCGTTCGCGTGCGTGCGTGTGCTGGGGAATCAACTGTTACCAACCTTTGGACCGAGGCATGCTGTGCAGCTAGAGCCTACTACAGTACAGGGTGCCTGATTTTTTGCTGGCGTTCAGATGTACGGTAGTAGTCCCGTTAAGACCGGAACTTTAGCGACCGTACGTTCGATCATTAGATCTAAAAGAGGCTGATCAGTTCTTTGAAAGTACTTTTCGAAAGTAATGCATCGATTTTAACACTGTTCAAACATAAAAGTACCGTTGCTCAATCCGATCCGTCCTATAGGTACTGCATGTTTTTTCCCACCGATGATTAAGCATCTGATTCGCGGTCTCTCCACTCTAGAGTTCACTGAGATCGGGCATCGTTGGGAGCTATGGCCCTTAAGTTTGATTCTACTACCATAGGTGATGGTGGCACAATATCGGCGCCGACAACTATATTATACATAAGAAAAACTATTCTTGAGAAATTACATATCCTTGATTTAAAGAAGAGTGTGAACTTGAACCCAAGGCTTCAAGAACCACAACTTTCAGCTTTACCGCTAGAAAACCCTCAAGGTGACCAGATTCATCACTAGATTTTGATAAGGTTCCACTAGCATTTGCCCAGTCGTATCGGCCGGAATATAGCCATGCCCATAGCCCTTCAAGTCTTTGGTACTACGACTGTTGCTGCTGGCTCTGTTCTCTGAATCATTGTCTCAAGACTCTTCGGAAGCCAGTTGGGGAGTTCGAACGAGCCTTGACCTATTTGGTCCTTCTACGTATTTTTTTTCAATGTGTGATATTTGTTTGAAGGAAATTATAAATCTAGCTCCTTTATTGATTGTGAAGGAGTGATAGACGATACGTATCACTCGTCGTATTTCCCTACTGTAATATTGAAAAAGTAACTTAAATTTTTGACACGCTTCACATGGAACATAAAATTTAGCAAACAACACTCATTGAAAGAGTAACTGCTCGCCCCGCCGCAAGACAAAAAGGTGGTGCGAGGTGGCTTCACCTCGAAGGCTCCTTCCTTGTCGTCTGATTACGGGCGACAGACGGAAATGTCGAACTGCCGATTGTAAGGATTTTTGCTACAAGCCCATTCCTCTGACGCATCTCACCAACCCGTCAAGAAGGGGTCACATCCCGGGCGGACTAGGCGAAGCCATCGTCGGCATTTAATGAAATTTGGAGGAGCAGGACAAAGACGGAAAGGGGTAATAAATGTATGAAGATAAGCATGATGACCCTCCTTGGTACCTGCCCCGGCTGGCCTGGCCTATATAAGGGCCTCCGGTTGCATGGAAAAAAGGGTCGAGAGGTCGAGCATCCGAAGAAGCAAGGGCTCCACAGCGTAGCCTGAGAGAACTTGTAATCTGAGAACTTTGTACTGGCTTTGCCCACTCCCTGAGTAAATCTAGCAGGACGTAAGGCTATTACCCTTCTCACAAGGGGGCCTGAACCTGGGTAAAAATCTCGGTGTCATCTCTAGTTCATAAACGCCGGAATCCTTCGCGTGGGAGTCTCTAGGGTTTTCACCCTCTAGGTTTAGCCAGCCGCGAAGACGCCCTCCTTCCGAACCAAACCCGGTCTGTAGACTCCGGAGCCTGTCAGGTGGAATACGCCGACACCTCTTTATGGACATCGAGCGGCTACGGTGGTTTGGGAAGATCAAGATTTCATCCAACGGTCCTGCGTGACCGAGTTGTTTACTGTAGCAGAACTAATGTCGTCTTCTGTTTTACTTCCTTTTACTCGCTGTCAAAACAAACCTGTTTACTGAGTCCGCAACAACCCTGTACTGGTTCTGTTTAAAAGTGCGGGAGAATGGAAATGGAAGGAGCTTTTGGATTCCAGAAACTAGTTTCTTTAGCCGTAGCGTAGTCTAGCTTTACTCTTCGTTGTTCTTCCGTGTTCATCGGGTGATCGCCAAATCTTCAGGATCCGGATCGAAATCCACACGGGTTCTGACAGAGATATTTACACTGGTTCCAATAGTCGAGGGCGTAGAATCCCTGATTTTATGACTGAGGGACTATGTAGACAAATTATCATAATTCATGGTGTAACATGAACTTTTTCCTTACAAAAGTAGAGGGGCATATTTGGCGCATTGTAAAATAAAAATACTATGAGACTATGAAAACCTTCAATGGAATATTAGCATATTGATAACTACACCCACTACAGGGGAACATATCTAAACAGTCGCCTCAATCGAAATTTCAGATATTGGAATTGGATTACACATTTACACAGAGTCACAGACACAGCGACAGACTGACGTTATAAAACAGATTTTATGAAGCTGATTAAACTCGTCGATCAATCAATTTCATGCTGAAAATGGTAGCCATGCATCTAACAAGCGCGGTTTATTGACCATGGTGGTTTTGCCTGTCTCACTCTCACCTTCCACTTCCAAGATCCCGGAGCTCCCGCACCAACCCGGCCAACTCCCGCTGGGAGCTGCCGTCCTCTCGCACCGCCTCCGCCATCCTCGCGGCGAGCTCCTTGGAGCGTGCCCTCACTTCGCTTCCCTTCTCCCCAACGACTTCTCCCAACACTCGCGCGAGGTCCTCCACGTCCGGGACCTTGATGAACCCGCCCCAGCTCGCCGGCACGCCCACACGAGCCTCGTCCACGACCAGCCGCGCGTTGAAGAACTGGTCGGCGGCCATCGGCCACGTTATCATGGGAACCCCAGCTGCCGCGGCCTCCAGGACCGAGTTCCACCCGCAGTGTGTCACGAAGCACCCCGCCGCGCGGTGACGCAGCACGGCCACCTGCGGCGCCCACCCGCGAATCACCAGCCCCGTCCCCGACGCCGCCGCCCACTCCTCGAAACCCTCCGGGAGAGCCGCTGTCGCGGCCGCCCAGACGAACGGCGTGCCGCTCCGCTTCAGCGCTGCCGCGAGGGACGCCGCCTGCGGCGGCGGCAGCACCATCATGGTCCCGAAGCTCACGTACGCCACCAACGCGTCCTGGAACGCGTCCAGCCACTTGGTGACGTCTCCGGCAGAATCGCCGACGGTGCTCTCCGGCGCGACAGGCCCGACCGCCCAGACGCGCTTGCCAGCCAGGTCCTCGAGCGGCTGCGCATCCAGGTACATCCCCTCGAGCGCGCGGCTGGTGTTGCACACGAACGCCGAGCTCTCCAGATTCCAGAGGAAGTTGTCCTTGATCGCCTCGGAGTGCTGGTCGCCGTTTCCCTCCACGTAGCTTCTGTACATCCGCGAGAGCTGCTGCCAGGGGAAGGCCGGTGCTCCGGGCAGCGCCGGGAACGAGACTGCGTGCTCTTGCCTCGCCCCCACGGCACCGTCCGGGGGCCTCGGCATGCGGCGGAACAGCGAGTGCGTGGCGGCCGTGGCGAGCACGCCGGACGGCGCGAACACGAGCCGCGGGACGCCCGCCTCCGCCGCGAGCGGCTGGGTCCACCCGCAGAAGAAGTCCGAGAGCACGGCCACGACGCGACCTGCTCCA